>CM075309.1:4441796-5641796 GCA_037672795.1 Lagerstroemia speciosa | reverse complement strand
TCCCCATGACTCGAGCACCTGACGCTTTTTGGCTGGATCAGTAATCAGTTTAAGTCCGAGAGGAAATAGTTGAGGGTTCTTCTTTATGAGGTTCATAAAATCATTGTAGTAAGCATCTCCAGCAGATGCGATGTTCCTGAGGGCATTCTCAAGCCTGTGCAGCTTAAGGTCAATAGTGTACCGCATCAAGATAGATGGCATGTGCTGAAGCTCTTGAAGGAAGGGAAGGAACTCCTTGGGGTCCTTCTGGGAGTTCAGGGCTACTATAGCAGCAAGATTTAGATCATAAAGTCCCAGAGCAGCTTCATAAACAGCCTCAGCATCAGATAACCACAAGAGATGCTTCAAAGCTTCTTCAGCAGATGGATAAGATATTCTCTTTGTGTCATCCAAACTCAGTAGTTCTATCTCTCGGATCACCTTTATTCTCTTGAGAGCTTCTTCCAGCGCAGGAGGATCACTTCGAGCAAGTGTGGTTATTATGCACAGCTCTCGTGCAGGAGTTTCAGGTAGCTGTTCTTCAATGGCCTTCCTTATGGCCAGAAGGACTGAAGAGACCTTGTTTTTAGGATCATATCCCTTGGGAACTCTTGCTTCAACATCTTTGGCCTCCTCTGCAGAAGGCAGAGAAATGTAACTCTTATACAGTTTGTCAGCAGTGTTTTCTTTCTTTACAGAGCAGATGAACTCTGTCAAGTAATTTAAATTCTCGACCTGCCTGACAAATTCTGGAGCATGTTGGAGAAAGACTTGCCAGCCACAGTGGTCAATAATAAAGTTAAAATCTATTCTGTGCCGCCGTACCATAAGAAGGGCATCTTTAAATCGCATCTGGACCAATGCATTGATGATGGAGGCCAAGACTAACTTCCTAGGATAAATACACTCGAGATTTCCCCGAACTGTTTGGATTAAAACAGCAGCTTCGTCTCCATGCAATGCACCAACAACTTTGGCACCTCGTTCCCAAATATTGATGAAATTTCTGTTCTCTTCTTCTCGTTTCTTGTTAGAAGAATGGGAGATGTTCTCATACTTTAGTTCCACTTGTCCATGCTCTATATTGCTGATTTCAACAATGAAAAGCAAGTCCTGCTTAGTAGCAAGAATCACATGTGTAGTTGTCTGATCTGCCAGATTTGAATGGAATGAGAAAGAGCTGCAGTTATTGCAGAGAATCTTTCCACGCACTTGAAGCCTCCCTACTTCATCAAGTCCAAAAAGCAAAGGATCAGAACTTCCATCACATGCGACTGCAGTCATCCAAAGGCAGGTAGATGAAAAGCTAGAATTCAATCGTCTCAGAAAGCCTCCTTGGACAGAAAACTTTGAGGTATACTCGGAAATAATTCCGCCACTAAACTGAATATATGCAGCAGCTCCCTTAGCAGGATTAGCAGCCAAGCCAACAACAGGTGTCTCCAGAGAGATTTGGTTAGTAACAGCCACCTGCCAACCTGAACCGGTCATTAAGCTTGGGTCATGATCCTCAGAGCAACAGAGCTCCATCTCCTGTAGAAAGTAACCTGAGAGCCTGTCTTTGCCCGATAAGCCTTGATTATGGCACTTAATTTGATTACTATTATAGGAAGACACTCCAAGAAGAGTGCGTGAGTCTAACCATGTAAGATGTACAAATGATCCAAATACTTCCTCGGACAGACAAGCTTCAACATTATAATCCTTACCTTCCATGTCTGCCAACATATCCATTTCAGGAAGTTCCACAATACACAAACAGCCATTGGACAAATATGCTGCCAAAGAGTTCTTTGATTTACTCGAATAAAAGGCTACACCACGAACAGCACTTGAGAACTGCAGGCTGAACAAGTACATGGGAGGTGGCATTAAGGATACAGAGAGGGGTGTCACAAGTACCTTAGTGCCATCTACGATGAAAGCTGTTGAGTTCTCTGAGATGGCTGTAGTCCAAATAAAGTTGTAAGTTGTGATATGCCCTCTCAATGTCCAACAAATCAACTGAAGAGATTTTGTTGGATTCCACATGAATCGCAATCCATCTTCTCTAGGATATCTAATTTCATGTTTCAAGTACCAGTGGTTATTGCTGCAAGACCAAACTTTCACAGAGTCATAGTTTTCACATCTGACAAGGGCCCCAAGAAGGTCTGAGCTGCAATTCCACTTCAAAATCCCTACCTTGGAATCCACCTGGTCGTTAATACTGAACGAGCTTCTTTCTAATCCATTTCTCTCAAAGAAGATTACTGAAGGACATTTATTTTCTATCTTCCTATCACAAACAGCAGCAATTTTGGCCCCACTAGGCATCCATTCTAGTACAGTTCCCAGCAGGGTCTTTGCCTCAGAAGTTGCATGCAATATCCCTGAATCTCGTTCCCAAACTTTAATCCTCTTATGCATAGAAGAAGAATTGCAGAACTCACTCAGCGTTGCAATGTACTTCCCATCACCCCTCCAGGAAATTGAACATCCAAACATGGGATCAGAAGAGAATGTAGTTTCGCCTGTAATGTCATAAATCACCTTGTAAGATGAATTTTGGCTTAGATGCCTATCCTGTCTCTTCCATCGTCTTACAGACAGGGTGGTGAATATAAATTCTTTATTTACCATGAAAAGCATTCGTGCAAGAAGATGACTTTGGTCAAGAGGAATCCATGACACTGACAGTCTCATTCACCCTCTTACAAATACGTAAAATTTTGAAAATTATAAAGTTTAGAGTCTGCGTTAAAACAAAATTCTATTCATGAAGGTACCGAGGGAGTGCATGTATCATTTACTTAGATAGTGTCATTCACATTAGAAGCAGCTGTTTTATTTTAGCAGACTATTTTAGCATGATGGTGCTAGAAAGAAAATAATTGGACACCATATGCACCTTCCAGACTACATTTAATGGTGCTATAAAACAGAAACCCCTAGCAGAAATAGAGAAAGATCCTTACTTACGTCAGCACCTTCAGGAAGGTCCCCTGCTGCAGTCTCATGCAATAAATCCCAATCATGTGTCATTACTAGAAGCTGCCCAAAGCCAGTGGTAATACCAAGAAGATCTCCATCAGGACTAGGCGAGATGCACTTAATACCACCCTCCACTTGGCCAACAACTTCTGTCACGTGAGTGTCCATGCTATGCAACAACATCAGTCCATTGGACGTCCCCAGTATCAGTGCTTCTTTCTCCAACAGGTACTCAAAGGCAGTGATGAAGTCGCCGGCCTCCAAATCGACCTGATCAACCTCAGCCGATACCGCAGGTTTTCTCCAAGCTTCATCACTCTGCATATAAATTAGAAACAAATTTGAGCCAGATATAGGAATCAAACAAGCTCCAATTTTTTCCCCTTTTCTTTCTGCTTGTTCGTACTTCTGAGTTTTAACCTGGTCTGCTATTGTTTTTGTTTCTAGCTTAACATAGCACAACGACTCAAATGGACTTTACCCATAATAACTGATTAAAGAAATTCTAAAACAGCATCAATCATCCTCACGGGACGAGCTGTTCTCGAACCAAGGATTACTTAAATCGAAATCAGAAACACTGGATATGGACTTTACAAGATTTACGATTTCGCTCTAAAATGGAGAGAAGAAAGACAAAAGGTGCAAAAAAACAGCAGCCTCCGGGCTGTTCTTCAAGACAAGATACTACCAAAACGCATAAGATGCTTGTGCATGAAAATATTCAATTGAATGTACACTTTAATGATTGACAAGTTAAGTAATTTACTCCGCAAAGAGCCTTTATGCAACAGAAAGCTCATTTTTCCCCTCTTCCAAGCTCCAGACGTGGAAAACAATCCTCTAAATTCGAGTTTTCTGGAAAAGAAACTCACTTGGAACGAATAAAGCTGCATTGAGTATATGAAATTCGTGGAGGAAGCGAAGAACAGCCGGTCCCGCTCAATATCGAAGGCGGAGAACAAGATCACTTCATCTTCTGACTGGAGCTCGGTGATAAGAGATGTCTCCGCGTAAAGCGTCAGGTTTTCCATGCTGAGGTAACCAAAATCAGGGGAATGTAAAGCGCATAAACCCTAGGTAGAGGTCGTCTGGTCTGATCAGTGATTGCTAGGGTTTTCAGGGTTTATCGGTGGAAAAGGGGCGGGTTCAACAGAGGCGCATAATAGATGATAAGTTTCTGCTAACTTGCGCTACTTCATTACTTACTGGAAGTTCACTTTTCTTGCCAGTTTGGTCCTAAAACGTTTCATCGTTTCTCTTTCCATCCCATATCTTGTTTCATTTTCTATCTTTACAGCCCTAAACTTTTGATGATGCTGATTTGCCCCCTGAATTTCGTAAAATCTTTTTTATGCAGCCAATTTTAACCGTCAAAAATGATAAAAGTCGTAAACCCCGATGTGTGGCCCAAAAGTAAGACCTGTGGACCTTTTAGGGTGCATAATGAGTTGAATATGAAACTTTAGGGGGCAAAAAATAATCATGGCCGACTTTCTCTTGTCTGGAAATTCCCTGCTCCATGTATCTTGCAAATCTCAATATTTTTTCCCAAAAATTAAAAAGAAATTGAATGTATAATATTCATCACAATCATCATATCATATAATATGTTATATATAGACCATCCGAACACACCCAATTCGAATGGTATATAGGAGCCTACTCGCTCATCCTTTCATTATTCTGTCCGGTAACCTATTCCTGGAGACACTGGAACACCGAACATCGCACGAAAAGGCTCTTCCTTTATATTGAATGGACTTTCAAGTGGCTCTCGACTTCCCGAGCCTCATTCGGAAGTCCTCCTCCATGAGAGGGAGCCCGTTGCGCAACTTGATTTTGGGTTCCCAACCGAGCAACTCCTTTGCCCTCGTGATATCAGGCTTCCTCTGTCGAGGATCATCTGGTGTGTTCTCGACCATGGAGATTTCCACATTGGGATTGATAAGCTGCAGATGGTATAACTCAGGATCAGACTAGCTTCGATCTATTCGTACAACATGTTCACCTATAAATGATGATCAATGCGAAGCAAAATGGCCACGTTTCCGAACATCCAGAGTGCATCAGTTATCAGAAAGCAGAACCAAAAAGCTCAAGCAAATAAATGCAATAAAACCTTAGTCACAAAATGTTATTGTACCTCCTTAACAGTCTCTGCAAGCTCTATCATCGTGAATTCACCTGAAATTTAAGAGAAAATTATAAAGGGTTGGTTAATAGGGGAACTATAAAGAAACGCTTCTTATTTAACAGAATTACTTAGTATGCAAAACAACACTAATATTTACCAGGATTTCCAAGGTTGATTGGCCCAGTGTGCTCTCCCTCCATAAGTCGAATGAGGCCATCAACCTTCAAGATGCGAAACAATACCTTGAGGACTTCCACTACGAGATATATCCACTTACTGACCAGGATCATTAGGGGACGATATTGCATACCATGTCTGAGACATAACAGAAGCTCCTAGTCTGTGTTCCGGGTGCCTGAACGGTCAAGGGTTCACCGCTGCAACAAACCGGACACGGGAGTCATATACAAACTCAGAAATGACATGAAAGCACATATCTCCAAACTGGAAAGAAGAATAATAGAAGTCAAGTAATGTAGTATGAGATATTACCGAACTGCTTGGGCAATGAAATTGCTGACCACACGCCCGTCATCGATATTCATGCGGGGGCCATAGGTGTTGAAGATCCGAGCAACCCGTATCTCTATTAAGGGTTCATTACCAAATGAAAATAGAGAAGATTGCATCAACAAACTATAAGTATTTACAATATCAGCACAAACACATGCAAGTTGCTACACATTTCTCACGGAGTTGAAACTGTTTCTCTGCTACATCTATAACCAAGAATGCCTTACCAATTCCATGCTGCCTGTGATAATCAAACATCAGAGTTTCTGCCACACGCTTCCCCTCATCATAGCAACTTCTCACCCCTGCATGATTGAAGTTTCAACATTATGGATGGAGAATAAATAGTGACTTCTGCTCTCCTTTCTGAAGAGATTTTGCATACCAATCGGGTTCACGTTTCCCCAGTAGCTTTCCTCTTGAGGATGCACAAGTGGGTCTCCATAGACCTCTGACGTAGAAGTGAGCAAAATCCTGCCACAAAATCCGCATTAACAGCAGAAAAGCAATCTCAGTGTAAATGATGCCATCACATGGTAGAGTTGACACAATACCTTGCTCCAACGCGCTTGGCAAGCCCCAACATGTTCAGAGTACCGATCACATTGGTCTTGATTGTCTGCCCAAAATGTGGCATTATGAAGATATGAGATCCCAACCCACAATAATTCTTCGGTATTAAACTTTAGATAGTTGTTTTATCCACTCTATGAGAATAAGAATTTCATACCTTTACTGGGTTGTACTTGTAAAAGATCGGAGAAGCAGGGCAAGCAAGGTGATAAATCTGATCAACCTCAACCAGCAGTGGTTCAGTCACATCTAAAATAAGAACCGCAACAAAATCAGGAACTATTCGGCCCATCCAACAAAGCCAATAATATTACTAATATATATGTTAAAAGAGTGGAAACAGTAAGTAATACAGGACTTGTGGCAAAGAGGTTATTGTGACAGTCAAATCCCAGGTATTCAACATGTTGAATGATCAGTATTAAGATAAATTGCACTTACCGTGACGAATGAGTTCAAATCTTGGATGGCCGATCCATTTCTTCAAGTTATCTTTGGAACCGGTGAAATAGTTATCTGCAACAATCACCTGGCAACAAGAGCGTCCTCGAATTTAAAACATCAATTAAGTATGAAACTTGAACAAACTTATATATTCTAGTCTGGTAATATTTCTAGCAGTTGATTCACGGTTCACCTGACCATATTTCTCAGGGACTCTAATTTAATAATGTTTCCAAGACCAACAGGCATACTTTTCTCATGCTTTTTAATCCTCGATGATCGTGCTGCTTGTTCATCTAAATTGCCATAAACAAGAAAAAAATGGAAAATCTTCAGAAGAGGAGAGCACTCACTTCATTCTTCTCATTTTCCATCAACTTGTCCACCAAATGAGAACCAATGAAACCAGCTCCTCCGGTAACCAGAATCCTCATATTGGGCTGCAATCAAAAAACAAACTTTCAGAACAAATGGTAAAGAAGGAACCATATGGAACACCAGAGAAACAGTGTGCTTGATCAGCTTATCAGTACCCAATATATTTCACCGATAAGAGAGACTCAGAAAAGATCAGATCTTGCTCATTATCTAACTAAAAGCCACGCCTTTCTATCCAAGTATGAAAAACACAGCGTTAATCACTATCACTTCAATTTTGTCTGCGGCTTTGAGAAAATACAGCAAACTTTCCCCACTAAAGCTCAGTTATAGGATCAAATGCTCAAAGAATAATCTTGTCACAGAAAATAGATAGGACATGCAGAGAATAAAAAATTCATCAACAGGTCAGAATCAGATTACAAGCGAAAAGAAAGTCAATGGGCAGCAACTGCTGCATAAGGCAGAAGATAGCAAGGACTGGAGACCGAATTCATAAGATTTACAGAGGATGACTCAGCGGTGCTATAAATGAAATCAAAAGTACCTGGAAAAATTTGGAGAAACGTAGAGGAGATGGTGTTGGTGGTGGTTTTGCAGCAGAGTGGTTATCACCATTGGACACTTGCTTAGCCATTCTCACCGGAATTCTGAAACCAAAAAAACAAGATATTCTGATTAAGTCACCCAAAATCATTCACTGCAATGTGCTTTGAAGGGGGAAGGAACCCATAAAGCACGTTCAACCCAGGTTAAATCAGACAACAAGAACATGCGCAATTTACGTTCAAAGGCCAAGAAAGAAAACCGTCAAAAAAAAGACGCGCTTTCAAGAGACACTAATCATCAGAACAAGAGGAAAACAAGACCTTCTTCAACGAGGTTATAAGGCAAAAGGCCAAGAGCGAGCAGGACTCGGATTCAACAACTGTCACTTAAGACCTTCAGATCCCAGAATTCTTTTGGTGAATGCATTCGAGTTGGAAGGAAGGGCATTTATAGGCATAGGAGTTCTGGGTCTTGTAGAAAACTCACCGAACTGCACCGGCTAGAGAGAGAGAGATCGGTATAATCCAGTCGAATCAAACGAAATTCTTCAAAATCAAGAAAGGAGGAGAGAGAGTGAGTGAGGGAGGGGAGAGTATGTTGAAAGCTTCAGGTGAACAAGAAGCCGAGCCCACAAGACTCCTATTAAAAACTCCAGATCTGAATCACACTTTCCCGCGAGCGATCAATTCAACAGCAAAGCAAAGTTTTTTTCAATCATTAACAATTCCAAGTAACAGAGTAGAGAGAGGAAGGAATGCTCTGCCACTAGTCTGAGCTTTTGCCTTACCTGAAAGAAATAAAAATATAATCTTGAGATTTTGGAGGCAGCGGAGAGGGATGAAGGAAGTAGAATTGCAGAGGCAATATATACACACCACAGACGATGACAGGTGAATTTGTTCGTATTGGATTTTGTTTTTGGGACGACAATGGCTTGGAATGAACATGCGCAATATCTCGGAGCCGGTCAGAGCGCATTTCTAAACTAATTTACAGTTAAATCGGAATTTTTAGAAAAATTTTTATTGACCTTCCCAACCTGTAATTCGATCATGAAATCAACTATTTAGGTATAGTGAGGAAACCACTAAACGCATGCCAAGTTGGTAAAAATTTGAATCCAATCGTTATGTATTACTTGTTATTTGTAATATATTAGTTTGAGTTGATCGTGATATTTTTCACTTATTTTTTATTAAATAAAATTTTGAATTTTAGTGCACAAATATAGAATATTCAAAATTTATAAGACTTTGTTATTTGTTGAGCCGTATAGATTTGAATACATATTAACCCCGCTTTGAATTTATATCTTGATTAGTTGATTTTTCTAAATGGCACCAACAGAGCTTCAGGCTTGACTGCCACTTTCATGTGCCAGCTCATCGTGAAATCATCAAATTTCTAGGTGGCGAACTTATCGTCCACTTCAGATCCAAGTAGATCGTGTTTGACCAAAATCAAAACGCCCAATCCTCTTACGGTGATGAAATAATCGGCATGTCAGCAGCATCAGCGAGTCCTGACTAATGGAAATTTAAATTAGGTCAGTCTACTACGAAGTAAAACCTTCTCGGTACTAATTTTGTCTATTTATAAAGCTCGGACCGATATCTTATTGTCGAAACATTTCAACTAACCCAAATCTTTTACAAAGAACCGTTAATAAGTTCATAAAAAGAAGCCCAGTTTTGGCCCAGTGAACCCAATATATAATAATGGGCCGGCCTCCGCGGCCCCTCTCACTCTCATTCTCTCACACACAGCGGCGGTCGTCGTCGTCGTCGTCGTCTTCTTTGTCTCCGGCTGAGAGCTGCTTTCTTCAGTCTATGATCCCAATCTACTCAAGCAAAGGTTACCATCCCCTCTCTCCGCCTGTTGTAGAGTTCTTCATGTGAATTCTCGAGGTAGGCATGTAACTGTTAAGAAACGTCTCTGCTTTCTCTCCCTCGATCACGCCTTACATATTCTCTCCTCTCCTCGCTGAGATCGCGCCGTCCTTAGCTGCTTATCCGCCCGTTTTAGGTTCTGATAGCACGGTTGAGTTGAGGCAATCTAATCTGTTCTTATGGAGGATCAAACTCCTCGTGCTCCGGTTTGCCTTTTCTCGTTTCTGAGAAGTCATTGGAGATTTGCGCCATAGTTGTGAGTCCTTGCAAACAGCATGTAGAGCTAGATTCTTGCCGACTGAATTTCGATGGTTTTCAATCAGTTTTCCTGCTGCTGTTTTCCTGATTTGCTCGCCGATTCAGTCCTTAATCGTCCTCATATGTATAGAGATTAAATAGAAGGTCATGCTTTCTTCCATTCCGTTGAAGATGATGAGAATTGTTCTGTTGAAAGCAGGGGAATTTCATTACGGAAAATAAAGTTCAAAGGGTATACCATGGAACCAGAGGTAGAGTGCTCTGTGAATTAGGCATTATAGTGCAGAATGCAGATATCCCAACCTGGCAAAATCGTGTTAAAATCACGCTGTACTTTTTAGCATTCTGTTGTTTCCAGTGCTCACTGTTGTTCGTTCTGAATACCATGTGACGGTGACACCCGCGTTAGGGTAGTAGGGATGGCGATGGCATTGCTATGGTCCGGGTCCCATTGAAGATGTTCATGTGTCATGGTTTACTCTCTGATTTTAGCTTGAAGTTGCATCCTGATTTTGATAGCTGCTGTAGTCTCACGAGAATTCTCCCACCTGCGTATGATGTGTACAATTAATGGCTCACATTCCACTTGTGCTTGCAGATGTTTCACGATCAGGACCTTGCATTTTTCACAAACTTTCTGGGTGTTTTCATATCTCTCCTGGTGATCACTTATCACTATGTGATGGTCGATCCCAAGCACGAGTGTGACTGAACCTAAAGGCAGAGCCACCACATGTACTTTTTGCATAAACGTGGTGAGCGTGTCCTGTCTATAGCATGGTTCTCCGTGGCTTTCTTCTTGTCACGAGCAGCAGAACACAGCAGTGCCTCGTATTACCACGAATCTTTCGTCATAGAAAAAGAAGATAGTCATGATTCGGTACTGCTAACTGATGGAACTTGCAATAATTTGGCTAGAGATGAGATTGGGATCATCGAGCAGTGTCCCCTTTAGGTTTTAGCTGTCTGCCACTTCCACTAGTTTGTTTGTCTTCTCGTATACATCTGTGTCAATCCTGGTTTATTAATAATAAGACTGCCCATCCAGAAAAAGACTCGATGAAACTTACTAGCATTGGTTAATTGAGATGGGGCCCATTAATGAGTTAGCCTGTTTGAATTTAGATTAACTTAGATTGGAGAGTTCTGTTATTGCAATCGCTATGGGTCATCAGTCATAGATCTACTTCACAACATGAGAAACGAGTTTCCATATTCAGAGTTCGGTTTACGGGGATAAAAAAAATTGAGCATGTGTAATAATCATCATCATCGAATCTGATACACTGGGGGATCAAAGCAAACGCACACCCGCGCCCGGAACTCCTTGAATCAGTCAGTCTGGTCGCATGAATTGAAGTACTATACAATAGCAACACGTCGTCGGCCGTTGGTCGTCCTGCTGGAACATGATATTCGCGGCTGTCCATCCCTTAGTTTCTACAAGCCTTGTTGTGGATGCCCAAATTGGGCGGGGGGTGCGTGTGCTGGCCAAGTAAGAAAAAAAATGAGATGCATCTCTAGAGATGATACCGAGAGCCCCTGATGATGAAGCAGGCGACCCGGAAACCCGACAACAGGCAAGAGAACCCGAGGAAAAGGAAGCCCGCAAATCCGAGGGCGATCGCGACGTCTGCTTGAATGCAGAACGCATTCGAAGCTCCGCACGTGCCGGAACCCTTCTGCGTCCTCGCCAGCGCCGCTCCTGCCGATCCCGCCGACAGCAGCATGTACGCGAACACCTGCAACACCGAGCTCTCCACGCTTCAGCTCCCAAAGGCAGAGATTGGAATATAAGAGAGACTCGGAGCTCGCTGATTTGGAGAGAAGAAGACAGATGGGAAGGGGGTTTAGGATTACGGCTAGGGTTTTGACCTGGTCATGGCCGAAGTCGAACCAGACCTGGAGGACTTCCGGGAGCAGTGTGGTGTTCCTGGAGATCTCCCACGCGGACACTCCAAGTTCGAAGAGAGAATACAGCGACACTATCGCATTCGCCGCGAAGACGTACCTGCAAGCAATTTCAAAATCTTTTCAATTTTTTTCCAGTAAGGAAAGTGGAGGAAAAGGTGCATTTGGTAGGTTCTTATCTAATTACCTGAAGGCGTCGAAGTCGTACCAGCTCGGGGAGTGGGTCCCCCGGTAGTCGGTGGCCATGAAGATGGCGGAGGCAAGGGAGAAGCAGAAGGAGGCGAGGCGGAGTAGGAAGGCGAGGTAGTTGAGTCGCCGGAGCTTCTGCAGGGAGAGAGTGGACTGGAACTGAGGCCGGGGGCTGAGGTCGGGGCCGAGAGGGCGGCGCGGGGAGGGGGAGGGCGTGGCGTCGCCATTGCGCGGTGAAGGATGAGGTGATCGCATTCTGAGGTGCGGGCGGAGCAGAGGAGAGACAGAGGCGCAGCGAAGTGGGCACAGAGAGTCATGAGAGAACAGCGGTGCGGGGAGGGGGACAAGGAGGAGGAGGGGGAGATGTTAAGTTGTGGTGATGGGAAGGAGGGGAAAATGAAGGGGAGGTGATGAGAGTCACGGGGAATGGCGAGACCTCCATGAGAGCATGACAGCTAGAGAGAGAAGCGGATGAAATGAGGAGGAAGGTGAAGGTAAAGGAACGGAAGCGGTAGAAAGCATGAGAGAGAAAGGAGACACAGAAGAGAGAGATTGGTGGAGGAAGGGATTTCAAAAGTAGGACACTGTATTGTTTAGAGAGAGAGAGAGACGTTCTGGAGAGGGTTTCCCTCAAGGAAAATGGTATAAATCGATGTCAATGCACCGTACAGACAAGGTACAGTAAAGGCTCTCTTCCCTCAATTCCCCTGTACTGTAAATGGAGCTTCTTTAGGTTAATGAATGCTTTGTTTCAATTACCAAAAAAAAAAAAAGAATGCTTTGTTTCATTTCTTAATCTGAATTTGATTAATAATTATTTAATATAGTTAAAAATTTATATTATATTAAAAAATTAGGATCGTTCATATAAAAAATGAAAAATATGATCAGTATAGGCTGATTTCACTGTAAATGGAAGAATATCTATCACTGATAGGTTTAAAAGCGATTTGAATTATTGTTCGAGGTTCAATTATTCGTTCATAAACATGTCATATCGTCAATTGATTGATCAATTATATGCTCATATAGGGAACGATGTGACTCATTTCCAGATGAATGAATTTTTTTAAGATGTAATATTTAACTATTTTAAATCTTATTTATTCCGGTATGAATTGCATTGCAATATCGAAATTACAATAAATTTTATATAGTAAGTTATCGCATTACGAGATTATATTATTAAAATATTACATTTTAATTAATAGATTTAAAGTTTTAAAATTTAATACATGTGAAATTCTTGAATTATAATATTTATTTTTTTCAACTTTACTATAAATCATATTTTTTTTCCTGAGACGCAAATATCTCACATTTTAAAGTGTAGCTCAAAAAGTTTATCATAATTTAAAACTTTTTTTTATTTAATAATAATATTCCTATGTATTATTATTGCTCGAATCAAATGTACCAGATTTGCCCCTCAAGGGCAGGGCTAATTTATATATTCCAGTGCCACGTGTCCGTTAACATTGTATTTAAGGCAAACATGGGACGCATCCAATGTAACTGACCACCACGATTGATCTCCCTCTAGGTGGGAGTAGCTGAAGTCTCAATAGGAAACCCCGACTTTTCTACATCATCATGGCAATTCCCTTTTTTTTTTTTAATATTTATTGATATCTATGAGTGATTAGAAATTTTTAAGTGATCTTATTCCGCCATATAGTGTAAAGAAATATCAATCGGATTATAATAAGTACGCGAATTTATATTAATCACCTGAACAGTTATCATGATTGTCACTAATTAGATCAATTTAATTGATTATTTCTCATCATGTTATCGTGAGGTATGACTTCCTAAGATTTTTTTCATCATTGATTGAGACTCTTGTGGAACGTGAACGAAGGTAGCAAGTTCCATGTCTTTTGTTTACTTATTACATGGAAACAAACCGCCCGAGGAGCTGGCGTCTTGCATTAGCCATGGAACCGATGCTACATAAAAGTAGATGTGTGCGTATGTCACATCAGTAAATTATCATGGTAAAGAGAATTTAATCCCAAACAAAAGTGAGGCCATCTTCTTGAATCTTTGCAATCTCCAAAACACCTTTAAACCAGAGAATTCATCCACAAAGGTACTTGCCCCCTGGCCTGTCTTTATGGCCATGCTCCCGTGCACAGGGGTGAAAAATGAGATAATATAATTCGCAAATAATTTGGGTTCGACTTGATAAAAGTTTAAATTCGGCTCGATCTTAATGAATTTGAGCTCGGCTTGGCTCGAGTTCGTCAGTTAAACGAGTCAAGCCAAAGATAATAATATGCGACTCGTAAAACTTACGAGTCTAAGTAAACTCTTTATTTTATATAATAATAATTACTACTATTCTTTAATTTTAGGGGGAAAAAAATAATCAACACTATTGTTATAAATTTTTATTTAAAACCTTTATTTTGTTCGTTTTTGCTCATTCGAGAAAAAATTAATCCTAATTAATTATCCCCTTCCTCCTTAGTCTTCATCGCTCTATGTAAACGACTATGCGTCTGAGTTACATTTTCTTTCTCAGCTTGATTTGTATAAGCTCGATGAGTCTTTGTTTACTATGTTCTAAAGAGATTGATGAAATTCCATTCGACCCAAATCTCCGTGGTTCGAGTAAATGACAAGAAAGCCCTTCTGCCCAAAATTTCCATGCAAAGCACTAAAGTTTGCATGGAGATCCCTTGGCCGTCATATTTCAATTCCTTCTCATCAGATGCGGCAATGGAGGATTTTGCAAACATTGCTGTCTACATAGGTTGGGGCAGGTGGAGAGATTAAAAAAGAACAGTAATTGAATCATGACCAGGTCCATCCCATTCATGATCAAACAAATGCCAATCAAAAGATCCACAATCCCATAAACCAACCATAGTCGAAGTAGTTTGAACACCCAGAGTCCTCCAAGACACAGCACGTAAAGACCATCAAAGACCATCACCGCTTCAGACTCAGAAAGCAACAGCAAAGGAGAGGAAAGAATAACCAGATGGAAGTTCTACATGGACGGACCTACTGCAGAGTCGATGACCCTGACAGACGTTCCACTCCCTCAAGCAAGCAGACTGATGTTACAAGGAGACAAATCCGGCCTGTAAAAGGACAGTAGGTCATAGCATCTCTTGCGATCGTCTCACGCAGCGAGCTACCTTCTTCTGGAACTCGCTCCTGTTCTCTCTTCATTCTTTCTGCAATTTGTAGACATAAGAGACGCCAAACATAAGGTTCCCGAATTGTGTAACCCTTGGACGTAGAAGTCATTACAACCAAACAAAACACGAAGATCAACTTTAAATGGACTGCTGTTCTAGGCCCCATTTTATCAAGATGAAAAGAAATCAGGATTTTAATGGAATATTTCTAGCTTTTAGCACTTTTAGGAGTACTTACCGCTGCCTCAACATTTGCAGGGGACTCATCGTGAGGGCTGGAGAGCATTGGTACGATGCTTTCTGTCTGAGAATACAAGTCATATTAGAGATGGCACTAGTATTTGACCATTAACACAAATTCAACTACATAGAGAGAGCAGAAGACTGTCTTGAATAGTGATGGAAGACATGACTCGCAAATGAGCAGCGAGTTTGCGTGAGAAATGTAAACATCCATTTAGATGCTGAATATGCTAATTCCTAATCCAGTGAGATTTTCATCCAAGGAAGCCAAAATGGGTTTGCCCAGGCTTGCTATTTACTTTGGTTTTGTAAGGCTCTAGCTTAAACATATTTTTAACTGCCATTTAATAATAAGAACTCACTTATCACCAAAAAGAGTATGTGTAGATATTCAGACAACCCAGCTACGGTATCATTAGTTAATATCCTGTGAACAGGTCATCTCTTTTTCCTTTCAAATTGGAGGAGAGACATGATTGAAGTAAGCTATAACAACCGTCTGCATAATTCATCTAACGAATATCATTTCAAAGCCTGGTTTATATTGGTTTGAAGCAATTATCTCACACCATTGGATGCTACATAGGGAAATCCTAAGCGGCTGGCCTGTAGGCATGCATACAAGACTGTGGAGATTAGTCGGTCGAAATTGGATACCAACAATATCAAGGAACAAAAAAGATAATACAAAGGGCTAAGAATATATTCAAAACACAGCGATACAATTATCAGTCCAAGACCCATTTTCTTCACTAGGAACCCTGAAAATTCCACAACATATGGCAGAGCTGAATTTAAAAGAATGGAATGGAAGCCACTTGGTTTACCAATAACCAATGATCGAGCAGAGTAGCATGAACCAAGAAAAAGAGAGAGTAAATGATAGTGGTGTGACAAAAACTTCAACCAAAATCTAACTGTGTGCACAGGAGACCAACGCTCGCTTGAAAGCTCATATCCATTTGGGCCATCGATCACCAGGCCGATGAAGAATCGATATACAGACTTTTCCGTCAGCCCGTCAGGGTAAACTAGTCCACTCAAAAGGTAACAAACAAATTAGGCATCTTCTTTCAGATCGATCAGTTATGAAAAGACTGCCAAATGCCGTGTACATTGATACTTACCATTCGGATGCTACATCTCCGAGGTAAACCTAACCGTTGGGGTACTAAGCGGATAATTCGGTGGGAAGCTCATTATGGCAATAAAGAAACATCCTTCACTGCATGGTAATGAAATATTGTAAGTATTAACAAGGAGATATCATGCCTCTCTATAAAGCCATTATACAGCTAGGTGATTGAAGAATAAAGGCTGCAATAGGGCTAAACAAGAAATGGGGTAAGAATAGGCCATGGGAATCAAAGGGTCACTGTCCATAGAGACAGAAAAGCCAATTTAGAAGAGGAAGGGCAAAATGAAGTCATCATCATTATCATCTTTAAGGTGCAATTTTACCCAATTATAGTAACTTTTTGTGAAGTTGTACGGACAAAATAGCCCCAGCAACACATTGGACACCATCCCAATCATGATCCTGGCTTTAAAGGGCACAGATCACGGGACGAGATTATGCATTGTGAATTATACTGATATTATAAGTTACAGGTCAGTGCCAGGTCTCAGCTTGCAACTGTCCTTTCTAGTTCTAGTAAAAACAATAAATGAGTGGTATCTATATTGGGTAGTAAATTTATAGCTCAAGCAACTAAGTACTCGGTGCAACATTTACAATGGAAGCGTATTTTATATTAATTCAGCCAAATCAAATTTAAGCATCATTGGTGAAAATATTTACACACATTTACATTAACACATTACTCGCAAATAACTAACACCTAACTCAGAAACAAGCAAATAGGCGTAGCAAGACCCGTAACTTTGTGACACCAATCATAACCAACCGCTCTAAGGAAGAAATTTTTTGGGTTCAACTGTGAAAAGAGCAAGAGAAAATTTCATCAAACAGGCAACAGTGTGCGGGCATATCCCGTCCACTGCCGACATACCTTTCTTTCCAAGCATTCGCTCATTAAAAGAGGGGAAAAAAGAGATTTAAGCAAGAACAAACAACTCCAGATTCAGGGTATCAATGAGAAGCCTTCTTCTCATAATGATATTGCAGGATAAACAATACTTGATCAAAAAAATCAGCAGGAAAGAAGCAATACAAAGATGATTGCCAAAAGCTCTCACTCGCTCCCTGAGCCTAGACGTGATCGATCAAGAAACAGATGCAAATGCATCGAAGAAGCTAAAGAGAAAGTATAAGATTTGAGTTCGGGGGCTCACTAGAGAGCATCGGAAGGCCCAATTATTGAGACACTCCACTCAAACACGTTATTCTCGTCCAGCAAACCAGCAGGGAATCCATCGACAGGGTGTCTACAGAGATCTGCACCAAATCAACCAAGAAACATAAACAATCATGGCCCAAGGTCAGGAGCCCCCTAAAAGTTTTTCCTTAACATATCCGACCTTTGAGCTGCTTCTGGAGGAGAAGACTTGCTTGAGTGGAAGCCATCAGAGGAGCACAGTTTGTTGTGCTGCCGGAATGAGGCACCTATTGGTTTCTTCTGAATGTTTATTCCGTTACATAAATTGGGTTTTATAGAGCATGGACAGAATGGTTCAAGATATCTCAATCCGCTTACATTCCCTTTATCAATGCTCTTGTCTTTTTTTCTTTTTAATACATAAATAATCGAGATATCTAGGCCTTTTCGAGCCTAACCAGATCGGGTTGCGACAACTCCTCATTGGGACACATGCAATAACTCGTGAATCACATGTGAACTCAGGAGATCTCAGAAGTCTCTCGTGAGCAACCAGTCAATGCTCTTGTCATTCTTACTCATAGCCTCCTTCGATCCTGTTATTGACTTAACTCTCGGAGGGTCGATTCGAGCAGCCTCTCTAAGGTTCGTCTCAAGACTAATCCGTGGTTAGGCCGAGACTACCGGGCCAATCTCAAGTTGGTTATTAATTTACATTTTTACTCATAGAGGTGGAGGGAATGTAGTGAGGCGCCACCGTACGAACTTAGCATCGGGCGTATAATGGGCTGAGACCGTCGAATTTTAGGCCTTATAGCCACAAGGCTTTTTTATGGGCCTCTAATGTGTATTGGGCTTCTAAATGGGCCTAGGTCGGAGCCCAACCACCCACGGACTTGAGTGTGTGCAAATGTGTATAGGTTCTAAATGGAATGTGAAAAAAAGAGAGATAAAACTTTTGCATCAATTGAAATTGACACGACTTTACTTAACTTTTGGAGGTGTTGCGTTGACGGTGCTTGCGTTAGTACTAGTTGTTAAGCTCATATGCTATATTCACTCTTGAATAAGAAAGTTCGAATATTATATAATAAATTACTGAATTGCAACTACTCCTACATTTCTTTTACTGATAGAAAAGAAACAAAATTGATAGGAACCAAGCGCATCGAATTTTAGATCAGTGACGATATTATTGGAGCAAAGTGTCATTGTCCCACCTTATATTTTTGAATAGTTTTTAGGAGGAGATTCCAATTTGTTTGGATTAATCAATGGAACTCAAAACATTCATCCCATTGGTCGAAACCTCAAAGCCCAAGGGGAGAAAAGGTCCCCGGCCCTCCAACCAAAGCGCAGGGCGAACTTTCATTCCCCTCCTCACATATCCCAACTAACCCCTTCCATCCGCACGATCTCATCCAACGGCTCTCGCATCCCCTGCCGAACCTTCTGGAATCCAATACCGCGGGAGCCTCTATATAAACCTTCTCCCCTCACTCGTCCCAGCTGCAAGGTCCGTCTAACCCTAGAAGCAGCCGCCGTTGCTTCCATTCTTTCTCCTGATTCTTCTAGTGCATTACTTGATCCGTCGACTTCTCTGATCTAATGGCCGGAAAGGGCGAAGGTCCTGCTATTGGTATCGATCTCGGCACGACGTACTCCTGCGTCGGTGTTTGGCAGCATGATCGTGTTGAGATAATCGCAAATGATCAGGGTAACAGGACGACCCCGTCCTATGTCGCCTTCACCGATACTGAGAGGTTGATTGGCGATGCTGCCAAGAACCAGGTCGCCATGAACCCGATTAACACCGTCTTTGGTGAGATCTGCAGCTCCGTTACATTTTTATTGGGTTTTCTTCGATTATTTGAGCTCTAGTTGGTCAGATCTCTATCACATCTGTGTCCTAGTTCATTCAACTGACGCGCTTTGCTTTATACCGAGACTCTCTTTGTTGTTCTTGATTTCGTTTCTCTTTCTGTATTGTGGAATACTTATTGATATGAATTGTGGGAGACTGGGGGGGTATTCTGTTGTTACATTGGAAACCTAACTGCTAGGTGATTTATTGAACAACATTACTGTTCTTTGCGGAGTATTATACGCGGGCCTAGTGTTTTTTTTGGGTATGTTTCTGATAAAGTTCGGAGATTCCCAGATCAACTCTCATGTATGATTTTTCCATTGAAATTGAAATGTTGATTTCTTCCTCCTTGCGTTCTGATCCAGCCAGATCTCAGCGATCTAGTTTTTCAATATTTCTCTTTGTTTGGGATTTGCTGTTCCACGCTCTTGAATGGTTGTAAATGTAGATGTGTTGTGTAAATTTATTTGCCTTATTGAACAATAAGGCCAATGAATTAACTCAAGCAGTTTCTTACTGTATTTTTATGCGTTATAACAGATGCTAAGCGGTTGATTGGAAGAAGATTCAGCGATGCGTCAGTTCAGGCTGATGTGAAACTATGGCCGTTCAAGGTAGTTCCTGGTCCTGGCGACAAGCCTATGATCGTTGTCAGCTACAAGGGTGAAGATAAACAGTTTGCTGCTGAGGAGATCTCTTCCATGGTTCTCACAAAGATGCGTGAGATTGCTGAAGCTTACCTCGGCAGCACAGTTAAGAACGCTGTTGTTACTGTTCCAGCCTACTTTAATGACTCCCAGAGACAGGCTACCAAGGATGCTGGAGTGATTGCTGGCCTGAACGTGATGCGTATCATCAATGAGCCCACTGCTGCAGCTATTGCCTATGGGCTGGACAAGAAGGCCACCAGCGTTGGTGAGAAGAACGTGCTCATCTTTGACCTTGGTGGGGGGACTTTTGATGTGTCACTGCTGACCATTGAGGAAGGTATTTTTGAGGTGAAGGCAACGGCTGGGGACACTCACCTTGGTGGGGAGGACTTTGACAACCGGATGGTGAACCACTTTGTGCAGGAATTCAAGAGAAAGCATAAGAAGGACATCAGTGGAAACCCCAGGGCTCTCAGGAGATTGAGGACAGCTTGTGAGAGGGCGAAGAGGACTCTCTCATCCACTGCTCAGACTACCATTGAAATAGATTCTTTGTATGAGGGAGTAGATTTCTACTCCACCATCACCCGTGCCAGGTTTGAGGAGCTCAACATGGATCTGTTCAGGAAGTGTATGGAGCCGGTTGAGAAGTGTTTGAGGGATGCTAAGATGGACAAGAGCACGATCCATGATGTGGTGCTTGTTGGTGGTTCAACAAGGATTCCAAAGGTGCAGCAGCTGTTGCAGGACTTCTTTAACGGCAAGGAGCTTTGCAAGAGCATTAACCCTGATGAGGCCGTGGCCTATGGAGCAGCTGTTCAGGCAGCTATCCTGAGTGGAGAGGGCAACGAGAAGGTCCAGGATTTGTTGCTGTTGGATGTCACACCCCTGTCGCTTGGTCTGGAGACTGCTGGAGGTGTGATGACGGTCCTTATCCCGAGAAACACCACAATCCCCACAAAGAAGGAGCAGGTCTTCTCAACCTACTCGGACAACCAGCCTGGTGTGCTCATCCAAGTCTATGAGGGTGAGAGGGCGAGGACGAGGGACAACAACTTGCTGGGCAAGTTTGAGCTCTCTGGCATTCCTCCAGCGCCCAGGGGTGTTCCCCAGATCACAGTCTGCTTTGACATTGATGCTAACGGTATCTTGAATGTCTCGGCTGAGGATAAGACCACAGGGCAGAAGAACAAGATCACCATCACCAATGACAAGGGAAGGCTTTCGAAGGAGGAGATCGAGAAGATGGTGCAGGAGGCTGAGAAGTACAAGTCCGAGGACGAGGAGCACAAGAAGAAGGTTGAGGCCAAGAATGCCCTTGAGAACTATGCATACAACATGAGGAACACCATCAACGATGACAAGATCAGCGCAAAGCTGTCCCCAGCTGACAAGAAGAAGATCGAGGATGCGATTGACCAGGCGATCCAGTGGTTGGATGGGAACCAGCTTGCAGAGGCTGACGAGTTCGAGGACAAGATGAAGGAGCTGGAAAGCATATGCAACCCCATCATTGCGAAGATGTACCAGGGTGCTGGTGCTGATGCAGCTGGAGGCATGGGTGATGATGCTCCTCCCTCGGGCAGCAGCGGTGCTGGCCCCAAGATTGAGGAGGTTGACTAAGCGGGGTTGGGTAGGCAGAAAGACGTGAAGTTGTGGGGTATGAACCATTGGTTTTTGGGACATTTGCTCTAGTTTTTCTTGCATTTAAGTTTGATGTTTTAAAAATGTTGAATCAGTTGGGATGCTTCCATTGTGGAAGTCATCCCATTTTGCTATCAAATTTCCTTTCGGACATGCAATTATTTTGAGAATGTTCCAAACTTGATCTTCCTGCAATTTTAAATTGATTTCCAAGTCTAAACGAGCTTTGCTAGATTGCTGCTCCCTCTCGGGCTCTCAACTGGATTCCCGACTTCTTCAACAATTTGGGCCCGTTATAATGTTAGTTTCAGAGTTTCAAGTCATGTCGTAGCTCAGGAGCCTCTTCAAGCTTCTCCTGTAGCTTCTGCAGGTATCGTGAGAACAAGCTCTATTCTTGCCAGACATCTCTAGCCATTAATTTTGTTAAGGGTTCTGCATTATGCAGATTGTCATGATTGGCGTATCTCGTTGAGATAAGCTCAAGCACAGGAGAAGGATGCGTAAGCTTTTTCGAGTTTGTGCCCGGTAGCAGCAGTATAGACAAATTGCAAATACGCCATACGCAGCCAAAGTAGCAATTCGTATCTGAAAATTTTGTCTTTCATTGTTTCCTTCGAGTACAGAACATGAGATGACATCCATCTGATGATTTCCCACGGAATGCTGCAAAGGTGAGGCCACTATTCAGCAAACCTATGCTCTGGACTAGTTTGAAAAACAACTCATTGCATTACTACAACAGAGCACATAGGCGAAAGGATAACTTGTAATCCATTTTGAGGCAAATTCCGATATCCCGAGTTCAAATGCAATGCGGGTTTAACCCGGCTCTTCTAAAGGCTGGATGCAATAAGCCCACAGTGGGAATGCTAGAGACCAGGCAGCTCTCCAGGGAATTTACTGAAACCACCATACTGAGAATGGACACACCAGAAACGAAAACCAAGGTTGATCAGAGGCATCCGGAAAATTGATGTAAACGTGGATGTGGAGAGAAGCAGAAACCAAGAATACCTCAGACTGACAAGTGACAGGTTAGCATAGATTCCCGCAGATCCTGCATTATATGACATGTGACATCAATCAAACGCATATTGCAAGAGAAGAGAAAGTATGCAAGGTGAGATGGAAAGGAATTGTATGTTTTCCTCCAAAAAGGAAGTCCTTTCAGTCATGGAGCTGGTGTAAGAGCTTCACAATTCTTGCTCAACTCAAAAGAGTTTCACTTTCAAGGTGTGACAGTTTCAGCTAAACTTAAGGCAGGTCATCACATTACTCTACACAAGATTAGCTGCGAATTGATGTGAGAACATCACACCAAGACAGAGAGAGGAGATGGAAATTGGCAAGATGGAGGGCATTGAGGGGGGGGGAGGCCGGAGATGACGAAGTAAGCGAGGCTGAGGCGGTGGAACTCCTGGGACTGGTAGTGGTATGGCAAGCATCTGATACATCATCTCCAGGAACATAACATGCCTCTGCCGGTCGAAAAAGCTCCGGCCTGGCGTAGGCGAGGGGGAAGCAGACGGAGAAGGTGGGTCCGAGAATGTCTCCTCTGCTCTTTCCATGGCCGTGTCTCTGACGAGACGTACCCAGCACAAAGAGATTCTCCGATCTAAGCTGTCTCCCGAGGTTGACGACGAAGGGCCCAGTAACCGCTTCGGTCCAAGTAGCAATATCTCCGGCCCATTTCTCAAACGAAGGTTACGAGGCGAGGAAGCTATAAAAGCGCCGCCATTTGAAGTTGCGTCTGACCATCGCAGTGGCTGGGAGAGAACGGAGCGCTGCGGTGGAGGCATTTCGTCGAGCACCTGGTGTACGAGAGACGCTTACCGGCAACTTGGGACCGCCGCCATGAAAAGCAACAAAGCAGCTGTCCTTACGGTAGCTGAGAAATGCAGGGTACGCTCTTTCTCTTCCCAACGAACTCGTTTGGTGGATTCCATCTGTAAATGGCCTTTGTGATCCTTCCCGCTCCCAAGATTGTTGAACTGGGTTTTCCTCTTCTCGTTCTTTCTCTGATTGGCAGAATATATTGGCTGCGAATTGGCAGTGTCACCTCAGTACCATCAAGGCTGACGCCAAAGGAAGGTGACTCTTCTCCCTGGCTTTTTTTTATCTCCTTGAGATATGCATTCTTCTAGTCATTTTATGAAAAATCTGTCTTTTGGGGGCATTTATTCTTCTAAAAGGTACTTTGCATGATAAAGCTTGGGGATAGAGTGAAATCCTTTGGCTGCAATCTTTATTCATACAGCATATCTCATTGGGTATAATTGCGTTATTTCATTGAAGCATTGAAATGGCAGATTAATTTTAAGCTTGTGTTTGTTTTAGCAAAGGGGAGATATACACTTCGAAGGTCAAGTATATAGTCAAGAGAGGGAAGCCATATCTCTGGGTTGCAGAAAACGAGGCGCACAACGTGGTGAGCATGCTTCTCTCTTGTAATTTGAATCATTCAAGTGGTTCTTTCTTACCCATTGTTGAGTTCTTGGTTTATTTAATGTCAACGGTGTACGTTGCATATCCATTCATGACATGTGCTCGTACTTCTTGCCTGTAGAACAACATCATTGATGAGCGGGGTTCACTGGCAGTCACAACCCCTTTCCCTGGCCCACTGGCAAGTCTGCTCAGATCTGTTAAAAAGGTCAGTTCATTGAGTCTAAATTTTTCATTTTGCTGGACAGTAAGTCCTCTTCTGGATATGCAGCTCATTACTACACTCGTGTAGAAAATAGAAAAACTCAAGGAGCAAGCAGTGAATTTGTTGCATAACCTTTTCGTTGTTGTTGGTGCAGCTGCCATCTCGGATTGCTCTCACTGGTGACGTTGTTCTTCTTAAAGATAAAAAGGTAAAGAAGTCTCTATTGTCATGTAAATTCTTAGATGTTGGTTGCCGTATGCGAACTTATATAGGATAATCTCATACTGACTGAAAGTAGTGCATTCATTTCTCTGCAGGCCCAGGTGGCAACTCAAAAGTTAGAAGAACTGATACTTTCTGAGCAAAGAGCAGTTGGCGAGCTCAGTTATACAGTTCGTGGTGTATTAAGTTCCACTAATCCTGCATTTACATCCCGCTCTGGGAACCTTCAAGGGCTAACAAACAGTGATGAAAATTACAATATCTACAAGTTTGATTTGAGGTAGGAGTTCGTCCTCATTGTTTAACTGTACTTGGGTCCTATTGACCTTAGCTTGAACTGGTAAGCGTCTACTCTGACATTAGATAATCTATCACAGATGCCAGATGGTTCAAATATGGTATGATAATCAACATATTTTATTCACTTTTTAGATCTTTGATGACTGAAGAAACTTTTTAGTTAACTTAGTGGACCGCATAAAATGGTGCAGTACTATGGTGAAATAGCACAACCAAGACTTATTGATTTGTATTTTCTGCTTCGTTCAGTGGTGAATCTAGTGCTTACTATGGTGAATATCTATGCATTTTGAGTTTTTCTACTGAGATGGTTGTATTAATCAAATATAAATCACTTCTACGAACTGATATGTTCGATCTTGGACTGATCATCCACTTCTCTCCCCCTGCTAAGTAGTAATTAATATTAAGGAAGTAGTTTTAATTTGATACAATCTGAAGCACCATTCTTTATCTACAAATGGTCTTTTGATTCACATTCATCATTTATTTCCATCAGATCATGCACGTATGTCAGTGGCAATGGAGGAACCCATGACGTAGACCTGGAGGAACTCCAAAAATCCAAGGCAGATTCATTAGGTAAGATTTGTTGATTAACACACCATTAACCAGTTTGATGGTTCCATTCAAATGATTCCTCTCCTTTGTCATGTGTAGCCCCCTATTCTGCGATGTTGATTGATGGGATTAATCAAAGCGAATCAAGGAGAAGGGCCCTCGTGCTTTTCTGCTTCACGTACTTGAATGCTTGTGTTAGGGTAAGTTCCAGAGCATACTGTCACGTTTCTAATGCTAAAGTTTCGAGGATAGGCGAGAGAACTTTTACTTTGGGTTGACCCATGGAATTTCTTTTGGGTGATCATCTACCTAGGATGCCTGTATCACATCTCTGGACCGCAAGGGAATCGATATCCTTGGGAAGGTCCCCAGTCCCGCATTGGATGGACAACAATTCCAATGGAAGGAGTTTCGTTTAACCTTCGAGGAAGATGCGCCTGATGTGGAAGCATTCTGCCGCCGGCTAGTAGAAATGGAAGAGGATACTGTCAAGAAGGTGTCGGGCTACAGCGGCTTAGATTGACTGTAGCAATAAGAAATCAACCCTGCAGCTTCATCACCTCCTTCTCTTGAGCCATAGGGATTCGGTTTCCCGAATTCTCAGTCACTGTAGGAAGTAAATGCCTGTGCTTTAAGCTTGTGAACGTGTGTTACATTTTCCTTGTGATTATCCTCCCATGATTTGATATCATTGTGAAATGCTTGTTAACTTCAACATGTTGACTGAGAAGCAGCGGGTCTTTTTAAACTTGTCGTCTTATTCTTCTTCCATTGCATAAATTTTCTGGATCCAACGCTACTTTGTCGGTCCTCAAACCCAAAAGGCCAACCTTACTAAACGCAGAAGAAGCCCACCCACCAGTGCTGTATGTTATCGTGGGCATAGGCCTAATGTTGCACTTCGTGGGGCGGGAGACATAGCAATGGTTAATGGGCCAGGCCTGCATGCACCGGATGTGCCTGTGAGGCTAACCCTGCTCTATGATGCTCGTTATCGTCTTCTTTTATTTATTGACAGTCGATTTATAAGTATGGAGCATGCATGCATGGCATTCTACTTCATGCAGCTGAGGGGAAAAAAAAAAAAGAAAAAAAGCTTAATGCTATCCTAAATTCTGCACGTAAATCTCTCCCTCCCACTGCACACCTCTTATTTTCGGTATCATCGCAAAGCATATTTAGAGGTTCAGTGACTATAACTGATTCAGGTTTAAACAAGTATGGATCTTTTCCATTTATAATAAAACACGAATTTGATCTTACTTAAAAAGAGAGGCAAAAACAATTTATTTTTTTTTAAAAAGGGGGCAAAAGGCTGCAGACGCCATGCCAACTTTACAACTAAATGTAAGGAGCCTGCGCTCTGCTTTGCTCTTTTTTTTTTTTTTTGCATGGAAAATGAGTAAAAAAAGAGACAAAAATATTCTGTCAAAGATTGATTAGACAGAGGGAATTAGATTCCTACACCACCACCACCAACGTTTACACATGTTCCTGATTTTCCACACTATATATATATATATAATAGGTACAATGCAATACATGACTACGTGCATCCGTATATTCAGTCTGATGTGCACCATTAGAGTGCATATAGCGGTGATGGGCATACTGGATTCTAGATTCCTCTTTCATTGACAAGCTTATCCTTCGAATTACAAGGCAATTTGAATCAAATTAATGAAACTGTCGTTACATCTTTTCTTCAACAGAGTCATATGTCTGTCCGTGCATAAACCTTTGAAAAGAATAGAGGAGCCTGGTTTTGATCTGAAAATGAAGATACGAGCAAAGCACACTTTCACTTTCCTTAAACAATTAATATGGCATCATTTTTTTTCTTGGGTAGATAACCATATGGCATCCCTATTAGCAAAATAGCATTCTAGTCCGGACTTCTCTCAACCAGAATTTTAATTTGAGTCTTACAAATAGATAGTATATATAATTGAAAAAGTTTTATTTTTTTGTAATATATTCGGATTGAGACTCTTTTCTGTGTGCGGGATCATGGTAGGATTTGGGAATAAGATTGGAAATTTTTTAAAGCTGTAATATTCAATTTTTATCTAGAGAATTATTTAATCTGTGTCATGAATATTTTCTTTAAACGGAGCGTGTTTTATTACATAAATTTGGTATTTGCCATTCTTCTCTTGCTCACTTAAATTTCAATATATTGATTGGGGCCAACCACAAGAAGGATCGAATCAATAGTATTCCAGGCATATAGATGGCATGCATCTCCCTGAATAAGGAGAGAGTCTTCTGTATAATAGATATATCACATAACAATGCTACCACGATGTCACGAGCTAATAGGATGCAATTATTTTTAGGATTTTTAAAAAAATTAAATGAAAAAAAATCATAAAAAAGAAAGAAAAACTCTAAAAATTATTTGATTTGATTGGTTTGTGACACAACGTCAGTACTGCCACGTGATGTACCTGTTACATACAATACTTTCTCCTGAATAGAATGCGCAGATCCAAATTTTAGGTAAAAATGACATATTATTATTGGTGGCCATGCAAGTCCATGAATAGCTACATATTCTAATTAATCCTCACCTACAAATATAACTTAATTAAAATAATTCGATATCTCTTTTTCTTAAATAAGATTACGAGTTTAAGTCCAGTAAATAGTGCAAATTCATAGTTAAAAAATTTTTTACCTTATAGTGGTCATTCCAATTTAAATTCGAACTAGTCGGGGATATTAGAATTTCTGATAACAGGTGACGGATGCTAAAAGAAATTAATCTTGGCCTCTGTGTTTCTTGTTTGTGGGGTATGAACTTGGGGTATGATGTTTGTTCTAAATCAACCTTTTCCACCCCACCCGCCAAAAAAGCTTTGAAATTTGGTTTAAACGTCACATGAATATGCTTTTACTGGGGATTAACAGCACGACGCTAAGCAAATGTGAAAAATTTCACCGATGAGAATTGAATTTAGAATATCTTAATTTCAGATTGAGGACAGTACTGTTGCACCAGATTTGCTCTTTTTTGCTATGTTGAATCGTGAAAATTGTGTGTCATATTATATACTACCACTTAGGTGTGTAAGTGTTTGTGTGCAGAATATATATCACCTGATATTTAAAAGGAAACATGTCTTAATAAATTTAAATTCGAACCAATCAGTCTATCAGATAGTAAAACTTTATAATAATATATAAGCTCGAATTCGTAAAATTTTTTGTATGTTGAACCAATCTCAGTTCCTCAGCCAACTTGATCTGGTTTACATGTGCTTTTATGAATTAAAATTGATACGTTCCAGTTTATGAATGGCTAATCTTGGCAAAGGTCTCGCCCCATCTTCGAAAAGGACAAGCAATTTGTGTGGGCCACGTCGGATATGACGTGGATGTGGACGTGGGAAAAAGCAAGGTACTCTTCCCGACCATAAGCTGGTAAGCATCTGATTGGGACGATTCTCCACAGCTCTTCGATGAAGCTTAATTAGGTGCCTTGAATTAATTTCCACCTAGATTTCTTCCTTTTTTTCCGCTTTGGTGCGGCAGAAAGAATCTAATCACATAAGCCGAATGTATGAACGTTAAGCATACTACAAAGTTACATGTAATACAATTGGTTTTTTCGAATGCATATGAGGCAGATAAACTTTTTTTTTTTATTGGTATCCGGCGCCGTAGCAACCGACTAATCCACCGGAGGGTGTATTTACAGCCCTGGGCCCCACATTAAACCCAGGATGCCGACCTCCAGGGGGTTTCGAACCCAGGCGCTCTTGGAGGTTTCTCAAGAAGCCTACCACTGGGCCGTTGCCCCTGGAGGTATGAGGCAGATAAACTTGTAAAAGGATATGAGAAAGAGAAGAATAAAAGAGAACATGTAATTTTACCAATAATGATCGAATATGAAATCTCCTAATCTTAGATCAATGGTGATACTAGTTGCTTATGTGATCCAAAACCTCTCTTTTTTAAAGCAAATTTTTGGATTTGAAAATTGTAAATGGAGAAATTTCTTAACTGAATCAGTGTTAGTTTTTGTGGATAAAATTAGATTGGAATTCAAATTAATTGAAACTCGTTAAACTTCCATGCATCACATAACGAAAAACTGAGAAAATAAACGTGCAATGATATGGTTTACGGTTGTCTTCTCAATTTTGTCGGTAAATAATTTCATTTATCAAAAGAAAAGACGACAAATTTAATACACATTTGTTTTCTATCATTTTTCTTTCTGTATTAGCTTTCCTAAGTAAAGTTATTGGGACAAACATTCAAAGTTAGCATCGTTTTATGTGCGTGGCAACTTGTAAAATTAATTTTGTCTTGTATCTATAGATTGTCTTATCTTTTTGATCTCTTGTAAGGGTGAATAGGGCACAAATCCAAACATTCTGTCGACCCAAGTGGATTTTATGGTAAACCTTGGATTATATAATAATACCTCTAAATAAAAAAAAAACCCATAAAACTAGCCCAAGTAAATTTATCGATACAAATCGCTTAGGATATGCTTCGCTGACGATCACATAATTAGTACTGAATATTATGCATTTGGGGTGTGAGGAAAGCGAGCGATGATGCATTGACATCTGCCCTTGTTCAGTGGTGAGGAATCAAAGAGAGTGAATTCAGCTATCACTTATGAGATTCAATGCAACTTTTTTGTTCTTCTTCTTTGTACAAGCAGGCAAATCTGACGTTCTTTGCAAACAAAAAAAGCTTGGTTCTATCACGATGTGGGTGAATGTGTTCTTCTTTGTTAAGCTACTTATGATGATGGAGCCATCAGAGCAATGCAAAAACTTATGTGCTAAGGAAACTTCTCTGTGCCCCATATTTTTTTTAAAAAAAACCCTAACTTTTCTTCTAGTGAATGAATAATATAAATTTGTGCACAAAAAGGAGGATGTGGGGGGTGGCAAATGGTGATGAGACATAGCCACAGCCACACTGAGAAAGCAAAATAATACAGGAAAACCCGATAGACACACTCCACTTTCTCTTTTCCATGTCCTCTTTGCAACTCTCTCTCTTCTTTTTCCTTCTCTTGATGTGATTCTCCAACCACAGAAATAAAAACCCTACCCAAGATCCTTTTTCAAAAGAGAGAATTGAATTCTCAGAGCTAAAGCACAAGATCAGAGAATTGAATCCCATGGTTTTCTCATCCGTTCCGGTATATGTAGATCCATCCAGTTGGCCACCTCAGGTGAATGATCTTCCTTTTAATCCAAATTCATATACGCCATCTTTGTTTAAAGCTAGCAATCAAAAGACCGCAGATATTCCGAGCTCCTCTTCCTTTGCTTCTTTTTGTCCTGAATATACCACGTATAGATTTTGTTTTGCTGATTTTTTCGCTTTTCTTTTGCATATTAGCAGCCGAATCCAGAGCTCGGAGGTGGAGTGCTTATGGAAAATGAGGCTCCTCAGCTCCAGCCGGCGCCCCCGGTCCCTCAAGGTGTGCTGGGATCGATCCGGCCCGGCTCCATGACAGATAGAGCTCGCCTGGCGAAGATCCCTATGCCTGAGGCCGGGCTCAAGTGCCCTCGATGTGAATCCACCAACACAAAGTTCTGCTACTTCAACAACTACAGCCTCACACAACCTCGTCACTTTTGCAAGGCCTGCCGGAGGTACTGGACCCGGGGAGGGGCCCTGAGGAGTGTTCCGGTCGGAGGAGGGTGCCGGAGAAACAAGAGAAGCAAGGGCAATAACAGATCGAGGTCTCTGGCGGTGACCGCAGCAGCCTCTAACTCCACCACCAGTGGCGGCTGCGGTGGTATTTCTCCAGCCAGCACCAGCACAACCGCCTCCGCAGATGTCATCACTGGCGGCCATAATCTGCCACCTCCTGGACCCTCACAGTTATTGCCTTTTCTACCTCCTTTGCATAATCTCGGCGACTACATCCCCAGCAACATAGGGTTAAACCTTGAGACATCTAGAAAATTTTGCAGCATTGATACGGAATTTCAAATCGGCAACAGTACCGCTAATGGTGGTGGAGCAATATTGCCCAACGGAATATCCTATAGGCATTGGGGATTTCAACAAATTCCCTTCTTCGGTAATAATAATTTGCAAGCGTCACCACAAGTTGGGTTTTATCCATTAGAAGGTGTTCAAGGCACTGGCGATTATCAACTTTTGCCCAAGTCTTCGGATTCTGCTCAGATTTCTGCTGTTAAGATGGAAGAAGCTGATCAAGGGTTGAACCTGTCGAGGAACTTTTCAGGCATATCTGGGTCCGATCAGTACTGGCCGGGCTCCGGCAATGGGACGGACAATCCATGGGGTAATGATCTTTCTCATGGCTTCTCGTCCTCCACGAGTCATCTTTTGTGAGTGTTTTCACTAACCCTCTGTCCCTCAAAAGTCTGTAAACTCTCTTCCTGATTGAAACTACAAGGAGCGGCGGTGCAGATCAATCCATGGAAGGCTTGCTTTCCAGTTCGAATTCTCAAATAATTGCCAGATAGCTTTTCGGGGTTTGCCGATATATCCCAATCATTTTCCTATTACATTGTCACCTCCGGGACCCGACTTCCTTGAAATCTATAATTTTGAACCGAAGAAACCATTGCAATCTCTTAGAAATTTGTTGGAGGAAGGAATGCAATGAGCATACGAAGCGATTAACTCATAGATGTACTTTCAAGTAATGGTGATATATATAATTAACATGGGATTGGGATCGGCGGGTTAGGGTGACCATTATCGATCGAATGTTGTCTATGTTGTTACTGTTCTGTTAAGCTTTTCATTCAAGTAATTCTCATGGGTATGTATAACTTATGTTTGGTGTGGAATTGCATGAGCAAGGACGGATATATAATTACTTTGATAAAAATATAGGAGATTCCTCGTACTTAATTAGTCAATAAGTTGTCAATATTTATCGAATAATATGTATATGATATATTTTTCAAATCTCAATGAATTTTCTTTGTTTTTTCGTATCAATTTGGCAATTTTATTATCAATCTCTGCAACATCATCAAGTACTGCCGTTCAACCGCTATTTAGTCGGGTCGAGTCCGGTCAAAAGTAGTAATAATGCCCGGTATCATATTTAAATGATATTCAACTCTTTTATAAAGCATGTTGGAATGCAAAGAAGGAGATCATGATGATTAAAAATTAGTAGCAACTATCAAGGTTTCGGGTGGAGGTTGCATCTGAGCTGCTGTGCTAAATTTGTGCTTGAAGAACATGGAATAATCTGATCTATTTCTGCACACATTACATTCTCAAAGACTCTGAATGATTTGTCTAATCCTTTGCCCTATCCTAGAAAGGATACTGATAGCTTAAGACACCGCGATAGAGAGAGAGAGAGAAGAGGGTTTGAAAGTAAGCTGTTTCGAGACATTACGAGTGAGAAAGAGAGGCAAAATAAAAAAACTAGATAGGGACAGGTAAAAAGATGATTAGAATGAGAAATTACCAATAATTCAGCAATGTATGTGAACAAGTATAGACCAAGAAGCTGGATTTTTGGGTTTCTGTCGCTCCTCCACTAACTCGAATGGTTTGCATTCCTGTTCATCCCCCAAGGATCTCAATCTGTTCCGATCTGAGCCATGGGTGCATCCCAAGGCTCAAGGGTTTCCAGGTTGCCATTTTAGGACCATCGAGTGGGTTAGAGTCTGTCTTTCGTTTTTCCCAAGCAGTTGCTACAATTATTACATACATTCTGAGAACAACATCATGGGTCTTGCTGACTAAGGATGTTCTTCTGTCTTTTGATTTGAACGGGCGTCTATCGTTAGAAATTACATTTGCATGAGTTTTATTAGGGCATGCAAGCCTTTCATTCTGAGCCACAGAGCTTTATCATTTTACTATTATTATTATTATTATCCAAAATGCAAGACATGTTTCAGTTATCGCTGTAAATTACCGTATGGTACTGATCTCTCGAAGCTTTTCCTTTGCAATTTGATTCCTTTTCTGTCATTTCTACGGAAATTTTCGAATTCCCAGACATCTCTTGGGTCTCGTCCTTTAAGGAACTTTACTTGAGGTTGCTTTGTACCTTTCACCCTCTCTCCTCTTTTTTTTTTTTTAAATAAGTTAATGTATAATATAATTCTTTACTTAGATGGAAAGATGAGAAAATAAAATTAAGATGCGATGAGTTTTACTCATGAAAAATTTTTTTGGCCAATTTACTGGTGGGAATTGAATAGATAGTTACTGTGAAATTCTTCTCAGGACAAATGCTCGAAGCCCGTTTTATGATTTTTCTGTCAATATATACGGGTATACAACAGATCGGAAATGAAAAGAATCCCATGTTCTGATGGAAAGCAATCTTGTAATATGAGAAACTATAATATATAATGTAACATTACATATTAATCTTTTTAGTTACAAGTCGAGAATAATGTTACTGTAAAAAAATAATTGAATTATTTTCTCTTGAAAGGGTTGCTCATAAGCTCTTACCATTGCTTTGGTGAAAGTAAAACGGTCCAATGCCATAATCAAAATTCACTTCCAACGTCTCTCCCTATCAGATGACATTTTTCCAGTTCGATCCTCTACCGGTAAAACTTGCACTCGAATTCAAGAACTTACTTTAAAAAAGAAACGTCAAATCACATCAATTAATTCATGTTAAATTGAGTTTGTGTTTTAACAGTTTATTTCTTTTTCCACGAACTTTTTTTGTTTTAATGTCATAGAATCACAGAAGTCGAAGCAAGACATTCCGACCGAGAAGTCGAATCGCAACTTAACATATGTAAATGATGATTCTTAGACTTAAGGAAAATTAATGAGATTCTTGCTTTATCAACTATGATTGTATACTTATGAATTTTATTTTATTTTTTTGAAATTTTTCTGCGCTGAAAACTGAATGATTGGAGTAATTATGGGAAATTGGACTTTACAAACAAAGAGAGACGTACTAATTTGGTGGTATATGCAGGAGAAGGCTTAACAAAAATGGACAAACAAGGCAGTTGGGAAAAGCCAAAATCCCACTCAAAACCATGCAAAAACCATATCCAATTCTTCGGACATTTTTAGGTAAAATAAAAATTGGCCAAAAAAAAAAAACAACTAATGTAAGACGAATTCAGTCGGGCAGTCAAAGAAATGATGACAAGAACATACATTTCAAACAAACCCTTCCCACTTTTCCCTTTATTTTCCCTATTTTTTCTCTTTTTTGGGTCCAAATGAGATCTCAACCTTCTTTGATTTTGTTTTGATTTCTTCGAGTAATGATTATAGTTTAGTTATTTTACCAATACGGATAAGGAGAGCTGGTTTTATCCTTTAATAAATAAATTAGATTCAAATTTATATTAACTATAACATATAAAATCTTCGAATATAAGATATATATACTAAAAAAAGTCAATAATTTTCTTTCCATATTATATTAAATTTTCAGTAATTCACTACTTGTTAATTTTTGCCATGAACTTCATGTATTTGCATGAAGCAAAGCATCATGTCTGCACCATGGTAGTCCTTGTGTTGGGTATGGGGAGGATAACTGTCCCAAAATTTTGGATGGACCAAGATTTAGATTGAAATTTCGGGCATTGATGAATTAATAAGAAGAATTACAAAAAAATACATAGATTCCCTTATTGTATTAAGATTTTGAGATGGATAAGTGAGCGGAAACCGACCTCTCAGCCACCTTCTCGGTCCATCCCGAACTGATTCATCATGTCTGCAGTGCACTATGGTATATCTACTAAGCAGACGGAAGAATAAAGCTATCGATGGTCAGTCCAAGAAAAAGTGACTCCCCTTGTGTCCAAACAGGGAATGATGTGATGAGGATCTTTAGTTTTTGGTCGGTTGGCCCATACGTACAACTTTAAAATGCTACCGTGTTAACAATCGTGATTTGGTACAGTGATATCTGTACTGACGTCGACTTGAAACTAATTAGAAATCCTTGATTCGATTCTTATCTGTAAGACTCTCTACGACTCTTAATTACCCTCTTTTTCCACCCGCTTCTAGAGACCCACGGAGCTCGTTTGTGACCGGAAAATCATGTTAAGATTTATTTAATCTCCTTGTAAACATTGTGAAACTTAAACAGATCATAAGAGATCTCTTCCATAGCCATTCTCGTCGAGCTTTTTTTTTGTTTTGGAGAAATTGTTTTTTTTTTAAAGGAAAGAAAAAGAGACTAAGGTGGTGGTTGTTGTCCACATGGAACAGGCGTGGGAGATGTCGTATTGTGTCGCAACTTGCAGCTTTCACTTTTCTGAGACGTCCTATTCTTCTCATATCACCCTTCTTTCTTCTCATATCCCCACCTCTCTTTCTCTATTATCATTTATGTGGTCACACACACACACACATATAATGTATACACATTGGTGCTCAATCATGCAAATATGTCATATTAAAGAATATTATTCAGCAAAATAAATTAAAGGATATTTTTTTATGAGTAAAATGGAGGAGAGTAGTACTGACATCTAATCATCCAGTTACATAATATTTAAATTAACTTTCGTATTTAACTATAAATATATCAGATAAACTGAACAATCAGTACTAATACATCAAGCTCAGGAACCCCTCATAATAATATCATTTAAAGAAAGGCCCGAACTTGAAACCCCAATCTCACCAAACTGTAGGAAAGTGAGTTTTGGGATCATAGAGCACCCCTTTGTAGTGGCAAACGTTGAAAAATGTTTTGAAGAGAACAAGAGTAATATGAGAATTAATAAAGGGTTACGATGAGTTCCATTGATGAGAAGCGAATCCACAACATTTTCATATCAAGATTAATATTACTGTATCAAAATTCGTTTTTTTTTTTCTGAGAGTTCATAAACGATAAGCCTCCGCATGATCCACATTGTGAAAGCAAAATGGCATTCCCATTGCCAATAATTCTATAGCCTCCTCGAAATTTCCTCTCATTCTCCCATGATTGATGCTTCCCATGTTAGAATTATTTAACTATGCGTTAGAGACCGTGTGTATCTACCGCGAGCAGTTATCAATTAATAAATAAGACTAAGTGGATCTGTTTAAGTAAAATTTCCACCGAAATTATAAAAAAATTAAATTCGTATCCCTTTAAAAATCTAAATTTATAGGTGGTGGTACGTAAATTTTCTTATATTCTAAATTTCAATTTATTTATACCGTGTAATTATTGGAGACACTCGACGCATTTCTCGGCTGGCATTTTTATGGAGGTATATTCTCGTGCCTGTCGTCGAAACCAAAGGAATAATCCGTATTCGGATCAAAAGTTTAAACTTATCGGTAGAAGTAAGAATTCGTGTTACAATTTCAGATTTTTTTTTCTTTTTGATATTGGATTACGTACTTTCTGGGAGTGAGAGTATGGTTACACCAAACACTTCTTCGGCATTAATTACCTCTTCTTCTTTTTTTTTTCCATTCTAAAAAAGAGAAAGTAACAGTTATTCTCGTTGGTAATTATTAAAGGCATCCGCCCAGTTGGTCAATGTCGGGTTAGTGCAAAATTCATACGAAAAGTAAAATATATGCCCTGAAATTTTAATATTAATTTTTTGCATTAATTTATCACTAAATATGGTACTCTGTAGTCCGATCAAACTATAATAAATAATAAATAAATTATTATTAATCATTCAAATAATTATTATAAATTTGAGCAATTTTATTAATACTTTTTTACGACCTAATTATGAGATTGTATCATTTGAGATTTTGTCTTGCAGTCCCTGTGGCCTGCCTGTTCATGAACTTTCACTTAAGTGGAGGATTACGTAATTGCAGCCATGGTAACGATCCCAATTTTTGAACCGCTTAATTTCGGTTTAGTCTTAAAGAAAACCGGACAAAGGACCGAAAATTAACCGTGATAAATTAATCCTATTTTATCATGTTATACAAGGAAGTATATGTTAAGAGTTAATAAAATTGATTAAATTGCAATAATATAGCACATGAGTATTGATCATGGGACCGGTTATTATTTTATCGTTAATTAGAGTAATTTTATTAGTTATTTGCGATGACATGATTAAAGATTTTCCGCTTAATTAAAAAGCAATCCAGAAAGTTTGGATAAAGAAATTAATTCATTAATTAACATTTGTTTGACCGGAACGGTGCGACGTAGCTTTAATAAATGTGCGTGACGCTACTAATTGTCATCATCGCTTTTCGCTTTTGTTTTATAATTTATTTATGAAGATTTGTGATAAATTTCGAATAATTTTAGAATGGAGTTTTGGTCCTAATATAATATCAGCGGGCCGTGTTAGGCCCAAATTCAATACCTTTGGGCCGGGGCAGCCCTGACACAGGCCCATCACCACGGTCCAGTGTAATCCATCAAATTCTGACTAATTTTTCTCAACTATTAATATTCAGAAATCTAGTATGTTCTAACTAATTTATTTCGAGTCGAGATGACTCACTAGATGATAAAATTAGGTAAATATTTCTCCATGAAAAGAAAATTACAAATTTATACTCCCCCCGGTCTGCCTCATAGAAGCTCCGTCGGATCTCCGGTGAGGGCAGCAGCCACCACCCTAATCCCGAACTTCGCCATGTTAGCCGCGATTCCAGATCCTTCTTTCTCGGGAATATCAACCGCCATAGAGACGATCCTGCCCCCACCGTCACTTGCCACCAATCCGCCACCCTTCCAGCTCTCCACCGCCATCTCCTTCACGCACCCGACGTGGAAGCTCTGACGATTACTCTTCTCCTCCGCCTTGACGTACGTCCAGCTGATCATCTCCGCCACCGGCCTGCCCTCAAAGACCACCTCCTTGTTCCTGCACCACCCGCAGACCGCTGCCTTGTCCTGCTGCCGCCTCAGCTCCATCTCAACTCCGTTGATCTTAATGGAGTCCTGGAGGTTCACGCACGTGACATGGAAATAGTAGTCTTTGCCCTCCCGCTCGTTCGGCTTCTTGGTTCCATAGGCGCAACCGTACACAGGTCTCAAGCACGCCTGGCAGAGTTTGACGTCATCACCACCGGAGCCTAAGCCTCGGTGCAACTTCAGCTCGGAAGAGTTCCGCGTCGGGCCAGGCACGGTTGCCGGTGGTGACAGGCAGTGGCTGTGGACCCGAAGCACGCACCGCTGGCACCCATAGCCAGACCCGATCCCGACCTCTCGGCACGCATTGCAGAAGAACGGACACTGACCATTCATTCTCCGTGGCTCGTGACGACGTGGATGGTCCCCTGGAGCTCCCATGCAGCTGCCTTGCATCTCCTGTAAAAGAAAATAATATCTTTATTGTGAATATCTCATCTCAGTTCTTATTAAAGGGAAAGAATTCGGAGAATTTTATCTTTTAATTCACTTTTTTATCTCAACTTTAATGTAATTAATGTTTACGGGATTTTTGAATAAGGTGGAGTGCACCCTAAAAAAAAAAAGACAATTGTTTTACCTCTTCTTCGTGTGTCCTTATACCTTAGGCCGCAGTTGGTCTCTAGGAAGGCGATGGAGTTGAACGGTCTGAAGCTCTTCAAAAAATGATGTGGCAGGGCCACCATTTATATGGTGCTCCAAAGGGGTACTTCTCTGTTATCCTCCCACCTTTTTTTTTTTTTTTACAATAGTAAAATTAAAAAAAGGAAGATTAGCAGTGTAGTGGGTCAAGCCGTCAAGGCGGACTCCCCGCGCGTTGAAAAGTACAATTGATTCACAGGAAACAGCCTCGCAACAGTGTGGGAAATTTCGGGTGGTTGCTCCTCAAGTCAACGTTGACTATTGGCTCTATCTACCGATATCTTGACATTTTAAAATCAAGACTATTACAATCAATATATAGCAATCTCTTCATGGCGTGACGTCCTTTCTATATCGCATGCATTGACAGCATGCATGATGCATACCAAATAAGGTATGATCTAAAAGATTGTGTAATGTTAATCTTTATGGTCAATGGTTGTGATGATCTACCGTAGCATTGTTGTACGAGCACACACCCTGTCAAATATAAAACCCGTGGTCATCATTAAGCCTAGGTCCAGAAGAGAGAATCCGTCTCAAATGTTTGGCTTGTAAGCTTTTCTTGAGGGCAGGTTTTAAGGGCATGTATCAAGTGCGTAGCCATATTACCTTGCGATGTATGGTGGGTATTGAGAATTATATATACTGTTATAGTTCCACGTCATATTTCTAACAAAAATATTCAACGAACATAAGATAATCAATTATCATCATCTCTCAAAATAATTTTTGGATCGGACAAAGGTTAAATAAAATAAATATTGTTAAGATTATTCTTTTAATATAAACGGCCATAGAGACTTTGATTGGTTTAGTATAATCATCTGCGAGATTTTTATTTACGACTTAATTTTACTGTCTGAACTCTCTCTCATGATAATGCTGCCTTGGATAATTCTTACTGGTCCGTGACGCCATGCAAGCAGTACTAGCGTGGAACACCACGGGACCTGCAGGACTTTCTCGAGAATCAGTATAGCCGACGATTCTCATCCATATGTTTATAACGTAGTTGGCAAGTTGGAGCTCGTTGTGTACTAAGCAGGGGTCAATATTGGTGGTGAATGACAGGACAAAAGGAATGTCCAGATTAGGCTTTTATAGCAAATGCCACTTGTCCTCACATCAGATACAATAATTATTAAAAGTTCAAGTTGCTAACATAATTGAGCCATTAAGATATATTTTCTCTTAGACCTTACAGATATATATTATGTGATATTACTGATATAGTATTATAAATCAATAAAACTCAATTATTTCTTAAATTATTTTTTTATTCTCATCAATGACTGTATCTTATTGATTTGTGATATAATATGAACATTGTAACGTGATAAACCCGTTATCAAAAATACTCTCTGGCAGCTATGAGCTTCCCATTCCAAATTGTGCACTTCCATGCAAAAACATTGAACCCATCACTACATCTTCATCACGCAGACACAACTTGTACCCCATGTGCACAACTTGTACAAGTTGTGTGTGATGAAGAACTAGTGACTTAGTCCAAAGTTTTTTCTTCCAGGTGCACAATTTGGAATGGGAAACTCATGATTGTCACTAAATCTATATTCAGATTGAATCAATCTATAAACAGTAAAAAAAGATTCTTGGTGGACTTTTATGAGTTGATATAAATGACAGAAAATCTATTTCTTGTAAGTAATTAGGTCTCGTGTTCGAATCTTACTAATGGAGAAAATTCATGTTGAGAGTTAAGTGAACCGACTTGACTCAAATATGAATTAGTTATGGTCTATTGAGTTTCGGAATACCAAGTACAGCATATAAGACTCAAATTTAAGAGATAAATTTCTTGTGTGTTATGAATTTGATTCTCAAATTTCCTTGTTCTCCAGTGTCATATCTACATCAACAAATTTATAATCTTTAATAATTCAGGCTCAAACTTTCTATCGACACGCTTAATAAATAAAACTCTACCAATTCTAAATTTTTTCTATCTATAAATTTCTGATAGAGATTTTATTTAATGATAAGTGATGCCAAACCATTTTTTCCGGTGAATGACGAGACACAGTGTGTAGCTAATGAACCCATGCAATGCTCATAATTTGACAAGATGAAGCACCTCGATTTGCCGTGGCTTGGTTTAATCCTACAGGTTTATTGCATATTATTTTGAGCATCTTCTCCGTTTATCAAGCTGATATATGTTTTGCTATAATGGACAGCTCATGGAGGCTGTTCCCGATTTTCTCTGTTACTGAGAACATGAGACAAGTGAGTGCGAACTTGTCTTGTGTAATCCAAGCTCGGTAGGCTGGGTTTGGTTCTGGCTTTCCTTTCTTGGTGATTTTTTTCTCAGGTGCAGAAACTTCTCATTCAACATACTCGAGGAAGTCCTATGATTACAGTAGAGGGACCATGATATTCCTCTCCAAAAATGATAAATCTGAATGTTGACTTTGATTGGAACATTGGGAAGAGTGTCTCGAAAGGGATGGGTCAGGTGAAAAGACTCTTATTATAGCATACAACGCGTAAACCTGCATTTTAACCTATGCTTTGTGATATGTGACTGATGATGTCTACGGCCCGCTCGCTCTGAGGATCGAGTTTACACGTCCAGCAGATCGCACAGAAAGTCGCCGACGACTTCTAATGCAGTTGGAGACGATTCACCGGGATCTGAATCTGACCCGGAGAGCAGAGAGCCTACACCTTGGCACACCTTTTCCCCGACGAACCATATGGAGTTCCCAACGATAGATGTCGGATCTCCGGTCACAGCAGACACAGTCACGTTGAAGGCAACCTTTGCTGCTGTCATCCTGAATCCTCTCTCCGACTTCTCCTGGGGAAGCTTAACCCTCAGGGACAACGCAGTTTCGTGGTCTTTTCCCCCTCCTACTCCGCCGCTTGGACTTGGATGAATATGGGCAAGGCTGCCATTTTTCCAGCTCTCGGCCATCATCTCCGACACACAGCCAACATGAAAATGGAGATTTTTCGATTCATAGGACCAGCTTGGGAGATCTTCCTTTTTGTTCGAGCATAGGGTTTTCTTGTTGCACCAGTTGCAGTTAGATGATGTGTTTTTTCTCTTGAGTTCGACTGTCACCTGCCAGTGAAATCTTGTGGTGAGATGAGATAAGAGTCACCTCACCCTCTTGAAGAATTTAGGATAAAAGCAAAAGGGGGTGACAGACAATGACATACATATTGAGCAGAAATTACAGATAGAGATTTACTTACCTTATTTATCTCGACTGACTCCGGTAGGCGGAGACACCGGGGGTGGAAGCTGCAGCTTCCCTGGCGATCAGCTGTGCTGTAGAAGCAGCCTCGCAGAGGCTTTGCACAGGCAGCACAGAACCTCGGCGACGTTGCTGTTTCAGGATCAGGGCGAAACTGGAGAGTCCATTGCTTTACCAGAGGATGGGGCAGCGTCGGAGTCGGAAGCCGACACTCCTTATGGGCGTGGACCATGCAGAGCTCGCAGCCGTAGCAGGAGCCAAAGCCGATCTCCTTGCAGGCAGCGCAGTAAAATGGGTCCTTGACGCTCAACAGCTTGAGCTTGTGCTCAGGGTGAATCTCTTGAACAGAAGCCATATTGCTCGATCGGAGGTGAAATTTACCTTGGCGAGTGCGGGTGAAGAAGATGGGTTCCGTCCGGATGCGAGGAGGAATTCCTATTTGGTCTATCGAAAGGGAAGCCAACGTTGTGGATATATAAAATCTCTAGCCTATGGATACCCAGGAAGGAAAGAATCTTCCTAGTAACGGGTTGCGGGTCCACCCGTAAAAAATAATAAAATTGAATTATTTTAAAAAAATTTTAACTTCTAAAATAAAAAATTTTAAAAATAATTCAATCTTATTAGTTGGTGATGCCACATAAGCATTCTTATGTGGTATGCCCGCTACACAGGAGACTTTCTCGTATACTCAGATAGGAATGACAATGCGACAAGCTGAGACACATGCCACGAATTATAAAATAAATTGTTAATATTAGGTGAAATATAATAGTGTTAAGGGGATAAAATAGCACCGTTCTCTTACAATTTTTTAGAATATATCAATTCACATATCTATAACAAGAGGTGACCTGTGTTCGTACGAAATTGTCAATTACACGTTATATAAAAATTTAATATGAACAAAGAAATAATATAATGATCAAAATAATAAAATTTAATGTTAGAGTAGATAAAAATAAGTGGTTCAAATTAAATAAAAATGAAGTAGAACATGGATTCTATAGTTAAGAGAGTCGTATGAAATATTTGAGAAAATTGTGGAAATGGTTCAAAAAATTGATAAATTTTTACTGTTAAAATTATAAATATTGAATGATACGAAGTGATAATGGAGAATCTGAGCAATTAAAGAAAGATTTTTACTGTTAAAATCGTAGATATGGATTGAGAGAAAAATAACTGAAATTATTATTTTATCCATAGTTTAGAAGATTTTATAAAGTGTGTATATATATATTATAGATTCTAATATTTAAATTAGATTAATGATAAAAAGATAGCAAATTTTTCACATATTTGCATAGAATAGTATAGATGCTATAGTTTAATAACTTTAAAATAATTAAAATTTACACTATTTTAATGAAATAAAAATTTATTGAGATAAAAGTATAAAGAAATTAATTTTATAATATATAAAAAATATAATATAATGTTAGATTGCGGGCCGGGTCAGGAGAGAGACCCGGATGGTCCTGCCACTACCCGTGTGTGTGGCGGATTGGACCTGTCTCAGACCGGGTCGCGGGCGTGGTCTAACTGGCCGAGCAAAATTGTCATGCTTATACGCGGACCGAGAAGGAAACTTTCCTAACAAAAGGCATGTTCATTAGAGATCCTCGTCGATCAAGTTAATGAATAAGAAAAGAGGAGCTTCAGTAGATCAAGACCACGACGACCGGGTCTTTGTAAACTGAAGGTCGCCTTTTTAAATTAGCAAGTTTTTCGACTTTCGTTAATTTAACAAGAAAGTTTTCGACTTTTTTTTAGGTGTAAAGGGGGAAAAATTCTTAGGCGAGCCGAGCTCATGGATGAAGTAGTGAATTCAATCAATAAATATTCGAAACATAAGGAAATATTTTAAATCGTAATTAAAAAATAAATATTACTAACAAGTAAAAAATAGTGATATAATACTTAATGATGATGTGTTAAACGTTTATTGGTGGATATCACAGATAACATGGTGGGTTGAGCCAAGAATCTCTCACCAAGGGGACATAACGGAGAAATTATTATACGTAATGGTATCATCACTTAATAGTACTTATATGATGACATCAATAGATAAAATTCTTCCATTTATATGATGGGTTCAATTCTTATCAGTGGAATTTTTCGTACGCCTTAATAGAGTTGACGATTTGTGTGAGGCCATGGCTAGCAGGCCGAGCTGTCCTCGCACAAGAAGAAACTCGGATCGAACTATCTTCTAGCCATCCCGGCCTGAACAGTTTATGCCGATGCGTGGTTTCATCGTGCCGAACCCGGTCGGGGTGACTCGGTTGGGCCAAAAATTACCACCCCAACTTGCGCCAGTATCTGAAAAAAAGAAAAGGAAAAAGAAATCATGCTTTACTTCGTGAGTTAATAAGATTTTCACATTTCTTGGTTGTTTTGTTTTTAGAATTTTACAAAATAAAAATTTTAGAGACAATTGAATATTATTAGTTTATTTATATCATTATATGCAAACGTTTAAAAATTTTGATTTTTTTTCGTTTCCCATATTTGTCCTCAATCAAATTAGCATATTAAAATTTTTGACATCCATATGATTTTTATATTAAAGATATAACAATAATTTCAATAATTATTCTCTCACTCTATATCCACGATTTTAATAACAAAAATCTTTCACTAATTATTAGGATTTCCTCATCTCACATCATATCGCTTAATATTTATAAATTTAACTGTAAAATTAGTCACATAATTGTAAAATTAAAAAGATAAAATTGATATAATATAATAATAAAATCTAAAAATGCTCTACTTACTACGGTGTAAGTTAACAGTTTTTAGAAAAATATGTTAATAAATTTTAAATGAATTAAATTATAATAATTTATAAATAAATAATATAATTATATAATCTCACCATAATATTTTATATTTATTTATTTTTATTTTCTTTTTGCGCCTAACTCATATCCGTGTCTATTAATAATATATTCGAACTGTCGCGTTGTCCACGTAAATGAAGAGATGAAATTGGTTTACGTTCAAGCTGCGCATAGGTACGTGCACCCGGTGCATATAAATCCAATAGACAATGGGACCCGCTTCATCCGTAAGGACCAGCTCCAAACGGCAAAGCGTGAGATCCGGCGCGTGAATTGGCTGCTCTCCTGGACCCGCGCGCCATTCCCCACTCAGGGTATCCGACGGTCCAGATTGAATTGATCTCCACATAACGAGCTCCACCACCCCGTTTCTCTTCTCCTCCGTTCAAAAGACGAAAGACTCCGCTCTGCCTCTTCTCTGCATCAATACTCTCATTTCCCCACCCGTTTGCTCTCTCCGCGAGGTTCCCCTCTCTCTCCTCTTCTCATTATTCCGCAATTGCGAAGCATTCCATTAAGAAAGTCTTAATCTGGGATTGACATTGTCGTTGGGACCGGATTCTGACGTTTTAGATTCTTTTTCAGTTGCTGTCGAATTTGTTCATACGATTCTGATTTCTAATTTCCCAGCTTCCACGCGATTTTTATGAGAATATGTGTTGATGGGTTCCGTTTGATTTTGCGAAAGAAGCAACCTTTTCATGGAAGTCTGAGCACTTGTCCGCATTGCCTGTTCTGCAACTCCATGTCTGTTGAACATGCCGTGTTCCCTTAAGGTTTCGAAAATTTCAATTCACTTTGAATTATTGCTTAGGTTTTACATTCTTCAATTGCTCACAAAGGGCCTTGTGATCGTCCACATTTTCAGTATCCGTTAAAATTTGAATGTAGATTAACTCCCAAGGCACACGAATGGGTGGTGATAAAGAAATGGCTGCTTGATATCCTCTTCATTGTGACTGTTTCTTCTTCCATGTGTTTAGGTATAAGATGGCAGAGACAGAGGATATTCAGCCGCTCGTTTGCGACAATGGAACGGGGATGGTTAAGGTAAACTCGTGTGGCTCTTTCCAGCTGGAGCTTCTTCTATTTCGGTTGGTAATTTTCTCTAGCCCTCCGAGTGTGATCATGATGGTTTTTCTCGTACAGGCTGGGTTTGCTGGTGATGATGCCCCTCGGGCGGTGTTCCCTAGCATTGTGGGCCGTCCACGCCACACCGGGGTGATGGTCGGGATGGGCCAGAAGGACGCCTATGTTGGCGATGAGGCACAATCCAAGCGAGGTATACTGACCTTGAAGTACCCGATCGAGCATGGGATTGTGAGCAACTGGGATGACATGGAGAAGATTTGGCACCACACTTTCTACAACGAGCTCCGTGTCGCCCCGGAGGAGCACCCCGTTCTCCTCACCGAAGCCCCTCTTAATCCCAAGGCCAACCGTGAGAAGATGACCCAGATCATGTTTGAGACCTTTAACACCCCTGCAATGTATGTCGCTATCCAGGCTGTTCTTTCCCTCTATGCAAGCGGCCGCACAACCGGTAAGCAGTTCCTGTCAAATTGGATAGAACATATTCACTGAAGAAAGAAAAGGATGGGATCAGAATATATGCAATCAATTGTTGGATGAAGCCATGGTTAATTAAGAACAGACTGGATAGGATATGCTCATTGAAATAGAAAAGAAAAGAATGGCATTGGGTAATGTTGGGTTCTGTTTTCAACTGAATTGAATTCTAGGCCAGTCTTGTTGATTAGTCCTTTTCATTCCAAATTGGTTCTTGCATAATTATGTCAACCTCCAGTAGAGTTGCTGATTCCGAACACACTGTAATACATAAAATTTATGATGTTTTCAGGTATCGTGTTGGATTCGGGTGATGGTGTGAGCCACACGGTTCCAATCTATGAAGGGTATGCTCTCCCTCATGCAATTCTCCGACTTGACCTTGCGGGACGTGACCTCACCGACAATCTGATGAAGATCCTCACTGAGAGGGGCTACTCCTTCACCACCACAGCAGAGCGTGAGATTGTCAGGGACATGAAGGAGAAACTCGCCTACATCGCCCTCGACTATGAGCAAGAGCTTGAGACTGCAAAGACCAGCTCTGCAGTAGAGAAGAGCTATGAGCTACCTGATGGACAGGTCATCACCATTGGGGCGGAAAGATTCCGCTGCCCTGAGGTCCTGTTCCAGCCCTCGATGATCGGAATGGAGGCTGCAGGGATTCACGAGACCACTTACAACTCCATCATGAAGTGTGATGTTGATATCAGGAAGGATCTGTATGGAAATATCGTGCTCAGCGGAGGGTCGACCATGTTCCCGGGCATTGCTGACAGAATGAGCAAGGAAATCTCTGCACTAGCACCAAGCAGCATGAAGATTAAGGTTGTCGCCCCACCTGAGAGGAAATACAGCGTTTGGATTGGAGGCTCCATTCTCGCCTCTCTCAGTACTTTCCAGCAGGTTCGTTCATTCTATATGACATTGTCCAGCTTCACGCAATCCAATTTCTTCATCTACATGGTTGTTGAGCTTTTAAGAGCGGTTTGCTGCAACCCAACTAGAAACTAAAAGCAAATGTGATTCCACCATACCAAACAGACCATTAGATCAGCCAGCAAGTGGTCATTCAAAGTTTTAGTTCAGCTAGCGAGTGATCATTCAAAGTTTTGCATGATTAACCAAACAAACCATATTCTGATGGGAGGGCTTTGTTTTCCTTGGTGCAGATGTGGATCGCAAAGGCGGAGTACGATGAGTCAGGACCTTCTATTGTGCATCGAAAGTGTTTCTAATAAGTCCATTCAGAAAATGCAGCGGTTGAGGAACAAAACCTCGGAAAGATGTGCCATTTAACAGCAGCTTCTTTCTAGCTCCTGCTATCATTTTGTTGTTCCCATGTCGGAGCAATTATTCTTTTTGCGATGAGGCAAGGAGTCTGTCTGTTGCCAAAAGATCGGTTCAGTTTTCCGATTCCGAGTTCTGGTGGGAAATTTTCTTACTGTTAAACCATGGAATTATATGATGAACAACTACTGATGTTATCACTGAAATGAGTTTGCTTTTGTACTTGATCGTTATTTCCACTACAACATTGGAGGCTGTTCGAGTGAACTGTAACAGGACATATATGATCGTGTACTCCTTTTTCTCTCAAGAACTCTGCAAAATAATCTGTCATCTGAAATTCAGAAGACAAGGAAAATGAACTTCATCCCACGAGAAACACGAGAATAAAAATTTCACTGCAATTCTGAACTGTGGCTGGCTGTGTAGTACATGGATGGTGAATTGAATCTAATCGAGTTCTTTCAAAAGAAGGGATTCTGCACCCCGAAGCTCACTATCGCAGAAAGGATGATCTTCGGTTACTGCCATATGCTTCGCATCCTCTTCTTTCCTTTCTGGTCCTGAACTGTTCTTTCTCTCTCTGCAGACCGAGTTTGAGATGAGGAACTCATCTTCCTCATTGTAAGCATTCCCATGAGCGTTCCATCTCCCGCATATTTTCTGTACCAGAGAATTCTTGAAATCTGCATCCAATGAACACGGCCGCTGGCAGAAGCTCCCGAACCCTTCAATTCCTCGAGTCAGCTTCCGAGCTCTGGCACGCTCCTCCTGCCAAAACAGCTTGTCTTCGAGCAGGTTCAGTACTCTTTCTGATAGCTTCCGGACGCTCGATCCCCAATCAAAACTGCAACAATTCAAATCAATGAACCAAATGACAAAAAAAAAAAAACGAAATTACAGAACATCTGGAAACAGATTTTCATTTTCTCGACCTACTGTATGCGGAGTTACCCTTTATGGTCGATGAACTGAAATCGTTTCATCTCGTCGATCACAACTTTTTTGTCCTTAAACTCATCAGCCGCACTCTGTGGTCCATGAGTCAGGAGATGTTCCAGCAGTATTAGAGCATTGTATGAGACCCTCCAGTTCTCTCTGTCAAATTGCGCCAATCTGCACATATATATAATAAAGCATGGAATCACTGCAACAAAATGATATAACCAGACAGTCCATTTCTTCACATTGAAGAAACTTAGCGTGAAAACCTTTCATGAAGTATCTCGACAATCCTCCAGAAATCATCGACCTCGAAGGCAGCCCGGGATATTATGCCCAAACTTCGGGTCTCCGGTGGCCACAGATTCCCATTTGTGACTTCCTCTGTCAGTCTAAACAGTTAAAGTTAAAATGAAATTTTCACTCTCTGCGTTTAAAACACAGAAAAGGAGCTTTAAGAAGAAAAAGAAGATGATGACGATGATCGCATACAGCTGGGCAGGAGTAACATCGGTGAGCTTCAACCGGGCGGTCTTGATCCTGTCCCTGAGGAAGAAGGAAGCCTGCCTCTTCAATTCATTGAAAGAGCTTCCCATGATACTGCTACTGCTGTTGGTGTTTTTGCTCAGCATCATCGACATCTTCGTCTTTTCGCTCTTCGGAGGAACTAAGGAGAAATCGCGAGCCCACGAACAAGAATTCGGTTGGTCTATAAATTCCTTGATCACGAAGAATAAAAAACAAAAGTGAATCAAGAAAATTCTTTCATGCACGTAAGAGCTGCAACCACTCCACTAATAGGACTTCAGACCAACTAATCTCCCTTAGAGAGGGAATTTGCGTGTGTAACCTCACAACGTGAAAATGCCCACGCAATAACATATAAATATACAGACAAATCACACACACACACATATATGTATGTATGTTTGTCTGTGTGTCTGTCTGTCTGTGGAGACAACTGTTTCATTATCGTATGAATGTTTTGAAGAGAGATTGACCGTTTTTGGGGTCAACCGTGTGCTCTTTAATAATTGAGGTTGAAAAATTTTGAGAGTGGCACCTGATCAGAAATTGGGTTGATGCTAATTATACCTACCGGGTCCATTTTAATTTATGTAATAGCTTTTTTAAGAGTATATCACTTGGTATCTCATAAGTTCTGACTAGTATGAAGTCTGATTTCAGAGATGTTTGAGCTGGGAACATGGTTCTGTGCCTTACCCACTAAAAACATATGTGCAATGGATTATTTGTCCAGAAAAGCACCAACTATGCAAGAATTTTCTAATTTATAACGAACTATTTTTTTGCGCAGAAAATCACGAATTATTTAAGAATTATCCAATCTACCATGAATTTTTTTCTTTACCCAGCAAATCATGAACTATGGTATATTTTTCTTAATCTACCATGCCGTTAATTTTGACAGTTAATTGCTTATTTGTACTGTTAATTTTACTGATTATACAAATAAAGTATGATAGGGTATCACACGTGACATCTATCTGATCATGAAAATAGAATAGAGAATATCCGTTTGCATATCAATTCTCATAATAAAACAGAAAATTTGATAATAGTTTTTATTTCATATGACCATATAAGTGTCACGTCAGACTCCGTTATCACAATCAGTAAAATTAACGATACGTATAAGAAATTAACATATAAATTAATGGTGTGGTAGATCAAAAAATTCTTAAATAATTCGTGATTTTCTTGTAAAAAAATAGTTTGTGATAAATTAGAGAATTCTTGAATAATTCACGATTTTCTGGGAAAAAATAATTCGTGATAAAATAAAATTTTTTTGAATAATTCGTGTTTTCCTGAATAAATAACCCTATATATACAATAGATGAATTGTTGATTGTGATTTTTTTTTTATTTCAGTCAAATTAAATTAGGAAGACAAAAGTCCACTAATCCTAGCATCAGCCGAACGCGCATAATTTTATTTAACCAATTAACTCATCATCGAAGAGTGTGTTCTAAGTAGATTCATATAGCTGGCTAGCTTCTCATGCTCATTTCTAGTTATTGACGGGTAACAGCTTTTAACTAACTCATATTTAAATTCAACTAGTATATTAATATTTAAAATTATTTAAATAATAATTTCTTTCTATTTATAAGAATCAAACTTGAACTCTTAAATAATCGCATTAGCCTTTTCTCGAAAATTTCACTTCCATGAAATAAAATGAAATACCTTCTGTTCCGTAATAGAATTCTTTGATATAAGGTCGATTCATTTACGAACTGGTCCGTACAAACACTTGGCGTTGGATTACAAATTCAATGGAATCGGCACTCAATGTCCTCATACACTGTCGGGACGATGTCACAGTCTCTTCTCGACATGTCCCCGTGTTCGAATTATCATCGATAATAAATGAAGAATTAGAGAATTGTACAAGCAACCGAAAGCAGATTAGTTAGTACGGTAATATCGTTCTTCGACCCTTTCTAATGGGAATCCGATGTATGTTTTCTGATCTTATCCTCTCTTTTAAATCAATGTGCATCTCCAATTAATTAAAAGAAAACAACAAAGAAAAAGAATTCGATGCATGGAAGCTCTCTCATTGCACACACAGCTGTGCGCCTGCAGGTTTCCTTTGTCGAGAATCTTACTGGTAACGACACGAACCGTGGCCTGCAACAACATCATATTGTAATTGGATTAAAATATCAATTTGGAAAACCAAAATTTAATTAATTTATTCGTTTATTAATTCATATTAATTTCTCAAAAAGGCTGCTCACTTGGGTCAGTTGAAGTGAGCATTCCTGTTCCGGCGAAGTCGCAGTTGTAAGCGAAGGGGCCCTTGGTCTGGTAGTAGGAGTTCATGAGGAAGGAGGCGTGAGCCCGCAAGTTGTTCGGCTCGAAGCAAGGGCTGCCGGCCTGGACCGCCCGGCAGTTGATGCCCTGGCTGCATATGTAGTTTATGTTCGACTGGAGCGCCTGGTCGCTTGCTCCTGATTTCGGGACGCACCACTGCTTCCTGCCCTTTGGTGCCGGCACAGCCGGAGCTGGTTTCGTCGGCATTCCTGCTCTGCCCTGACCTCGAGGTGGCTTTACAGCAACAGTACAGAAGAAAAAGAATGTGAAATTAGTAATGGTAGATACGACCAGAACCTCGTACAGTTCATAGAAAGAAGATGTTTAATGCTAATTTTCCAATGTAGATTCATAGTTCAGCCGTTGAACCGGTTTTGAAACACTCCTATTAGATATTAGTCCGAAATCGAAAATAGAACCGTCTCAGAAGATGTCTAGGCATGTAAATATATATATACCTGCTCACTGCGTAGGACACCGGCGTGATAAACCGGCGAGAAATTCGGCCAGAACAAGCCGAAGTTCCTCTCCGCAAGAGGACCTGGTTTCTGGTTCTCATTGAACAGCGCGAAAATGTACGTCTCGAACCGCCGGTTCGGCATGAGCGGGGTGCCCCTCTTGGACTGGACGTGCCTCACCAGGCCACTGTTGTAGTCGATGGCGTTCTGCATCCCCGGGGCGAGCCCGGCATCGCCGAGGGAGGCCCACCCGGTCTCGCCGATGGCAATCCCGACGTCCCTGTACCCGTAAGCAATCATCGCGACGTAGACTGCGTCGAGCAAGGCGTCGAACTTGTTGGTGTAGAGTTTCCTAGTGGCCCGGTCGTACAGGCCGGGGTTGCGCTTGAACAGCCAGTAGTTGGCATTGTTAGGGTTGTAGTCGAAGTACGGGTAAGGGTTCACCATGAACGGCGACTTGGTTTCTCGGTGGAACTGGAGCATCGGCCGGAGGACCCTCTCGTAGCCGGCCCGGAACCGGCACCTGCTCGGCGGCTCGGCGTTTTCGATGATGCCGAGGGAGTGTGCCGTTGAGACCTACCAAACATAGAAACAAAAAAAAAAAAAGGGAAACAAAAGCATATTCATCCTGGTAAATACTAAACTTGCTTTGATTATTACAAAAATGTAATGTGGAAGAAAATTTCGGTGTATCGAATCACCTGAATAGACCCGAACCCAGCAAGGTTGAGTGCCTCGCGGAGAGTCCTCATGGCCGGGACGAGGTTCGAGATCATGCTCTCGTCTCCCCAGTGCAGAACCTCGCTGCCGACGAGGACTCTGATGATTCTGGTGGCCGGGTAGAAGGGCGCAACATTCGTGGCGACCCATTGGCGGGCGAAGCCGATCTGCGTAAGGGCAGGGATGTCGCCGTTTCCGGCGGTAATTGTGAGGGCGATCCCGGTGTTTGCAAAGGCACGGATAATCTCCGGGTTCGTGTCGAAGATCTTGACGCGGTTGAAGATGGTCTGGGTCTTGATGAAGTCTGCAACCTGGGCGGGCGGAGGGAGGTTGTCCCCGAGGGTGCCGTAGTTGACACCGATGGCTGAGGTGTCCGTGAGCTGGAGGAGGAGGAGGAGGGCGGTGGATGGAAGGAGGAGGCAGCCGCCGGAAGGTGGTTTCCCTTTGGAGATGGCCATTTTTTTGTGGGATGGAAGGGGCTGTTGTGGATGGTGGAGGAATCATATATGTAGGGGTAGCGCACAGAGAGGAAATGTGGGGTGGAGACGATTGCTGAGATGACTTTACATGTTTTTCTCCAACTGAATGTCCTTTTACAGACATGGATGTCTAGATTTGGACTAGATTTAGAATCAACAGTTCTCTGATATCCCATTTAATTCAGCCGATTTCATGGAATGGAAATCACCCCCTTAACTTTACAAAAGATGACTCTTGGATACGGCATGAGATTCGATAGTAGGCCGACAAAATCTGGTGATTTCCTGTCAAAATATAAGGTGAAAGCGGGGAGTACACAATGAGTGTATTGTGCAAACCCTCTTTCATATTTCTATTCTAAAAAATTATAAAAAAATTAGACATTTAAACAACAACTTCACTTTCTATTACACGATGAATAATTACTCGTGATTAGAGGAAGTAGGAAGGAAGGGGGAGGGGCGGGGAACGCGGTGAGTGGTCATAAATGGCTGCTTTTTAGTTGGCGGAGAATCCAAAGCCTTTAGGCTGTAGAGGACAAAGGAAAAGATGAAGGAGAAAAAAGATGGGATTCCTGTCTCTCCTCCTTTTCATTCCTTTACCTCCCTCCCAGTCAAAAGCAATGCCTTCTTTTTTTTTTTTAAGAAAAATTGTGTGTGAAGACGCCATTGGTAGGCACGTAGTCACTTTCTCCTCCAAAGATCAATAATTTAGCAATGAACTGGATTTGATTGAATCGACCCGAGCTCCAAAGTTATAGAAGGACAACGGGAATCGTCTTGCGTGTCATAAGTCTTGGTAGCTGTACAAGAAAATGGATCTGGTTCCCGTCCCTTTTGTCTGTGTTTAAAGTCCATTACAGCCAGCCCGCATTGCCTACAGATTACAGACGCTGGACTCGTTACTGGCAACTCACTTGCACATTGTCGTGTTAAGACTAATGTCGTTGAAAATATGCAGATTCATTTCCAGCATTAGATGACATCTTATAAGACCGCCCATCGTGTCAGATGTTGAAAGCAGAATGAACTCGGGATTGCCATGGAAGCACTGATCAGGGATTCGACTTGAGGACCCAGAAATCATTTTCAGAAATGAACTCTTTATTTGGTTTACCTATTTTATTTGGTCAGCAAAATAGAAAGATGGGGGCTCTCTCAACTTGGTTCCCCACCTCTTCTTGAACTCTGGTGACTGGGAATACATCCAATCCTTCTGGAAGGATAGCAGAAAGCAATAAAGCTAAAATTGGAAACATGGTACCCAAACACGAAAACACTGGTATCGGCAATCCATGTATAAATCCTCGTTTCTCATATCGTTCCATCAATTTATAAGAAGAGCGCAGCACGGTACATGTCAGGGAACTCTGAGCAATAATAAATGGTAAAATGGAATGTCTAAGGATAACAGATCCAAAGCCAACACAGCAAAATTTCCCTGCCTCAACAAAATAAAGAGGCAAGGGAAGTATTACATTCAGCAATGCATGAGACCCAGAAAAAGGAAACAAAGAAATCGAAAACCGGCACCCCCCTCAAGTATATTCTACTACTTTCTTTCATCCTATAGAACTTGGAAAAAGAATGTGTATACGGATTCTTATCGGGCATATTATTGCTATAGTACTTGTGCCATGTATGGAACTCCCGTTATCCCTTCGGAGTCCACACTTATTCATTATCTTCCTGGGTTAAAATGAGGTGATCCAAAATGAAAAGCTGCAAAAGAAGTCTGCTCTCTCATCACAAGTAAAAGCCGCAATACCCTGTATGATTAGTTTCCTTCTTCAAGGAGTTCTGAGGTGAGAGTACCTTCGTCTCTCGAACTTCACTCTTCTTTTGTTGTTATTCCCGCCTTTCTTGGGCTTCAACAGCCGCTCCGCTTCAATCTCAGACAAGAGAGCAGAGTGCAACATATTCAAATGTCCCCTGCACTGCCTGTGGTCGGAGAGGTTTGTGCTTAGGATGTTTTCCCTGTCTGGGATCAGCTGCCTCGTGCATGGAGAGTGCCACTTCGCCTGCAAGTATGCAAGAGATCTCCATGGAGGAAGAGGCATCGAGTTCTGTTTCAGAGAGAATCTAGCAGCCTCAGCCATTACTTGGAGGAATTGATTCAGCCTCGACAGGGACCCCACATATATGACTGGAAGAGATTTCAAGATTCTATTGTATGATGCAACAGCTCTTGCTATTTCAAAGTGGCTCTGGAAGTCGATATCAATTATCAGTCGATCAGTGGTTCCAGATTTGGTCACATGGACCACATCGATATATTCGTGATCACCTGAAGCAAATGGAAATGAAAGAAAGGAATTAATAAGCAGCATGACTCTCCAACCGGCATATTCTAATTGCATAAAGATACATGTTCCCGATGCAGAAAAGTGGATTGAAGCATGACTTAATGGCACATGGAATAAACAAGAAAGTAATGTGATGGGATGGATTAGCAATGAACAGCGATTGAAGCTGATTGAGAACAATTTTCTACTGCCTAGATCTTGAGTAGTTATGAAATAATTATTATGAAAGATTGACGTGCCTAGATATTTATCACTAGGATAATGAATACCTTTCCACTCCCCTCAATAAGGATGGGATAGAATTCTTAGGAAGAGTATTCCCAATCAAGGGTAATGTGGAAAAGACCAAACAAAAGAGAACAGAGCCTCAGTCTCAAAACAGATCTTGGTACGAACAAATGCCCTTATCAGTCACAGATGAACATCTGATGATGTTATAGAGAAGACCTCGTGATGCAAGAATGCCTACCTCCAGGAACCTTGCCTGTGCCCGGCCACCTAGATGAACATACAGCAGCATCATATCCTGAAAGTCTTAGAAGCTTCACCAAAGTAAACCTGATGCAGCTTGCACTACATGGTCCTGCCTTGATAAACGATAGATCTATCTCATTCATAGAAAGTATGACAGAGTGAACAGCTGACTGAAGGTCAATCTCATGCTCATCCAAAATGCGCTTATGAAACTGCAACAAAACAGTAAACACCTTTAAGCTACATCTTGCTTTTAAAGGGATGCAAAAGAAAACAATTAAAGGCATCAGCTCAGGTCGAGGTAAAACAAAAGGGCATCAGCTGAACAAACAGATTGTAGAGACACTACTGGGAGAGAGAACGGCGCAGGCATGGATCATGATCATATCATATTAAATCAGATCCACATTTGACTGATTCATAAGATTCTGGCAGAGTTTAATCCCCACTCACATTCAACCAGACAACCTCATCCTTTCATTCTTGTCTCACCAAGAATATTAAGGATTCAAAATATCCCATTTTTCTGAACTTTGATGTTCAAAGCTGAATTGAAGATGCACTAGCAAAGGATAAGATAAAAGTTCAATGAATGGAATGGCTTAACAATATGTTTGATTTGCATGTATGGGAACCTGTTCGAGTATCAGATCATCACATACTCACATAATTCATTCCAAATGGAAACATTGCAGCAATTCAAATCTATTTCCGTTTAGATTCCATCATTTGTTACTAGACACAGGCAGCCTCCAACTACCACAATTGTTTCATTAACAGGCTTGACAACAAAAGCAATCGGGAAGAGCAGTAGAAGGAATGAATTCAACCATCTTAAATTCAATAAAAAATTGCACAAGTAGAGGGAAATCAACTTATTTCCCTCTTGAGTCAAAAACCAAGATTGTAAAAAATCTGCTCATGAGAAAACCCGTATAGGGAAGTAATAATAGTGAGGCTTCGCACCAGTTCTACTCAAGAAAGACCTGTTTCTGATTCTCTGCTATTTCCTATCCTCATCAGTTAATGCATTATTATCCACATACACAAACAATGGACGAACACAGAACCTAAAGACTGAAAAGAGAAAAAAAAAAATCAAACTTTCCGCAAGAACATAGCAGATCATAAAAACAACAGAAGGATTACGGCATAATTAATCAATTACCAAGATTTTATCAGCGAGATGAGCTAGATCGCTGAACCCTGAGTCGCTGTCGCTGCTGCACCAGGAGTCCTTCCCCCCGCTCCCATCGTTCTCCAGAAAGTCGCTCACCATTACCGCCAAGTCGTGCTCGCTCTCATGGCTAAAACCACCTCCAATCTGGCCTAACCCACCCAATTTCGACAAGAAACTTTCCCCCGCAGCCGCGCAAACCGTGCAATCCATCAGCACGGCTTTAAAAATTATCGGATCACAAAACTGTCTCCTTCTCCCTCCCCTCCTCACAGTTCATGCTAGAAGCCCACCCAATCTTATTGAAATCACGCAGTCATAGCTGCTCCGAGCTCAAATTCAGCAACAACTTCGAAGATTAGTTCGAAATTTGCGCGTTTAACCAATACCCGGTTCCAAATTTCAAGACTTTTTTCTTTAATTTGGATTTTCCTGACACTCTTCCTATTTAAGCGGTTCAGAGAACGTTTTCTCAACAATTTCAGAAGAAATAAAATGATCCAATTGGTCGTTCAAAACCCTAGGTCCAACGACCTTCTGTTGGAGGGGAAAGTTCAACAGCGGTCACAATCGATACGCGGCCGGCCGCAAAATCACGGAAATTTCAGAAAATCGGAGCGACGCAGATGATCCCGCAATAGCCTTCAACGAATTTTACGAAGCTGAAGCTGAGAACTCTAATTTGGAGTCGATCGCAGGAGGGACATGTTGGGTGGGGGGGAGAGGAAAACAGAGAGGACAGGTCAGCTCTTTCTTCTTTGCCAGCTACGTAAGGATATAGAAGGAAAGAAAAATTGGGAGGCGAGAGGAAGGACAAGGGGCTCACATAAAAAGCGTGAGCCGTGAGGGGATATCAAATGACGATTCTGCCCTCGACTGGTTTTGTTATTGTACCCGAAAGTCTCGAGGGTTATGGATCGGTGGAGCGAGGAGGAGCGGTTCGGTTGAATGGAGACGGTAAAGCGAGAAGGTGCATTTATTTTTTCTTCGTTCATGGTGCATTGTCCGATAACTAGAAAGTTGGTGGTTTTGGGACAGGTCGACTATTAAGAGATGAAAATTCTTAAAAAGGAATTGAATTTATAGAGAAATCTCGAATTTAAATCTCATAAATGAAATTATATATACACTTTTATTTTATCTTTCTCGTATTTTCTTCTAAACTTATATATTTTGACGTATTTTTTTAGTTTGCAAAGTTTGAATCCTATCATTTATTTAAGTGAGAGAGATATCAAATAGTTCGAACGAAAGTTTTTGTATTTGTTATTTTTTAATAAAATGAGAGTATTACTAGCAGTGACCTGATAATGACACCACCGCATAATTTCCTAGGCTACGCGTTTTGAATGGCAGGAGACTGGGACTAGTGCCGAGTGGAATAAATGCATCAATACATGCCAAAGTTGCATAGCTACGTCGCGAGAAGAGCGTGTCGATTTCTGTGAAACTTGGGGACCAAGTAAGCGGCCAAAAATATGGGTGCGAAACGGGGAGAGTTAAATGATTAAAAAATATATGGGCCATGTGGAAGGTGACGTGTGCCAGACGGACAGTTCTCTCTTACGTCACACGCTCATTAAATTTAAGATTTAAAATTACTGACTATAATATTTACAAAATTTAATGCGTTTTAATTAATTTAAATTTGAACTTACCAATCTAATAACACTTAAGGAGTGGGCCCATGGCCCTTTTCTATCATGGGAGTGGCCCAAAGTCATTTCTTTCATTGGAGTAAACGTTGAGCTTATATTATTACATAATAATTTTATTATATAAATTCTCATTCAAATCTTAACACGAGTAAAGTAAATTAGTACTTAAAAATTATGAAAATTCTAATACAATGACTTCGTTATATTTTTTTATTGATAAATTTATCTAAATTTATGAATGACCAATAATTGGACCCAAAGATATAAGTTATCTATTATTACTTTAAGAGAAGAGTCCACCTTTTAGTGCCGCTCTTTTCTTTCCAAGAATATACCTGTACATATAAATTAAATATTGCTAGCTCTTAGATTGGGATAAAATGAGAATATGAGGGTAAACTTAACATGAATAACTATATGCTTCACACTTTTTTTTCCTATTTGAAAGTTCATCCCCGTCTCCACATCCTTTTTTTCTTTTTAATATATTTATTATTAGTTTTTTTTACTTTACAGTCTAATATTATAATAATCTAATTTAAAAGTTAAGCATATATTATTTTTACTTAAAAATTTAATTATAAATAATTACTCTATTCCATCGTGAATGAATATTTCTAATAATTTTTATTGAGATAACACATATTGTGCATGACATGGATAAGTCTTCAGTAAGTGTTAAACAAAAGACTTATTTAACAAAGAGTATGTGCATCGTTATTTCTATTCCTGAGACTTCGTTATATATTATACAATGAATATTTACTTTCGTCAAATTGTTTTTAATTATTTTATTTAAGGAATGGCCCCATGTGAAATTGCCAAGAAGGGGCTGTTTAAATTATTAGAGCAGACGCGCCTCTCGGGCGCTGCTGGGCCCCCGGGCCGCTAACGGTACCTTTCATTTCACAGGTCTCCTTTTGAAAAAGTGGGGACATAACAGCTGACTGACAGCCGTCGGATGCCTGATGGACAACTCCCGTTAGTTGCCGGAATCTTTGTACCTTCAGGGCATTGCTCTAAAATAGAGACTCGATCTTCCGCCCTAGGCATGATGAAGGGAGCGGTCGTCCAATGAATGGACTTACGAGAATCCGGTGGTCTCGCTTCTGCGTGGGGATTGTGGGCCCCGCACCTCATCTTCTTCTTAGCTAATCTTCACACGGGGACGCGCTCCAGCCAAGTGACTGATCTTTATTTATTTATTTATTTATTCCCAACCTTAATTTCATTAATAATCGCACACACTTACGGAAATGTGAACATCATGAGGACTAATGTGCACATCTTTTACAATGATTTCCAATGGTGGCCATTCGTTTCTGTTCTTTACGAGGAATTTTTTACGTTATTATAAGTCTAATATATTCTGATTAATTCTAATATAAATTGTCTATATTTATATAACTTGTTTTTAAAATTTATTTAAAGGAAAAAAATATCTTACTATTTTAGCAAATTCATATTAGTCATGTAGATTGTTGTTGAGAAAGGGAGAAACTTGAATAAAAAGTAAGGAATTATTTACCTTTGCTTAGGAAAGTGAGGTTGTGTTGGGTGTTAGGCTGCTGAACTCATTCTTGTTATGGAAGTATGGAGTCCCTTTTGGCCTTTGCACGATGGCAATTGGCATTGCCTACCCGTCTCCTAACTTTCATCTTCCGGTAATTCTTTCTCCTCATTTCTCTTTTGACTATCATCTCCGCCTTTCTCTCTCTCCCCTTTTCTTCATGGAGAGTAAACGCATAGCATGATTGATATGCAAGAAGGAACGAGAAGCCTTGTGAGACAAGGAAATACCGAAAAGCACAAGAAAGCACGCAAACACATTCAGTGTATCATGTTGAAGGCTAGAGAAGGAAAAATAGTCATCTTTTGAAAGCTAAACCTCGAAGAACTAACGTGAGACTTTTACCAGAGAAACACACTGATCCACCCCCAGCCCCTTTTTCTGATGATGAATCTGTAAGACATTTGAATCAAACTTATTCTCAAAAAATAGTTTGACATAAATGTGTCATCTTGACTTAAGATCACATGATAGGATTTAATTACTAATGATTATGATAATTGCTCCAATGATTTACACCCATTACCAATTTGTTATAATTTAATTAATATTTTCTCGCATTATATGATGAAATAGGATCATTTAAAAATTTCTCTTCTCTTACCCTCATAACCGCTCCTTTCATAGCCCAAAAAGGGAACTGATTTTCTATGTTGTATACTCCTCAAATATAATTTTTCCCCCAAATCAAGGACATCTTCTTCCAACAAACCATTTCAAATTGAGGGGGAAAACATTATTACAGGTATAATAAATCAAGAGGAAGGAATCTATGAGCTATCCAATTTACCAACCGGCCTCAGGCTCACATGCCCAGTTCGAAAATCAAATATTTCCCCTTCTCTAATCATTGCAATAGAAGTATAAATTAATTATAAGAATCTAATTATTGAGTTTTAAGAAATTTCACATCCTATGACACTATTCTTTTCAATTCTGTGACACCCAACCTTTACCGACCCTGGGGCTTCCCTATGACCTTACCGGTGTTTATAGTTCCAGCAGGTAAATAAGTTCATAGAGATCAATGCAGGAAGAAATCAGCATCAACATCACTACCCAGGGGGGATATTCACCCAACAGCAAAAAAATATATTGAGCAGCGGATCTGGATCCTAAAATCTAGCATTCACATTCCTACCCTAGAAAGTATATTTTATTTATTCATTTTAGTTATTTAATTGTTCATCAATCATCAATCAGATAATCAAGATTAATAAAACATGACGGAGAGACAGAGATGCGGGAGTACCTAAAGTGACATTTTTGGTAGACAGCCTTGAGCATTGTATATATCAGCAGACAGACTGGTGGGATCACTGCCAGCCCAACATCGCCCATCAAAAAAGGGAATGAATTATTATAATAAGATAAACAACAAAAACTCTCATAATTTACACGACACCTTTGATTGATCGAGCGACATCACATGCCTGGACAGATAAAGATAAGGTAAGTCACTGCTGAACATAGAAAAACACCAAAAACATTGCAAGTCACTTTGACCGTTTTCAGGGTCTGAAAAAAATGGGGTGGACCTTGCTTACATAAACGGATTCATAGATTTTATCCATTTGGTTCGTTTTGATTCTCACAATGCTCATTCAATGTCAGATCACAGTTCAACAACTCTAGTAACATTCTGTACAGACCACAAGAACTGAACTTTACCTCTTGATCATAAGATCTATAGCCGCTTAAAATTGAATGATCCGGTCGCTTGATGGGTATTCACATGTTGACCCATCTAATTGATCCGACATGATATATATTAAAAATGACAATACATATGGATGACAGAAAGATTCACTTAATGATTCTGAAGGAACTCCTGCAATTCATCAAGAGAAGAAACTTGTAACAACAAAGTTAAACTTTCAAGCTAGAGAATGAAAAAGGATTCATGACCAATATTTATTTGTTATCCAAACACTGCGACTAGGGCAATGCAGTAGGTCAGTCTATAGATTTTTGTTACATTCAATAAAATTATTAAGAATCTGCAGTTCAAATAAAAAAAAAATTGTGCAGAGAAAGAGCAGCATATTATACAGGGTATTCGATGTAGAAGAAAAGGCTGCATTCATGATCAATGCAGCAAAGCCGTTTACCAATATTGGGGACACAGAATCACGTATGACCAGTAAATCAGAAGAGAATCATGCCCTTTTGAGAAAGATGAAGATTGAGAAAATAATGAGAAAAGTTCCAACTGATTCCAGTGAGACCACATTCGTTATCTCACTCTACTTTTATGCTCTCTTGAGTCCTTTAGTCTCTTTCGTAAATTTTGGCCTCCTTTGTGATGAGAAGGTTCGATAACATCTCCCACGATGGAAGTGATTTCTCATTCAGTGTCAAGTGCCTAAGTTACGTTGATTAGATCTGGCAGCTAAGAGTGAGTCAATCAAGTTCATCAAAGATATCGAACATTCATGGGTTAAGACAAAAACTCTAATTAAGTTACTTTCGTGCTTCTTAAAGACATGAAATAAGTTTCAGAGTTGCAAAAATTAAACCGGGTCGCTTCTCTCAGAGTCCTATTATTTACGTTAAACCATTCAGGAAGGAAACCATAGGAAGCCAAAAGAGATACATATACCTCAAAACCATTTCATTTAACAAATGCTAACACAAGAAATGATTGGTGTACTCCAACAGAATTAGTCTGAAATGCAACAAGCATTATCAAAATATATCCCCTACGATAGAGAGAACATTTGCAACTGGCTTGGAGTGACTACAACTTCTATTTTTAAGGAGACTACTAGGAAACCAGATAATGACCACGTAAACCATGAATTTTGTCGCTGTCCAGGCAGTATATCCACTGCAAGGTGGAAGATATTTGGTAAATCGAGAAAAATTCTTCATGTTTGATACTCCACCCACTAGAACTGAATTTTTTTTCAGATATGAATAGACTGGAAAAAAAAATGCAAAAGCAAATTGGAGGACTGCCTATGACAAAGGTCAAATGGCATCACCATCTGGGCTGGCTTAGTTTACTGTATTTATTAGCATTAGCATTCAATAAAGAACAAGAAAACATATCCATTTGAAGAACTTACCCGCACTCTTGCTTCTAAACTAGCTTCTTGAGGCTGTACATTGGGGACTGAATTTGACTATGATACCAAATTACCAAACTAAAAGTCCATATCTGTGAACCTCACAAAGCTAGAACAGCTACCCCATAAATGTCAGGAACGTCATTTTGTGCATTGTCAATCAAAAAAATTTAGTCAGCATTGATAACATTGCCAATAGAAAGGGCAGTGAAGAAGCGGTTCCAGGTACTAACTGATAAAAAAGGAGCATGAGATTTCCACATGCTGAAACTGAGCACCTGAAATTCTTTATCAGAGTCCCACTCAGCTTCCAGAACTTGTGTCAGCTTTCTGAAAAATGAAATGATAAGTCAAAAAACAATAATAGTTCAGTCATGATTAAACTTTTATCTTATGATTGAAACATGTAGTCAAACCAAACTGTGCGCAAAGCAGTTAATGTTCAGAAAGGTCTGGAAGGGGACATGCTAATTTCTGATAGCTTGATATTCGTCTGAAGACTTAGGGAGAGGAGAAATCCCAGTTCAAACAAGCAGCTCAAACAATTGGCATTTGGATGTAAAGGCTAACCAAATTTACAACCCGATAGATTAGAGAATAAATATCTGACTTTCAGCCTAGAATAGTTAAGCTGAATCAGAGATGAAAACTCAAATGCATATTGAACGATTTTTTTTTTGCCCGCTATTTAGTGAAATGTAGCTCTTATGCATAGCTTAGATCCATAAAAGCTTAGTTAGGTGGACTGCGTTATCCAGTAACATCCGTTCCGGAGGTTGAATAGCTCTTGCCTCTCTTCTTCAAAGCCACGGCAAGCCAAAGGGGTGCTTCAATGGTAATTTGAGGTAGAAATGGACCAAATCGCTGTCAACAACACAATTTAATCGCTCACAATTCGAGCAAGGAGAGATCAGGCAGTGAGATTACTAGCTCTTCAGCAGATCAGCTCCAAGGAGATGATTTCCCAGAATCGACTGAAGTAGTGAACATGTGAAAAACTACAATTGATGAAGAAGAAAGAGCAAAGGGGTGAGGGATTACACGAGTTAAAATGATCTGATCCATCCTCATATTCGGCACAATATCAATCAACTAATTTTCTGCAACAAACTAACTCAATCTGAGGAGAGAATTTCTTGTTAGTCTAAATACAGAGAGACACAAATCGAGTCAAGATAATCCAGAAATTTAAAGCAAATGAAGAATGCCTCTCCAGGGAATAGGTCTGAATCACCATCTCCGTGGACGAATTCTAAGGTTTCAACCAATGAATTGAGAAATCGGATGAATTCGATCAGTTCAAGCCGTCCAGCTTAAACGACCATGGAATCGGATTGAGAATCAAGTAGAAGGAGAAGAAGATGAACGCAAAATTTGTGAGCTGAGGATTCAGAATGGGTCGAAGCTCCATGATTGAGTGGCGGGAAATATGTTTGGAATATTTGCAGAATTGCAAAATACTATTTGTTTTATCATCATTTCCCCTAAACTTCTTACTTATTACATTAGACTCCATTTGTTTCATGAGTGGCCCATAGACAGACGGAATGGGTGAGATTACGTGGGCTTGGTTCAGCCCGGTCACTCTATCTGCTTATCCCCTCGCCCAACGCTTTTCTTCGACACCACCAACCTCCAAAAACCCGTGGGTCACACGCTAAAACCGTGAGCCCCCACCTCACCTAAATAAACCCGCCCGCAAATTGACAAAACCGCCCCTCCCGTCCGTTGACTTGAAAATGTAATGCAGGCGCAGCCGGTCTTTGATTTGACTCCGGGATTTTTCATATTCTTATTTTGACGACTCATTATATAATGAATTACATATAAATTTATTTTATATTTTAATATACGTAAAATTTTTAATTTTTTAGAGTCAATTTTGTATTTATAAAAATTTGAACAAATTAATCATATAATAAATTTATTACATATTATTGCTCGTCAAACATTTTTACTCAATGAACACTCCACGATCCTTAAATACAGAAGAATTTCCAGGGTATAATTTTTCGAATTAGTAAAAGTGTAATGTAAAAATATGAAAGGAAATTTTTTCGTTATGAAACTGGGAAAAAATGGTAATATGTCTTTCCACGTGGATGGCACTGTGATGAAAATATTCGAATCTGGCGTGCCCCTAATCGTCATTTCAAATAGAGATGAACTTTCACTTTCAGTATTAAATTGACGATAATACCCACGAGAACAGCAGTCCATAGATCAGTGCCACTTAGCCTCCCTCTCTCTCTCTCTCTCACACACACACAGATAACGAAGCCCTGACCAGACACTTCCGGAGCTAGAACAAGTTCAGCGGTGAGATATGGGGAGGAAGTTCTTCGTCGGCGGGAACTGGAAATGCGTATGTCTCCGATCTGTGATCTGTGGTTCCTTCCCAGTTTCCGATTGGGCTTGCTGATGCAGTCTTTGTACGTTTGATTATTTGATCTGTTTGATAGCTGGGATAGCGTTCATTTGTGTGGATGGATCAGCTCATTTGAAGCGTTTATGATCTGATCTGCTCTTGAGTGAAGTTTGATTAGCTGTTTTCTAATTTCCTAATTCTCTAATCATTTGTTTTGCAACTGAGCTGAGGACATCTGTCGATCTGTCTGCCTGCATCTCGATTATTATGATTTTAATAGTCGATGGACGATTTTGATTGTAATTTTTATGCAGATTTATTCTTAAGCAATAGCATTTAAAAAATTCCTGTTAATCTAAACCTGGAAAAACTCAGGGTTGAAGCGTTGAACTCTCTTCTCTGTTGGAAACACCGAAAGACATGCCTTCTGTCGCAGTCGTTGTTGTATGTTAATTCATGTGCAGTTCATATATGAGAAGTTTGACGTTTCTGAATCAATCGATATGTGTACAGAATGGAACCACTGAAGAGGTGAAGAAGATTGTAGCTACGCTTAACGATGGCCAAGTGCCATCGCAGGATGTTGTAGGTAGGTGAAGCAGTCAAGTTTGTCCATTCTTTCTTTATCATTTCAGATGTGCTGTAGGCTCATTTTCTCGTTTAATTCTTCCTGGTACATGGTAATTCCTCCATGAATATTTGTTGATATAATTTGAGCTGATCCTGTTTAAAGCTGCCTTCACATCCATTTCTCCCCTTTTTTTTTTTAATTTCTTTTGGTGAATTTATAAATAGTTTCTACTGTAACAAGGTCAACAACTTGGGCTAATGCAAGGTTATCTCATAAATTTTTTAGAGGTTGTGGTGAGCCCTCCTTTCGTGTTCCTTCCTCTGGTGAAGAGTTTGCTGAGGCCTGATTTTCATGTTGCTGCACAAAACTGCTGGGTCAAAAAAGGAGGTGCTTACACGGGTGAAGTGAGGTATGCTATTATTATCTGGCTTACAGCCTCACACCATATTTAGTAGTTGACATAAGAAACGGTATGATTTACCATCCAGATGAGAATATTTGGCCTGTGGGACATTTCTTGTCAGTTAAGGCTTAAGTGGAAAATTCTGGTTTTCTTAAAGTAGAGAAATGAGTATTTTCATGATGACCTTCTTCACTTTCGATTTGACTGGATAGTTTAAATTGTATGTTAACATTCTAGAACGCATTAGTTACAAATACATGTAATTTTTTTTTTCAACTAAGGTTTGCTGTCTCATTACAAACAATCAAATGTTTCAATTACATGTCCTAACTGCACGCTTGGACAGTTGCCATGATTCAAATCATTATGTGGTATTTGAACCAATCTGCCAGGTTTTCATAAGGTTTTTGACAATCTATTGATCCCAGCCGCATCGCTTCATACAAAGATTTTAGCAGATCATAATCCCTATATGTTTTATTGACTTATGTATGTGCATACTCTTCATGAAGCAGAGGTGTGAGAAACTTTTACCCTGTATTACCAACCATATGTGCTATCTGTGCAGTGCTGAGATGCTGGTCAATCTGGATGTTCACTGGGTCATACTTGGTCATTCTGAAAGAAGACTTATTCTGGGTGAATCGAATGAGGTGAGAATTCTTTTCTCTAAACATTCTTGTGATCTGAAAATGCTGCTAGAGTGCTCGTTATCTATAGTTTAGTTGACAAATGGTATTTCTGTTGACTGTTACAGTTTGTGGGCGACAAGGTAGCATATGCCCTCTCTAAATGTTTGAATGTGATAGCTTGCGTTGGAGAGACACTTGAGCAGCGAGAATCAGGATCTACAATGGAAGTGGTTGCTGCCCAAACCAAGGCCATTGCTGGTAATTACCTAAGACGGAACAATTCCTGGTTGTTTTTTCATCTTGTCACTCTCTTCTATCTAATACGTTTACAAATATGAGTAAAATTTATCATATTTTACATCAAATCAATTTGTTAACGTCGTGGCTGCATCAGAAAGCACAATGCTCTGTTGTAATTTTGTTGATTTGTTTTGCAGAGCGGATTACAAATTGGGAGAATGTTGTTTTGGCCTATGAGCCTGTGTGGGCCATTGGAACTGGAAAGGTTGCTACTCCAGCTCAAGCTCAGGAAGTATGTCGATTCCTCTGACTTTAACTGCTCAAAGAAAAATTTATACTCATTGAAAATTTGTGAATTCGATGAGACTATATGTCGTCTTGCCCTGGAACTCATAAGTTTTATTTACACTGCAGGTCCACTCTGAACTGAGGAAATGGCTCCATGCGAACACCAGCCCAGAGATTGCTGCCACAACCCACATTATCTATGGAGGTATCTTCATATATCTGAGTTACAAGTTCATAGAACATCTCATTTACTACATGTTTGATTGTTTTCGTGGATAAGTTTGAGTTGAATGTACGATCTCTTGCAAGACAGTTCACTTAGAATAATAGAGAAATTGCCTGAGTGTACCTAGAGAGTTAGTGAAGCGTGGGAAACCTTCCATGACTGTTTTAGGTTTCCAGCTGAAAGAAAAGAATAATTGTTTATTAAGTTTCCATCTGGAAGAGAAGAATAATTTGTTTATTTTCCTTGCATCAGCAGTAGATTTAATCATTCACATTTTGAAAAGCATTTCGATTGGTTGAATGTAACTATCATACTTATTGTTGTAGTCCCCTTTTGCCTTTCGTCAGGACGGTCCTAAGTTAATTTGTCCCCTGTAGGTTCTGTCAGTGGTGCAAACTGCAAGGAACTGGCCGCTCAGCCTGATGTTGATGGGTTTTTGGTTGGTGGTGCTTCCCTCAAGGTAAACCGCTGCACTTCCTCCTCCCTCTTGTCTTTACTTATACGAGGTATTCATTTCATCCTGCTTGCTCTCTCATTTTCAGCCAGAGTTTATTGACATCATCAAGTCCGCCGAGGTGAAGAAAAATGCCTAAGCCTCTCATGTTCTTAGAATGCAAGGCGGTAAGAATTTTCCTGGAGGAGATGGTGAATCCAATCCGAAAGACTTTCGACGTTAATTATTTTGGTATTAATGAGTCCCTCGAACTGATCCGTTGTGGGAATAAGAATCTAACGCAGGAGTTTCTGTAATGGCTGTAAGATTTCCGTTGCCTATTTTGACATCAGAATGTTCGAGCACTTTGTGTCTTTCACTGGGACAGTGTAAGTCCGTGACTTGCTTTCTTCTTCCAAATTTTCCTCCTCATGGAATTGGCTGAGGCTGTAGCATGTCGGCTCTCTGAAAATAATGAAACATCTGAATATCTTATGGCCAGCTTCGTGGAAGCGAGGTTGGTGCAGACAGTGTCATATTCTCAGGTAACGTGAGAAATTAAATGGATCTGTGGTGTGGGTTGGGGACCCATTGTCACGCTTCATTTTGATAGGTTTGATCCATTGGATTTATTACCGTGCCATCCGGTACAAGTGCAAAGTGGGCCTGGTCATGCCCAGGACCGTTTGACGAGAGGGAGGGCAAGGATTGGCCCTATTGTTGAACTCATTCTCTCTTCCATTTCATCTTCAAGATTCGATTCCTGTCCATGCTCCTTTACTCTTTCCTATCACTTTTCGGGATGTTACTGGCTCAAATTTCGTAGCAAATTGAGCTTTGAACCACTTTAAGATGAGTTTTTATATAATTGAATGGAATGTCAGCATCGGTTTTTGGACACCGGCTGAGAAAGACCAAAAGATTTGAGTATCCTTCCAGATGTGAATTCCAGTAACGACAGCTGATGCGAGAAGCGAACCAAATATTAGTATTCTTCATTGTCAAACAGTTGAAATTAGGCAACACAGTCTATACCATGTGATGCCTACATAGATAAAAAGACATCCCCTAATTTTCTTACTCTTCATTGTGGATCCTGACGTTCGGGTTGAGCTGGGACTAGACCCGGAAGTTCTTGCCCGAGAAAGTCTGGCCGAACTGCCAGTTGGACGGGACGATGTTCCACGAGGTGGAAGTGCGCCGGTCGCTCCCTGTGACTCGGAACGACAGCGACTGGCCTACCAAGACGGCATTCGACTGCCAATTCTGTCCCCAGTTCCGGCTCATGCTCATCCACTCAGTCTTCGAGCCCTTCACGCTCACCCTCACGATGTCCCCGGCACCGGCGACGTTGGTGATCAGGACCAGGTTGAAATACCTGAAGCCGTTGATCGTGAACCTGATCCCTCCCTGCTTCCGGCACGGCACCCTGCAACAGCATACGGCACATGCCATGATAGCTTTAAGCTCAACGATTCCTAGAAAAAAGTCCGGCTAAATCGAAACCGCTGCTATCACTCTGAGCATTGACTTGAATTGAATTACTTGAGCCAGACAGAACGGTTCGAGCCATTGAACCGACTCTGAATATCGAGAGATGGGACCGATAAAAATCGACCCAACCGAGATTCGTAAATTCCAAAAGCACCAGGGAATAATTTGATCTATGTTTGTTCGTGACCAGGGTCTAGGCCTGTGAACCCTCTTTTTGACTTCAGACAAAGGAGGACGCGGTTTCTTTCTGGGCTGGCAATGTTCTCATTCCTTTTATACATGAAAACTACGCGGGATGGGATTTGTCCGTTTGGGCCCTTTACTGGGAGAAAGTCTCTGCATGCATCCATATCATGTCACAGTTACGCCAGTTAATTAAATTTTATTATTTTTTATAAAAATTTTAATAAATAAATAAATAAATTTTATTAATTAATATCACTATATAATCACTATCCAGCGGTGAATTGTTAAACAGAAACTCGTTCCTTTACGGTAAATGTGACAAGGACAAACGCAACGGGTTGCAATGGTTCAAGTTTTCTTTTTTAAAATAAAATCTCTGATTTGAATTATGAAAATTAAAAGAAAATTATGATTGGACTATATTTATCTCTGAATGACACGAGTGTACACATTTGCCGAAAGACTTGCTCCTGACGGAGAAGGAAAGAGGGAGGAAAGTCAAAAAAGAATCACAGAAATCACAGCCAATCAGGTCACTGATAAGGTTTTCCCAAGTTTTTTTTTTCCAAATAAACCCACTTATTACTAAGGAAGGCAAAGTCGAGTTTACAACAAATATTTTCGGCCTACGTGACATAATATTCAAAAATCTAATCCTAATTAATCCACATTCTAGTTAGGTAAGCACGTTAACGGGTAAAATAATTAAATACAAGACCTTTTCTTAAGAGAAAGTGAGTTAGAACGGAATAAAAGGAATGAGGTAATTAACGCTGGAATGATCAGAACCGAACTCGGATGTCTTCTTTTTTTTTTTTTTTTTTTTTTTTTTTTTTTTGGTCGCCAGCCACGGTATCCAAGCAGGCCCCACCAGCGGTGAGATGGCATCTTTCAGCCAACCATACTTGACTAATCCGTTGGTCGCCCCGGGTCGCACGCCTGGCAATGGCGGGTGAGGCTCCCAAGAGGGGTGTCTGCGTACGTGAGGTCTCGAACCTGAGACCTCCTTAAGCGGCACCGAGCTGCTTACCACTCGGCCCAACCCCTCTTGGTGAACTCGGATGTCTTCTATTCGCCAATTTAGTGACTCGTGCATGCCCCCTTCTTTCTATTCTTTTCATGAGCACTGGCCTACTTTGTTAATGTAGGAAAAGGCACCTCCTTTTTTATCTGTCCTGATAAAAAAAAAGGACCTCGTTTATTAAATTCACTGTCTTCCAATTTGTACGACATAAAAACTTTTTTTTATCAAACAATATTCACGGATTAGTTAAAATGTACTTTAAGATTAATTTACAGTCGGATTGAGATTTTTGAAAAAAATTTTGTTAACAATCCCAACCTAAAATTTGATCTTGAAATTACTCATTTAGAAATCACTAGTCCGATCGGAGGTTAATTACATGGTAAAATCTTTTTCACCCAAAAAACAAGACAGTACACGACTCCACATGTGTGCGTACGCTGATCTTTCTATGTATGTATGTCCGTGAGAGAGTCTTACACTAACTCGTCCCCTATGTTATGCGTGAGTTTTATTAATAAATATTTAACATTATATTATTAAATGTTTTTTATTAATTAATAATAATTGCTTTTTAAATGTAATTTGACGTATTTTATTATATACTAAATATTCATTAGTTAAATTCACTACATCATCTATAAGTTCGGCTCAACTAAGAATTTGAGGTACGTCCATAAATAAAAAAATAAAAAGGGACGGTAAAATAATTATCTGAAAAAAAAAAAGGTAATACCGGCGGTAGGAGACGGGGACGATGCCGGCCCTGTACTCGGCGATCTTGAGGAACATGGGCATGGCGAGGTCGAAATGCGGCCGGGGAGGGTTGCACCACCCTCCGTCGTCGCTGGGGAGGGCATAGTTCGGCGGGCAGAAGTTGGTGGCCGTGACGAAGATCGAGGGGCTCCCCGGGCGGCACCAGCCCGGGTCGTCGGTGCACTTGATCTCGAAGCACGCACCGCAGCTGAAGCCGTTTCGGAACAGCGCCGTGCTCAGAGCCGCCGTGCTCACCCCGTAGCCCCGGCTGTAGAGGTTCCCGTACCCGCAAGCTCCGCCTAAAAAGAAACAACGTTAGGCGGTGCCAACTTGCAATATAATAAAATTTCGAAACCGACGTAACTAAGGCTAAACTCGTTAAATGACTCGAACTTGCGCTCAGACACCGGACCTCTCGGACGAATTTCGCGCGCTCTCGGCGAGCTTAATGTCGTAGCGATACATGAGGAAGGAGTAATTTATGCGTACCCATAGTCCCGGATGCGTCGCTGCCGCCGTAGAATGTGGCGTGGGCCTTCTGCCACGGGCCGCCGCCGCCGCCGTAGACGCCGGGGATCCTGGCCTCGGCGGCTGCCAGAAACGCTGCTAGAACTAGAAGGACAATGCCTGTGACGAGGCTGGCTATACCGGCCATTCTCACGGTCTCTGTCGCTGGGTCTGGGCTGTAAGAGGAAACTGAGGATGGACTGTGGAGAGCGTGTGGAGCTGAGTGCACTGAGTGGCGCTCTTTATGGAAGATAAGGAAGTATAAAGAGTGATCAGTGTCAAAGGGAAAAGGGTGAATTTTTATTTCTACGAAATCAGAAATTCGATTCTTCCTCGTGCAATCCTCCGCAAGGAGAAAGCAGAAACTTTTGGGTAATTCTGTCTCGTTACATAACGCGAGAAAGTATCAGTTAAATTACAACAAATAAATAAATGAGTGTGAATCAATCAAGCAACATACAATTATTATTTATCAGAGTAACTTAATCGTTATTTTCTTGATAGATCGTAACAATGTATGACCATTTAAGATTTTTTCACGGCGAAATTACCAGTACGTGTGCTACAGACAGACTTGTATAAATTCACGACTTCCAGAAAGAATAAAATCGATAAAATACTTCCGGTCACATGTCCAAGTTCCAAGATTGTTTACTGCACAGTCTGTTGATCACATTAGGGCACAGTTGCAAGTCAAAGATCAATCAAATCAGTGAATTATTAGGGGAGAAAAGCAATGATCTCTCTGTTTTTTTTTTGGTTTTTTGTTAATCATGCTGGGTGTCATTTTAATTAGAAGAAATATTCTCTTTAATTAGCTGAAAATAATTGAGGGAAAAGCTTCAAATTCAAGCCCTTTCCCACTGGCACCGCATTTCCATTCATTCTCGGGAAATTATCCTTTTTCTTCCATCAAATTATTGACAATGATTGTGATTGCCTGCCTTCCCCTTCGGAGAAAATAACGATAAATTACATTTTTTTTATAAAATAATTTGTTTGGTGGGTGCAAAAAAAGGAACCAAATGATATTTCTATTTTACAATATCCATAAAATGTGTCTGAAGCTTTTGGTACAATGATCATATTGGCTGGCCCCGCTCGACGCATTCTTCTACTAAAGATTCTGTATTCGAGTCTTATAAAATAAAAAAAATTCATAATTTATTGGGTTTTAACCTTTAATGAATTGTATCAATTCGAATCTGAACTAGTTGGATTACAAAAGATTTCTCGATGTCAGGTGGTGCGGACCAGTAAAAATCTTTCTCAACACGAAAAAAGTCTTGTATGTAATGGTGGTATATCACGTGACAACACTCTTGTGATATCACAAACACCAATAATATTCAATTATTTTTAGGGTTATTTTTTTGTTTTTAGAATTTTATAAAAATATAAAACAGTTGAATTTTATTAATTAGCAGCACCACACAAACACCATCAGTATACCAGTTACACGAAATGCTCTCTCCCCGACTCAAGATTTTTTGTTCAGAACAGCCGTTTAAGGAACATGTAATAAGTGTTGGTCATGTTCCCATGTACTGGCAAGTGATAGGATTAAATTTTATATCAAACGAATACTAATAATCTTTAGATATAAGAGAATTGGAAAGAGTTAGGTGTAATGTGTCAACTTATTATAAGCTTAGGTGAGTATGTATACTATCTCTCATAAATTCAGTGAAAATTCAATCAATTCGATAAGCAAGCTTTGTGATCAACATATATACAGACAAACTCATGACGTGATCTTAATATAGTGGCACAGAATTCCAATTGACAGTCCATAAGCTTTGAGTTCGATCTTTATCGCGGGAGTCACCTGCTCCTTATTTATCTTTATTTCATTTCCTTATACCGAGTTTACGTGCCTCCTTTATCAACCGAAAAAAATGATATATAGACAGTCATCTACCTACCCTCCTGCTTGCCAAACGGTATCTTCCTGTCTTGGTTTCCTTGTTCGAAAAAAGGGAGAGATTTCACGGAAATCTCTCCCTTTTTTCGCATGTTTTTTGGGATGGAGTCCCGTGTTTTAGGAGTTTCAACATTCGACAAGCCGAGGATAGCCATTCACGCCACTCTCCCTAGATACAAGTTTTGTGAAGGAGGAGTCCAATAGATGGAAACGAGCTTCATTTCTCTAGTAAGTCGATCCGGCTCGAACTTAAATCGATTTGGTCCCATCGGGCCTTCAAACACCGGTTCTACACGGACTGATTTCACCATGATGAAGATCGAACACGCTAATTCAAGCTTTTGGAGCAAGCAAAGTGCAGAATCATAGTTCAACCACCCACCTTCCCCTTCCCATGTACAACCCGTAATTCTTACTTCAAATTATAACCCTAATGTATATGTATATGTATAAGTACATCTATATAACATTTACCACACATTTTTTCTGGTGGAAATAGAGATGATTAGTGTTCATAATTCTACCAGATAATCAATTAATTTTTTGTTCCAATATAGTTGAACGTTGACAGCTTTTAGAGGGAAAAACAAAAGCATGTTTGCAAGCTTCACCAGACCACCAGGATGTCCCCAACTACATTAACTGCCATCCAAGAAGACCACGATCCCAATTACATTGATAAAGTAAGAGTTTCCGTTACGGACATGAGTCGATCGAGTTAGTTCGATACTTCCTCCCCTTAATTAAGCATGGTATTTGATATTCGAGTCTTATAATTGAAGGAATTTTAGCTGAAAAATAATTTTGGTTTGTAAAATCTTTCTCATTATAAAAAATGAGCCTATACAGCACACAAGCCCAACATGATTCAGATTAAAAAAATATTAATTTTATGTTGTTTTTCAATAATTAAAAGAAATCTTTCCCGACATGATTCACATTAAAAAATATTAATTTTGTGTTATTTTTCAATAATTAAAAAAAAGCTTTCTCATTATAAAAAACGAACCTGTACAGCACACAAGCCCAACATGATTCAGATTAAAAAATATTAACTATGTGTTATTTTTCAATAAATTTTTTTTTAAAAGAGAGGTATTTGAGAATACCTCATCAATCTTCTTCTTCTCTCCTCCTCTCACCAGGTTCGAACCTTTATTCCACGGCAACTGAACCATACCACTCACCAGTGGACCGAAGGGAACCTGGTGACATGATTTGCTAATATGAATTAAATATTTTTTTTGGACCGTACGTCTGCGACACATGGCAAGTTCCTTTTTGGTCTTGACTCCGGGCCGTATTTCTGTCTCGAGCAAAGATTCCGTGTCCCTGTGGAGTTTATGGAGTCAATTCATAGTTAGAATTCGAAACCGTCATAACCATTTATTCGCAAAGGTTAAAGTCCACCACGTGAAATTAATTTTATTAGATAATGACTGTAAAGTACTGTAACTGTTCCAATACTCATTCACAACACTTAATTTAAGATCTTATTACCAAGAGGGGTTGGGCCGAGTGGTAAGCAGCCCGGTGCCGCTTAAGGAGGTCTCAGGTTCGAGACCTCACGTACGCAGACACCCCTCTTGGGAGCCTCACCCGCCATTGCCAGGCGTGCGACCCGGGGCGACCAACGGATTAGTCAAGTATGGTTGGCTGAAAGATGCCATCTCACCGCTGGTGGGGCCTGCTTGGATACCGTGGCTGGCGACCAAAAAATTTAAGATCTTATTTAAAGAAGAAGTAACAATAAATCATTCTAAGATTTTTTAAAATAAAAAAGAGGTATTTTAGAACACCTCACATACTCTTCTCTCTCTCTCCCTCTCACCAGGTTCGAACCTCTGTCCCAAGGCAAACTGGTCCATGCAACCAACCAGTGGACTAGAGGGAACCTGGTAGGGGTAACTTTCAAATTTATTTTATTTATACAAAATAAATTTTGTATGGGCCGTTGCCGCCGCACGACATTCTTTCTTGGGTTCATTCCGGGCCGTGTTTCTGTCTGTATCCTTCTGTCCCGAGCAAGCTTATGTGGGCCTTCATGTCGCGTCCCCTGTGAAGTGAATCCGAGTAGAGCCGAACGATTGAGTTGGAAATCTTTTTAATCGTGTGTTCTAAAAGGTTAAATTTTATTCTATCAACGCAATTAATTAAATGGGAGATTAGTGCACGTGTCGTGACTCGAGCCTGCTATGGTAGAAGTTGAACCCGTCGAGACCTAATGACTTCCTCCCTTTATTTTTTCGGAGCATATCGTCTAATATTCAGAAATCCAATGAACACTGACTAGTTCAGGTTCAAGTCGGATCAATCCACGAAGAGAAAAAAACCTCTTCCAACATGAATTTTCTTCATTCATCAAACTTGAATATGAGATATTACTTATGAGGGCAAGTGAAACTTTTAGTCCTTAACCTTTCACACTTTTATCATTTTCGTTCTAAGCCTTCATTTTTTGTTATTCACGTCATCAATCTTTTGAATTTTTACCATTATACTCCTGCCTTTATTTTTTCCATCCAAAAAATATTTTTCAAAAAATAAAGCACCTCTGTCTATTTTTTCCAATTTTCGTCTTAAATTACTGGAAATTCCAACACATGACCAGACAGTCAATTCTCCCGGAGCCCTCGCTTCCGTTTAGAAAATTACATCAAATCTTAGATTCACGTGGAAGATATTCATCTACACGGTAACAAAAACACGTACCCACAAAAGAGTGTCATCGCTCGGCGATTCTCCGTGATCGAATGCTCGATTTTCTAATTCGATCGAGAAGAAAAGGGGGCCTTGTTCATTAGTTGGGTTTCCATTCTCCTTCGTTTGGCCACGGTGACATTTAAAAAAATATTCTACCAATAAGAATAGAATTTCCTTTTTTTTTCCTGGGTTAGGTGGTGTAATGTTCAGGCGACCAGATCTGAGATCTATGCGTCTGGTGCAAGCTATCCTCGTCCGACCAGGTCACGGGAATGGCTCCTATCCCATGTATCTTGGCTTTGTACGTAACTGATAAAAGGCCCTCTCTCGGTTCATAAATCTTTCACGTCTCATTAAAATGAACATTTGAATTATGATCCAAGAAAGTCGGGGAATAATCAATCATCGGTCACATAAAAAAAGTCCCGAACCGCTCGCTCATCGTTGGCAATTCGTATGTGATGCCCGACCTGCCTATCTCTCTGGAACGTGCTACGAGATTAACAGTCCATCTCCAAGGCAATCTTGTTGGTGGAAAAAGAGGAGTTTAGCTAGCCTGATAGTAGGCTGAGAGAGCGAAAAAACTATAAGCGCTAACGCACGTCCCGGAGCCTTTCATTACATGCAAGAAAGAGTGCAGGTTTCAGTCAGTCTGCAGTCTCTCAATCGGCAGTCGGATATTAATAATTACTTGCCCTGCATCAGTAGAGCGAGGAATAACAAATATTGTTATCGGGAGGGGCTCCGGCTTATGAGGAGTGAGTATTGGAATCGGCACCGTCTTTGCTGTGAGAGCTTAACTTATTCCGATTCCGATGTTGACCTGCTTTGAGTGATGGATTCAATGCGATGTGAATTGCCCCTATAAACTCGAGAAAATCTATATAATTATATGTAAATTTATTAATTTTAATTATATTTTGATTAAGTTATGCTACGTTAATCACATTTATAACGGTCAGTCGACTTGTGTTAGTTTCCTAGCTGCCGTTCTTAGACCCTTAGGCTGATCGAGGATTAGATCTAAATCGTCCAAGTTAAATCATTAAAACGACCCCGTTTTCATTTTTTTTAAATATTCTATTTGATAAATAAATAAATAAATAAAGTCATCGTGGGCCTACTGCTAGTCTGGTGAGAATTAGGCGCGACAGCTCAACGGGCAAGAATTTTTTTTACACCACACAATATCCCCGAACCAGTCGAATCGTATATTGAAACTAATTTACGGTCGAACCGAAATTCTTCGAAAAATTTTCATTAACCCTCCCGATTTAAAAATCGATCATGGAATCACCTATTTGAGAGAACCACCATGCAAACTCAGAAGATTTAGTTTTCAAAGTTTTGGAATTAAAGACAAGTCTTTGTTTATTATTATCCCTATCCCCAAATTAACAAATAAATAAATCAGCATATATAAAATACATTTGAAAAATAAAAATAAAAATTACTGAACTTAAACGTGGCAGGCCTCGTCCAATCGTAAGAGAGACCACGTGGCCAGAGAAAGTGAAAAATTATGACAAAGTCGGAGGTAATTTTATTTAATCACGTGGTGTAATTATGTATCAGTTAAATTATAATAAGTAATTAATGAGCAAATATGTGCTGAAAACAGTTGGGCAATATCCGTTGTGTTATTATTAATGCCAATTAGCATTTTTTTATACTTAGTTTTGGTATTTAAATTTAATAATTAAAAACTATATTAATATTAATTATATGTTAGCCCGAATTACACGTGCCAGTTTCTCATATGCTAGGGGTTTAAGGTTAGGTTTTGGTTTACCGGGTGCAGCCCGTGGAGCGAGCGTCCTTGACCGGCTGGTCCGGTTCCGTGGTCGAAATGTTAAGGGTACACACTGTACATATACCTGCGGTGGACAAAAATCTTAAAAAGTCGTATATCACAATGATGAAATAAAAAAAATTAATTAAATTATTTTAATTAATATAAATTATATTAATTATTTTAATAATTAATAATAATTTATTATTATCATATCACGTGATGAAATATAAACTCTACTAAAGTGGGGGAGTTTAAGCACTGTCTTTCCGGGTGGTCCTTTATTATTTTTCCACTTTTTGTGCAGAGCAAGCAAACGAAGGCAGAGGTTTTTGTCGTCTCTGTCCCTTCATATGTTTCAAGGAAGGAAAAAAAAAAATGAAAGCTTTGACAGGGTAGAGAGATGGATTGAGTTTTCCTGGAGGAGATCTCTTCTCGGTTGATCGTCACGCAACGCAACGCTATTCTCCAATCGGATCGGTTCCTGGGTTTATCAGAAGCTGCAGAGTTCCGGTGGAAGGTCGTAAACTTTTGGCTTGAAATTGAAACGTTTAAAAGACCCGCCATCGTCATCTAGGAGGTGAGTTGTTCTTCTTCAGTCTCACCGGGTGCGTTTTCCGTTCGATTTCTTCTTTTCGGAGCTCTGAGTATTTGATCTGTCCAAATTTCTCGGGCGGGAAGTGGTTTTGCGTGGAATTGGTTGGGTTTTCTCGATTGCGATCGGCAATTAGGACTGATCGGTGTGGTCAACTGCCTTGTCTGTGGCTGGTGATTGGATCTGTTTATGGATTACGATCGCCGGTGTGCTTGAAATTGTTGAAATTGAATTTCGGTCTCTCGTTGTGTTGAATGTTGAGTTTTATGGACTTTGGTTTGGTATGAAAGTTCCGATCTTTAATGAAACGATCCATCAGAGGGAGCTGAATTGAGTGGCGACCAAACTCTGCCTAACCAGCCTTGTTAATGTAGGAATCTGTGTCATACAAATTGATGATTGCTGCGTTAAGAAACGCCATCAGAATTCTCTTGTGGCTGTTTGAGGAACTTTCTGAATTTCTTCATGTTGTTGCTTCTTCACGGTGTCTCCTGAATCATTGTTTCATGACATTAAACCAGAATTGTTAATAGGGCCAATTATTTGAATTCTGGAATTACAGTTTAGTGGAACGATCAAGGGTATGCATTTTCTGAGCTATGGTGCAGAAGAAGAGGCTGGACAATAGATCAACCGGCTTTCAGGTCCCGGTCATACCACGGGCTCCCAGGTCACCTAGGGTAAGTGCAGGGTGGAACCTTTCTTATTGGTTGAAGCGGTCCTTTACGTGTTGGATTACTAACCCATGATTATCTCTCCAGAGGAGGGCCCTGCATAAGAAGAAAGCAGATAGCATAAACACCTGCGCCATTGAATTGCTTGCCTCTTTAGCTGACAAGTTATTGCAGGAGACTGAAAGTTCTGCTTCTAATGCTGCATCCGAAGAGACCGATCAGCTAGTGAACAATAATGATGCCTTGCAATATAATATTGAGGGTGAGGATGAACCGTTGAAATCAGAAGAGCAGGGGAGTTGTGGAGATAGTGTCTTTGTGTCGGAGCAAGCTTCAGAAAACAGCCAGCAAAAGGATTCCTTGAAAAGATCTCCAGAAGTTGAGAGCAATACCCTTTGGGACTGCAGTTCGGTATTTACAGGTTCTGCTTGTGCCGAGAAGGAAAAAGGTGATCTGAAGCCTATAGTTAGCAAAAGCAACTTCCTTCGTTCTGGAACTCCAAAGTCTGAAACGCTGGTGGCTGTTGATGAGCAAGCAGCGGATGTAGCCTGCTTGAAGAAGGATTCCATAGGAGACTATGCTAACAGGCCTTGTCTTATCAATGCATTTTCTCTGAGGCAGAACAGTGGCATAAAACTAGATAGAAAAGATGATGACGAAAACTCTTCCCAGTTTAATAGATCTAAATCCACCAAATTCAAACCTTCTAAGCGCTCACATCATATTGTCGACCGCAGAATAAGGAAGCTGCTGACTTCCAAGCACTGGAAACGAGCTCCTCAGTTGAAGGATGTCGAATCTTTTAAGTCTGGTAATTGTTAATTGATTGTTTCTACCTCCACTCTCCTTCTTCTCGATGTACTTTTCTGCAAGCACCTGTCATTTTTATTTAGGTTTATTTTGTTACATTGTATAGATGGAGGCAGAAAGGTTTCAAACCAAAAGAGGAGAAACTTCCATAGCCGGGATCCTTACCACTGTGACTTTCTACACAAGAGAAGAAAGCTTTTTGATGGAAGTTGCAGTATGACCTCAGATGGAGCTCTTAGCAGCGAGAGTGATTACAGCTCTCATCAGATTGGTGCGAATGGAGGTGTGTCTCCACCAATTTTGTGCTGCTCTTTCTCTGGTACAGGATTCCATGCTCAACTCTGATGTCTTTTCGGATGTTAACTTATTCTTCTTTTGGATTAGGTGATTGCGTATCTTTTGATGCCAAGAATTCTCATGGTAGGCAAACCTCTGATGGATTTATTTGCATTTAATTCATTTTGCTTTATCCTGCCATGAAGAGCTGTTCCAATGCCTTCCTTGCATCATGTTCCTCTGTACAGTCAAATTTAGCATCAAGTCATTCAAGATACCCAAGCTCTTCATCGATGTTCCTGAAACTGCAACAGTTGGTTCACTGAAGGTATATGCCATAGTATACAGTGCTGGTTTTCTCTTATAATATGGAAACGATCCATTTCCTCTCAATTTATATTTAAACGAGTTACTCTTTTGCAGAGGACTGTTGTGGAGGCTATGACGACTATCCTTGGAAGTGGACTTCATGTCGGTGTACTGCTCCAAGGCAAGAAGATCCGTGATGACAGCTGGACTCTACTCCAAGCTGGAATCTCTTGTAAAGAGAATCTCGAGACGCTTGGTTTCATGTTGGAACCTAATCTAACACAACCTTCTCCTACTAGTATAGATCCCGAAGATTCTCCTTGTACATTACCATGCGATATTCCCCAACAACCAAGAAGGTACTTGAGGATTGCTCCGGGGAGGATAGTGTTGTCAATATTTTGACTTTGATCATTTTGATTCATACTTGACCCCCGTCTTGTATTCAGGACTCTGGACAAATCCATCTCAGACATGGGGGCTTCTGATTCTGAATCTAACCCAGCTAACTTGATCAGCATGTGCAACAACAATGTAGATAATAGCAGTGAACTGATTGTTTCTTCAACTTCTGACATTGCAACTGGCGCCCATTTGTCCGAATCAAGAGCCCTTGTTCCTAGTCACGAGACAAATGTTGAGCCACTAGCTATAGTTCCAGCTAACCAGAAGAATAAGCATTCTGAACCATCGCAGCGCCGCATTAGAAGACCCTTTTCTGTATCGGAGGTGGAAGCATTGGTTCAGGCTGTTGAGGAAATCGGAACTGGAAGGTAACATATGGCCCTGCTTTTGATAAAGCTCTGTTCTTTACTATGATTTACCGAAGGTATCAATTTGACATAGGGAATGATCTCTAAGTACGGTTTGTCTGCAGGTGGCGTGATGTTAAGTTACGTTCTTTCAAGGATGCAGACCACAGAACTTACGTAGACTTGAAGGTAATGATGGATAAGCTATTTCGAAGGATGCTCCTCCTTTTTAGTGTTCCTTTCATTTTCTGAGATCAAGATTTCCTCTTTTCCTTCGTGCAGGATAAATGGAAGACGCTAGTTCACACAGCGAGCATAGCCGCGCAGCAAAGAAGGGGAGAGCCAGTCCCGCAGGAGCTGCTAGACCGGGTAACGACCACTCACTCATACTGGTCTCAGCACCAACCGAAGCAGAACCACAAGGTCAATGATGCTACTGTCTCGACTTCTCCGAAGATCACCAATGGCCCTGCTGTTCTTCCTGGCATCGGAGTTGAAGGAATATGATTGGCATCAGGAACAGGTTTGTGTCCGACAACTCCGAAGATTCGTACAAACAAATTGTTAAGAACTTTCTTGTATCGTTATGCTCACTTAGTCACACACAATTCTTTGCCGAGCTTCCCCGTCGTCGGAGGGATGCTGGTGCTTTTGTAAATAGATTGCGGAATAACTTGTAACTGGGATTTATGACTCCCATCTGATTCATTTGTTGCAATTCCTGTAAAGTTCAGCTTTTAACTGAGGATCAGGGAACAGGTCTTTTGTAGTTTCATCTTTCTCAGTGTTGTTGCCAATGAAATAAAGTTTTATCATCTTCATCTTGTGTCTACAGTATGTTGCTGCTCTTCCTGTGTCGCTCGAGTTCGGAAATGTTTGGTGAACTATGCAGTTTTGGGGTCAAACGTCATCGGTTAAGCAAAGCATAGTTCGATGCATCGATGAAAGACCCCAACTTGATTGGCTTTCTCAATGTTTGACCATAACAGGGTAATATGGCCAACATCTTTGTCCATGGGACGGTCTTCGTGGTAAGGGACGACTGCCTGCTTGCCTGCCAACTGCCAAGTCCATGAAAACCCTGAAAATTCCATCCTCGTTTGTTGTTCGCGGTTGGCACGAGGGATGCTCCACATGGGCCTGCCGTTGCACGTGCCACCGCCACAAGCCCAACTCAAATTCCTCCAGCCGGAAATGGGCCCATCGAGAGCCCATAAATCCAAGCGGGCCCTTCAAAATGAGCATCCCATTAAAAAGGTATTTTAAAATAATATATTCAGTATTTGTATACCCAAAAAATTATACACACACACACAAATATAAATAATATCACTTTTTTTACTATAAATAAATAAAACAACCAATAAAAATTAATGGGTATTGATGAGGAGAATAGATGTAAATGAGATGGGATGATTCGCGAACAATTCGGACTCAGCTTGGTGAAAGCTCGAATTTTGTTCAATATTAAGGAGCTCAAGCTCGGCTCTAGCTCGTCAATTAAAAGAATTATACTGAGCCCTATAACATTCGACTTGAGAAACTCACGAGTTCACAAACTCCTTGGTGAGCTGAGGTTGAATATGATAGATTTGGGTTCGGGTCGACTCATTTACACCCCAATGAGAAGGCCTAACGGCATGTGAACTCAATCGTGCCCTTAATTTCTTAGTTTCAAGACATTTTAATTCTCAATCTTACTCCAAACTTTTTTGAATTTTCTCCTAGTCGAGCAATTCGTAGATTCCAGTGGCAGTGGCACGATAAGTAATTTTGAGTGGTCTGGCATGTTGGATTTCCTTAATCGTTTCACCCACGCTCGACATTCCCGAATTGACCATCCATCCATTCCCAGATTCGAACTAACGGCCCGCAGACTAACTTGATCAGAGTCGATGGGAATCAGCGGCTCCGATTGACTCGGTAAAAAAGGTCAAAAATCAGGATCAGTTTTAGCTGCTGTGAAAAAGTTGCAACTTTCTTATCTTTTTTTAAAACTCTCTCTCTCTCTCTCCTTTTTTTTCCCCCAAATTTACAGTCACCCCGTGACGTGCGTGGGATGCATCCACTGGAAATTAGTAATCAAACAAAAACAGCAATAAAATAAGAGAAAGAGAGTTTGGTTTGATGCAATTCTCGTGGATAAATCCATAATGCAAATCTAATTGAACAAAAAATAATTGAATTACTTGAACTGATTCTCTAACGGTTCAATTATTTTATCTAGAAAAAGATACGATTAATTATTTGATACGGTTGACCCTTGGTTATATCAATTACGGTTAAATCAAACTGGACCAATTTTTCAAATTGGCAATTGAATAAAAATTAAAATGATTTTCGAGGTAAAATTTAGTTTTTTTGGTTAAAAAACTAAAATTTAGCTTTTATTATTTTTTAACAGTTTAGTTGGACCAATTTTGAATCAAATCCAACTAGTTACATTTTTATGAAAGGCGATCAACCGATTAATCGAATTAAAAATACAGTAATGTAGGATTTTTGTCATCTTGAAGTAAAATGATTATATTTCGAATTTGGCATACAATTTAACTCGACCTGAACATTCGATTCCATTCGGTTCAAAATAATTTTGTGAATTGAACTGAACCGAACCATGAACATCGTTATTTTTTTATGTCGATGGTGTGCAGTGCAGTAACTGCTCACTAATCCACTAGACGGTATATTATGCATCATATGATCTGCCATTAATTTTTCATATACCGGTCCCGTAAGGAGCCAAACCCTAAATTTAACTTATTACATATTATCAGTTTACCAGCGGATCCGCTTGTAGAGACATGAATATCCTTGTTACCAGTGACAGGGATTGTATTATTTTACTTTACTGTAAACTAAAAAAAAATTAAATAACTAAATAAAAAGAAAATGGAAAATTTACAGAGCGGGCCTTCCGAGGCAGAATACAAGCCCAGGTGTTTCCTCCCCTCTTTTTAAGTACGAATCTCCTTCCAAATCCTTCCCCTCGCAAACCTCCTCCTCAGCTTCTGCTTCTTCTCCGATCACTCTCCCGACAGAGCCCTCCCATTTCACGGTATCTTGATCTACGATCTGCTGCCCTTCAACGTACTCGCCAGTCGTCCATGGCTTCTTGGGACACGACTGCCGTCGAGAAGTGGAAGCTCTCCAACAAGAAGGAGCAGCCGTCGAGGAGCAACTCCACCGGCTTCCCTGCTCCGTTGATGAGGAGCGGCTCGACGTCGGCCTCGAACAGGCGGTGCTCCTTCACGAGGAAGTGCGCCGGGCTGGTGAGGGAGCAGAGGGCGAGGTTCTACATCATGAGGCGATGCGTCACCATGCTCATCTGCTGGCGCGATTACGGCGATTCTTGAGCGGAGCCTCTGTGGGTGGTAATTTCTTCGAACACCTTGCGAGCGGCATCCGGTTGATGACGATGATCCCTTCTCAGTCCCGGGCGTAATCGAGCAAGCATTTCTTACCGACCACCCGGGGTCCCTATTTTGCCTGCTATCCGTGGAGAAGAAGAAAAGATGAGAGAAAAGGTTCCGATCCCTCCAATCTTGGCCTTCGAAATTCTTCGTATGTTTCATATGGGCGGCGTTCTTGGTGGCTCTGCCGTGAAAACGCATCCGGGACGAAGATACAGAATAGACAGCAACCCCTTTTTCCTTCCTTTGACTCTTCATTTGTCTCTTTTTGGAGATCCGCCATTAAAGGAGATGGCTTTCTTGCAATCTGGTTCTGCTGCAAAGTGGTGGAGATGATGGCGACAGAAAAGGGTGACTCCCATGAGGAGTCATTCAATCAATGGATCAATCGTCTTCAGAATCCCCCATTAAAATTGTTTCTACTCTGCTATCTGTTTCATTTGAAAAAATCTCTAGTGAATCTATCAACAGTTTCTACTCGCATAATTAATATAAATTTAAATATTTATCATAATTTAATTAATATTTTCTCACATAATTAACTAAAATCACCCAAAAATTTCTCTGATCCATTCTGGTTGTCCCCGTTTTTCTTCATTGATTGGATCAGCCCATCTTCTCCTCCCTTCAATTAATTTTCCCTCATTTGCTCTACCAAGCAATTACTAGCAAATGGGTCATCTCTGCCGGAGACAGAGAGAGAGAGAGAGAGATTCCATTTCCACTGGCTGTTGCTGAGGCTCTGTGGATCTGACGCTCGCAGTTGGCAGAGATTCTATTAAATTACCGTTTTCTCTAATTTATTTTTTTAATTGAAGTGTGGAATTTAAAAAGAAGAAAATAAACCATCTTTAGTTTCTACATGAACGGACACTTCTTCCACGTAATTAGAATATCATTTTTCATAAATATAAATAAAACATTCATAATTAACATAATCTTATTCTCCCGTGGACAGGACTTCTGGATATCTATTGGTGCACATAAGGACAAAAAGGGAGTCCAAGATAATAATTACAATTAAAAAAATAAAAAGATGACGGTGTTTCTAGAGTGAAATGGACTGATGTAGCGTTCTTGAATTTAATAAAATTCATGAAATTTTACATAATTTTATTAATTTTTAATTTAATTATCTTATTTTATTCCTTTAATATATCGTATTTATATTCTATCAAGTTTTGCGTCTCTTATACAAATTTTCTAGATTCGTCACATCATTCCACGAGAAAGAGAAGATTCGAGAGACCCGGCCAGGATGCGAAACTCGATAAAAAAATTAATGGACAGATTTTAAGAAATTAAATTAGAATAATTCACTAAAAATATAGATAAAATCGGTGAATTCCCTTTAAAATCCATGCCTGGTTTGTAAGTAAAACAACTCCTAGGATGCTCGGAGGGGCGGGGCAGCCCACGTGTGCCTTGCCTTTTTTGTTTTTTTCCCACTCTATTTATTTATTTATTTATTTTTATTTTTAAAATTTCTTTAAAATATATGAGGAAAGCTCCAAGCTGTGCCCACATCTCCTCAATTCGGCCCCCAATTCATTCGCGATTTCAGTTACAAACTGTCAATTCGTGTAGAAAAAATGCGAAATTCAGTCATTTTAAAACCTTTTAAAGGTAAATCTCTAAAAACGAATCAACCATATAAATAACTCAATTCTATTAGTTCGTGACACCACATCAGTAGTACAGTCATAATACGAATCTAAATGCAGGCATCAACTTCAGACGAACGAAACTCGATACCAGACCCGACGGTGGTTGTCGTGTCTTATCTTCGCACCGGCACATATCAGTATGGAGTCGAGGGCAGTGGTGTACGAAAATTCTTGGAATTCTCGAAAATCTATTTGATTAAACGCAGTCATACCGATCGTCTGCCTGCTCCCGCCCGTGGGGTGGGATGGGATGGCATGGGCCGTAGGTGGAGCATCGATTTGATCAGATCAGAGTACTACAAATAAACCACACCACATCTTTGACCTGTTCATGGACCACCTTGACCTGCCGCTGCAATTCGATTTCCATCACTCACCCTCCAATCTCCCTTGGATTTCATGAAATTTCATCTCGTCTGAGAGAGAAAATCAATCGATTCGATCTACCGTATCTCCTATTCCCAGAGTCGGGGCTTCAATTTGACCCATCTCGTCGCGTCCTTCCTTACTATGTGTAAATTCGGTACCAGTAGAAACTCGGCTCTCCTCCTTCGACACAAAGTACATGCCATCTCGTCCGTCGTTTTATTTACGTACTATTCCAACTACAAGTCAATGGGTAATTTTTTTCCCGTTTGGAGGGCATCTTCGTCATTTCATTCCTATCAGTTAACAACTGTTTCGAACATATAAGAAAGTCGATTTAGAGGCGACGGTCTGATTCGATCACTCGATACTTAATTCAGTTAGCCGCGCGATAAATAAAATAGAATACCAAAATTCATACAGATCGATAACTAGTTACGGATACATCGCGTGACGTGCGATGCTCTTTACAATGAGAAAGTCTTCAGTGGAGCGGTCATACCATGTTAGCATCGCTTACGTGGTTTATCCGTCCAATCACGACTTGACCTGTAATCAATAATTATAAAATTATGATTATTAAATCCTAAAAAATCTTTAAAAAATATAAAAAAAAATCTTAAATAAATAGTAAATCTTAAAAGAAGATAATATAAAAAAAATAATAAAAAAGTTTAGAGACCTAATAAATTGTTATTTCAAAATTACTCTGGCTTTGCACATATTATTTTATTCCTTATTGGAACCACAATAATTGGTTCTTCCCATAACATGTCCCTTTCATCTGCAATTTTAATTAGGAAAAAGGATTGGCCATCACGAGCAATTTGGAAGAAAGAAGATCACTCACCCCCCACAAATCTTTTACCAAAATCACTTTGCCGATACGAAGATCTTAATCGACCTTTCCTTTTTTGTCTCATAAGGCATAAGCCATGGTTGTGGTGGGTCAAAATTAAATCATAATGTAATCTGTAAAAAAAAAAAAATATTCTTTTCACATCCACCGTCTAATATATATATATATATATATATATATAAGTTTCAGTGATATTGATTTTCTCTATTTACAATCTACAAATTTAAGATGGAAGGCTAGTTCAATCGATTTATATTCTTTTTTAAATAAAAAATGAGAATAACAGTAGTGACTATGAGTGATTGGGATCGGGTGCCCTATCTTGTATAAGATTGATTCCTAAATTTTGGAATTGGAACCATTTAATCTTGGAACCGGACTCTACTGGGAACCCATTAGATAGCACAGCTTCCGGGCACACTGATGGAACCTGTTTATTTGCCTCTATGATACAAATTATTTTAATATTTTTTTTTATAAATTTAATAATTATAAAGTAATCATGTTCAAAATGTTTTCATGGTTATTACTATTTGTATAGTTATTTATCATATTGTAATTTTAATAATGTTTATTGTACAATTAATTATTATTTATTGTCGATTTCTAAGTTATAATAATATTTTAAACACAATAAATTCATCAAATATGCATAATTAACATGTCAAATTAAAGTTTATTGAGTTCGGAATATAATGGTTTAAAAGATTCGAGAATTGAAATTAAATGAGTGATTAAAATAAACTATAAAAATCTGTAACCGGTTGCGGTTGCGGCTCAAGTTCCGGGTACCTTGTAATCGGAAATGGAACTTAAACCAACCGGTTCCTTATTTTATTACCCGGAACCTAACCGAGTTTCATCGATATCTATTCGCAACCTATCCATAGGGTCGGTTCTTACCGGTTTCGGATCTACCCTATACTCTTGCACACCCCCAATAGTGACGGTTCAATTACTCCGCTGTATAATGTTCAAGCATTTGTATTCGGCCGTGGATATATCAGACGAACTGAATAACCGATGCTACTATTGGACCTATTAATGTAACACCATTAAATGCCTACTATAATTCAAGAAGTCAGTATTTGCAAAGGCCTAAGCTCAAAGAGCTCATTTTAGCAATTTTGATTAGAGTGGGGCTCGAATTCATGATCTCAACTTCATCAAATCAAGTGGGAGTGAAATTTAAACTATTAAACCGTTGTTATCAAATATATTTCATTAGAAAAGATTTTGAGTACTTTTTGTTTCCATTTGCTAATCCCATGCGAGATTCTCGTGTTGCTTTTCTAGCGTGGAAAATCTTGCAAAAGCGAGAGAAATTATGCAATCGGATCAGAAGTGAGACAGACAGTAAACCCAGTAAAGTTGACAAAATCGACAGCAAAAAATAAGTCGGCATTCCTAAGATATGGATAAGATTGGTGATTAAACGATGCCTCGTTTGTGCGGCCAAATAAGATGAGTGGAATTGAGATCCGGATGGAAATTCCGATCCCATTCTATTCTGTCAGGCCAAACGGAGCCTAACAATCTGTCTGGTTTCTTCGAAAATAGTTCCAAAATCGAAAAGGGATCATCCCGTCCCAAAATATGATTCATTTTTCTCCTTTGGTCTTTTCTTTTTCGGAAGGGACAAAAAATCTTCCAAAAATTGGTACAATGGTAGGGTCCCAATACGGTCAATGGTCACATCAGATAAAGGGGCCCACCAACTCGCCTTCTACGTATTCTTCTTGTATCTATGTCATCACGTATTAATATTTATATAATCATATTTTAAATATTTATATTAAAATATTATCATGCAAATACTAATATGTAATGATATTATTGTGCGCAAAACTCTCTCTTTCGGAACTTATGGTGTTTTTCCTGCCATTTACCAGAAAATACAAGGAAATTAATTCTAAAATAATTTACCCTTTTTGCTTTTATAGTAAATTACACAGTTTAATATTGTTGAAGTTCTTAGAAATATTTTTGATCCAATAAATGGATGTTTAAAAGGTTAAGGTGACTATTGTGTGTATCCCAAGAAGGAAGTATTGTAACTACCGTTATTCGGTCTCAGAAAGCGCTTGGATACCTTAGTTATAAAAAAAAAAAAGGTTAAGTTGACTGGATAGGATGGGACATAGGATCAGGATTTGGGATAATGGTCATAGACCAGCTGGGATTAAGGACATCCTAAGCACTGTTTGGAACACGTTAGGGCAGTTCATGGGATACAAGGACGAGAAATGATCACTTGCCATTGTACTAATGTCCAAGCTATCTTGCAGATTATTATTTTCTTTGATTTTTCAAATAAAAGGGGGGAAAAAACAGAACGTAGCGGGAGCGATGATGGCTCGATTCCATTCGCCAACAATTGAGGTTGATAGTGGTAATAGTCTCGACACATTTTCGATCGATCGGCCAGCAATCTTGCTTGTAGATTTCATCAAAACGAAAGGATGGATGGGAGGCATTTACGTCAATGCGAAGCAAGAGATTTTAGCATGTTTACAAGTTTCGGTAATCTCAAGAGTCAATGCTTTTTTGGGTGATGAATCTGTGCGTTTAAAGATGGTATCAAAACAACAGTAACCCTCAAGAGAATGGATTGCGGGTGATTTGTCTCTGGATGCCATCCATCAGTGGAAAGCAATGGGAATACTTTTGGGAATAGTCTGGTCCCGACTCGAAAGCAACAAGGAATCCTTTGGACCGTGGCCTAAGAAGCCCGGCGAGAATCCCAAAGTTAAGGTAGGAGTTTGTCATGTCTTACAATCCCATATGGACCATGCATTCATTTGCTACTATGAGGAGATACTATGCCACAAAACCGTATGAGCTTAAGATGCGTTTTGCCAGGAGCTGCAACCTCACACATCTCGACTTAAATTAATTCTGATAAGGTGTTACTCATTTACAGTGAATAAGTAATACTGACATGATATCTATTAATTCAGTTTGGGATGCAAGTGCCAAATTTGCTCAAGGCCCCTGCTAGCTGTAGATGGGGCTGTCGAATGGGATGCCTATGATAATTTCGATGTATTCAATATATAGGTTTGGCATAAATTATTGGGTGGGGGGCAGGGACCCCTCTACAGTACGAGTCCTCCGACATGGGAATGGATAGTCGTTTTTTGTCTTAATTTTTTTTTTCCTATCAGTAAAGAATAAGAGTAACAGTACGTACTGAAAATTTAACCACTAGCTATGTAATATTTGAATTTTTTTATTCGATCACTACGTAATCTTTTTGTCTTAAATTGGAATGCGTGCACACACATACACATATTAGGTGGGCTCAAGCTTTGGTTTGGCATAGTCTAGTGGACCATATTGCTGTTATTTAACTGTCACTTCATTCAATTCCTCCCCCATACTCATTGAATGCATCCCTTTGTTTTAATTAGTGGTAGTCGAATGAGAAAGATGGCCGGTGCAGTTTGCATCGCCCTCTACGTGAGACCGAGAGGGTTTTGAACAGTCATATGATCTCTAATTAGTTCATAATGATGAGTTCCTCGGATTGGGGTCGGCATGTTTCTGTCTGATGTTCCATCTGACTCCGTTACGTCAGAATTCAGATACCCATGTCACACGACCAAGATTCTGTTTAATGCGGGAAAGATCTCGTATAATCGTAACAAAGTATACAGCATACAGGGGGCAAAAAACAACCAAACTTGAAGATGAATTTCAAATAGGAGGAGAAGATATGACTAGCGACAACCCAAGTCGAACAATTCCTCCATCGCTGCACGGCGCAATTCAATTCTCACATGGTCGCCTTTGATTCTAATCGTAGCCAACCATTGATTCGATTGCTCACCTGAGCCTGCTCGAGAGGGGATTTGTTTCAAGCCGTGAAGCTGATTGGGACCAAGCTGGGATCACCGGCCAGTACATTGCCGGGCCGTGGATTAATCTCCGGTGACTCCGGTGACTGGGGCTTGAATCAATTCAGTGAATCCATTGCCGCAATCGGCCCAGATGATTGATATAATCTCCATCTTTTTTACTGAGACCCGATCCCAAAAATAGTTCATGAATCAGACAGTCCAGTAGGTTTGTTGTTCCATATGTTCAAACACGGGACGGCTAGCCACGATCGAATACTATGTTGACCTCACATGGTCAAATCTGTCTTCGGGTCTCGATGCGAGACACTTCGGAATCAAGAGACCACGTCTTCTTCGGAACAAAGGCCATTTCGCAAATCATCCGAAGTAAAGTCATATCAAATTAAAGGTTGACAAGGGCCAGCCACACGAGTATCACTATGCACCTAGCGACCGAGCTGTCATCTATTGATTAGATCATGGAGAGTGGTGATCTATTAGTTTAAAGTCCACTCTTATGTAATTTGGTGATATCGAAATCTTAGGTTTGAGTTTCATTCTAAGTAATATTGTTAGAAAAAATTCTTAAATTTGGATTTTGACAAATACGTACTTCTTGAACTAAACTAAAATTTTGGCGGTGTTTCGTTATTGGAGCGAGTTATACCCGTTGTTCAGAATCTGTAGGCCAGCCCTTGTTTGCTACATGTGCACCATATATAAGGAGGGTAAGTGGTACGATAAGTTCAGATCACAAAATCCCGATACTGTTGTAAGAGAATATTTTGAAAATATTTCTGTAATCATTGGACAGCTGATAAATTGAAATATTATTTATAAGAAAATCGAATAATACTGCTTAATAATTTAACCTCTTGCAGGTGGAAACGGACTCAATTTCTAGTAGAATCAAACAGATGTTTTACATAGCAAAACACCAGAAATTTCCAACAAAAGAAACTCCATTTTTTGGGATTACAAACAATATAGTTGAGATGTTAAACAATAGAATGGTCTCCGCGCCGAGAAAGCGTACTACGTAATGGGTACACTACATGACAATGTTGATGTGATGTCATGCTCTAATTAAATTAAGTTATTTGTAATTGTTTTTACCCTTTTAGATTTTGTTAAAAATATTCTAAAAATAACATAATTCTATTGACACGTGATACCGCATCAGCGTTGCCACATTTTATATTCGTTTCGCACAAGGCTCTCTCCTCCGTGCCTGGAATACATTTTAAGTTCCGTTCTTGTTCTCTCCCGAATATTCTTTACTTGACAGAGCTTTTTGTAAATGTTGTGAATTGCGTGTCGAGTCCATGATTGAATTACCTATTCTCGACAAAAAATGTACATATACATTTTTTTTTGTTGCAAAAGGTGTTAATTTTATGGTGACAGTAATGCCACAATGTTAAACTTTCTCCATTTTCGTGCTGTCTAAATCAAAGAATAAGGCCTGGTTGATCAGTCCCACCAACATGTACAAGTTTATTGCAGTTATGAACCAATCAAAATACAGAACATCATCGGTAGTACATGTAACGAAATCAACTCGAATAACACATGACATCATCTGCTATCCATAATATTACACATACTTATTGACAATTCAAATGCACCAAACAATATGACTCCAAAAAAATCGGGCAAAAAGAAAAAAAAAATACAGATATCAGCCGAGAAGGACAAGACCAAAACGACCCACCCACCTTACGATCAGTGAATAAACGGCTTGAAAATGCTCACCACCGTCTTAAGTTGATCTCCAATGGAAGTATGCGACGCTGTCCCGTCGTTTCCGGCGAGTATTCTGTACTTGTCCTTCCTCGTGAAGTTGGTGCACTCGAACCCTAGCGTCGCCGCCAGGATCCTCTGCACGTAGTTTGCCACGTCGTAGGGGCTTTTACCAGCCGAGCAAGTCGCCTCGGCCGGTAGCTGGTTTAGGAAGGTGACTTCGTAGACGGGTCTCGGGTTCATGAAGAAGAATATCGGATCCAAGCCCTTCCAACCCCGAGCCGTGGTTGCGTGGAAAAACCCTACCCGGTAGTTCATCGCCACCGGCACGATTCTGTCGGTCAGTTCGGCAAAGAGTGCGCTGAACCTCAGGAGAAATGGCTCCCTGCACGTTGTTCCTTCCGGACACACGACTAGGTCACCTTTCTCGAGTTGACGCTTGATCTTCTGGGCGTCGACTTCCCGGTTTCTCGATAATCGAATGGTCGGAATCGGGGATAGGATCTCTGAAAGACGGGATATCGAGTAGGTCATTGCTGGAACTTGACGGCCCAGTGCCGTGGACAGGACGACCGGGTCCATCAGTGTCCGGTGAGTGCAGACGAAGAGAACGCCGGAGTTGCCATGGGATCCGGCTGGCGCTGGTGGTTTTCCCTTCACGATCATTCCACCGCCGAAGATTGGAGTCACGTACGGGATCAATTTCATCGGTAATATTAGACCGATGAAAATGCGGATGGATGCGAGGATTATGCCGAGAGGTATCCACAGGAGGATCACGAAAGCTGTGAAGGGTGTCGGGCTCTTGACGAGGCGGCCGTCGTGGAAGATCACCGGGAGGGGACGTTGATCTTGCCCGGCTCGACTCTCTTCAGAAGTATACGGCGGACACAGTATTTCCTATTCAATATCAGACAATTTATAAAACTTGTTGTAAAAAATGTGACAAATTTATAAGACTTCCAATGTAATTCTCAGTCACCTTGCATGGCGGCAAAGAGCTCGAGACTGGCCTTCCCAGCCCTACGGTGGGCTGATCATCGCCATTCGACACCCGAGCAGCCCGGCTGGATATTGCATTCAGCTCTTCCTTCACAAAGCCGGTGGCATACCCGAACCGGTTAGTGATAAGTTCGCTCCCGACGACTTCATCAGCCAACAAGTGTTCCTTCACGAACCTCTCCACCATGATCCGTGGAGTCTTGGTCACGACGACCCTCCTCCGGTACGAGCTGAAGACCTTCCATGCATCCATGTTCACGTCGTCCATGTAGAACTTTGGCAGGACCGCCCTGGCCACCGACTCGATCTCCGACACCTGGACCCCGGAGACGGCAACGAAGATCATCAGCCTCAGCGCCATGTCCCCCTTCCCCAGCGCTTCAAGCACCCGAATGATCGGCCACATCAACAGCAGCAGCGCAAAGCGTACGATCCCGGAAGCCTCGAAGGCCACGAGCATGAAGTAGGAGAAGGGATCGGGGTCCTTCAAAAGAGTGCCTTCGAACTCGGAAACAACGGTCACCATCTTGGACTCGTCTCGATGCATAACTCCCTAGGCCGATCGGGGAAATGTTTACCGCGTACGCTAAGAACTTCAGAGGTTGATTAGGGTTTATAAGGTGACAAGAATTGCACTTACAATTTGACTCTCCCTCTCTCTGAAGAATTTGGCAGTTCATCAACTCCCCCAACCCCTCTTTATAGGCGTTTCCCCTGATCGAGATGTCGATTAATTTGATTGATTAATTAATTTATTCATTCTAGAACTAAAGGCAAAGGGTGATGCCACGTTTTCCCCGCCAAGATATACATTTTCATGTACTCATTTAAAAAAAAACTCAATAAATTTTTTAGATTTATCGCATGAAAAAAATATAGAAGGAAGATGAAAATAAAAAAGACGTTGAATCTGTAAGAAATATATAAGAAATTTACTTATATCTAATTGAAAATAATATCACTGTATCAAACTCATTTTTCTATTATTTTATGTGTGTATATATAGTGATATATTCCGTGACACGTGTCAGCCGGACAGCGCGTGCAGACATGTATAGGTTGCTAACCAACGAAGCGAATTTCATATTTGACGGCTTTACATTCAGCCCACAGATTCTTTGACATCGTACAATTAATTTGAAAACGTATTCAAATGTCTCCATAACAAAATACGCGTCCACGTATGCATGGAAGCTGTCCGAGAAGTTTCTAATCACTGCATTTCCTTGTATTTTATTCTTTTTTTTTTCAATTATGTATGAACTAATAAGTCGGTCTATTAAAAAATAAAATACTGTCAATCATAAAATGGTCGCGTTTTGCTTAATCTTTCAACTGTCAAGATTTATTATTAGAAAACTACTGAAATTTCATGTTGTGTTAACTTTTTTATAGCATCGCGATCATAGTTTCAGAAGATATGGAATTAGGGAAAGACATAAACAGAAGGTGAAATAATGTTTATGCGTATAAGCAAGCAAAAGCAGGTAATATCATATAGGTATATTAAGAAAAGGACGTGTGAGAAACTGTGAAATAGACCGAATTAGAAACCGACCTTAATTAGAGACCTCTGCACGGGCAAATCAGTTGGATGACTGGTTTCCAGACGTTGCCGAATTTCGATACTTTTCGACCTGAGCTAGAAAATCTCTCAATCGAGACATGTTTGCGACACATTCCATCTATTCGATTTTTTGATATGCAGCTCGGCGTATGTGTGCACGAATTCGATCCATGTCGTCTTTCATTCTGCACTCATGTTTATGGGTATAAAAATTTGCCAAGTAATGGTAAGGATACAAATTACACATTAATTTTGCTATGATTAATGCTGCAAGTTAAAAATAGTATGTCGCTTAGGATCTAGTCCTAGTATAATGATACAAAATTTCGACTCATAATTGAGAGGTTCTGAGTTTGATCATCACCATGAGAGTTACATACCCATTTATTTATGTTTATTTTCTATATTTATACTAGACCCGCGTGCTTCCCAAATCACCAAAAACTAAAAAAGCATTCCATTACTTGATTAAGCTAATCCTACCAACTTTCCCTTAAGTCAAATCTCGGATTTGAGTTGTCGAATAAAGATCGTTCATGATCGAGAGGGTTTTACTTCTCGGTAGGCTGACCTGATACAATCTTGAATTAGTAGGGACGGTTGGATTTTCGAATATTAGATGGTGTGAATCGAAAAAAAAAAAAAAAAACAAGCGATGCCATTTCAAGTGGCTTGCAAGTCACCTACATCGAACGATGATGATCAAAACCTAGAAAAGTTGTTAATCCATGAGCCAAGCTAAAGAAATATGGCAAGGTTAAGGTATGTGTTTGCTGGTGGTGTTGTTGCCGTGCCATGACTTGCCGGAAAACTCAAATTAGGTTAGAAAAAAAGTAAAACCAATGCCCTCGGGATCTTCTTCTTGTCCAATTCAAAAGGATTGAAGTTTTGGCTGTCATTTTAAGCTTGCAAGACAAGAGAGGATCGAATCCTGCCCACGGTAGGTTAGAAAACCCGGCGCTCGATCTTTTACACGATATATATTATAGAGAGAGGGCGCAATCGATCGTGATCTCTTTGGCCAATGACTTGCAGATAAAATTTCATATCTTTATGGTCACTTGTTCTTTGTCCGATGTCTCGTGGTTGTTCATCTTTTTGTTAAGTTAGGTTAGAAAAAAATCGAGGGGAAGGAGTTTTCTTCCTTGGAATTTCTCCAATTTGACCAGAACTGATCCTCCAAAGGCACCTTTCCCTGTCCATAGTGCAACTACAGAAGAATTAAGTTGGAGATGGAGATGGGTTGGTTGATAAGCAACTTGCACAAACTAACACATATATATTTATATATATATATATATACACACACACACCACAAAAGGAAAGTGATCCATCCTGTGGTTTAAAACATAAATACTACTCGGTTTTATGAGTTTATTGTTCCGAATTTGAACGCTCCTGTGGATTTGTGTTAGAATATCTGTTAGAATAATCAAAGTGAATCGGCTGAGATTGTATGACATCTTTTCGTCTTAAACAAGTTCTCAGGTTCGAGATTTGTGAATTGATAAAATTTATCTTATGAGAGTTTTACCCACTAGTAGATCAATCCTACTTGAACTAGATTAATCAGAACCCGTTGGATTTTTAGATACCAATGATATAGACTGAAAAAAAAAACATGTGTTAGAAGTGTGACTTCTGGCACTGTATTTGAAGTGGCGCCGACTTTTGTGATCTATACTAAAATCCTCTGTTGGTGCTACGCTAATAGGATCGGCGTTTACAACAACTGTCCGATTCGGCTGTTATATTTACAATTGAATGTATAGAAGTTCGAACATGGTGTAACGAGGTGGTAAAATTATCACCACTACTGCAAGGCAAAAAGATGGTTTACAAAGTTTCCTCGTTATCCTTTATCTTTTCTTTTAATTAAGGGTAACTTCGATGAAATGAATTCAAATGCAACGGTGCGTCAACAACTGTGCACTTTAAGACACGACAAAGATTACATTGATAATCTTCATGGTTTAGCCAAGCTGATACCGACAATTCGCGTGATTGGGCAAACTCTTTGCTGCTAAATGGGTTATGCGCGGGTGGAGTAATCTTGAATCTTCTTGTATCCAATCCAATGTACCGCTGTCGTTGTATGAAAGATGATTTGAGCATTGGTGATGGACCAATGTTGGGATTCGGAACAATGTTCGAACGTGGATCAGTCTCGAAACAACAAATATATTTGAAATGCATCCCGATATCTTGAGAGAGAGAGATTTAACTCAAGGAGATTCTACTTGAAATGACATAACAAAAAACGATTTTCAAAATTCTTAAATTCTGAGAAAATTAAACCTGGACAGTTCGTCACGACACCTATCCTCGAACGCATTTTGTTCAACAGTGTTGGGTCACTGTGTCGTGACACTGGCCCCGAGAGCTTTTATGCCCTCTTTCTTACTTTCGAAACGCTGTCCTTAGATTTTACACGCCTCAGTCAGGATCTCTCCCTCGGTCAATCGACCAAGAGACACATCTCAACAACCAGGTTTGACTGTAAATCGATGTCAGGTATTTAGGCTGTCGGGAAGATCTTCCGAGTTTTTGGGTATCTTTGTTGTGAAGAAATAGGTCAGTGAAACCCATGTACAAATTGGTTGAGTAGTTCGATGCATATTTCTCCAAGTAAAGTCTCGATTTCGATTAATTCTAAGTAGGGAAAAAAGATTCAAAATCATTAGATCTTTACCCTTAACAGTCGGCAATATCACCCTCTTCGCCGGAGTTGAATTGGCTGTCCCTTTGAAGTTGTTGCTGCTGTGCTAACCATGACTGAATTCCCTTAAGATTGATGCCGCAGCATTTGGATCTCTCCCGCTCGTAGGTTGCTGTTAGCACGCCTGACCTGAGGACTGTGCCAACACCCCGATCTGAGGTCTCCCTGGTACGAGCTCTGCCAGCATTTTTAAGCTGCGGTCTTTACGAAACCATTGAGAAGGATTGGCGAAAACGAGCTTCATTTTCAGGCAGAAGTAAATAATGGAAGATGCTTCCATTGCTAAGGAACAAGGAACAGTAACACAGAAATGTGACAGAGCGAACGGGGCATTAATCAACATCCATCAGAACAAACAGGGGAATCGTTGTGTCAGTCACTGATTCACCTCGCTTTTTCTTTTCTTACCCAATCAAAAGCAGGAGTTTTGAGTAAGAATTATCATTGAAACACTCTCGAATTAACACATCTAACTGCTAGTAAGCAAAAGCTCGGTGTTCTTTGTGAACCGATGATTGCATCTTTGGTGATGATCACTCCAATTGGTACTGGCAGCTCCCGTCGTCACTCCTTGCTGTCGGGTCAAAGTTTGCCGCGCTCGGGTCCGTGCAGCCCTCCGGGACTGGCAGGTTCACCTGCTGAGCTGCTTTCCCTGAAAAACGAACACCAACATCAGCTCAGAAAAATAATGAACCTTCAACAGCACCACGAGCCGACACCTTTGATCTAGGATCGGTTCAGATCTCGGAACAGGTTGAATTTACCGTAGAAACTGCCACTCTTGATGGAGTCCTCATTGGCATCCCCAAGGGCGGCCTCGGCCAGGTACTTGTCGGCCAGCTGGACGCGCTTGACGTTCTCCTGCTCCTGGACAAGCATGAAACCATACTCCATCAGCTTTTCAATGGTCATCTTCGGCTGCTCGAACGAGGGAGGGCCCTCCTTGGAGTTCACCAGCTTCTTCCCGACGCCTTCAACCCCAACGCCTGCTACCCACTTCCTCACCTCATCGTCATAAACCCGAGCCCTGAGTGCCCCAAAGAAATCTGCACAGCCATGGAAAAGATGTCCAAGACCTTACCTTAGGTGGTCATAAAAACCGGGTAAATGTAATCTGCACCGGAGAAATCTTTGACCATGTCTCCGAAGAAATGGTTAGCTCACCGATGGATTGGCCAGGGAAGGTGTCAACGAGCTTGACAACATCCTCGTCGGCGACACCGTCGGTCCTGAAGATACCCTTGCAGACCCCAATCCGGTCCTCACGAGTCGGAGCCCAGTAGAACTTCTCCATACGCCCATCACGGATCAGGGGGGCATACAGGGTCGAGAAGTCGTTGCCAGTGACGATGATCGGGACTCGGGGATTCTCCTCCTTGTTGTACATCCCAGGGAGCTGGACGTTGGTGGGGTTGTCGGCTATGTTCATGAGGGTGGCGTTCACCATCTGGTTGTTAACAGTGTATTGGGTTGTCCCTCCGAGCCGCCCCGCCCCGGCGTCAAGGTCGTTGATGAAGAGGCAGCACATCTTCCCTTTCTTTATAATGTCGGCTGCCTCACGGTACCTCTGTCGGATCAACTTTGCGGGCTCCCCAGCATTCCCGCTCTCGAGCTCTCCAGCGCTCATCATAATCGGGCTGCAACAAGATCAAATTCCATCCACAGTCTCGAATACATCTTAATAGCATCGACACAGTTTTGTAGTTAGGAAGAGATTGATTCGGTGCTCACTTGATTCCCATCTTAGCAAAGACAAGCTCACACTGAAATGATTTTCCTTGACCTTTGCCTCCCCATATGCCCAGGATGAGAGGAACCTATGCAATTATCGGTAAATTACGGTTACATAAGTTGATTTTGCGAAAGGATCACTCCATGAATAAGCATGATATGTGTAGTTCCTCGTTGTTTGACACTAAACAGCAAGTTGTCGTGACTGTCAGATCCGATCTAAAAGGTTAAAGTACCTTGATGTTAGGAAGGCTCATGAAGTTCTTGGTGATGTGAACGACAAGCTTGTCCATGAAGGCAGGAGCGATGTAAAACCCGTCCATGTTGTTGTCGAAGTTGTACCTAAAGATGTTACCAAAGTCGATTTAATCGCACGCTTTGAGAATGATGAACTGATGATGGGAGAATGGACCACACAGAACGAAAAGGCGGCTTACTGGCGAAGGCCTTGGCTGACGTAGTCGTAGGAGCTCATAACAGCGTAATGGGTTCCAGCATCCTGGGGAGCCTGGAAGAGGGAGTCGACCATGCCCTTGCCACGGGTGATGTCCTGCTGGTCATCCGACATGTCGTAGGCAAGCCCCCTCCAACGGTCCTTGTCCGTCTGCTTCGAGTCGTCAACCTCAGCGACAACCTTGAAGCTCCCGGACCCAGGCTTGGGGCTCACGATTCTCGAGCTCACCTTCCTCAGGCTGCTACCGAAGAAGGTTGTGTTGATCGGAACTGACGGCGTTCCATTGCTCGACCCGCTCAAATTCAGCTGGTAGAAATGCCATATGTAAGTCTAATACAGACTACTACGTGCTTAACCACACTTTCTACATTGAAACTCAAATTATAACAACGTTGCAATGAAATTCGAAACACGGGGATGGGAGATCGTAGACTACCGGAGCCCTGTTGACAGACCCAACCGTGGAGACGGTGGCGGCCATCTTGATCGGACGCGGTGATCTACCGAGGAGGTTGGAAGCGGAGTGCAGAGACTGGCTAGTGGCCCTTGAACAGTTGAGTGAAGTAAGCCTGGAGCCTCAAACTTATAAATCATACGGCTAAGTCCGCTATTTTCCGTGTCCACACAAAATTGTGAGGATTGGTCTTCCATCATCATCACACAGAACTCATATTGACCACAGATTGGAGATTGGGTACTGACACGTGGCAAAGCATGGTGTGGCCTCAGTGTCTTCCATAATTGGTTGCTTTGAGGTCGACATTGAAGCCTGCTTGCTCCTCTTTGCTGTGCTGTGGGCATAATAGTTACCAGATCTAGATATCTATATACAGTGCCAGGAACCATAAAGGGACATCAGCTGTCTAATCTTTTGCAACAACGAATGAACTTCAGGTGGAATACGGTCGTACTGTTTTCGATTGTTCCAGTTATGATATAAGGAATTGCAGGCATTTCAACACGCCACATAAATATATCTACATGTGTAACAGAGGTCGCATATGCATGTAAAGGGCAGTCGATCAAGAGAATAAGGTGAATACTTTCTTTATCCTTACATTAAAGTAGAAATGTCACAGAAACTGGAGCTAAATGATCCCAGAGGAGGTCAAAATCTTAAGAGGTGCCAAGAAAAGCGGAATATTCGATGAAATCTAATTCGGCCTCGGAGTTGCCCACTCGACTCGGAGGATGAGGTTATCATAACCATAGCCATTGAGCTTGTTGATGGCTCTTTCAGCATCTTCCTTGTTGACAAAGTTCACAAAGCCAAAGCCCCTGCTAACGCCAGTCTTCTGATCAATTGCCACGTAGACCCGACTGACTGGGCCAAAGGTACGGAACAGCTCGAGCAAGTCAGGTTCTCTTGTGTCTTCCGACAAGTTTGTGACTCGGACAGAGTTCTCCTCGTTCCTCCGCCTCATTTCTGTTCCTGTTCTCTCTGCTCCAGCCCTCATGCTTGGAGGAACATAGGCGGCCTTTGTGGCTCCAGGGCCGGAAACAGCTGCCTCAGACGTAGGTGGTTTGTCGACGAAAACATCAGTCTGTGGAGCGAGATCCTTGTAGGGGCACCTCGAGGTCCAGTGGTCTCCTTTCTTACCGCAGGTCCTGCACACCATGAGGACAGCTCCTCCTTTTCCGAGCTGCGCCAGATTGTCCCCAGCAATCTTGGTTTCTTCAGCCTTGGAGCCTGTGGGTAATCCTCATCATTATTGGCGAACAAACCCGAGCTAAGTAGCAAACTATAGACCAATTCAAAGAGCAATAGAGACTACATGACTAAGTAAAACCCACAGAAGAGTGCAGACAAATAATACAAAGAGACTGTGACTCAATTGATCATAAGAATTCAAACAGAGCAACTTCAAGGTGGTACTACATAGTAATCAGTGTTAACATTCAATAGAAGCCTGAGTTCTTGCACTGATCTCTCTAGCCTCGCAGCCCAGGGCGGAGAATCAAAGGTATCAGAATTTTGATTTCAACTCCTGCTAATTCATCAAATTCACTGATATCTGTATCATTCATGTTTACCAGCTCTATGCAATAACCTATATAGGATCAGCAGCATTAATAGGAACATAGACCTATAGAGAAAAATGGAATGAATCCATAATCTCACGCCCTATTGATACAGAGCAATCGGATCTGAGGCAAAATCAATCAGAAGTATAAGAATTCACTGTCGACACTGCCGGATTCCTAATCAAGCTATCAAAAGCAAAACTTTCAACTGTATTCATGTGATTCCTATCAATCTAATCAAAAGTAAAGCTTTCAGCTGTATCCATGCCAAGTTCCAGCCTTTAAATGAACAAATTCGGGAAAAGAATGGCTGACCAGGAGCCCTGGGCCTCTCGAGGAGGATCTCCTCAGTCGACACCATGGTGAGTCGGCTGCCGACATCCTCGTGGACGGCGTCGCCGAACTTGGCCCAGTTTCGGCGCTCGACGGCGCGTTTGCTCAGGCGCGCCTTCGCGAGCTTCCTCACGCGAGTGTTGGTGGTGATTTTGATCTTTTCACCACCTTCGCCAAACTTATACTCAATGACCTTCTTGATGCCGTTCTCGTCGGGGCCGATAACCTGGCGAGGCGGTAGCAGGTAGTCGAAATCCTCGCCGTCGTCCTCGTCGAGTTCTCCCCACAGGACCTTCGTCGGCTTCGCAGGAGCGGATCCGTTCGCGTAGAGAGCCATCAGCAGGGAAGCAGAATCGATTGCTAGGGTTTCGTTTTGTGGTAAAATGCGATAAGCATCCCCTTCTATATGTCAGAGCTGAAAAAAAATTAGATGTTCTCATAATGACGCCATCAGAAAAGATTAATTAAAATATCTTAATTAATATTAACTATAATAATTATTTAAATAATTAATATAAATTTACTCATTTATTATATTTTAATTAATACTTATATGAAGTGATAAAAGCGAGATTCCCTAATAATGTATCCTTACTCGAAAAGGTCGGCTGCTCTTCATTTTTGGTCCAATACATAACCACACTTTCGGACCGGATTCCGTTTCCCCGAAATTCTCTGCTTCAAAGTCAAGTTTTCTTGTGAGTAAATTTTTTCCACCTGATTTTTTTACATAATTATTATTTTTACCATGAATCTAACTTTACTATCAATATTATTCCCAATGTTTAAAAATCTTGACAATTTAATCCCTTACTATCGTTTATGTTCTTAATATTTAAAACTCGAAAAAATGATACTGGAAGTCTTATATATTTTCTTGGTAGTTGAGGATTATAAGTTTGAAATAGATAATTCAATTCTATAAAATCAATTTTATTACACTTTTAATCCAAATTATTACTGTTTTGTTAAAGATTCCTTTAAAGACGTGAAGTCCACATCAGCAAGATAGTGACAATTTGAACTGAAAGTGTAATGAAATTGATCTTATAAGGTTAAGTTCGTCAATTTTAAATTTATAAGACTCAACTACTAAAATTTCAAAAATATAGAGTTCCTGTATTTATTTTTTTTAAATCCTAATAATTTAATTCTTTCATATGGATAAAATGATGATTGTATAAAGTAATAGCTATGGAAATGATGGTAAGAGATTGAATTTTTGATTTTTATAATATTAATTATGAAATTAAATTAAAATAAAAATGATGATTGTATGAGAGTATAAGACAAAAATGATAGTTTGTTCTTTCCTTTTTTTTCCATGATACTTTGGGGAGTGAACTCTACACTTCGAAAGTTCAGGGAGTAAATTTTAAAAAGTAGAGAATTTAGGATTTATCCGATCTCGCCAAATAAAGAAAGGAAAGCCACAGTCGCTGCTCACTTTCCTCCCACCATCCCTCTCGTCACCATCAGGCACCAAATCCTCGTCCAAGCTCCTCCGCCTCCTCCATTCATCCTTCGAACGCCGACGCCGGTTCTCTCACCACCACGGATTCGCCTACCCCAGTCGCTTCATAACTCTTCGCGGAGTCTCCGACTCTCTTCTTCAGTCTCATCTTCCAGCTGCCGAGGTCCGTTCTGAGAATATGAATTGAATAGATTCCTCATTGTTATTCTCAAAGTTGACATATTGATTGGTGCATGAAATCAAGTCCTTTGATTTCAGATGCATTTTGAATATTGATACATCGTTGGAAGTGACCGTCATTCTTGAGAGTTTGTTCCACTCATCGAATCTCGGTTTGTTTTGCTGTATTCAGGTTGCAGAAGCTCGACAGTAATGGATGAAGGTATGGATGTTTAGTATTTATCTCTCAATCTTAACTGCAAGTGTCTTCCTGGCTGGATATCTCTGTTCCTGGAATATTTAGCAGTTAGCACTCACTTCTAGCTCTGATGTTTGTTTGTTTGTTTTTTTTTTTTTTTAATCGACGTGGATGAAGGGGGAACCGGATCCACAAGGCCTACTCTGTCTCCCTACGATGAGGCAATGGAGGCTCTTTCCTCGTTGATTACCAAACGCAGCCGTGCTGACAAGAGCAACAAGGGAGATCGGTTTGATTTGCTCTTCGATTACTTGAAGGTGATTGGTTGTGTTTGGTGGATGCTGAAAATTCCATTTTTAGTGCAAAATTGAGGATTCTGGAAGATTTTATCCAATTAATTCAAATAACGGTATAATCTTTGGATTCAGATGTTGGATTTGGATGAGCAGATTTCTAAGATGAAGATTATTCATGTTGCTGGTACAAAAGGCAAGGTAATAGCCATAGCCTTCGATGAAAGAAAGTTCATTTGCTTGATTCATAGGAAATTTTTTATGAAACGAACAGTTTTTAAGTTGGAGACTTGTCCTTCTCCTGTTGCTTTTGTGATTTCTTTTGAACGTGTCATTCATTTGTAATGATGAGGATTACCAATATGTTTTTCTTACCTTGATAGTTCTTCACACTCTATAATAAACTAGATGGTGCTTTTCATTTTTTTTAGTTAACCTATTTCATCAAATATCTTGAAATGTCTATTCATCCCAATTCATATTGCTGTTCTTTTCCTGGAAAGGGTGAAACAAAAATAAAAACTAACTCATCAGTTGGGCAGTTCTCTTAAACCGAATCAGGCCAAGCACACTAGGTGGATGAATTTTACTATTGTGGTTGTTGTTGTTGTTGTTGTTATTATTGGGCTGAATGCAAATTTGTCAGGAAAAAGGCTTCCAATTTATTGTTTTCAGTGGGGAAATGGACAGTTAAAATGGATGCATCCAAAAAAAAATAGCGGTTTGCTCTTCACCCAAAAAAATGGACATGGTGCCGTGCATGGGATCACTTATTTTTTCATTTTCTTCCACCTTCTCTTCCTGCTGCAAATTGGGATCTTGGCTCGTAATTGGATTCTTGAAATCATTTGAGGTCATTCTTGGTAATCTTGTCAGGGATGCCTCGCTTTTATTGATATATAAAGATGGATTTTTAATTTACTTTGCAAATAATGCTTCTTGTGTTTTTTTCCAATTTCTTTATGCTGATATAGTTTTCCATGTTGGAACTGCAAAGGGATCCACCTGTACATTCTCTGAATCCATACTACGTAACTGTGGCTTCCATACTGGACTTTTCACTTCACCTCACCTCATTGATGTTCGTGAAAGATTTCGATTGGATGGGTATGCTTTTTATACTTCAAGGGAAAGCACCAAGCTGTATAGCAAATATTTCCATGTTCAAATTTTATCATGCCATTTCACCCTAAGAATTTGCTTGTTGTGATTGTTTCAGTGAAGATATATGTGAAGAAAAGTTCTTGGCATATTTCTGGTGGTGTTACGATAGACTGAAGGTATGGAAACTCCCCCCGCCCCAATACTTAAATAAAGGAGTAGGTTTCATAAAAATAAGGACATGCTTGTGTTTAGATGATTGAGTTTAATGAGTTGGAAGAAAGCCAAGTCGGGATGCATTCATGTGTTTTGTGCTATTGTTCATGTATGAGCATGTTTGTATGCATACTTCAATTCTATTCGCTCTGTCACAACAGTTCTGTGTTGGTCAGGATGGTATATCCCTCATCTGAGTTCATTGGGATAATAAGTATTCAGTTTGGCAGAAAGCGGTTTCTTCTTCTCTGTGCAGGAACGGACGAGTGAAGATGTACCAATGCCTACTTATTTTAGATTCCTTGCACTACTTGCATTCAAAATATTTGCGGCAGAGCAGGTTCAGTGAGTTCATAAATGCAGGTTTCCTGTTGATGATTTTGTAATTCTGAAAGTATCGCTTCAGAATGAAAGAAATTCTTGATTTGTTAATTTATTCTAGGTTGACGTTGCCATCCTAGAGGTTGGTCTGGGAGGAAGATTTGATGCAACAAATGTGGTGAGTATCATTGTTGCTCATCTAAAAGAAAATATGAATTAGCCATCATATGAAAGTATGATATTTTCTTGTGTATGAGTAGTTTTATAGAATGACCTAATTTAGAATGAATAGTACCTTGCAACTTCAGGGATATACTTCTAACATGATAGTGCATTTGATCTTATTGCAGGTTGAGAAACCAGTTGTATGTGGTGTATCTTCCCTTGGATATGACCATATGGAAATTCTCGGTTGGTATTTGTTTCTCTAAAATTTTTATAGCCTCAATCTGTTGATTGTATGCAAATGCAATATGCATAAGTGTCTTTAGCCATTAAATACCCGGCCTTAAATAAACACCCTGTTTCATAGAAAATCTTAGTGGAAATCAGTTTGAAAGGTGTAAGTCCATACTTTATCCAACAATTTCTTCCTTCATTTCAGGTTATTTAGGCTGTACATTGGCAAGTAACCCCTAGTAACTATCGTTTTTAAAGCTCTTCATGATTTCCTTCTGCCATCTTCTTTTGCATGCCATTGGGGTACATGTAGCTAAATATTACCCTTTTCTATGGTCCTTGAGTCTCCTTTTTTCATCAAATGTTTTATGAATCTCAACTGTTGATGATCCTGCTGCCTCCTGTGTATTAAACAGTGGAGAACTTTTGAATATTGTGATATCAAAATTTGTACAGTTTTGCTTTGTGCATTTGTCTTCATCTGGATTTTCCCACTTGTTCTCAGTAAAATTATATGACATGCTTAAGGCAATGCTAAATTTCACATTATCTTTGCTTTGTCTTAGCTTTATTTCATCTTTCGTATCTTATTAACAGGGGATACTCTTGGACAAATTGCTGGAGAAAAGGCTGGTATCTTCAAGGTATTTGGAAGTGCAGCCCTGCACATGCCATCAGAATGCCTTTTTATGACCTGCATGATTTTTTCTTTTTAGAGAAGTTTCGGTGACATTTCTAATCCAATATAGAATGGTGCAGCGTGAAATTCCGGCATTTACTGTACCTCAACCAGATGAAGCTATGCGTGTACTTGAAGAGAAGGCTTCACAACTGGATGTAAGTAAAAGTCCTGCAGTCAGCTAAATTCCGAGTAATTTGGAAGGACTGAACTCACAGTCTACTTAATTGGTGTCAATCGCCTAACAAATTGATTGTGTAGCTATCTCAATTAAGAGATGTTGTAGGAGTTTATAGTGACTTAATGCATATATATGGTTGTCGGCATTTTCTTTTTAGACAATCTACCTTGTAGGTTCTCTATTGATCAAGTAGTCTAATATCACTTTACTTTCCCTTCCACTATTTCAAATCATGATATTTGCTGATGGGGTCCAGCAAATTATAAGAGTAAATATGTCCTTTGCCAGGAATCATTTCCTGTAGTTTGTATTGTGAGGTTGTGTCATGCTGTCCCGCCTTATCTTGAAGATGTTATATAAACCAGCCTAATCTTCAACTTTGTTGAGCCACATTCATACATCTAATAATGTTTGAGATTGAAGGTCCCCCTTCAAGTGGCACCACCATTAGATATGAGCTTGCTGAAAGGTCTGAATCTTGGTCTTGAGGGAGAGCATCAGTATGTCAATGCGGGTCTTGCGGTTGCTCTATGCTGTTCGTGGCTTCAAAGGACTGGTCATCATGATATTTGTATGCAACAGATGGTGCGGATGCGTAAATGTCTTTTCTTCTCTCATTCTCAACAATCTTTGCTTGTGTTGCTTTGTTTCCTCGTATCTTCACTTTATTTCATTAATAATTTTCTTTAATGGGACAGAACTCTTTGCCGGAGCAGTTCATCAATGGGCTGGCATCTGCCAAGTTGCAGGGACGAGCTCAAATTGTCCCAGATCAGAGTATAAATTCTGAAACAGCAGGAAGTCTAGTGTTTTACATGGATGGGGCCCATAGCCCGGAAAGCATGGAAGTATGTGGCCAATGGTTTTCTCTTGCAGTAAAAGAAGACAGTCAACAGCAGATACATCATCAGCTTCGGGATAGGTCTACATCCTTTGATGAATCAGTAAAGAATTCAAATGGTTTGACACCTCAGAGGATGCAGGTCATATTTTGATGAATCAAATGTTTAACATCATCAATCAAAATTTTGAGTTTGTTGAGAAAATTCAGACTTAAGTCAAATGGGTATTTTTACTTAAATATGTGGACGAATCTCCATATGCTATCTTGCTTTCGCTCAGACATTTTGCATCTGTGGTTTGAATTGTTTGTGGAATTGCAGATACTACTTTTTAATTGCATGTCTGTTCGAGATCCTAAGGTTCTGTTGCCCAACCTGATGAAGACATGTGCCAGTCATGGTAATTGCCCGAGGACATCACCTTTTTTATGCAAATTTGTGTACTGTTTACTGTTTTGCTATTCCTCATTCATATAACAATACAATGGTGAATGAGTGGACAGATTAAAATGCAATCACAAGATTACTAATCCTGATCTGTGGAACTTTTAAGGAGCTATTAATTTTGACTGACATGATAAGAATGCAATGATCATTGTCCCCTCAAGAGAAGGTAAATTATTGAGCCTGTCTTGTTTATGTATCCTTAGAAAAGGAGGGCCTTTTAGCAGCTGTTCAAAACACTACCAGCCAAATCCCAGTCATTGTCGATTTATCTAAAGATAACTCTTAGCACACTGTGTAACATATCTTAAGTGGTATAGTTGGACTCGTCCTGCTGATAGATTTTGAGATCCTGACTGCATTGGATCATTGGTCTAATATAACAACTCTTTTATCACTTTTAGGCATACACTTCAAGAAGGCTCTTTTTGTCCCGAACATATCTGTGTATTACAAGGTTGGAACAAATGCCTTAGCGCCGACTGATCCTCAAGTCGATCTGTCGTGGCAGTTTACTCTTCAAAAAGTGTGGGAGAACCTCATCCAGGGAGAAAAAGGTATATAGTCTGTATCAGTTCAAGAAAGCTGTATCAGTATCCGCGTTCCTTAGCTGGAGAAAGAAAAAAGGCGGCAAAAAAACATGCTAGTGCTTATTGGACTATGTTTGGGAGTAAGGGTCGAATCTTGTCTCCGTTTTCTGAAAATAATAGAAAACTAGGAAATTTACAGAGCCGATGGTTATCTGTAGGCCTAGGTGGGGGTCTCTCAAGCCACTCTGCTTGCAATTTTGACTTCGTTTGCACTATTTGTCATGTAGGAGGAGAAGTGAAGAACGCCGATGCTGCTTGTGATGAAATTAAAGATGATACACAGATGTGTGTGAAAAACTGCGAGAACAGTGCCGTGTTTGCCTCTCTTCCATTGGCTATCAAGTGGCTGAGGGATAGCGTTCAACAGAATAGTTCTGTACGCTTCCAGGTAAAATGATTACTATTCTAATGGTATAACTGTATGCTGGCCAAAATAAACTCATTCCCACTTAGTTTATCAACTGAAGTCATATCTTTCACTTTTAACTGTTAAAGACTCGAGCTGCACTCGGTGACTTTTCTTCCAATTCTCGGTAATGACCCGATACTTTGGCAGCACTGAGTGAGTTTATATGAGATGAGAAACATGCTTGGCAACCTTTGACTGCCTGTTTTTCCGGTATTTTACTGAAGGTGCTTAAAAAAAGGGGGAATTTTAGGCATTCCATATTTGACTCCTGTGGAAGTCTTCCTGTAGCCTACTTTTGAGAAGTACAGACTTCCTCTCGAGTTATTATAGCATGATGATATCGTTGGATGACTGGTCCAAAAGAAGGGGGGGAAAAAAACCGATCATCTGCATACCACTGTTATTCTACTAACTACTAACTGTTCTTCGGTGACTTGTATTCAGGTCTTGGTTACTGGTTCCTTACATCTCGTGGGAGACGTTCTGAGACTGGTCAAGAAGTGATCCCAGCGAAGGACCACTCTTCTCCAAAAAGCTTCACTTAATTCTCCTGCCCTCTGTTGAAACCAAGCTGTTGACTTGATGGATAATAGCAGCAGGGCAAGAGCTCTCCGCCACCCAGACAATGCACCATTTGCTTGCAGATCCGATTCATCGGGAGCATGTTCTTGATCTATCTTTCGCCATTCCTCTTTACAAAAGTTCGAGAAATAAAACTGATGGACAAGGATGAAACGCTGCTCTTTCAATTGCTGTAACTACATTGACAGTTGTGGTTGTTTTCCAGAAAAAAATGAATGGAAAACACTTTCCATGCTTCCGTTTTCTATGTTGTTTATCCATGAACCGATGACATTAATAAATGAATTATAGTGAATTCCGTTATAGGTTAACAAATGGTTTGGCAAACTCAATTTATAGATGAAAATTATTTACAATAATGACTAGTGTGAGCTGATTAAGCTTATTAAATACCCGTTTTTACATAAGATTTTAGATTTGGAAAATTTTATTTCATAATTAAAAATAATTTTAAAAAGTTTGTTTCTCTGTGGACAGATACGAATCAAATCTGGATCAGTTTTTAAATATCAGATCGTATAAAAAAAAAACCTTTATTTACAGAGGTTTCTATGAGGCATGGCGCGTGCCAAAAATCGACAGCGTTATCATAAATTTGAATACATCATCATGCCGGTAAACATATAAATTAGATGAGTTCAACTCGAATGTTCAACAAGCCAATAAAATTGGCCATTTGCATTCGTAGTCAACGACTGCAATCAATTAATAAGTAACCCATAATTAAACGTTTCAATCAATATTTTAAATCATAATTATGTATAATTTCTAATACATCTACATTTAACGAGAATCGAACGCAGAACTTTTCAAATTATAATCATAATCTTTGTAGTTTGTATCACTGGTACTAAGTTCAACGGACCTTGATTAAATCTGTTCGAGTCGGGTTGATGTACTAGGAGTAAAGCCATGGATTCTCTTTACTCATAAAATTCAAACTCGAGATATTGTTTAAGGAGAAGCGACGTCCTACCACCTCAATTAATCCGGTTTGGGTATAATTACAACTTTTATAGAGAATATCCCCCATTCAAATCGAATAGAAAACAAATGGCAGATCACGTCATTTAGTGCAGTTTATAATTGAAACACGTTATCCTATCAATCCAACAATTTTTTTTTTGAACAATTGGGATAGGGCTTGTTCTCCTACCATCGTATAATGTCATTAATCAATTTGATTTCATACTTGTTGACCATATCTTAGTTAAATTTTACTAGCCAATCCGATGTACGTATTAGCCGAACGTTGAAACTCTCCCCTGCGTAGGAACCGGTGGACCGACCGGGTCTAGGTGGACATCCATACCATATTATGCAAAGATCAACGATTAATTATTATTTTTTTGATGTGGAATTTACTAATTAGTTATATAGTCCATATAGAATAATTCAATTTACATGTTAATTAATTGATTTCCATCAGCATCAATGGAGCAAAGTCAATTGGCAACAAAGAAGCACATGCCCTTTATTTAATCCAATACATATATACATAGAGACATATGTGTAGAATTCCTCAGGTCTATATATGTCCATCGATTAATATGCTTTTCTTTTCATTTTAGTTATTGAAAATTCGAAATTGATTTTTTTTTTTTTTTTCATATTTTCATGGTCGAATATGATATCCAGAAACTCCATAACTAATGACTAGTTCGGGTTCGGGTTCAGGTTAGGGTTTGGAACTCTCGAAAGGATCGCTTCTAGTTATAACTTTTTTTCATTTACAGGATTTAAGGTCAAAATTCTTTCAAACAAAAAGTTTTACCTGACAACTTCGACCGAGTTATGTTGGAATTTATCAAGGTTGAATTGGTTCATTCATGTCCTTTAGTGACTCAAAAGAGGCAACATCTCACTCCTTAAAAAATTTCGATTGTACTAAGTCTATACTTACACGAATGTTTCAAAGTAAAAGATTCCCTAACAAGTGTCAAAAGAAGCCTCTCTTTGAATGTGTCCTGATGGATATACATGAACATGAGTGCTGTCTACATATATTTCTATATTATACAATGTATACTTCGAGTACTCAACCAACGACCACGAAGACATCATTTATCAAATGATAATCGAAATGGTAAACATTTAACACTCGGTCGTGCTGTTTGGCGTTCGGAATTGGTCTGTTTCGCTTAAGCTTTACCTATAAATACCACGTCCAGTGGCAGCAGATGATCATGAAAGGCAACGAGAGATAAGCAAACCTAATACCTACATTGACGATTGCTGCTACAGTTACCATGAGGCAAAGCGATTCGGTTTCGCGGTTTCTTCTTATTCTTCTTCTTCCTCTTCTTGGCCTTTTGAGCGCGGGGCTAATACTGGGAACGACAGCTTCCATGGAAGATAGAAAGGCAAACCATCCCAGCTTGCTTACTCAACTTTCTCTGTCATATTTAGGGCTTTAGTTAGATAAGTAGCTAGTGGATCATGCCATGCCATGGATATCAGTAGATATTGTTAGTCTCATTCTCATCCTCAGTTATAACTCGGGTCAGTCGAGGTGACCATCTCCCCCGTGTTTTTGCAGTCTTATATCGTGTACATGGGGCACCTGCACCGGGGCGATACATCGGCTCCCTTGGTTCACATGAGCTTACTGCAGAAAGTTATCGGCAGGTTGGTTGATCATATCATACACGTGCTCGATACGGAAAAAATTCCGTAACATTCATCGTTTTTCCTGATACGAAGTCGAGTTACATTATTTAACACCATTATGGTTATGTCGATTTGCAGTGATACTGCACCAGATTGCCTGCTTCACAGCTACAAGAGAAGCTTCAACGGCTTCGTCGCGATGCTGACGGAAGAGGAAGCGGAAATTATTTCTGGTTAGATACTGGAAGATCGAATATTGTGCAAACATTCTGATTGTTCGATATAAGATTATCATCTGATGAATCCATTTGCAGGTCTGGACGAGGTGGTGTCCGTGTTCCAGAACAGGAAGAACAAGCTCCACACGACGAGATCGTGGGACTTCATGGGATTCTCGGAGAAAGTGAACAGGGCCCCCATCGAAAGTGACATAATCGTCGGGATCCTCGACACCGGAGTTTGGCCGGAGTTGAAGAGCTTCGGCGACGAGGGCTTCGGCCCTCCACCGAGCAAATGGAAGGGGACTTGCCAAGTTTCTAATTTCACTTGCAACAAGTAAATTCCAATACTACGTGTATATAGTAGTTCTCTATGGTTATCATATAAACGAGATAAAGATACTAGAGTCGAATATATTTATCGATTCTCACAAGTGAGTTCTAAATATTTTAAAATATTAAACAAAGTCTTATATGTTATCTGCATTACAACATCAAGTTTTTTTCGTCACCCACTATTACTTTAAGCTGATGTGACGTTGACGTGACACTGATATGCGTAACAACTGTAGGTGATGAAAAGGACCCGATTTTGTAACGCAGGTAACATATAGGACTTGATTTAACACTTTGAAATATTTAAGACTCACTTGTAAAAATTAATAAATATATAGGATTCCCGGTGTCATTATCTCTTATATAAACTCATCGTACAATTATTATGTGAAATTTTCATCCAGCCTGTACAAACAAATTAAAATCATATTCGCCTTTAAAAGGGTAGGCTTATAGGTAGTGTTATCGAATTACTCTTATATACCATGATTCCTTTTATCATTTATTATTTGACGCGAGATTTAATTCTTATAAGTCCGTTTTCATATGATAATGTGACTTATGTTTATCATATTGTCCCTAAGCACTCACTATCAACAACTAACCTTGAGTTAGACATTTTTCTTCTGATCTCGAATTTAATTTCATGATTTTCACACTCGAGTTCAACAACTAGCCCACGGAGGCCAATAATTTTTATCTACTCTCAAGTTTGCTAGTTACGAACTTCGCACTCGGATTTGACGAGAAGTGAGTCAACATACATAATATATATTTGGATACCATGTAAAATATTCACTCAACATATCAAAAAAAATTCACTCTCTTATAAGATATTGTATGCATATCAATCTAAAAATTAAACTTATAAATGGTGATTTTTCAACTATTTTTATATGGCAGAATTTCTTTTACCATGAATTTAATTTTCAACCAATCAAGGTTAGAAACTTTCTCCAGTAAATAGATTTATTTTTTTGGCCAACTCAAGTTTATTGTTGACCTCGCTTTTTTCCTTGTAAATTACAGCAAGATCATCGGTGCACGGTACTATCGGCACAATACAACCTTCGGCACGAGCGATTTACATCTCCAAGGGACTCAGAAGGCCATGGATCGCACACCGCATCGACCGTCGCTGGCAACCACGTCGACATGGCAAGTCTCTACGGCTTTGCCTATGGCACTGCCCGAGGCGGAGTCCCAGCAGCTCGGATCGCAGTGTACAAGGTGTGCTGGTCCGATGGCTGCTACGATTCCGATGTTCTGGCAGGGTTTGACGATGCGATCGCGGACGGGGTGGACATCATCTCCGCATCGCTGGGATTCTATCCGAGAGATTACTTCGAAGATTCGATTGCTATAGGCTCTTTCCATGCCATGAGAGCTGGGATCCTGACTTCGAACGCTGCGGGCAACGATGGCCCGGATTTTCTCACCATCTCAAACTTCTCGCCGTGGTCTCTCTCCGTCGCGGCTAGCACGATCGACAGGAAGTTCACCACCAAAGTGCAGCTAGGAGACGGTAAAGTCTTCGAGGTAGTGTTTTAGGGCTTCCTCCAAGAGATCAAAGTTCATGAACAAGATAATATATTAGAAGAGTTCATTTTTGTCTTTCACTATGCACCATTGGACTTTGAATCGATCAGCTTCGGTGACTTGAATTCTGTATGACTCCGTTGAAAAGTTTGCGAGTATACACCAATTTTACCGGCTTGTGACCTGGTTTAAATCCATTTTATAATTATGATTTTTTTATACTGTATTACTTCGAGGATTTTGAAATTATTTAATAATTTTATTGATCTCGTCGTATGTTATATCGATTTTTGAGTATAATTTTCTCCTTTACTTTTAATTTTAGCGGGTTTTTTTAACGTAAATCTGTGTATTCTACCTATTTTCATAGCAGATCGGGATTTATATTTCACTTTTACATGGGCAGGGAATATCCATAAACACATTTGATCTCAAGGGAGTTATGTATCCCATCATCTATGGAGGAGACGCCCCGAACACGGCAGCCGGCTACAATTCCTCACAGTCCAGGTAACTTATAAACTCTATGGATAGATACCCTGAAATTTCCATATCCATACGAAAAACTACTCGATTTCAAAGTCATGTGTCGACTCACAGACCGTTTCGGATTTCTTTCTGTGTAGTTTATGTTCCCAGGACTCACTGAACCCGAACCTAGTAAAGGGCAAGATCGTTCTCTGCGTTGGTTTCGACACGACAGGGCCTTTCCTTGACGGGGCAGCTGGTGTTGTATCAGCCGCTGACGGAGCCAAGGACAGAGCCGACATCTTTCCCTTGCCGGAGTCCTACGTTAGCATAAACGACGGCAGAAGCATATACTCCTACATAAACTCGTCGAGGTATGTACTTTCGATGCTACATCCCTAGCCCGGGTTACCATCCGGAAATGCAGTTGCGAAGCTTGTGCACGATCTGCTCGGACTCGGAATTCGCACTTTATGATCATCTGTATGGGTAATCTGCAAATTTTGCAGCAATCCGACGGCAACCATATTTAGAAGCAACGAAGAAAACGATACGTTTGCACCTTCCGTGGTCTCTTTCTCGTCTCGAGGTCCGAATCCGATCACACTCGACATTCTTAAAGTAAGTATCGGTTTCGTTTTTGACTTTGCATTTGTACAATTTGTAGAAAGTGATTAGTAAATGATGAACTTATGGATCCACTGCTGTCAGCCGGATTTAACAGCGCCAGGAGTGCACATCTTAGCTGCCTATTCCCTTGCCAACCCGATCTCGGAAGTTCCCGGTGACAGCAGGTTTTCTCCGTTCAATATCATGTCCGGGACATCCATGGCGTGCCCGCACGTAACCGCGGTGGCTGCCTACATAAAATCGTTCCATCCGACATGGTCTCCAGCAGCCATCAAGTCCGCTCTCATGACCACAGGTATATACACATGTATGACTACTTTGTGATATATATCGAAGTGCCTAAAATAGAGGAGGAGGAAAATCCACGATAGTAAAAAAATTGGCATAAAAGATGAGGAGGTGGATGAATAATCTTGAAAATCTCTTAAAAATACAAAACCCTAATTAAGAAATAGGTTGAAAATCGGCTCGTGGATCAATCGAACGAGTCCAAGCAATCCTATCAGCCCGAAATTTTCACTACCACCAGGATCCCTTAAAATTATTCTTCAACCATAAAATTCGATCTGCAAACATTTTCTGACTTGCACCGATGTCTCTGGTTAATTTGGCAGCTCATCCGATGAGCGACAAGACGAACCCTGAAGCCGAATTCGCCTATGGAGCCGGCCACATGGACCCTCTCAGAGCACTGAATCCAGGCTTGGTGTACGATGCCGACGAGACCGACTACGTGAAGTTCTTGTGCGGACAGGGCTACACCACCAACAACCTCCGGGCCGTCACTGGAGACCAGAGCAGCTGCACGGCCGCCAACAACGGCACCGTCTGGGACCTGAACTACCCATCATTCGCAATTTCAACATCGACCGTGTCGGTCTATCGCACGTTCACAAGGACTGTGACAAACGTTGGGTCCCCCACATCGGTGTACAAATCTACGGTGTCTGGACCGGCCGGACTCAAGATTGCAGTGACGCCGACTGAGCTGTCCTTCAAGTCCCTCGGACAGAAGCTGTCGTACAAGGTTACGGTCGAGGGACAGGTGAGTAAGAGCATAGAGTCGGCTTCTCTGGTTTGGGACGACGGCGTGTATGAAGTTAGGAGCCCCATTGCATTTTATGGAGTCAAAGCCTGAAAATAATGGGTGGATTACTCGTTTGCTTATTCATGTTTTTATGGAAAATAAAACGTACAATGTTGGGTTTGTTGGTCGTGACCAAAATAAAGTATAACGTCTAAATTCTGTCATCTTAATTCATTGATTTTCCGATGTAAAAATAAAATTGAGTAAATACTGTTCACTGTGAACAAGTAATATCCAATAAAAATTTCACTAGTTATATAGATTTTTCTTTTACGAGCTTCGGGTTGTTAATAATGCCTCCAATTTGTCATTTAATTTTCTCGATTCACATGTAACTCCTTTATCATCCGAGCAACATTTTAAAGGGCAGGAATAGCTTCGCGATCAGTTTTACAGTCATAATTTCTTAATTTCAAGTCGAGAATAGTGTAACTGTGTTAACCTCTCTTTCCGGTAAAAGAAAGAAAAGGAACTAGATATTATCTTTCGTAAATCTGACGAATTAAACAATCAACAAGGCAAAATAAGTGAGGCTGCAAACTAATGTACAAAAAAACAAAAGATGTTCATTTTTCTCTCCGTATGTCAGATAACTCATTTGAGATTCAAGAAAGCATTAAAATCTCAAAAAAATATAAATTTTTTCCCTGATAAAACCAAACATAATGTTAAAAAAACAACCGTAAAGTCGAATTTGTGATAAACGTTGAGATAAAACATAATCTAGGTCTAAATGAGTTCTATATGTTTCTTTACTCGACTCATATGAGAACGCATTCTTGGTCTAAATGAAGATCACAGAAGCTCATTTGACTGGGATACCGAGCTGCTGTGGGCCATCGAAAGACACCTAGGCAATGAGCTCGAGTCCATCATTTTTAGATTATCGTGGCAAGCTTGCATCTACTTTGTTTGGAGAGCTCGAAATGAATTTATTTTTTCACCTACTCCCTTCTCTCAAGAGAAACTTTTGTCATGTATTAAACTTGTTGTAAAATCTCGTCTCCTAGGTTTCTCTAACTTACATAAGAAAATTAGAACAGATGTTCATAGATTGTTGCTTGCCAATTGGGGCATCCCCCAATAAGCAACTTGTTTTTTGTGGTCGAAGCCTCCTGAGCTTGACCTATGAGCTCTAACTGACATGTGTATTTTATACATTGTTTCTTATAATATCAATAAATCACTACTGATTTTCATTAAAAAAAAATCTATATGCATGGAGAACAGAAAGAAATTAATAAAAAAATGAAGACAAAATAATGATTAAAGTGTTTCATCTTAAGATGGATACATTTCAACGAAAATATTAAGAGAAGATATTATTAATTTTTTATAGAATGTTAATGTAGTTGTATTAATACCAAAATAACCTTCTATTTACAAGAGACACTGATCAAGAGTTATGCACAGAGACATACCTTAAAAATAACATCTAAAAAAAATTCTGGTCTTCGGCACATTTTTCTCATTGAAATTGAAAAACAGGGATATTTGATCGTATATGTAATTTATATATTCTTACCGCCATAAAGTTTATTTTTCTATTTGTAAAATTATTATGAGCTGACTACCGGCTTAGGTGAGGCAGCTTTTAACATAATCTAGAGGAGACTTCCGAGAAACGGCCCGGACTTGTTTGATATTTGTTCACTTTATTTATTTATTTATTTATGGTAACTGTCAATATTTGCACGTTTTTTCTTCTTCAAAATTCTGTGGCTTTTCTTCTTCAAATTTTCTAGAGCACGTTGACTTCTCTTAGTGGTTGAATTTTCAACCCCTTAACGCTTGAATTTTCAATCTCTTACAGCGTGGAATTATATGGTTATGCCAAGATATTGCCACGAAATTTCAACCCAGATCGAGCAGTATGCGCCGAATGATGATACTCGACCATTAAACTCTTCCATTTATGAATTTATTTCTTCATTTATAAAATTCGATTATAATATTATAATACTTAAGAAAAAGAGTCCCGTCCTTACGATTTATCGAATAAAATAAAATAATGATTCAAATCAAGATGGTCAGCCCTTGAATTGTCTCTCATCTAAAATGAATTACGAATAATTAGAGAGATTAATAGAATTGTTAACTCTCGGCTCTGATCTTTGCCTACACTATTAATTACTAGACATAACAAGTAAACCTTTCTCGATCACGAGTTCGGTAAAATGAAGCATACAAAAAATCTCACCGTAATTTCAGTTTTCAAGTGTAAGTGTCGTATTCTTGCAAAACAACATATAATGAATTCTCGATCGATATACAGTTATTCCAACATATTCTTGGTCTTATAATGTTATGTTGCGCTCACAAAGTTCATTTCTAGAATTGGACCTGTCGCAGTCATCCCACTGTGTAATTTACCAACTCTAAGAGATTCATCCCAGACCTAGGAAAAAGTGGGAGGAAAACACCAAAAGACATCCATTCGTTATTGTCCGACACGTATATTTTAATGATGAATGTTAGTTTCAGCGGCCGGAAGAACATTGTTTCAATTCATATGACTCGGTAAACTAATGAAACATAACTAACCATATATATATATATATATATATTTCGGGTTATGAAAGAGTCTTGAAGATCTAAAAGTAAACGAGGTGGAAAATTTAAATAAAGAGTATGGAAAGTTCCTTGATAATGATCAAAATTAGATTATTAATATGAGTTGATTTAAATGATTCGATATTTAGTCTCTTTAATAAGTAAAATGATGGTCTTGAATCTGAGTTTTTGTTAATAAAAAAACTCATGCTAGAAGAGATTTACTCTTAATAAACCGACCCTACTGGGATTGAATTAATCAGAGATGACTCGCGTGCAGAACTTCTAGATATGATGTACAGGAAAATGATGAAATTCTCCCAGTGAAGCGGTCCGATCCATATTTGGTTGGCCAGTCAATTCTTGTGCTTGCGCACGCTCTCCTTATATATTAACATATATGTATAGATATAAGTTTGCAATGTACATTCAGAAGTCTTGACTAATTAATTAATTGGCATTTGCAGTTGTGTCTCTTGTGGAATTGATCTTCCTTCCTGTTCTGTGTGGAGAAGATGAAGCTTTCCTATCATGTCCTCATCACCTGCAGTTTCCTTCTTCTTCTTCTACTTCGGCCGGGTTCTCTAGCAAGTGCTGCAACGTCTCACAATGACGGTCGAAAGGCAAGTATTTGAATCACTATATATATTTATTTATCATCGATCGACCGCTGTGTGTGTGTATATATATATCTAAGAATAGAGGCAAGTTCGAGCTCGATTTCATGTATTGGTTTTCGGGTTTTTTTGCAGGACTATATTGTGTACATGGGTGATCGACTTAAAGGCTTGTCTTCCCCATCTGCCCTTTACATGAGCATGTTGAAGAATGTTATCGGCAGGTAGCTAGATTCCTCTAGTTTCTGCTCATTACTGTTCGAGTTTTACATGTAGGGAAAATTCACGATCTTTCGAACTTGAACTAGTCGATACTAGTTAGATTTCAGCAAGTTACAACCGAGAAGAACCGTAAAATTCTTCCTTATTCAATTTATTTAATGGGAAGAAGTCTATTGTTTGCAGTGATGTCGGACCAGAAACCATTGTTGGTGTCTTCAAGAGGAGCTTTCATGGCTTTGTGGCCAACCTAAACGACCATGAAGTGCAAAAGCTGGCTGGTAATATCAGATTTGTATTTTTCCATATCAGGCATGTATGTATTCGAGGCCGTATGAATCCGTATGAATTTCTTACCTGTATACAAAACAACTAGGAATGGAAGGAGTGGTCTCGGTGTTCCCGAATGAGAAATTGACTCTCCATACAACAAGATCGTGGGACTTCCTAGGTTTCACCCAGCAAGTTGAGAGGCGGAACACTGTTGAGACCAACATAGTCGTTGGAGTTCTAGACACCGGAATATGGCCGGAATCCGACAGCTTCCGGGACGATGGACTCGGTCCGCCGCCAGCCAGGTGGAAGGGCAGCTGCGGCAACCCAAATTCATCCAACTTCACCTGCAACAAGTATAATTTTCTTTCTCAATTATCTTTTATCATTTTCCGATAAAATCAGTATATTCCTCCTTTTGTATTTCTTTTATTAAAGACCTGACCGGTCTGCAGTAAAATTATTGGAGCAAAATATTATCGGACGGGGGGCTCGATAGGACCAGATGAGATCATGTCCCCGATCGATACCAATGGCCACGGGACGCATGTGGCTTCCACGGTGGCCGGCCAATCGGTAGCATCAGCGAGCCTCTATGGACTGGGCTCGGGGACTGCTCGAGGCGGGGTCCCATCCGCCCGCATCGCAGTCTACAAGATCTGTTGGTTCGATGGGTGCTACGAGTCTGACATTCTAGCAGCATTTGATGATGCGATCGCAGATGGGGTCGATATCATTTCCCTCTCCGTCGGATACGTGAGGCCCAGGAACTATTTCAATGACTCCATCTCGATCGGGAGCTTTCATGCGATGAGAAACGGCATATTGACATCGACCTCAGCCGGTAACGAGGGCCCCGATTATGGAACCATATCCAATTTATCTCCCTGGTTTCTCTCTGTCGCTGCCAGTACCATTGACAGGAAGTTCCTGACTAAGGTGTTGCTGGGCAACGGCAAGATTTATGAGGTACGGTCTATTGGTTTAATGTATAAACATTACACGAACAAATAAAAGAAGCTTCTATTGGTCCAGTCAATAAAAGTAACCCGTTCAGTTGGTCAATCTAATAACTCAGTTAATTATTCAAATTAAAAAAAAAAAAAAAAATTGACCACTCATAATCTTCTTCTCTGGAATCTCCATATTCTAATTATGATCATATCATATGTCCCATGGATACTGCAAGACAGGGAGTATCAATCAACACGCAGGATCTCGAAGAACAGTACCCTTTGATTTACGGAGCAAATGCACCGAACATTACCGGAAACGTATCTGAGTCGAGGTAACAACATTTATGTTCGTCGCATCTCAACTGGTGCAGTATTATGACGATGATCTCTTCATCAAAGGAGCAGCATTATATATCATAATTATATTGTTCTTTCTTCATAACCTTTGGTTGGGATGGGTCCTGCAGGTATTGCTTTATAAACACATTGGATCCAAGCTTAGTGAGGGGGAAGATCGTCTTCTGCGATGCTCTAGTCGGCGGAAGAGGGCCGTTCTCCGCTGGGGCGGTCGGCGCCGTCATGCGGGACGAATTCCCTGAAGATGTTGCCTTCAACTTTCCCTTGCCTACATCTTACATTGACCAGCGCGAGGGAGTCAATGTCCTCTCCTACATCAACTCGTCCAGGTACATATCGACTGATCGACCGTGGCATTAATTCCAGATTAGTAATAAGCTGATGATGTTATGGCACGGGTTACAGCAATGCGACCGCAACTATCCTTAAGAGTGTGGAGGGGAATGAAACTCGTGCACCGTATGTCGTCTACTTCTCGTCCAGAGGCCCGAGCACGATGTCTCCGGACCTCCTGAAGGTAATCTAATCAGGTAATTTCTCTTGATTTTCGACTGTTTTCTAACGCGTACGTTGTTTATCTTGTTCGTAGCCGGATTTGGCTGCCCCGGGAGTCGACATTTTAGCTGCGTGGCCGACTAACACCTCTGTCACAAGAGTTGCCGGCGACAATAGATTTTCCCCGTTCAACATAATTTCCGGGACATCCATGGCATGCCCGCATGCATCCGCCGCGGCAGCCTACGTTAAATCATTCAATCCCTCATTGTCTCCGGCTGCCATTAAATCAGCCCTTATAACTACCGGTAACGGCTTCGTAATTAGTTTCTTAGAGTCAACATATAAAGTCGATTGAGAGTTGAGATGCCGGATTTGATACGGTTAACGTGTTTGTTTCTCTCGTAGCTACTCCAATGAGTGCCAGGAACAGTCCCGAAGCTGAGTTCGCATATGGTGCGGGCCAGATTAATCCCCTCAAGGCGATAAATCCGGGGCTCATCTACGATGCTAACGAGACCGACTACATGACGTTCTTATGCGCGCAGGGTTACAATTCAACCACTTTAAGACTGGTCACCGGGGACAACAGCAGTTGCTCCAAGGTCAACAATGGAGCTCCATGGGATCTGAACTATCCATCCTTTGCATTCTCCACAACCTTGGAGACGGTCAATCGCACGTTCACCAGGACGGTTACCAATGTCGGATCTCCGGCATCTACATATAACCATAAGATCACTGCCCCTGCCGGGTTGAAGATTAGGGTCGATCCCGAAACCCTATCTTTCACATATCTCTATCAGAAGTTACAGTTCACGGTTACTGTGGAGGGATCTTTGAATGACAAAGCTAAGGTATCGGCTTCTCTGTTGTGGGATGATGGTGAACATGAAGTGAGGAGTCCCATTGTCGTATATAATGTCAACAAACTGGCCTAGATCACATTTATGTACACTACCTGTGCTACGTACATTAAGTATTGTCTCAATAAAAATTATTAAAACTATCTATTTATGTATGAGTCGTTTGCTTTTATGTCCTGGCTCTACTACTGAGTCTTTGCACCAGCCTGACGGACCAACTTCGAGGGTACTCGGAGCTTTACCTTTTTGAGTGTGTGGACTCGAGCTCTCACTGAGATGATGCAGAAGTTCAACAAGACCGACTTTACTTTCATGCTCGGAATCTTTCACACGAAGGATGGAGCGCTTGATCAGTCAGATCAACTTAATTATATGTTGTTCGACGAACCTGATCGAAAAATTGGTATGAAAGATGAGGAGGTGGATGAATAATCTTGAAAATCTCTTAAAAAATACAAAACCCTAATTAAGAAATAGGCTGAAAATCGGCTTGTGGATCAATCGAACAAGTCCAAGCAATCCTATCAGCCCAAAATTTTCGCTACCACCAGGATCCTTTAAAATTATTCTTCAACCATAAAAGTCGATTTGCAAACATTTTCTGACTTGCAACGACGTCTCTGGTTAATTTGGCAGCTCATCCGATGAGCGACAAAACGAATCCTGAAGCCGAATTCGACAACGGAGCCCGCCACACGGACACTCTCAGAGCACTGAATCCGGGCTTTGGTGTACGACGCCGACGAGACCGACTACGTGAAGTTCTTGTGCGGACAGGGCTACACCACCAACAACCTCCGGGCCGTCACTGGCGACCAGAGCAGCTGCACGGCCGTCAACAACGGCATCGTCTGGGACCTGAACTACCCATCATTCGCAATTTCGACGTCCACCGCATTGGTCTATCGCACGTTTACAAGGACCGTGACGAACGTTGGGTGCCCCACATCGGTGTACAAATCCATGGTGTTTGGACCGGCCGGGCTCAAGATCGGAGTGACGCTGACCGAGCTGTCCTTCAAGTCCGGGAGAAGCTGTCGTACAAGGTTACGGTCGAGGGGCAGGTGAGTAAGAGCATAAAGTCGGCTTCTTTGGTTTGGGACGACGGCGTGTGTGAAGTTAGGAGCCCCATTGTGGTTTTTGCAGTCAAAGCTTGAAAACAATGGGTGGATTACTCTTTTGCTTATTCATGTTTTTATGGAAAATAAAATGTACAATGTTGGGTTGGTCGGTCGTGACCAAAACAAAGTATAACGTCTAAATTCTGTCGTGCCGAATCCATCGATCTTCCCATGTAAAATAAAAATGAGTAAATAATGTTCCCTTGAATAATGTCCAATAAAAATTTCACTAGTTATATAGATTTTTTTTTACGAGCTTGGGGCTGTTAATAGTGCCTCCGATTTTTCATTTAATTTTCTCAATTCACGTGTAATTCATTCAATTATTTTGAAGGGCACGAGTAGCTCCGTCGATAAGTATTGTACTCATAATCTCTTGATTGCAGGTTAAGAACAACATTGTAACTGTATTAGACCTTCTTTTCCGTAAAAAAAAATAGATATTATGCTTTAGTAAATTTGAGGAATTAAACAATCAACAAAGCAAAATAAGTGAGGTTGCAAACTAATGTACAAAAAAAGATATTCATTTTTCTCTCCATATAAATTTTTCACCCAAATATATAAATATATATATTTGATAAAACCAAACATAATGTGAAAAAACAACTGTATAGTAAAATTTGCGATAAACATCGAGATAAAACATAATCTAGGCCCAAATGAGTTCTATTTGTTTTTTGCATGTTCCTTGACTCGTATGAGAATGCATCCTTGACCTAAATAAAGATCACAGAAATGTATTCGACTGTGTTGTGATATCGAGACAATACGCTCGAGTTCATTATTTTTAGACTATCGTGACAAGCTTGCATTTACTTTGTTTGGAGGACTCGAAATGAATTTTTTTTTGCTTCTACTCCATTCTCCCAGGCGAAACTTTTATCATGTATTAAACTTGCTATAAAATCCCGTCTACTAGGTCTCTCTAGTCTGCCTAAAAAAATTAGAACAGATATTCAAAGATTGTTGCTTGCCAACTGGGGCATCCCCAGTAAGCAACTTGCTTTTTGTGGTCGAAGCCTCCCCGAGATTGACCTATTAACTCTAAGCGATATGCATATTTTGTACATTCTTTCTTATAATATTAATAGAGCACTACTGATTTTCATTAAAAAAAACCTATATGCATGGAGAACAAGAAGAAGTTAATAAAAAAAAAAAGACAGAATAATGATTAAAGTGTTTCTTCCTAAGATGGATATATTTCAATGGAAATATTATGAGGAGAAATTATTATTTTTTCTGGAATGTTAATGTAGTTGTATTAATGCTAAAATGACTTTTTATTTACAAGAGACACCGATATAAAGCTATGTGCAAGTGATTTCTAATTGAAATGCCACTCCGGAGGTCCGCACACAATGCTTCAACCGAGGTAGCGTGGAAAGTTTTATCTTCACCATGTCTATGATAGATTGGGACAGTGCTTCCTCACCCCTTGTTTTCTTCTTAAAATACATACTGGGTCCACAAAAGTCTGCATGCTATCATGTCGAGTGACTTTTCCTATTGATGCAATAACTAATCAGTTTCAGAGGTACAGTGCAAAGCCTGCACAATAGTAGAGTCCAACTCGCATGAATACAAATCAAATAAATAAAACAAAAATATTATTGTCAAACTTGGAAAAATCTCACTAGTGAGAATCTTCCTAATGGACAGAGACATGTCTTAAAAATGACATCTAAGAAAATTTAGGTCTTTGGCACATTTTTCTCACTGAAATTGAAAATAATGAATATTTGGTTGTATATGTAATTTATATATTCTTACCACCATAAAGTTTATTTTTCTATTTGTAAAATTATTATGAGCAGACTACCGACTTAAGTAAGGCAGCTTTTAACATAATATAGAGGAGACTACCGAGAAACGACCCGAACTTGTTTGATATTTGTTTTTTTAATTTATTAATGGTAACTTTCCATATTTGCACCTTTTTTCTTCTTCAAAATTATGTGACTTTTCTTCTTTAAATTTTCCAGAGCACGTTGGCTTCTCTTACCGTTTGATTTTTTTTTTTTGAAAGGTGCCGTTTGAATTTTCAATCTCTTGCCGTTTGGAATTATATGGTTATGACAGATATTGCGACGAAATTTCAACCCAGATTGAGCAGTATGCACCGAATGATGATACTTGACGATTAAAACTCTTCCATTTATGAATTTATTTCTTCATTTATAAAATTCATGTCATTTTGCTGACTCAAAAGAGGTAATAACTCACTCCTTAAAAAATTTCGATTCTACTAAGGTTATACTTACATTTTGTCACGATGCTGACTGAAGAGGAAGCGGAAATTATTTCCGGTTAGATGCTGGAAGATCGAATGTCTTGCAAACATTATGATTGTTCATATAAGATTGTCATCTGATGAATCAATTTGCAGGTCTGGACGAGGTGGTGTCCGTGTTCCAGAACAGGAAGAACAAGCTCCACACGACGAGATCATGGGACTTCATGGGTTTCTCGGAGAAAGTGAACAGGGACCCCATCGAAAGTGACATAATCGTCGGGATCCTCGACTCCGGAGTTTGGACGGAGTTGAAGAGCTTCGGCGACGAAGGCTTGGGCCCTCCACCGAGCAAACGGAAGGGAACTTGCCAAGTTTCCAATTTCACATGCAACAAGTAAATTCCAAAATTACGTATACATAGTAGTTCTCTATGGTTACTATATCATAATTCTTTTTAACATTTATCTAACATGGGATTTAATTATTAACATATGCATTCACACGACTTGTATATGTCACGTACTCTTAAACACCCAACATCAAAAACTAATCTCGAGTAGGATACTTTTCTTTTGGTCTCGGTCTTAATTTCACGAGTTTTACACTCGGGTTCAATAACTAACCCACGGGCGAATTATTTTTATCCAATTTTGGATTTACTAGTCACGGGCTTCACCCTCAGAGCTGACGAGTTATGAGCCAATACAGTAACATACATCGATACTATATAAAATTTATCTATCATGTAAAAAATTGAACTCATATACATTTAAAAATTAAGTTTATGTTCATTCTCAAATACTTTTATTTACCATAATTTCTTTGATCATTTATGGGGTAGTAATTTAATTTTCAACCGATCAAGATCAGAAACTTTTCAAGTAAAGAGATTTATTTTTTTGGCCAACTCAAGCAAATTGTTGACCTCGCTATTTTCCATGTCAATTACAGCAAGGTTATCGGTGCACGGTACTATCGGCACGAGCGATTTTACATCTCCAAGGGACTCGGAAGGCCATGGAACGCACACCGCATCGGCCGTCGCCGGCAATCACGTCGACATGGCAAGTCTCTACGGCTTTGCCTACGGCACAGCCCGAGGCGGAGTCCCAGCAGCTCGGATTGCAGTGTACAAGGTGTGCTGGTCTGATGGCTGCTATGATTCCGATGTTCTGGCAGGGTTCGACGATGCGATTGCGGATGGGGTGGACATCATCTCCGCGTCGCTGGGATTCTATCCGAGAGATTACTTCGAAGATTCAATTGCTATCGGTTCTTTCCATGCCATGAGAGCTGGGATCCTGACTTCGAACTCTGCGGGCAACGATGGCTTGCGCACCATCTCAAACTTCTCGGCGCGGTCTCTCTCTGTAGCGGCTAGCTCGATCGGCAGGAAGTTCACCACCAGAGTGCAGCTAGGAGACGGTAAAGTCTTCGAGGTAATGTTTTAGGGTTTCCTCCAAGAGATCATGGACAAGATAATATATAAGAAGAATTCATTTTTGTCTTTCACTATGCATCATGCAACTTTGAATCCATTAATTTCGATGACTTGAATTCTGTATGACTTGGTTGAAAAGTTTGCGAGTATACACCAATTTTACCAGCTTGTAATCTGGTTTAAACCCATTTTATAATTATGGTTTCTTTATAATGTATTGTTTCGAAGGTTTTGAAATTATTTAATAATTTTTATTGATCTCCTTGTATGTTATATCAATTTTTTTTTTAATTTTAGCGGTTTTTTAAAACATAAATCTGCGTATCTTACCTATTTTTATAGCAGATCAGGATTTATATTTCACTTTTACATGGGCAGGGAATATCCATAAACACATTTGATCTCAAGGGAGTCATGTATCCCATCATCTCTGGAGGGGATGCCCCGAGCACGGCAGCCGGCTACAATTCCTCACAGTCCAGGGAACTTACAACTCTATGGATAGATATCCTGAAATTTCCATATCTGTCCGAAAAACTACTCGATTTCAAAGTCAGTGACTTGACTCACAGACCCTCTCAGATTTCTTTCTCGAAAAGTTTTTGCTCCCAGGACACGCTGGACACGAACATAGTAAAGGGCAAGATCATTCTCTGCATCGGTCTCGACACGACTGGGCCTTTCCTCGACGGGGCAGCTGGTGTTGTATCAACCACTGACGGAGCCAAGGACAAAGCCGACATCTTTCCCTTACCGGAGTCCTACGTTACCTTAAACGACGGTAGAAGTATATACTCCTACATAAACTCGTCAAGGTATGTACTTACGATCCTACATTCCTAGGCCGGGTTACTGTCCGGAAATGCAGTTGTGAAGATTGAGCACAATCGGCTCGGACTCGGAATTCGCACTTTATGATCATTTTATGGGTAATCTGCAAATTTTGCAGCAATCCAGCGGCAACCATATTTAGAAGCAACGAAGAAAACGGTATGTTTGCACCTTCGGTGGTCTCTTTCTTGTCTCGAGGTCCAAATCCGATCACACCCGACATTCTCAAAGTAAGTCATATCGGCTTCGACCTTCCACTCTATAATTTGTACAAAGTGATTAGTAAGTGATAAGCTTATGGATCCATTGTGTTGTCAGCCGGATTTAACAGCACTAGGAGTGCACATCTTAGGTGCCTATTCCCTTGCCAGCCCAATCTCGGGAGTTCCCGGCGACAGCAGGTTTTCTCCGTTCATTATAATGTCGGGGACATCCATGTCGTACCCGCACGTAACCGCAGTGGCTGCGTACATAAAATCGTTCCATCCGACATGGTCTCCGGCAGCCATCAAATCCGCTCTCATGACCACTGGTATATACATGCATATAGGCAATAGAACGTAAAGAAAACGCATTTACCGGAGGAGTTAGATGAATAATCCCCAAAATTTCTAAAAAATACGACACAAGAAACCCTAACTAAGAAACGGGTCGAAAACCGGGTCATGGGTCAATCGAACAAGTCCAAGCAGTCCTATCAGCCCGGAACTTCCATTTTCGCTGCAAACCAAGAACTTCTAAAAATTATTCTTCAACCACATAAGTCGGTTTAGAAATTTTTTCTGACTTGCACTAATATCTCTGGTTAATTTGGCAGCTCATCCGATGAGCGAGAAGGCCAACCCTGAAGCCGAATTCGCCCACGGAGCCGGCCACATGGACCCCGTCAGAGCACTGAATCCCGGCCTGGTGTACGACGCCGACGAGACCGACTACGTGAAGTTCTTGTGCGGACAGGGCTACACCACCAACAACCTCCGGGCCATCACCGGCGACCAGAGCAGTTGCACCGCCGCCAACAACGGCACCGTCTGGGACCTGAACTACCCATCATTCGCAATTTCGACATCGACTGCATCGGTCTACCGCACGTTCACGAGGACCGTGACGAACGTCGGGTCCCCCACGTCCGTGTACAAGTCTACAGTGTCCGGACCGGCTGGACTCAAGATCGGAGTGACGCCGACCAAGCTGAACTTCAAGTCCCTCGGGGAGAAGCTGTCGTACAAGGTTACGGTGGAGGGACAGATGAGTAAGAGCATAGAATCGGCTTCGCTGGTTTGGGACGACGGCGTGTACGAAGTTAGGAGCCCCATTGTGGTTTTTAAAGTCAAAGCTTGAAAATAATGGGTGGATTACTCGTTCGCTTGTTCATGTTTTTACGAAAAATAAAGTGTGCCTGTTGGGTTTGTTGGTCGTGACCAAAATAAAGTACGACTGTAAATTCTCTCGTCCCCGGATACATCGATTTTCCCGTGCGAGAGAGAGAGAGAGTACATAGTAATACTGTTCAATGTTCACGAGTAATTTCCAATAAAAATTTCGTCAGTTATATAGATTTTTCTTTTACGAGCTTGGGTGCTGTTATTAGTGCCTTCGATTTTTCATTTAATTTTTTCGATTTACGTGTAACTCCTTTATCATCTGAGTAATTATTTTAAAGGGCACGAGTAGCTCCGTCATAAATATTGTACCCATAATATTTTAATTTCAGGTGGAGAACAGTGCTCTTTCCCGTAAAAAAAAAATAGATATTATGCTTTAGTAAACCTGACGAGTTAAACGATCAACAAAGCAAAATAAGTGAGGTTGCAAACTAATGTACAAAAAAAGATATTAATTTTTCTCTCCATATGTCAGATAACTCACTTGAGATTCAAGAAAGCATTAAAATCTAAAAAAATAAAAATTTTTCACCTGATAAAACCAAACATAATGTTAAAAAAACAACAGTAAAGTCGAATGAGATAAAACATAATCTAGGCCTAAATGAGTTCTATATGTTCTTTGTATGTTTCTTTACTCAACTCATAATGGAACGCATCCTTGGCATAAATGAAGATCATAGAAACCCATTTAACGGGGATACTGAGCTGTTGTGAGCCATCAAGAGGTACCGAGGCAATAAGCTCGAGTCCTTCATTTTTAGATTGTCGTGATAAGCTTGCATTTGTCGTGTATTAAACTTACTGTAAAATCTCCTCTACTAGGCTTCTCTAGCCTGCCTAAGAAAATTAGAATAGATGTTCATAGATTGTTGCTTGCCAACTGGGGCATCCCCGATAAGCAACTTGCTTTTTGTGGTCGGAGTCTCCCCGAGCTTGATCTATGAGCTCTAATTGACATGTATATTTTGTACATTCTTTCTTATAATATCAATAGAGCACTATTGATTTTCATTAAAAAATCTATATGCATGGAGAATAAAAAGAAATTAATAAAAAAGATCGAGATTAAAGTGTTTCTTCTTAAGATAGATATATATATATATATCAACAGAAATATCACGAGGAGAAATTATTATTTTTTCTGGAATGTTAATGTAGTTGTATTAATACCAAAATGACCTTTTATTTACAAGAGACACTAATCTAAAGCTATGTACAAGTGATTTCTAAATGAAATGCCACTCCGGAGGTTCGAATACGATGCTTCAACCGAGGCAGCGTGGAAAGTTTCATCTTCTTCATGTCTATGATAGATTGGAATGGTGCTTCCTCACCCCTTGTTTTCTTCTTAAAATACAGATTGGGTCCACAAAAGTCTACCTACTACCATGTCGAGCTACTTTTCCCCTTGATGGAACAATCAGTCAGTTTCAGAGATACAATGCAAAGTCTACACAATAGTGGAGTCCAACTCCCATGAATATAAATCAAATAAATAAAACAAAAATAGTATTGTCAAACTTGGAAAAATCTCACTAGTGGGAATCTTCCTAATGGACAGAGACATACCTTAAAAACGACATCTAAGAAAAATTTACGTCTTCGGCACATTATTCTCACTAAAATTGAAAATTAGGGATCTTTGGTTGTATAGGCAATTTATATATTCTTACAGCCATAAAGTTTATATTTCTATTTTTAAAATTATTATGAGCAGACTACCGACTTAAGTAAGGTAGCATTCAACATAATCTAGAGGAGATTACCGAGAAATGACCTGAACTTGTTTGATATTTGTTTTTTTAAAATTTATTAATGGTAACTGTCAACATTTGCACGTTTTTTCTTCTTCAAAATTCTGAGACTTTTCTTATTTAAATTTTCCAGAGCGCCTTGGCTTCTCTTACCGTTTGGAATTATATGGTTATGACAGATATTGGGATGAAATTTCAACCCACATTGAGCAGTGTGCATCGAATGATGATACTCAACGATTAAAACTCTTCCATTTATAAATTTGTTTCTTTATTTATAAAATTCGATTATAATATTATAGTACTTAAGAAAAAGAGTTTTGTCCTTACGATTTCTCGAATAAAATAAACAAGAAGGTCAGCCCTTGAATTGTCCCTCATCTAAAACGAATTACAAATAAGTAAAGAGATTAACAGAATCGTTAACTCTCGACTTTGATCTTTACCTACACTATTAATTACTATACATGATAAACAAATCTTTTCCAATCATGAGTTCGGTGAGTTAAGTTCATTTCTAGAATTGAACCTGTCGCAGTCATCCCGCTGCTTAATTTTCCAACTCTAAGCAATTCATACCAGACCTTCTAGGAAAAAGTCGGAGGAAAAAAAACCAAAAGACGTCCTTTCGTTACCGTCCGACACATGTAATAATGATGATTGTTAGTTTCAGCAGCCGGAAGAACATTATTTCAATTCATATGACTTAAGTGAACGAGATAATAATACCGGAAATTTTATATATTTGTCTATTATTTCACGTGAGTCCTATATATTTTAAATTATTAAATCAAGTCATATATGTTATTTGCGTTACAATATCGAATCATTTCCGTTATCTACCATTACTTTAAGTTCACGTATATAAGTATCAAGCCCGCTTAAAGTAACGGTAGTTGACAAAAATGACTTGATATTATAACGCAAATAACATATAGGGCTTGAATTAATATTTTAAAATATTTAAGACTTATTTGTAAGAATTAACAAATATATAAAACTCATAGTATTTTTATCCCCTCGGTAAACTAATGAAATATGACCGACCACATATACATACACACACACGGGGACTATGAAAGAGTCTTGGAGATCTAAAAGGAAACTAGGTGGAAAATCTAGATAAAGAGTACGAAAAGTTCCTTCATAATGATCAAAATTGGATTATTAACATGAGTTGATTTAAGTGGCTCAACATTTAGTCTCCTTAATAAGTAAAATGAAGGTCTTAAATTTAAGTTTTTATTAATGAAGAAGCTCACGCTAGAAGAGTTTTACTCTCATTAAACCGACCCTGCTTGAATTGGTTTAAATGATTAGACATTTAGTCTCCTTAATAAGCAAAATGAAGGTCTTGAAATTGAATTTTTGTTAATGAAAAAGTTCATGCTAGAAGAGATTTATTTTCAGTAAACCGACCTTACTTGGATTGAATTAATAAGAGAATGACTCACATGCAGGACTTCCAGATATGATGTACGGGAAAATGATCAAATTCTTCCAGTGAAGCGGTCCGATCCATTATTTGGTTGGCCAGTCAATTCTTTTGCCTGCGCACGTTCTCCACGTTCTCCTTATATATTAACATATATGTATAGATATAAATTTGCAATGTACATTCAGAAGTCTCGACTAATTAATTAATTGGCATTTGCAGTTGTGACTCTTGTGGAATTGATCTTCCTTCCTGTTCTGTGTGGAGAAGATGAAGCTTTCCTATCATGTACCGATCACCTGTTTCCTTCTTCTTCTACTTCGGCCACGTTCTCTGGCAAGTGCTGCAACATCTCACAATGACGGTCGAAGGGCAAGTATCTGGATCACTATATTAATTTATCATCGATCAACCGCTGTGTGTGTGTGTGTATATATATATCTAAGAATATTGGGAAGTTTGAGCTCGATTTCATGCATTGGTTTTCGGGTTTTTTGCAGGAATGTATTGTGTACATGGGTGATGGACTTAAAGGCGTGTCTTCCCCATCTGCCCTTTACATGAGCATGTTGAAGAATGTTATCGGCAGGTTGGTTAGGTTCCTCTAGTTTCTGTGCATTCCTGTTCGAGTTTTACATGTGAGGAAAATTCACGATCTTGAGAGTTATACATACCCTTCGCAAACCGATCTTGCTCGAACCTGAATTAGTCGATACCAGTTAGATTTCTGGATATCATCCGGTACACAGGCAAGAAGAACCGTAAAACTCTTCTTCATTCCATTTCTTTAATGGGAAAAAGTCTATTGTTTGCAGTGATGTCGGACCAGAAACCATTGTTCGTGTCTTCAAGAGGAGCTTTCATGGCTTTGTGGCCAAGCTAAACGACCATGAAGTGCAGAAGTTGGCTGGTAATATCAGATCTGTATTTTCCATGTCAGGCACCTATGTATTTGAGGCCGTATGAATACGTATGAATTTTGTACATATATACAAAACAACTAGGAATGGAAGGAGTGGTCTCGGTGTTCCCGAATGAGAAATTGACGCTCCATACAACAAGATCGTGGGACTTCCTAGGTTTCACCCAGCAAGTTGAGAGGCGGGACACTGTCGAGACTGACATAGTCGTCGGAGTTCTTGACACCGGAATATGGCCGGAATCCGACAGCTTCCGGGATGACGGACTCGGTCCGCCACCAGCCAGGTGGAAGGGCAGCTGCGGCAACCCTAATTCATCCAACTTCACCTGCAACAAGTATAATTTTCTTTCTCAATTATCTTTTATCATTTTCCGATAAAATCAGTACATTGCTCCATTTGTATTTCTTTTATTAAAGACCTGACCGATCTGCAGTAAAATTATTGGAGCAAAATATTATCGTACGGGGGGTTCGATAGGACCAAATGAGACCATGTCCCCGATCGATACCCATGGCCACGGGACGCATGTGGCTTCCACGGTGGCCGGCCAATCGGTGGCATCAGCAAGCCTCTATGGACTGGGGTCAGGAACTGCTCGAGGCGGAGTCCCATCCGCCCGGATTGCAGTCTACAAGATCTGTTGGTTCGATGGGTGCTACGAGTCCGACACCCTAGCAGCATTCGACGATGCGATTGCAGATGGGGTCGATATCATTTCCCTCTCCGTCGGATACGGGAGGCCCAGGAACTATTTCAATGACTCCATCTCGATCGGGAGCTTTCATGCAATGAGAAACGGTATATTGACATCGACCGCAGCTGGCAACCAGGGCCCCGATTATGGAACCATATCCAATTTATCTCCTTGGTTTCTCTCTGTCGCTGCCAGTACCATTGACAGGAAGTTCCTGACTAAGGTGTTGCTGGGCAATGGCAAGATTTATGAGGTACGGTCTATTGGTTTAATGTATAAACATTACGCGAACAAATAAAAGAGGCTTCTATGGTCCAGTCAATAAAAGTAAATCTGTTCAGTTGGTCAGTCTGATGACTCAGTTAATTATTCAAATTTTAAAAAAAGAACTTGACCACTGCTCATAATTATCTTCTCTACCCACTTAAATGTCAAAATGAAATGTCTGGAATTTCCATAGTCTAGTTATGAATATACCATATGTACCATGGATACTGCACTGCAGGGAGTATCAATCAACACGCAGGATCTCGAAGAACAGTACCCTTTGATTTACGGAGCAAATGCACCGAACATTACCGGAAACGTATCTGAGTCAAGGTAATGGCATTTACGTTCGTCGCACCTCGACTGGTGCAGTATTATGACGATGATCTCTTCATCAAAGGAACTGCATTATATATCATAATTATATTGTTCTTTCTTCATAACCTTGGGTTGGGATGGGTCCTGCAGGTATTGCTTTATAAACACATTGGATCCAAGCTTAGTGAGGGGGAAGATCGTCTTCTGCGATGCTCTAGTCGGCGGAAGAGGGCCGTTCTCCGCTGGGGCGGTCGGCGCCGTCATGCAGGACGAATTCCCTGAAGATGTTGCCTTCAACTTTCCCTTGCCTACATCTTACATTGACCAGAGCGAGGGAGTCAATGTCCTCTCCTACATCAACTCGTCCAGGTACATATCGACTGATTGACCGTGGCATTAATTCCATATTAGTAATAAGCTGATGACGTTATGGCACGGGTTACAGCAATGCGACCGCAACTATCCTTAAGAGTGTGGAGGGGAATGAAACTCGTGCACCGTATGTCGTCTACTTCTCGTCGAGAGGCCCGAGCATGATGTCTCCGGACCTCCTGAAGGTAACCTAGATCAGGTAATTTCTCTTGATTTTTGGCTGTTTTCTAACGCGTACGTTGTTGATCTTGTTCGCAGCCGGATTTAGCTGCCCCGGGAGTCGACATTTTAGCTGCGTGGCCGACTAACACCTCTGTCTCAAGAGTCGCCGGCGACAATAGATTTTCCCCGTTCAACATAATTTCCGGGACATCCATGGCCTGCCCTCATGCGTCCGCCGCGGCAGCCTACGTTAAATCATTCAATCCCTCATTGTCTCCGGCGGCCATTAAATCAGCCCTTATAACTACCGGTAACGGCTTCGTAATTAGTTTCTTAGAGTCAACATATAAAGTCGATTGAGAGTTGAGACGCCGTATTACGTGTTTGTTTCTCTCGTAGCTACTCCAATGAGTGCCAGGAACAGTCCCGAAGCTGAGTTAGCATATGGTGCGGGCCAGATTAATCCTCTCAAGGCGATAAATCCGGGGCTCGTCTACGATGCTAATGAAACCGACTACGTGACGTTCTTATGTGCGCAGGGTTACAATTCAACAACTTTACGACTGGTCACCGGCGACAACAGCAGTTGCTCCAAGGTCAACAATGGAGCTCCATGGGATCTGAACTATCCATCCTTTGCACTCTCCACAACCAAGGACACGGTCAATCGCACGTTCACCAGAACAGTTACCAATGTCGGATCTTCGGCATCTACATACAAGCATAATATCGCTGCCCCTGCCGGGTTGAAGATTAGGGTCAATCCCGAAATCCTATGCTTCGAATATCTCGATCAGAAGTTACAGTTTACGGTTAGTGTGGAGGGGTCTTTGAATCACAAAGCTAAGGTATCAGCTTCTCTGTTGTGGGATGATGGTGAACATGAAGTGAGGAGTCCCATTGTCGTATATAATGTTAAGAAACTGGCCTAGATCACGTTTATGTACACTAGAGGCTTACCTGTGCTACGCACATTAAGTTTTATCTCAATAAAAATTATTAAAAATATCGATTCATGTATGAGTCGTTTGCTTTTATGTCCTCGCTCTACTACCAAGTCTTTGCACCAGCCTGACGGACCAACTTCGAGGGTACTCGGAGCTATATCTTTTTGAGTGTGTCAACTCGAACTCTTATTGAGATGATGCAGAAGTTCAACAAGACTGACTTTACTTTCATGCTTGGAATTTTTCACGGGAAGGATGGAGCGGTCGATCAGTCGGATCAACTTATATGCTAATCGACAAACCTAAATAGATCAGTGTTGACTGAGTTGTTTCTTCAAAAGAAGCAATTATTTCGAGCATAGTTTGTGATTTTCAGCCATGACAGAGAGCCAATCGAATCAATACTGGCCGATGTCGAGATCTGCCTGATGAGGCTGGTGGTGGATTCGTTGTAGATTGATGGGGTTGATTAAACATAAAAGCAGTACACAAGTAAGAGTGGCATTTGAATGCAAGAAAAAGAAAAAGCAGGAGGGGACACGAAATAAGTAGTCACACAAATGTTTGGGGACCAAGGTGTAATCCTTCAAAAGATTAACGAGCACGGAATGAATAGACGCACAAATGTTTGGGGGACCAAGTGGTAATTCTCAAAAGATCATGGAGCAAAAATACAAGTGAAAACGCCGTTGCCGGGGATCGAACCCGGGTCGCCCGCGTGACAGGCGGGAATACTCACCACTATACTACAACGACTTGGTTGCATAATCCTTTGTCGTAATATATTATACTGTTCCAAAACGGGCAAAAGCTATTCAATGAACCAATGGTCCGATTCCCCCGTTGTCTCAGTACAACCTTTTAATGTTGTCCGTTCTTCGGGAATATCTAGATGATCCCACCATGACCAGCGGTCGGATTTATCCTACCATGGTGGAAGTCGGAAAAAGTTCACAATTTGAATCAGCACGATTTCAAAATAATTTTGGACATTGTTGAAGGATCCACACCCTTTTAGCCAGACCATCTACCCTTTCATGGGCTATTGAGGATCTCATATGAACATCGAGACTGCTAACAACGTCCTCATTACCCATCCGACTGGTAGAGATATCGAACATTTGAGATTCTTGCCGGTCGGGGATTGGAGGTGAAGCCAGTAGCCTCCACCGTCGATACAGAATAGACAGCGCATTCAAGTCGGTGACAAGCTTGGCCAGGGAAATGCTGACACCACCGAGAGCGCCTTCTCCCTTATCCACTTCCGTTTACTTAATTTTTGAATTAAAAGATTCCAACTTATGTAAAATATAAATTGCTTAAATTATATTAGATTGGTTTAGAAAACTCGTACCGACAATCATGTGTTTTTCAATTATCGTGCATGTTTATTCGGAGAAAAATTTAATATGATGGCAAAACCGCCCCCGCATAAGACAAATCACAGAGCGTACGAGAAATGTTTGTTGCTTTCTTCGCTGTTCAGAAACGGCCAAACGATTGAATTTTGAATAGCAACAATCATTACAAAACAGCTAATCCCAATTCACAGGAACCCATGAGAAACTTGGACAATCTGATCAATTGATTGCAGAAAAGTCATCATCTTGTTCTTCTTCTTCATAGCTGTTCGTCTCCTCCAATCGGCAGTTGCACAGTACTCGCCCGATCTTCCTTGTCTAGGTTCGTTTTTTGTTGCTTCATGGTCGGAGATTGATTGGATCAGGTCTCCTGATTGGCCGATTCGTTGTGGAGGTGGAGACCCATTAGTGATAATGCTCCCAAGTTGCTGCCTTTTTCGTGGTTGCTGATTGAACTTTCCTGTTTACTTATGCAGGAACAGAAAAGGGAACGACCTTTGATCCTCGGAAGTGGAAGGGAAAGTCATTCGGCTGAATACTGTCAAATTCATGGCCGGGCTCTGTAAGCGCATTTGCTGAATTGTGTGATAGGCGATTTGGTCACTTATGTGGCCTCTGTATCTATTGTTGAACAAGATTCTCAGGCCGGAGGAAGGAGGAGAAGAGGTTGGGAGAGAGTGTGTTAATGGATCCTTAGTGGGAGAGGAATTGGATTTACTTCAACCAGTCCCATATGAGAAGTTCTCTACAGTCAGAAAATGTCATGCTTCTGTGCGGCCTCGTTCTCAGTTCATAGATGTGAGTGCCTGATTCTCATGTTACTCTATTCCACGTACTGCCTGTCACCAAGTTTATGCCTATGTGCTTGCTGGTGAGACTGCAAGGACGTTGGCACTAACATGTGTGACAGATTTTGCTTTGACTGGATTTGAGTTGCTTCTAATGTGGATCGTTCTTTTTTTCTTCTTTTTTGGTATATTCTGATGTGGATTGTCAACTACGCCTGACGATCATCCTTTTACTTATGACCTTATGAGGAAAGGAGCTTGCTGATATGAAAGTTACTCTGTCTCTTAAATTCATTTGAGATATTGTTATACTGTAGGTTCCTCACATAAATCAGCTTTCTTCCTGGGATTGTGGGCTTGCTTGTGTTTTGATGGTTTTGAGAACAATGGGCATCGGCAATTGCAATATCAACACACTGGCAGAGCTATGCTCCACGAAAAGGTGAATCTTCAACAGGCTGGTTCGAATATGATTGTATTTTGGGGAAGAAACTGGTTTGTTGATGTTAGTTCTTTGATATTGTAAAGTTGGTGGCCGTGTCTTCAACCATGCGCTCACCTACTTTGGCTTGTCCTTCTTCATTGCTTTAATAGCCTGAAACTGGAATTCATTTCCATAATAACAGGAGAATCCATAAAACCTACACACACACTAGAGAGGGGGAGCTACTTCTTGTCTGCTATTTTACCAAAGTGACCTATGTATCTTGTAATTTTTGTGTTGAAAGGCAGCATCTGAGTGCTTCTCATAATTCTCAAAATGAAGGACCATCTCTTGTTATGGGCAGCCTCGCTTCTTCAGACTATCTGGTTCTTTTTGCTTGTGGATTTGGCTGAATTGACTGCTAATTTGATGCTCTGTGATAATTATAGAATAGAATAGAATACGTGCTGTTCCTCATTTTGGATACAGAGAGATTCCTACTGGAATCATGCTTCACCACCATTAAATGATGTGAAAATTTCTGACATCTCATTATGGGTGCCCTGTTTTCAGCATATGGACCGTTGATCTGGCATATCTATTGAAGAAGTTCTCTGTTAATTTTTGCTACTACACCATAACAGTCGGAGCAAATCCAAACTACTCTGATGAGACATTTTACAAGGTGGTTCTGAGACTCAATGATCCGACATCTTAATAAGTCTTAGGCCTTTAAATTTTCTAGTTTTCTATAAGAGGTTGCAAATAAAATGTGGCGGAGTTATGATAACATACATATGATCATTCCTCAAATGTTTTATTCATTGAAACAGTGCATTTTTCTGGATTTAGTTCGACGGAATAGCGATAGGTCCTACATTAAGTCAAAAGCACCTAATATTTCTAAGCTTTAATATGCCATTTGGCCCTTGATATAACTTTGTAACATAACTCAATTTGGCTGTACATTGTATGAATTGGGCATGACCATTTTTTAATGGAGATCATCAATTCAAGCATTTGAAACCTACCTTTTCAACCAATAGTACTTTTGTGGAGAACCATGAGCAGCTCATAAGCGACTTTGTATTTCATTTTCGTGCTCCATCACCTTATATTCCATGTAGATAGAAAGGATGGATTTGGAGGCTGATAGAATCAAAGTTTCTCATTGTTGCCCACGATATCAATGATGCCTGACATCACAATTTTATGCTGTTCAGGAACAGCTGTCTACTGATGTAGTGCGAGTAGAAAAGCTATTTCGTGAAGCTCTGGCCTCAGGAATATCTATACAGGTTTGAATGCATGAACCGATTATTAAGTTAATTACTTCTCTCTTCTTTGTAAATGAAGTAAGACCAAAGAGTTTCTCCAAACCCATGAATACATGTCCCATGCATCAATGAGGACTGATCATATCGCCTCGTCATTTGCAGTAGTATATGCATATCCCTCCATAAGCTCCCCGTGCATTGATTGGTTAAAAAACTTGAACATGCTGGTAAACTGGAGGCCATTAGCAGAGTGGATGGTCGTTGAATAGCATAGCTTGCTTCCAGATCATAACCCCTGTAACAACAGTGGGTTTTGTCATTTGTGATGGACAATGGTGTTGGCCCAAAGGCTCGAGTGAGCAGGCTGAACAGGTTCAAGAGCTTGTTGCATCTCTCAGTATTGCATAAACATATTTGATTGCTGGATCTTAGAGGGGTATTACCTTCACACTGTGTGGGAGATACTAAGCGGCGAGTGAGAAGAATTGATGGAGCAAAGCAGTATGGTTTGCAGGACATAACCCAGGAGCTTCCTCTGTTTGTTGGTTAGCCTGGTTAAACACACAAAATACGATGGACAGATTGCCTGTCGTGTTCCACTACATTCTGATCGGTGTGAGTTCTGTCAGAGTGAGCGTGAATCATAATGCCATCTCTTTTTCTTTTGTTTTGTTACAAGAGGTGCATGACAGCAAGTGTTGGACAGGATAGGAATCGAGAAACAAGTTGTGGATTGGACATATCGAACTGGATTTTATCCCAAAAAGGTCGGTCATTGGACCCCACTGTGCAGAAGACAGTGTGGACTTGGTACATTTTCATGACATGTCTTGAAAGGAATAGTATGATCTTTAAAGGGACAAATTAGGATTTCAGCTCTTGGCTCATAAAATTATTCAGTGAGGTTGAAGCTTCTTTCATGGCCCAAGCACCAACACTAGCTGGATGGCTGGGGATTAGTGGTAGTTAGAGAGCCCTTTTTTTTTTTTTTGTAACAATGGGTGAACATCTGTACATGTTAGTTTGGAGTTTACTGCAAGTACACCACCTTTCCCAAAAAAAAAAAAAAAAAAATAAATTGGAGGCCATTAGTTACTCTGTAAATGCAGTAGTCCATCCGCATTAGTTGATGAACTTCCTTCTCCAACAGTGCAGGTCAATCAGTGAAGAAGAAATTTCCCTTTTGATATTGTCTGGAAAGTATGTCGCAATTGCATTGGTTGATCAGTTCAAATTGAGGTACAGATTCTTGAAATTAATGTTTCTTTGATTGAGTTTGTTGCTTCCATCGTATAATGTCTTGTTTCTTTGAGGTTTCATGTGTTTGATCAGTATAGGCTGTTATCTCCTCCTCCAGGATTCCCTTTAATCGATGCCTAATGTAGTCTTAGATGATCTTATGCAGTAGCCGGACCTGGCTTCCGGATGTCTGTCTCTCCAGCTTGGGCAACAGCAATGCAGGCTACACTGGTAAGAAACTGAATCTAGTTTTACAATTATCTAATGACACGCTTTAAACTGGAGTTTTTACAACATACTCGAGAAAGTAATAGAAATAAATATAGGCAGAATCTGATATGGGCCATCAGGCTAGACAATCTGGAGCATGACACGTTAACTGCTATAAGATTGATATGGAAACAAATACCGATGTTGAGCAAAGTGCCTGGTCTTCGTAGAAGCTAAACTCCTCTTAACACATAAGAGTCTTCTTTGAGCCCAAAAACCTTTCCAATCCTATGTTGATGTTGGCTTTGTACCTCCTGTTTGTTGATGTTCAATACCCCTTAGTATTGCTTTTCTTGCTGAATTCTGTTCATCACTCTGTCGGATTGCTGATCCTTGAACTTTAAATGCTCAATAATCTAGTATCCTATTTCAGGTCACTATGTTGTAATATGTGGCTATGATGCTGACAAAGATAAGTTCGAGATTAGAGATCCTGCCCTTTCTCGGTATCCTCTTCCTCCATCTCTCTCTACCCATTGCAATGCAAAATTGCTTCTTGATCGTGTTATCAGAAGAGAACTGAAAAGAAAATCTTCATCTCTGTCTCTGAGTTTTTAGTGGTTGGTCTGGTTCTCTGTAGGAAGCATGAGAAGGTTTCATCCAAATGCTTAGGAGAAGCCCGAAAATCCTTTGGCACCGATGAGGATCTTCTCTTGGTGATTCCCACAACTCTCTTAATTGCATGGCATACCTTGGTCTTCCCCTGGAAGATCAAACTTGAACCATTTTTCCCGTTTCTTCGGGGGGAAAATTGAAAATTTCAGTATTAAAATTTGTAAAGATATGATGAAATCCTTCTACCCCTGAATTCTCCTTGGGGACTGAAAACTCATTAGATTTTGCAGCACATACAGATCCTTATCAGATTATTCGGCCGTGCAGATATCTTTGGATGATGGCGGGAACGTGATCGGCTCTTCTGCTCTACAGATTCCATCGCTCTTGAATGTCAATCCTTTGATGCCATAGCAATGACATTCTTCTCTAGATCAAGGCTCTACCTGTATATCTGCACTGCATATAGCAAAAAGAAGCACACCGTACAGCAAATATGATCTGCTTCAATTCACCTGTATATTCTGTACATGTGGACGATCGATATCTTCTGTAAAAAAATCGATTCCTTCTGTAGCAATCCAGTTCATTCTGTCCGGTCGAATGGCAGAAAAAGTAAATAAGTGTGCTGCTGAACTGTTGGTCCTTACGTGTGTACTTCCCATGACCATCTCATCCATGAAACATTCTATGTAACAATTCGTCCTTGTTCTCATGTTGGATAAGGAGTTGGTCGGGGTGGTTTTATGACCTACTTGGAGTCCGTCAAGTTTTAAGATGGTGTCGGTATCAGATTCCACGATTAATAATAGCACGTTTTCAACGAGGGGGAGAAGGAAAGTGAGGATTGGTCAATCTTTTTGTCAGGGGGTGTGTACCCCCGCAAAGCTATGCATCGTCACCTAACTTTCACCTTTTTTTTTTTTTTATTTGTACTACTGGTATTCGAAATGTAACAAGACCTAGCAAGTACGGTTCGAGTCAGATAGGTTCACTAAAGTAAAACTCTCCTAAAACGAATTCTCTCTATCCATAATATTAGAATCCGAGACACTGCACAAGAGACCTGTCTTTTATGGGACATCTGCGATGGCTGGCCCCATCATATTCATTACAGTAGTAGTAGTAATAATAATAGTAATAAATTAATTAAGTTCTTTGTTGGCAAATTATTATTATCATTCCATTTATGAATATATATAGAAGGTAGAGAGAACAAATGACATTTGCTAGTATACCATGAAACCCTAATCGCGACCTGCATTTTTTATGATATATATATATATATGTATGTAAGATACGAGCTAACTTTCTATTTTCTTGATTCATCGGGTTTCTGTTCTTCAATTATTATTGCTGCGCCCTCCATCTTGTTGATACGGGTACACGATATATCCAATTTCTTGCAATCGGGTGGCCCATCCACCCGGGGCTTATGTGCACGATATCCGGGTTCGGGTTGGTACGGTATATTACGGACAGAATAAATGCATATTGCAGTTTTGAAATGAACTTGCAGGAATTCCTTCCCACTGTATGCTTTAGAAAGGAGAATTCGAGGAGAGAACTCAGACTCGGAATAAATTGATGCACATGGACGGATTTGTGGGCATGGAACTTTGGCAAGGTGACCACCGGACAATAACGGATGAAGTCTCCTGCAAAATATTATAATTGTATGTCAGTACTTACGTAATGATAATGACTAATAAAATTTCTTTTTTAAATTTTTTTTATAACATCTTAAAAATAAAAAATAAAAAAATTAATTTTATTAATTAATATTATTATATAAACACTGTTACGGTATAATAATAATAATAATAATGGTCCCAACGCCAGTGTCCCGTTCGAATTATAGGCTGCTACTGCTCCTTGGTACATGCAGATGTCTCCTCTCAAACGGCTGGCTGGCTGTCAGAGACATTGTAAAATGGGACAATTCTGAGATTCGAGCCCTACTGGTGAATAGCACGTGCATAATTCAGAAACTGGCTCCTCATCTTGCTGGACAGACATTTTTATATTAGTGGAGCTAATTACATTATCAGTAAATTTATTTAATGATTATTTCATCAATAATAAAAAAATATCATTTTATCTTTCTTAATCTATTAATAATATTTATTTTTTTAAATTACTGATATTACTGCAGAGTTTATAAGAGATTTATTCTATATTCAATGAGCTTATATACTATAATTCTTTTGATACGGTTAAGGAAATACAATTGGCTACAAATACGGACTTCTCTACCGTTCTCGGGCTTAACTTTATATAAGTTGAGTTTTATCTTACGAACTTGATTTAACAGCCACCAATTGAGCATTTTTCCTCCGATTTCAAATTTCCTTTTTTACTATAATAGCCACGAGTTACATAGGTATGAACTCAAGCAGTAACCTGATATGAAAACACGTAAAATTATATTAGACACATAAAAAAGTTGTATTCAAATCCCCCCAAAATTTGAACATACAAATGTTAGTACCAAATTATTCTCACACACTACCATTCTCTCTTTTTTTCCCCCTAAGAGGGATCATCTAAGTGTTAGGTTTACCATCGAAGGTATTTGAGCTGTCTATAATTAAGATTGACATCTACATGGGCGTACTTAGGGTTAATTCATGTTCCCGTCCTGGTCCCCTTCTCCACTGAAAAAAATAGTTACTTCTCCTACTTCCATACAAACATTTGCCTCTTTTTATTTTCCATGAGTTTCACGATCACACGACGGATTCAATGGTTGTATAAAATATGGGTGGCTGTTAGAACGTAGGCATTGTCGAGAGGAACCAGCCCTGGGAGAAATGGGGGATTTGGGAGAGATCATTCCCAAGCCCAGGAACGGTCGCAGGCTCGTCCTCTTCCCTTTCCCTTTGCAAGGTCACCTGAGCTCCATGCTCCAGCTAGCCAGCATCCTCTACTCTCAGGGCTTCTCCATCACCGTGATCCACACCGAGTTCAACTCCCCGACCGCGTCGAGGTTCCCTCACTTCACCTTCCGCTCGATCTCCGACGGGCTGCCTCCGGACCGGGACTTGACAAAGGATGTCAACAGTACCATAACCCTCCTATGGGTTCTTAATGCCAACTGCGTCGAGCCTTTTCGGACCAGCCTCGTGGACCTGCTGGAGTCTACCTCTGATTCCTCCAAGGGTCGGATAGCCTGCCTGATAACCGACTCCGTCTGGCACTTCAGCCAGCCGGTTGCCGACGAGCTTGGTATCCGAAGGATGGAACTTCGGACGACGAGCATCTCCTCCTTTCCAGCCTTCTCCGCCTTGCCGGTTCTTCACAAGAAGGGCTATTTTCCCTTGCAAGGTGCATATAAAACTCCATGTACATGTCACGTTAACAGTAGTTTGCACTATTTCACCGATCGATTTCAAGTACTTCGTACATTTTTTCGTGATTTTGTGGAACTTGTGTTTTGTATACGTATTTATGTTTCTGAACCAGATAGTATGGAGCTGGAAGAGCCTACCACGGACCTCTGGCCACTTAGGTTAAAAGACCTTCCGATCGTCGAGTCGGAAAACCCAGATGATCTCTATCGCTTGCTCGAGAACATGACAAGAGAGCTCAAGGCCTCTTCGGGACTGATCTCAAACTCTTTCGAAGAACTCGAACCGGCTAAGTTGATCGAAAGTGGCACGAGGGAAATTCCTCTCCCTGTCTTCTCCATCGGCCCTTTCCATAAGTACTTCCCCGCCTCCTCGAGCAGCCTGTGGAAGCAAGACAAGAGCTCTCTCCTGTGGCTGGACAAGCAAGCGCCGGGCTCAGTCCTCTACGTGAGCTTTGGGAGCATCGCATCAATCAATGCAGCTCGGTTCCAGGAGATTGCTGGAGGACTGCTCGAGAGCGAGCAGTCGTTTCTCTTGGTTATCCGACCGGGGCTCGACTTTACCCTGGACGGGTTCATGGACACGATAAACGGACGAGGAATGATCGTGCAATGGGCTCCGCAGCAGGAAGTCTTGGCGCATCCATCGGTCGGCGGGTTCTGGACGCACTGCGGGTGGAACTCGACGCTGGAGAGCATCTGCGAAGGCGTGCCGATGATATGCATGCCATTCTTCGGGGACCAAAGGGTGAATGCGAGATTTATAAGCAATGTTTGGAGGGTCGGATTGCAATTAGAGGAAGATGCCGGGAGAAAAGACATAAAGAGTGCGATTAGGAGATTGATGGTGAGCCAGGAAGGGGACGAGATCAGGGGTAGGATAGTGAATCTGAAGGACAAAGTCAACCGCTGTCTGAAGCCTGGGGGTTCCTCGTTCAATGCTCTTCAGAGGCTGACTGCTCACTTGCTGTCGTTCTAGCTAGCTAGGATGCATGTAATATGGATTATTATCCTTTAAAATTTGAAAATTGTATCTTGTTCCCAGGCACTAGACAATAATTTGATATTCTAACCTTAGAAGTCTGCCTTTCAGGATGGGGCCTAACCATCCCAAGTTCAAGTTGGGTCTACCTAAACTATCATGGATTTTTACCATCCATAAAATTCGAGATTGAAATCTTACTAAAGAAAAAAGGTGTCAAACCTACTTGATCAAATTCGAACCTAAAACCTCACGTGTACTCATTTATGGTGATTGCACATCAGATAATGAGCATAAGAACTGACAATGGAATTAACCAGCATAAGGGTTTTATTAATGAGCCAAAATTTTCTTCTTGGAGGAACTGAAGAAACTTTGCTCTGGAGGCCACTTAAGGGGGCCTTTTTTTTTTTATTTATAACCTACTGTTCATAATTACAATACAACATGATTAATTTAGATTTCAATCGAGTAAATAACAAAAGTCCGACCATAGATGTTTTTCATTTACAATATTTGAAATGAGCTCTTGTTTAAAATTATTTAATCATTTCAACCAACTCATGTGAATTCAACACCAATGATGGTGTTTAATCATCCAAAACTCATTCTTATATTGTTTGATGAGATTGATATCTTAATATCGAATTCCATGCTAAGCACATGTAAAAGAAAAAAAATCCAGTAGAAGCCTGCTCTTTGAACACGAATTTTAGTGGACACTCACTGACTTCTTGTACTATAAAAAGCCTTTAGTGGAGTTGTGCTGATGCGACCAGTTCTAAGTACTAGTTGTTCAGTTCGTTTGCTACTGTATACGACGGTATTTTTTTTTTTTAATAACCGAGATATCCGAGTGCCTTCCGAGCACGTGTACCGAGTAAGTCAGACGAACTTGACGGGTTCAAGAGGGCTGAAAGCCCCCACCCACGGAAGCACGCTCCTCCTAGGAATTGAACCCAGGACCTCTTGAAAGAGGCTTCAGGCTCTCACCAGTAGAACTGTGCCCCGTGGGCAATTGTATTTCCCTTCCCTGGTTATAAGTTGTCAGCCTCTCAGGTTTCTGACAAAAAACAAAATGAAAGACAAAGGGGACCATAAAATCAATGTCACATCTAGTTAAGCGGGTTGCTGGGACATCTCTCTCTTCCCATTTAATTCTCCCCTTGAGAATGATGGGTACATATGCCGATGCCCATTGAGCGTTTACGTCTTCCTCTGTTTTGTCGGTTGGAGAAGCTGAGAAACAAGTTATGATAATTTTTCATGGACGAGAATGTCCGAGTATCCTAGATTTGTTTTTATGATATTCGAGGTCATAATCTGTATAGACTCATGGTTCCTAATCAATAGATTCAAATCGTGTCAAGGTACAAGCAGTTCAGTAACTGGAGTATAAACAAGAAAGGCAGCGACAATCGATAGCACGAACCAGTTTCTCCCTATATTTTTTGTGTCATTATCTTTTTCAGGCACCCTATGTACCGGAACCTAATAAAAAAACAAACTCCAGTAGATTCCTTATTTTGTTACTCGGGTCACATTAAAGAGCTCCGTAGTGGTCCAGTTAGCTCTTGTCTATTCAGGCAATTAGTTAGGGGGATGGATTAAAAAACTGAGCAAGAGGCGAAACTAGAGAAAGAGTGAAATTTAATGAGGCAAAATAATATACAGTAAAAATATAAATAAAATAAGTAAATTTTGCATAAGAGTTTAAGGTTGGAATTCTGCTCTGTTTATCATAGTGGAATGTTGTTAATCGTGGTTGAGAAAGTAAGTCAGACAGTTACTTCGCTTAAGATTGATAATAGCCATTACCTCCACCAGTGACCTCGATTCCTAGAAATTAATTGAGCGATTACGTGCCTTTCATCTCCAACTGTCGGTATAAGTAGGATTTGAGGTCGAGAATTTCAGTTGCACGTGTTGTCTCTTGTATTAATATAGAGTTAATAGACGGATTTTAGGGAACGAGCTTGGAATATTTACTAAAAACATGGTCAAAATTAGTGAAATTTGTATAGAGTTTCACAGGTTTTCCTAAGCAACCGAACATCTTTTGGCAGTTTGTCTATTTATCAACGTTCCCATCGGGCCCATCAAGCCCAAAGAAGGCCCACATTCAAATGCAAGAATGGGCCTCGGCTCGGCCCATAAGCGAATTTCAATTTTAGGGGGAATTTTCCCAACGGGTGGGTGGATTGCTCGATGCATAATTCCCCACCTAAATTCATCAAGTTGCTAAGTATGCTCTAGTACTTGAAAATGAAGTGCACATGTGAAGTTCGATGGTCCGCAACGTGCATTCATCGAGCTATTTAATGCATACCGGACCGGACGCGTCACGTGCTACTTTTCAATCTCTTTCCCTCCTCTCGTTGCTCGACTCGAGCCTACAGCTAGTAATCACATGTCTTATCTTTATTCGTGATAATCAACACAAATGCTCAAAACAAATCTTCACGCAATCTCGACAGTTGGATTTTACTCAACTTTGTATAGTAAGATGCTATATTAATTTACTGAAGGGTTCGAGCAGTCTCAACCGTTGGATTTTATCTCAGTTATATAGTCCAATAATGTATTAATTGACTGAGTGCCAATGGTAAGCAATTAGTTAGTTCGACAAGGTGATCTAATTAAATTTAATTGATGGGCTTTAGTAGTATCTCATAAAGTATAGGAGTTAGTGTACAAAAATTGAAAGGCAGTTTTTTTTTTATGACTGACGGAATAAAATAAATTAATAAAAACCTCGAATATTTTATACAATTGTAGGAGTTATGATCCTTAAATCACACGTAATGAATCCGGGTCTTCTAACGTGTCTCATTGATCAATGTGAGGAACAAAGAGATCACAGTGTAACTCATCTCAAGAGATACCACGTAGATCCAGAAGAATTAAGTCTGAAATTCAATTTCACAAATACTGCAATGGATTCAGGCATGTTTTAATTTAAATACGGTCTCTTGACGATTTAACACATATCATCATCATAATTAAATTCAATTTCAATTCCATATCATCAATCACTCAAAGGAGGGAACATGGCAACGTGAGACTGTCCGGAGAAAACCCTAAACAGATCAAATGCTGGAGACAGCTGAGCTGTCCCAATTAATCGTCTTTGCTCGCTCGACCAATAGGGGGAAAAGATTGATGCCCATGCATATGTTCTTTTAAGATTCACTACCCAATTTGAGCAATGCATGGAATCAAATTTCCTCTGTCATGACCACGTTAGACAGATATTGCCACATATTGATTGTTCTAGCTATACTCCATTGCTAACCATGTTTTCGACATTATTGGTGATGATAATCGTTGGCTATATCAGCACCATGAGATCGATTCTCTAGCTGTGTCACCACTAATTTATTCCATCATTTACAATTATGACACGTGTTGTTCGATAGCGTCTCTTGGAGCATCGCTCGCAACACAGAAGGCTAACAATACCGAAAAAGTTTATGGGGTAGAGAGCTTCCAGATCGTAGAAATGGTGTCTGCCATAACTTTTTTCCCCCTTCCTTTCCCTTGTTGGGATGAAACTAAAGGTCTCTTCATCATGACACAAAAGTCTTGTTCCTCTTCCAATCTCCACGAAATCTTTTTTGAAATGGGGAGCACAAATATTCAATTCTCTCTTCTTTCTTTTCAAAAGCAAAGATGACCATATCTAATAGAGAAAGAGGCCAGCTAAAGGAGAAGCAAGGTTGGCTGCCTCAAAAAGAGGTGTGCTTGCTTTCTGAAAACCAACCAATTTTCCTTCTTTTATAGAGGAAGTTCATGAGTTAGAACTAGATGAGAAGAAGAGTGGAATAAAGGGGTACAGAGAGTTTTACGAATGAGAATCAAATTCGAATTCCACAGTCTTAGTTAAGTCGAGAGTAATATAACAGCGTCAAATTCTTTCTCGAAAACCAACCCAATTAATTGCCATTACATCTGATAAATTGTTGCTTACCTACTTGTCCAGAACATGTGTGCAACATCGACAAGACCACATACTAGAAACTTTATTTTTCTGCTCCTTCATTTCTTAGGACCACCAAATGTATGGGTGTCTCATTAAGTTCTTTCAATGCATACCAGGTGGCTCACCCCCTTTCTAAGGACAGACAAGGGTTGCCAATCTAAATAGCTGCTTGCTTATTAAAAACACATGTTAACAACCAACATAAATTGGTTTAAGTGATTCGGCATTTAGTCTCCTTAAATAAAAATCTAATGTTCGAGCCTTTATGAACACTACAAGAAAACTTAGTTTTATTGTCTAAATTTTGCCGAAAATATGTTTTTTTAGATTTTATTGATAAATTATCATCAATCAATCGATAAATAAAACATAGTCCGGCAAAAAAAAAATATTTAAAATGAGTTTTTAGGCAAATTACCAATAAATTATAGACAAAATTTATTGTCAGTAGTTTCGGTGAAATATTTTGGTCGAAATTTTATCACAAGATATTAAATTTTTAAGTAAAAATTTACCAACAAACTTTTGAAAGGTGAACTTTGTTGATAAACTATTTTAAAAATAATGTTTTCGACAAACTATAGATAAAATTTATTACCAGTAGTTTCGACAAAATATTTTGGTTGAAATTTTGTTAAAAATAATTTTTATACTTGTTGACAAATTTATGAAAAGTAAAGTTTGTTGATAAATATTTTAAAAAATATTTCTGATGAATTATAGAAAAAGTATTTTGTCAGTAATTGGTCAAAAATATTTATATCTATTTTTCATATAGCCTAATATCCAAAATCTTCTCAGCCCTATTGATCCATATTCTATCTTGATTGATCTATTAAGCATAAACCTCTTATAATCATGAATTTTCTTGATTTACTTGTGAAAGTGGTCCAATCAAGTAAATTTTTCTTGAAATGGTTCGGCTTTCAGGTTCAGGTTTTTTTTTTATTTTTAGATTTTTTACTTGTACCCAAATTATTTACAATACTCGAATTTGAGACCTTATTGAAGAGAAAAAGATATCGAACAACATTAACCAATTTATGTTGGCTAGTCTAAATATATTTGTCCGATAAGATAACAAAAATAGAGTTTGAACCAAATGGTGAGGCGTTGAACTTCAAGTGAGGAGATGCTAGTTGGATTCTCCACAAAGCAATTCTACTGCAAATTAATATGGGCAGTGGACGGATGACTCAGTGGAGTCTGTTTGACCTGATTCAAAGCTCAGAAACTTTCGACCAACTAGTGACAGAGATGTTGATTGATAATTTCGTCAATACTTCTTCGATAATTATTTTCAATGAGCACTTTTACATTGATGCATCTTCGGTCGGTTATTTTATCGATATTTATGATTTCCAACAATTTTTTAACCGTTTCGACCATTTATCTTCCATCTCTTCTGTCATTAAATATATATTTCTTGTAGTGAAATAAAATATACTCATGTGGGGAGAGTTTAGCTTTAATGGACTAACCTAGCTTAAATTGGATTAGTAGAAACTCGTAAAACTTCTGAATATCAGTGGTGTAAATAAAAAGAAAAACATGCTACCACAATCATAATCGACATTGACAGAGCTCTGTACATGCATAATGTATATATATACACGTGCTGCCTTGATACAATTTGTTATGCAAAGATACAACCTCGAGCCATGAACATCTCATAAGTTCATCGGGGTCACATATGTATGTATGTGTGGAATCAATTAACTATAGTGAAAAAGTCCTTTTTCCACGCGCCAGAAGATTTGAAAAGTTTGAAGATTGATTCCCGATTGACCCTAGTCGAGTAAAAAGAAGGATGAATTAGTTTCTGGGAAGCATGATTAAAGAAGAAAGCGTGAATTTTAGATGCTTCTAATGACATGTTCCTTGCATATCATAATTAATTATGATTTTGGTTGAGACTCCGTTGCGATGTTCCCTGACTTTTGATGAGAACTTGTCCGTGTCCGAGTAGTTTATATGTGAAATCACAAGAGATGACGTAATTGATAAAATAGCATTGTAACTAAATTGATTTCTTTTTATTCAATTTTTCACGTTTTAATCACTAAAAATACGAACTAAACAGTCAACATCTATTAGCATGCATAGCACTACCAAATATCAAGTATAATTCACAAAAGCTAATGTTTACCGAGCATGCGTGCAAAGAGCATATTTTTAGCAATTGTTTTGATACAAATACTTAAAAAGAAATTTAACGACAACATCTTAGATTTTACCAAATCACACGTGAGTAAATTTAGAGCCACTCAAACACTGTCTTAGGTGGTTTGTTATTGAAGTTTGTGTGCCTATCATTCTAGAGCCAGACCAGAAAGGATTAAAGCAGAAGAGTGTAATATTCGCATCGTAGTGCGCCCTAAGATGCGCATGTGCAATTCATGTCCCTTTTATATATGCAGTTGTATGCACATCTAATCTACCGGTATCGTCGGCTTTCGCTTCGATTAAATGTGATAGATTACAGATGAAACCAAACATGAAACACGTTGCAGGAACCGTGACGAGACAAAATTGATTGCCGCAATTGATGGAGAGACTTAATTAATGTGACAGCTCGAGTCACTTCTATGCTTTTTCTTTTCTCTCGTGCAGTCGGGAATGCACCCACCAAGTAAGAAATCCGTGCTCGATGCTGCCCGGAGAGAGGCTAAGAACTTTATGTGCCTATGCAAATATGGGCAAACACATGTCGAGAATCTCGAGCTCCTTTGTTTTGGGTTATAGGGTAATTTGTGGGGTAAAGATATTGCCCTTAGCACTAATTGGATTCTCCTTTATACGGTAAGACCCAGCTCTTGATTGAAGCCATGTGATCCTTCAAAAGAAAATATGGGTAAAAGATCCTCCTGCTCTATATGAAATTTGGGTCACATTCACCTGAATATCCTCATCAATTAATCTTAACTCAAATATTTTTCTTCTGTACTTGGACAAACTTGGTATCGAGTTATACGACTAACATTGAGTCGGATATTTTTCTTTCGTATTTGAGCTAATATTGAACACTAGTTTCATACTCCAGCCTAATGAGACATAACCACACTTGGTATCTATCTCTGATATCATGTAAAATTTTCAGTGGACTTATAAGAAATTGTAGCTATATCTACCCAAAATCCCAAAGATATAACTATATGATGGTACCCAATTCTTATTATATACCCAGATTCTTTTTATTATCTATCTAATATGGGATTTTGTTGGATTTTGTTCTTAAGTATATCACATATTATAACAGATTTGTAAAAGATCGGAATCATATCCATCATAAAATTTAAACTAATAAAGATATCAATTATTTATATTTTTAGGATTTTCTTTATGCTTTTCGATATAATATTAGATTCTTCGGTGGATATAAGCTGGTGTTATGCAATTAATTCTTGAACTTTTACCACGTAAACTGTGGCACGCATGTGAAAGATAAACCGTGGACCCGTCGATCAGAGCCTTGGCATATGCACATATGGGTGTGCCTCCTACCTTTTGCTTTTATTGTTGAAACAAGCAATCAATTGCTACAAATTTTTAAACCAGCCACGGCCATACAATGAATTATTCCAATATAACAATCACAAAGTTATAACACGAACCAGATCGAGCTGGACATACATCGTTGGGGCAAAACCGAACCCTAGATGAGAAGCTAGCACAAGAGACCCTTTTCTGCTTTAGGAAGATGCATACCACAAGAAGGCAAAATGCCTGCCCTTGTCAACAGATCAAAAGTTCAGTTGTTCTCTTCTACACACTTCGATGGATCCAAGGGAAAATTTGACAGTGAATCCTATTTTCTGCGCTCGTATACGAAGAATGTTAAACTTGATTTTTCACTTTGCACTAGAATGAGTAGCATCCAGTTCGCTTCATGTTCGATATATTGGTATTTTGCCACCTTCTTATTTCTTCTTATTCCCCTCCACAAGTTGACATGCCTTTTTTTACACACCACCCAATATCTAAAATCACAATGAATTAAGTCGGATCAACCACCGAAGAATAAACTAATTTTTTTATCTTTTCATTCACATAATTAGAACCCAAAAATATCATTTAAAAGAAGAGGAGTCAAAACGGCTCAATTATATCATCTTAATTATATGCCTCCCTTTAAAAAAAACAAAAAGTAAAGTTTTACCGATTAAGGCATTATTTATTTTTCCCATCTGTATCACCGATATCTAAAACTCCAATGGGTCTTCACTAATTCAGCTCGACCCTAGTGTTCACAAGAGGGTAAAGGCAATGTTGTTTAATTATAATGAGCAAACAAATACAAAATCCAATGCAGCCTATGAGATCTAAATCTTGCAAGCAATTGGAACAGATCAAGAGCGCACTCAACTCCCACAGAATCATGCGTGATTTTGAGAGGTCGATCGATCCTCAGGCGATGCTGTTGAACGGGGCCAAAGATCAAAGCTACGTTAATGGGACACACCTGCTTTGTGGACATTACATCCATGTGCCCCAAAGAAGGGACAGACGTAGAAAAGAGAGGTAAACCCTCATCGACGTGACTGGACACGTCCCAAACGCCATTCGATACACGTTACATCAGTACACCCGTGCAATTAACCAGTACAGGAAATTAACTGTCCAAGAATTGAAATGGTAATCACTGATTTGATCGGATATCTCATCTGAAAAGTTCGGATGGTGTCTGAATATATATATATATATATGGAATTACACGTGAGAGAGGCGATTCATGGAGCTAGCATGTTTACTATTACTTCGAAGGCCGGTAGGATGGGTTAGGTTATTAATAATTCCAGTGAGGGTAGGGTCGAATTGGTGCACCATTGAAGGCCAGCAATTGTGGTTGTGGTCCATGTAATGCTTCAACTAGGGTGGACAAGATCTAGCACTCCAACCCACCATGATCGATCATGAGTCAATTTATATATATATAATATTCAATTTTTTTGTCTCAACCGCCAGTATTCAGAATCTCAACTGTCTCTGAGAATCTATTTCGAGTCAGGTTAGCTCATTAAAGAGTCAAATTCTCTTGAAATAAATTTTCTCCATTCATAGAAAACTCGAACTTGAAACCTCTAGTTAAATAGATGAGGCGTCGAACCATCTCAATCAATCCGCTTTCCTTCATATCCATTTTTTTCCTTTCAATTTCAACCAAAAGACCCCAAATTAATTGGATTGATTACATACACATGTATGTATAGCCATATAATTGACAGATTATGTGATTAGCCTTTTTAACGAAGAATACTTAGTTATGTTGCCCTGTGAAGACTGAAGATCATTATACAGTAATCCAACCTAAGATAATGCCATGTTCCTATTTTGCAGTACGGAGAAGAATGACTCGGGTAGTGTGTTCTACTAGTTGAGCACAAGTCAGATCTCTCATCGATTAGATACATTTTGCTTCGATGACAATATTATGCGCATGCACGCCTGCCCATATGTGGTATGGCATGATGACAGAATGCTGAGGGAGACATAATAAGCAATTGACGATTATGAATTACATAATATAATAGACATTTAGAACTTGTCTAAATTCGTGACTGCATTGATAATTCAATCATTTGCTTTATGATGCTTCAGATTTCAAGGAATTGTTTACCAACTCTGACCATACTTAGGACACTATAATTCAGATTCCTAGTAAATTAGATGACACTGAAACCCACGAGTTTAGAAGGGAATAGAATAGAAAGAAAAATAAAAGAAGTATATAGGGAATTAAATCCACCAACGATGGCAACTGAATGCAGGATCTTTTAGCTCTTGATCATGAACGATATCAATTGTATTTAATCCTTTTTTGCTAGATCATTTGATGTGTAACAAAGTGTTATTTATCTTTGACCAAGTAATATATAACGTCTAGGACAAGAGTAAGTTTTTCCTGTAATAATATTATCATGTAATAATATTTACATAATTAAACGAGTAAATAAAATTAAGTTGTTTGTAGATCTGGAAGTTGTATTGCCTACCGTTGGATCCAAGTGTGTGCGTCTTTTAATACCTTTTTTAAGGTCAAATCATGTGATCATATCATTGACTTTTATTATATCTTCCCTCAATTATAACAATGTTTATGTAATTTTGAATCACTTACCATCATATCCAGCGGCAATACAATTTATCTAATAATGTTAATTTAGTGGTTGGATAAATCTTTTTTTTTTTGAAATAGTGGTGTGATTTCATTCAACTATGATCAAACTTCTCTACATATGGTAGATTTTTTAGAAGGCTTGACATATTTTTCATTTAATCAAAGTTCGAATGAGTGGAGTAAATTTATTATTGAGAGAATTTTACTCTTCGATGGATTGACCTAACTTGGAATCATAAGTTGGCCAACTGAGGTAGTGAGCTTTCCCGATATGAATCTTTACTTAAAGAGGAAAGATATCTTACTATCCCAATGACTCATATTAGTTAATTTTTTTTAATTAAATGAAAGTTTGGTTTGGTATAGGATAGTGTGGGGAGAACATGAATTGGACCACGAAACTTCAATTATACAGCGACATTTTAGATTAAATTTTCCCAATTTTGATTTCTTGAAAATATTATGATATAATAAACATCAAACGACAACTTGTTGGGGATTTTCCAAGAACTGAGAAACGGGGGTGACCCACCTACTTGAAAACCTCTTCCCATGTGTCTGGTTTATTAGAGAACGGTGTCTGGACCATGGTCAGGTGGCTGCAATTTTTTCTAGGCCTTCGAATTTAATAGTGGAGGAGGTTGTGAGAACGAAAGATACAATGATTGTGTAACCAATACAAATCGAATCTAAAATCCCTTCATTCCCAGCCGATGACGCTCGTGTGCTAAAGAACTTTGCGAGCCCTTTGCCGGTGCTTAAGTACCGAATGAGGTAAGCTACAAATAGAAGCTTCAGGTTTTGGAGAACGAAGGATCCACGGGAGGTTGCGAGGGAGGAAACATTCCTTATCGTCTCGGGCTGGTAGAGCAGCTCTTATTAAGGTTGTTGCTCTGTCTATTCCGACATATGCAACAAGGTGCTTTAAATTTCTTACAACTTGTGCAGAGAAGTAGATGGAATGGTATCAATAGCTTGGCGGGGACAACGGAGAGAATGTGGGGAGGATATGGAAGATATCGATCCGGCTTTATCGTTTGAAATGGCTTGGTGGGTGTCTGAGAATTACCGAACTAGCGGTCGAGTGGAAGCTTCCTTCAAGCTGAGAAAGGATCTAGAGCCCTCCTGGCCTCGTTACAATATGGAAGGGAAGTGATAGTGAAAAGGTAGCGTTTTGGCAAATTCGTAATGGAGAATCAGTGAAAGGTTTCGATGGATGCCTGGTCACCCGATACAATGGATCACTACCTTACACAGATAGCTAGTGGGGCCGTATTAATTACATATGCGTTTATTATTAGAGCCGTTATTCCAATCTAGCCTAGTAATACATTGAATTTCGAGATGTAACTATAATTTTCAATTTCTCGTTTTTCATATGAATCTAACGATCCACAATGGTGTATATCTATGGACTCGATTAACTTGCAATATTAAAAGCTTTGCCCAAAAGTCGAAATGATCACATATATAATGGAGTGGGGAAAAAAGAAATTCAATAATTTTTTCGATTACAAATAAAAATAAAGAGGTATGGAAATTTTTATTGATTATAATTGAGCTAATAACCTCTCGATTGAAATTAATAGTGATATCATTCTACCGAACTCGATTTCTGATCAAATCCAATCATTTGATTTAGTTGGACTTAGGTGACCTCTCTCTCTTATATTGAACCTTCCCGTCTTCGCACTTTCCTCTGCAAACGTCTTCATGAGAGAGAGAGGGAGAGACTATTGCAAATGGAGGAGGCATCCAAAGGGATCGCATTGATCCCAATTCATCATCAAGGAAAAGAAAAAGGAAAATATCAGTTCCTCTTTTAAAAGGAGGAGAGATCGAGATCGAAACCCGAAAAACAGTTTCGTCGGACTTCGGATCATGCCATCCCTTCGGATACCTCCTTCAGGGGCTCTTAGATTCCATCGCAGTTCGCGGGCAACGTCTCCGAGCAGATTGTTCCTGTGTTCCATTCGAAGAAAGAACACGGCCAGGGCTTCTGTATCTTCACATCAAGGTGAGTAATTGCTCGAACTTCAGCAACCCTAATTGGTTTTCTGTTCATATGTACATACATACATATATATATACGCACACAGTTCTGAAGCTTATAACATTGCTCATGGAGTTTTCATGTATATTTCCAGTTCGTCTTCTTCTTCTTCCTCTTCCTCTTCCTATTTCTCTTCTTCTTGAACGAGATGTAATCAAGGAAGATGAATATAAATGGGAAGAACGCGAACGTTGGATCTGATGATGGCTTGTTAGTTAAATTAGAGACTCTGTTGACCGATTATCTTGAAATTGAAGATCATCGGAGATTAACTTTCGACTTAATAATAAAACAATACATCACCGCGATTATGTCTATGTACAAAAAGGGTTCTTTGTTTCGATTTTGATATAACTCGTGCGTCGTCGATGAAATTAATTAATAATCTCATATTCGAAGTTACAAGATCGAGATAGATATTATACATGCCTCAATGGTCAAGAACATCGGTCATCACTTTTAAGTATATATGTAATTGATCCGAATTTGCTGGTGATCACCCTTTTTGATTTCCATCTTATATTATATTTTATTTTATTTTTCCTTTATTAGAGAAATAATTATAATTCAGTATATTTTTTATTTATTTATATTTGTTTTCAGCCTCTCTTCCGCAATCCACATGTTCACCAATGCTCCCTATGCTGAGGTTGCTTGCTAGTTCTAAGTATGACACCCCCTTTTCTCACATGGCTCCAATTAACTAATTACACGTACACAACTCCTTCCCCTTCTGTCTATCTCTCCCTCTTTGATTAGTGGCCATCACTTGCTGACATTAATCTGCTTTGTTAATTCAAGAAATGGAAGAACGCTTGCCCAGCTGAAGAATCATTCCTCATTTCATAATTATTTCTTCAATAATCTCTTCTGCTTGATCGATTCTCTCCTCTTTTTTCGACGGGAAACGACATCCATGAGCAAGAAGGAGGATCTAACCGATGAGAGAGGAGAATACACGTCGTGAAATCTTATCTAACTAATAAGAATTGATTATTTTAGTTGCTATCGGATCATTTAGCTGTAATGACTAGGGGAGAAACACATATATTTTAAAAAAAGCAATAATAAATTAAACAGACAACAGCCTAAAATTGATTTGTTTATACAAAGAATCTAATCGGTCTTAATTAGTTTAGATTCAATATCGGCTAGATCATCGAGGGTAAGACTCTTACAATCATAGAATTCTGCATTACGGGGTTCAAACCCAAAATTTTATTTAAGAAAAAGATGTGTTAGGTTAATTCAGCCAGGTTTCTGTTTGAATAAATTTGAGGAACTAGGTCTCCACTGCAACATTTGTCTTCTGATGCCCCAGTATCGACCTCTAGTGTCCCCTTCTCAGACTACATGGTCCTTCTACAAAGGATGCATTTAAGATGATGACAAAACAAAGAAAAGGAAAACCTATGACCGTTCGATATTTTGTATCAATGGTTGATTTGAACCTAATCTTTTCTTATTTTTCTATTTTTATCTTAAATTTCTGAGTTGGAATTTTAGTCCATTTTATTATTAATTATTGTTTTAAAAAATTTGTGTGATTGGTACCCTACAAAAAGAAATATAAACTAATTAATAAAAGCATGCAAACCAAATGATTTCAATAAATTAAATAAAAAACAAATATTTTTGAGGTCAACTGAGCAGCACTTTTGGAGCACAATTGATTCTTCATGGAGTCCACTGCACAATCATAGTGTACCTTGACTAATGGGTGTGTACTACCATCATTTAGTAAGGGGGAACTAATGTCCAGCTACCTGTGCATCCCCGGGTTCAGTGCATCGTGTGTTTATCGTTTAACAGCTCGGAAGCTTGTCAAGTTAGTCGAAATAAACAGTCGATTAATTATTGAATCGATCGAGAGGTAAGCATGTACCAAAGACGATGAGCTCCAATACCCTGCTGGAGAGAATACTCCTTATTGTGCCACTTGTACAGTCTATGTGGTCGGAATTTACATGTCTCATGGACTTGCAGGTGTTCATGTAGGCCACGGAGAGCGATTTTGGAAATCTAAGCATCCGAGGACGGATCTGGGGATGTGCAGATCCATGAAATATTATATATATTTTACATGATTTTATTTAATTATTATTGAATAATATTATTACGTCCTTTTGATATGTTATATTTCTCTTTTATTGAGTTTCGCTCTCTAAACAAATGTTATGGATCGGTCGAAGCGGAGAACCCTAAGTCACGATGAATCATTGTGCCTTAGATTTTATAGCAAAGATTGAGATCCAGAGTCAATGCTTTCCTTGGTTCTTTTTGAAAGAAGTTGAAGGTATCCAACAACTCCACAAACTCTGAGAAAAGCTGAAATAATTCTTCCTTTTTTTCTCTAGAATAAATTTGAGTGAAGTGTTTTTTTTTAAATTTTTTGTGCATGGTGGGCAAAATATGAATTGCTTTTGCAAAAGTTTACAATTTTATTTAGTATTTTTTATGTAGATAATCTAATGTTCAAAAAAATTCAACGAGTTCCAACAATTTCAGGTTCGAGTGGTGTCTTCCTACTAAAGAAAGGCCAATTCTCGCGATGATGAAATTTCTCAATCAATAAGACTCGAGCCAGAGAAGACCGTGGTTAAATGTTGAAAATATTTTCAACGAGGATCAAACTGAAACAGATAGAAAACAATATGACGTAAATAGTAATTTACCACATGGTCAAGGTAGAAACAAGCCTGAAGGAAAATGGGCTGGTCCTGTAGACCTATTGGGCCGAAATGGTTTCTGTGGTCGCTGAACCAATCCAACCTTTTGGGCTCTGAAAACTGTTTTCTTCAAAAAACCTCAACGACGTAACAACGTAATTTGAAAAATCACCAATCAGATTTACAAATGAGTGAATCGGTGCTAACGGTCCAAGTAACTGTTATAATCATTGTAAAACCGCTGTGCAGATGATTCTTGTTTTTTGATATGGATTACATTATAGGGAGAAAACTATTAATAAATAGACAACGTAATGTAAAAAAAGAAAAAGTAAATTCCCATCACAATTAATAAAAAAAATGCTCTAATTGTCTAAAAAAAAAGAATGCCAAAATTATAAGAGAAAAAAAAGAATCAATTAGTAATTAATTAATAAATGGAGGAGTTCTATGCCTAATTAGACCAAAATCTATCCACTGAAACCTAATTTTCTTTGCATTCCTAATTCTCAATTATGTCTGTCGATGTTAACGTGTATGTAAAATATGCACATTGGAAGTCAGCAAGTCTCACGTCCTTGAATCCATCAGGGTCCGGACCTATCGCAGATGCATCCGGGATATGGATTGGCATAAAAGGACTCCTCCAACTTCATCTTCTGGTTGCTTCCCGGCTTTCTCGGGTCGGGAAATCCTGGTTCCCTCGGCTTGGGCAATCCGGTCCGCCCAATGTGGAGGCTCTTCACCCTCTCCAAGAACCTCTTCAGAGGCATCAAGTCTTTGTCCAACCGATCGACCAGTTTCACGAAGTCTGGCCTGCGAGAAATGGAAGACACCATGGTTAGGAAAACATGTGATCAAGATGGAAGCATGTGCGTAAGTACATACGTACTGGTAAGGGCTGATGGTTTTTCGAAACCCTTCGTATATCCGGTGACCCTTCACGGCCTTGGCCATGTTCCCGTCGTACGTGTACATGAAAACATCGCTCTCCACTGCCATGATGTAGTCCAGAGCGGCGAGCTTGTTCTGGTGGCCGAGGAAGGGCTTGAGCTCCTCCTCATCAATTGCCAGGCTGAAATGGTTGTAGAGATTAGGGTACTTGGCTTGTAAGGGCCCCAAACCTTGCTGGCCATAGATCGGACCCGATACGATATATATCCGGGTTGAGGGAGGGAACCCTAAGCCCTCGAGGAGGAAAGCGGCCTCCCTTGGGGTCAAGGGACAGCCGCCCTTGTGCCGCTTCTCCCAACCGTCAATCTCCTTGTCCTTCCAGTGCTTCACTTTGTACCTCATCGCCTTCAGCTCCTCAGCCTCAGTCGAGGTGAGGTTGTGGCTGCATCCTGTGAACGCCAGCATGTCCTTCTCGTACCTGTTACAATTTCATCGTAAGTTGTTTCAGTTCTGTAAGATGGAAAAGATTACACAAGAAAGGCAAAGGAAAAGGCCTGTATTTATAAGGTACCTTAGATGAAGGGCAACGTAAGGTTCGCTGTTTTTCCTCAACCTGTTCACGAACTTCTTCCCGAGCTCTTCTATGTCCTTGGCGTATCGAAGTGCCTCGAAGTTAGCACGACACCGCAGCCTCTGGATCGAACCCGCGACGCCGTTGTTAACGAGCCGAGAGTCCGTGTGAGTGAACTGTATCACTTTGTTCTTCCGCAGCAGGTGCACCATATTTCTGTAGTAACTCGGCTGTTTGAGACCAGACCAACAATTATTCCCTTTTTTCACAAGTCATAGGCCTAATTCATATTCGGACCAGTCGAATCAGTCCATTGATAGATAAAATTCTCGTAATATGAACTCTCTCCAATGATAAAACTTTAAATCGAGACCTTGCAGAAGATATATATTACTATCTCATCAGTCAACTCATGTGGGTACCAACTTTTACATGGTAAATTGGAACAATCAAGAGCATTAATCACGTGAGTTACCTTTGACCAGGAAACGGGTGCCTTCTTTATAGGTTTCACATGTGCGAGCTCTGGTGGAAGCGACTCCACGATGTCGATATCATCCTTAAGAACATTCATGAAATGCTTCCAGTCGAAAATGTCCTTAAAATTACTGTAAAATCGAACCAGGCATGTAATTTCAGAGCATAATTAAGAACAATAATGGGAAAAAATTTCATTTATTATATGTATTCTGTAAATCATACCTTGAATCTGTCCAAAAGGAATTGCTGTCAAGAGTAGGGAGAACGAGGGTTGCGTTCATGATCTTTGCCACTGCAACCATATCACTTATCTATACAAATAACAACATTCTCTCTTAATTCGGTAAAACGATTCTAATTCCCTCGTATTTCGACAAGAAACGAAGAAGTATACGAAAAGAAAAAAAACCCGAGATTTACCCCGAGTCTCATCTGATTCAACCCGCCATTAGCGTGAACTAAAATGTACCCGTTCGTGCTCCTGCTCTCTAGTTATCGTAAAGGGATGAATGTATTAGGAAGAATGCACTCGAAACCCAGGACGGCATAATTATATATCAGTCTTACTCGTCTCGTGACTCGATCGATTGGTGCACTTGTAGAATCTTCCACGCTCAACCGGCTGCGTCCACAGTTCAGTGTTCTGATATAGAACAAATCATAGTAGTAAACAAACATTGTTTTTTCACAAAAATCATCCAATCATCTCCTTTCCCGCGTAAATTTGTACATGCCCACCAAAAAAAACTACCTTTGACGCAATAGTCGGGGAAAAAAACTGCCTAGAACGCAATCCAATGAAGAAAATTAAACAAAAAGGAAAAAATTTGCGTCGAGATGACGACGGACCAACCTCTTGTGTTCCCGGTGGTGATTGTAGGACGTGGTTTTTCTCCTCTTCTACCTCGGGTTCAGTGGCGTCGCCTTCTTTGTCGGGTACCGTCAGGGCTTTTTCCTGAACTTCATGGTGATCCCTGACCACCGTTCCACCGATCTCTCCCATGCGGCTCACAATGGCAAACTTCAAGAGGAAAGAAACCGAGGCAAAGACGGCCACGAACACGACCAACCGGCGGATCCCCTTGGGGCCTAACCTCAGCAGCTGGGGTGTTCTCCTCCGGCCGGAATGGCCGACCTTGGCCATGTCGCCACCATTGGCATAGTCCTCCTGCGGGTCCTCTAGCGGCTCGAGCAGTCTCCGCCTCGTCATGAATATCAATGCATGCGTAAATATGCACTGAATGTATCAATCGACAGAGACCCAACGAAAAGAAATAATTAAGAAAGAAAGGGATTTCGATGTTGCCTTGCCAGGTGAAATCTTGTTTTTGTCTTTTCCTGGGAATTGTAGGGTTGGTGATCTGATGGCTTTGTTTAAGATGCAGTTTTGGAATAATGGGAGAGCGTAATGCGAGGAGAAGACGACTCCATTCTTTCTGTCTCTCTTTAAAATTTTTAATTTATTTACATGTAATATCTTATAATTTATCGAGAAAAGATTTTCGTATCGCATCTATATAAAATTTAAACAGTTCAATTTTCAAATAAAAGATACCGTACCAATTGATTTAGACAAATATCACGTCTATCACTAGATTTAAATTGCCACAACGCTAAGAGTCCGTTATCTTTAATAATGAAACAACTGTGAGTTAGGTTAATCCGAATTTTATCACTTCAAGATTGGGGTTATATATGGATTTATCGATCAAGATTTTCTCTCTGTATCTGTATAAAATTTAAACTGTTCAATTTTCAAATAAAAGATATTGTATCAATCGATAAATTTGAAATATCGCAATGCATACCTAAAATCTAGACGATTATCATTGAATTTGAATTATCGCGGTACCAAGAGTTCGTTATCTTTAATAACGAAATAACTGCTTGTGCTTTGTCGAAGAAAAATCGTTGTTCAGATGCTTCTGGTTTAAATGATAAACTGTCCGAAAGATCGATGAAATCGATTGATCTTCACTGCAATTAATTAATCGATTGTCACCATGAACTACAAAAATGTAGAGCTCTCTGAATGTTTTATCGATTGGTCACATTCCTATTTTCGCCCATCAATTCTTCTTCATGGTCTTGTCCCTCTCGATCCCTTTCATTCCAAAAATTGTTTGTTCCTGCGATGAAATCTGCTTTAAAAAAATATTTTTAAATAATTTTTAACAGATTTTATCAATTTTTACGGCCCGAGTCTAGCTTGAATTTTTGCTTGTAAGTTGTAATAATATTATTATATCTTTTATTTTCAATAAAATCAAGGACAGCATAAATAAAATCAGTTATATATATTCAGAGTACAAACCAGGGCATAAGATTCAATTAATCATCATATTTAATTATATATATATAAAAAGAAAATTAGTATATTATGACATCACTGGCGAAAGAATCAGAGGTTTTTCAAAACTTGAAAAAGGTTTCTTTGAAAATTTAAACATCGGTAAATAAAAGAATTACATTAAAACATTGGAATATCGAGCATAAAAATTTCTGAGCCTTTTCTTTCACTTTCTCACTTCTATAATATATATATATATGTATGTATACTATAATTAAAATAAATAAGATGGATATATTTTGTTTTTATTTTTTATAACTAATTTTCTATAATAATCAAAGTTACTAACCAATAATTGGCCGAAAAATCAGATATAATTTTCCTGAAAAATTAGAGATGATGCAATAATTTTTTCATAATTGATATTTTCATTAAATAAAATATGATTAACACTGAAATCGGGTAGATCAAATTTTTTAGTATCAAATATATTATATATAGCGGATCTGATACGAACAAATTTCAAAATAATGGTGTATTATAATATATTAAAAACGATTTTTCGGGCAAATGCAAATAAAATTTAAAAATGGATACTGCTGATATGTTTAAGTAAATATCAACGAATTTAAATTTTTATAAATAGAGAAAATTAATGATGTATTTTCCAAAAAAGAATCTATCGGGCTGGACAAGACCGGTCCATAGAGACCAAGCCCGATTCGATTCATTTCCTCAACCCTATAGATTCCCGAATTAGGGCTGGAGCTTCTGGTCTGGCGCTTTCGGCTTCGGCTTCGCAGGTTCTTCTCAACCCAGCAAAGGTACGAGCTTTGCATCGGCGGCGGCGAAAATGGTGAAGGGGCGCCAAGGAGAGAGAGTCAGGTGGCCTCCTTTTCCCGCACCTGAAGGAGTGAAAGTTTGCACCTTTCAGTCAATTTTTTCTTCTCACACTTCAATGGCTCAATTTGATTTGCAGGCTCTACGTGCGAGGAACTGTCCTCGGGTATAAGAGGTAATTCTAGTTGTTATCCTTTGATCGGATGTGGTTTCTTTCTCTAGGGTCGTGATAGCGTAATATTTGCAGTGATGTATGACTGAAGCTGTGTAAATCTTTAATGTGATGGTGGGCAATGTTGAAGTTGTGATTTCAGGGTTGCCTTGATCTAGATTAAGCAGAAAGTAGAATTTTTGCCTTCTTATTAAACCGCCTTTGTCTGTTTCGATGAGAAGAAAGGGTCGTCTCTCTTTGCTCAGTCTGATTCTTTATTGGATGAAAAGGGGAAAAATGGAATTCCATGGTTAGTTATGACTTCTTCCTAAGAAATTAATCTCCAACTAAGTTAATCTGCATAATACTTAGTTATGGATTTGAGTTTACAACCTGCTTAGAGGAATAAAAGTTGTCATGGGAAGTTAGTTGACGGATTTTGATTTTCTTCGTATCCTGTGATACAGGTCGAAGTCGAATCAGTACCCAAACACGTCATTGATTCAGATTGAGGGAGTGAACACGAAGGAGGATGTAGCATGGTACTGCGGTAAGAAAATGGCCTACATCTACAAGGCTAAGGTCAAGAAGAACGGGACCCACTACCGTTGCATCTGGGGGAAGGTTACGCGACCCCACGGTAACAGCGGAGTTGTCCGTACTAAGTTCAAGTCAAACTTGCCCCCCAAGTCCATGGTAAAAGAATTGGATAAGCTCATCTTTAGGTGTTGAAGTGTTTTCCACTGTTGGGTTTTGATCTGAGTGGTTTTTCTATTTTTTTTTCTCTTGTGCCACTTGCAGGGAGCTCGGGTTAGAGTATTCATGTATCCTAGTAACATATGAGGTACCTCATTGTATACCTTTAAGGATTTCCTTAAACTTTCTTTTGTTCGTTCAAACTAGAAGTAGATTGAGACTGTTTGCCCTTGTGAAAAAGTTCCTGTTGGTTATAGGAGAGTGCTTTGTACTTGATACAAAATTGAGATGGGAACTGTGGGAAGGTTTTGGTGGAATGCTTTGGCTTCTGTTGTCGATATCTACGAATTCTAGGGATCTCTACTGATTCTTTACCTGAATGAAGGTTCAGGGATTGAATTTTTGAAGCAATTTTCTGTTGAACACTGTTTCTATACTTGTCCTAGTAAGTTATTCTGACATTGTGGCAAGCTTGATGAGGTTCTAATTATCTAATATAGAAAGGGGCTGGAGCTTACACTGCATCCATGGATCAGTTCTTTACAAGTCTAGTTGTCCCTTGCTCCTTCTTAAAGTTCTCTTTTCTTGTGTACTCTGCAGCTACTGAGAACATGTGGGCACCATTGAAATCCTCCCAGAACATGAGAATCCACTGTTTTCCTTTCCTCGTGCACTAAGATAGGTGGTTTTCCCCTTTCAGACTACAGCTTTGAAGCTTTCAGTCTTTGCAGTTTTCCCATCATTCGTGGACACTTTCTTGCAGCTGTGACCAGGAAGTTTGACCCATTTTGAGTTTCATTTTCAGGATTCAGCATCCCATGCTTATAGTATGCGTGATAATGTCTTTGGTTGAAAAGCCTGTGTGTGGTTAGGTGCTTGGTTCAACCTACAGATGTTCCTTGCACGATCCAATTTTCTTTATCCAAAAAAGATCATGGGAAACATAAATTAGACGGGAAGCGGTTCGGCGCATTAATATTGTCCTTGATATATGATGAAGAGGTCTCAGTTCAACTCTGATTACTAGAAGTCTCAATTGCTTTTTATCTGTACCTCTTTTGCAACCAAAAATATTACGGATCTTGGGCCATCCTGAGTTCCGTTGCTTTGGTTACAAATTACAGCACAGTCAACTGATGCAATGAGAAGTAAAGGGACAGAGCAACATACGTAAACAATGCCCAAATACACATCACGATCATGTGATGGGCTTCTCCTTAAAGTATACAAAAAGGGTCGATTACATGTTTCCCATTGGGTGCCCACATTCTCAATTCAGTTTATGGTCTCTTTCAATTTTTCACAATTAAAATGTATGTTTAGTTGCAAGGTCCACACACTAAATTATTTTTGTGTCAACTTTCATTTATTTTTTGAAAATTAATATTTTGAAACAAAGTTAGCAACTTGTCTAGAAAGGATATCCATAAATGAGTACATCCCTTGCATATAGCAATAAATAAAATGAGAAAAACCAAGAAAAGAATAAATGAAACGAGAGAGAAAAAAGTGAAAAAGAAATTGTCTTCCCTTGTTGAACAGCAATTATCTATCTATTAAGATTCAATTAATATTTTCTTATTTATATTATGAGATAATATCATTAAAACAATTTCAAATTCCAAAGTATTAATATTTTCAAATAAATAAAAATTTTCCCCTCTAATATCTTCATTTAATTTAGAAAATATTTTGCACATCTTCATTTAAAATAAGATGATGGATTTTGAGTCTCTATAACAAACAAAATTAACGATTATGATTTTCTCCACTCTTTAATTAACGGTGGATTGAAGATGAATAATTATTTTTTCTTAACATCAGATGATGCTAATCCTAAAAAAAATTTGATCTAATGGTTTATCATAATCTAAATAATAATTAATTAGTTTTTTTCTTGATAAAATGAAATATCTTTTGTAATTTTTTTAAGTATTTAATTCTATTCTAAAAAATAATTATAAATAATAAAGTCCGCTCACGTCATTTAATTACGAGATGGCGCCAATCGTCTGCAGCTGGTCTCACCTCTGACCCCTCTGCTCTCATCTCCTTCCTTCTCTTTCCTCTCCCTTCTTCCTCCCTTCTCCTATTCCCCGGCGAAGAGAACTTGCAGAAGCTCCCCCCAAAATTCTCTCTTTGTTCTCTCTCTTTCTCTATCCGAACCTTCATTGCCTGCCCGTCAAACAACCAAACATGACGGAGCTCTCCGACTGCCAGATCCATGGCGGCATTGCCGCCCTGTAGCAACGCTCACCTCCACCAATTCAGATCTTGCATCGCCGCCGCCGGCAGCGGAAAAGGCCCAGAGACATGAAGCCCACGAGCAAGCTGTTCACCCTCGTCCTCGTGTCGTGCTGGTACTCGTCGAACATCGGCGTTCTGCTCCTCAACAAGTACCTCCTCAGCAACTATGGCTTCAAGTACCCCATCTTCCTCACAATGTGCCACATGTCCGCTTGCTCCCTCCTCTCCTACTTCGCTATCGCGTGGCTCCGCCTCGTCCCGCTTCAGCACATCCGCTCCCGACTGCAGCTCCTCAAGATCGCCGCCCTCAGCCTTGTGTTCTGCATCTCCGTCGTCTTCGGCAACATCTCCCTGCGCTTCCTCCCCGTCTCCTTCAACCAGGCGGTGGGGGCCACCACCCCCTTCTTCACCGCAGTCTTCGCCTACCTCATGACATTCAAGAGGGAGGCTTGGCTCACCTACATTACGCTTGTTCCCGTCGTCACCGGGGTCATAATTGCAAGCGGGGTACGAAATTACAATGATAATCTCACCCTTGTTTCCTTCTTCTTATTCAATTTGCGTTATTCTATGAACTCGCATGCTCTTTGGCCTTCTCTGGATTAGGTACTTATGATTTGGAATGTCCATGTATCTCCTACTTGTGCTGATTTGATTGGATTTCTGAAGTTTTAAAGGTTGACTTTATTAAAATATCTGCTTGGCTTATGCATTTGGTGGAAAATTTGCGTTCTTTTTTACCTGTCTCTTAGATAGGGGCATTGGATGAATTCGGTTGCCGATGGCATTAGCGTTCAAGAGAGATCGGTATGATGACAATGTGGATGATCTTGAACCGATGTGATATATTAGATACCTCAAAAGTTTTTTGCTTTTTTGCACTCGAGATTCTCTGAAGATGGATTTTGCTCAAATTCTACATTTTGTAGGAGGTTAGTTATTAATTTGGCGCTGAAACAAAAATTGGATTTTTCACTTAAAGAAACTGTCCCTTTTTTGGGTCTTTTTGGTGTACCAATATAATGGGTGTGGTAGTCTCGAAATACCGAATATTTACTTAGAGGAGAGGAGAGGCAGGCTAGGGAAGGATATGGGGAATCGTTAATGACTTTGAAGACTTGAATCTTTTGGGGCCTTGATAATCGAGCGTTGGAATTTGCATTTGGTGGAAGGAAATTCTGCCAATGCATTGACCAGCAGGTTGGTGAACTGCAGTAATACTCCTTTTAGAGAAAGGAAAGCTAGGTATGAGTTGGGAATCACGTAACTTACCACATATGGGCCCTTGATTTCATCAAAATTGGTATTGATTCGGTTGCTTAAAGGATACTCTTGATGAAATATTTAGGATATCATGATAGCAAATCTGCTGTGCCATCATCTCTGAGTGTGTTTAAAAAAAAAAAAATACTCTACAGGGTGAACCAAGTTTCCATCTCTTTGGCTTCATAATGTGCATTTCGGCTACAGCTGCTAGAGCACTTAAGTCGGTTCTACAAGGGATCCTGCTTTCCTCCGAAGGGTAACTCTCTCAGTCTCTCTCTTTCCAAGAACTACATAGTTCCTCTCCTCTTTTATGACTCTGAGAAGGTATTACATGCAGGGAGAAATTGAACTCCATGAACCTTCTTCTTTACATGGCTCCGATGGCTGTTATCTTCTTACTACCCGCTACTCTCATTATGGAAGAGAATGTAGTTGGCATCACTCTTGCTCTTGCAAGGGATGACGTAAAGATTGTCTGGTATCTTCTCTTCAATTCATCACTTGCCTATTTCGTGAACTTGACTAACTTCTTGGTCACGAAGCACACCAGCGCTTTAACTCTTCAGGTACACCTCCTCCAAAATGAGGTTACTATATTTTTCCGAATCATATTAGTTTCTGTTTGTTAACCGTGTTTATGTTTCCTTGGATAGGTTTTAGGAAACGCTAAAGGTGCAGTTGCAGTGGTCGTCTCAATCTTGATCTTCAGGAATCCTGTCTCTGTCACAGGAATGCTTGGTTACACGTTAACCGTATTAGGAGTAGTGCTTTACAGTGAGGCCAAGAAAAGAAGCAAATGATGAACATATTCGCACAAGTCCTGGGAGATATCACGAATGATCTGCCCATTTCATTAGATCATCAGACGTGGCTCATTTTGTTAGAGGGATGTGGAAACCTGAAGGGATGTATCCATCAGGTAGTGAGATTTTTCGTATGTTGTTCTGATTTATCTTAAGTGAAAATGCTCGAAAAAGAGTTACCATCAGTCTTACAGCAATTAGCTTAAAGGAAGATCGAAGGTTGTAATAAGCTGCCGATTCTTGCCTGTATCAATCCAATTTGATCTTATTCTAATTTTGGTTTTGGAATTATGTAATTTTTATTCTTTCCTTGTTACTGGAAGGAACACTGAATTTTGGATACCAATACAAGGGATCAAGATAAAGGATTTGTCATGTTAATTACAAGAATTCAGTTGAATTCATGACTTTGTCTGGGTGTTAGTGGCCTGAAGTCTCAGTTGTCAAAACAAGATTAAGAATTGCTAATCTTCTATGGCACATAAAGTTTTGGGGATTTTGATTCTGATATTCAACACATTCCATGCTCGGAATTGTGGATGAAACTGTTATTGTGGCTTATCCCCACCAGATTATCCTTTTCTTTGATGATGATTTCGTTCATAACATGCTGAACATGTTGCTGTTGATACAGCGGATGAAGAATTCCTTGGTTTGAAAGCAGAAGCTCTTCATAAAAATTGAAGGGAAGAAAGTCTGATATCTTCTAATCAGTCAATTCTTGCAACTCTGGGACACGCTATCCCATCTGATCAAATCATCAAAGAAAGTAATGAAGCCGAGTTTTTCTAGTGTTAGAAAGAAGAAGAAAAACAGCAGCACGCCCGGATGAAGTGGGAAGAGAAGCATTTGGCAAATGCGCGAACATTAAAAATTAGTACACGGTTTCAAGATTCAGGAGCAGCTGCTGTTGCTGCTACAGCCGTACGCTTCATCGAAGCAGACTTTATGAGGTGGTTGTAGCTACCCTTCTTGAAAAGATGTGAGAAGTGGTGCTTGCAGTACAGGATGCCATCCAGAGCGGCATAGTTCGATGGAGTTATTGGTCATCCTCTGTGGGAGCACTTGAAACATGACATATGATATGTCCGACTCTCCACTGTTACCTGTAATTACAGAAGATCTGCTACTTACGCCCAGAAAATATGAAGAGACCTATCTCAGACAAACTTAGGCACTTTTAAAACAAAACTCGACCTCCAAGCTTATAATTCATCTATTCCTATGAGTTGACACATGATCAACCAAAAACACAAGGTCCCTGCAACTTCTTATAGATTAATATGACTTTAGTACAATGTGTACAGAGAAACAAGTTAACAAGAAGAATAAGAAGATTGCAGTGAAAATAGTCCGCAGATAAGCTTACCTTCTCAAGGGCGTAAGCAGTTTTCCCGCAAGTTGCACATTTATCTTGTGCGCCTGAGAACATTCCCACAGCCTTGCTTGGTGAGCTCGTCTGAAACCAATAGGGAAAAGGATGCGAAACATGATGATATTCAAGGACGTGTCTGGATTAAACAGATGTTTGCCCATATACAACTGGATTAGAATATGGTTACCAGCTCAGGAGTTAGCTTCTCAGCTGACTTTGCAGGTGTTGAAAATATAAGTCATTTCAACGTGGGCCTGAAAGGGAACTTTCAAGAAATAACATCACTACTGAGGGGGTTGAAACTTGAATACACGCACATGATTGAAAGTTCTTGTTGAAATTGCGGGTCTCCTTAGAGAGCTGCTTGAAGTGAGGCTTACAGTAGAGGACACCTTCCATTGAGGAATAGCTACCAAGCTGAACATGATCATCGATATAGATGGACTCAACAATGGCTTAAAGTTTAACTTAGGAACAAAATCTTGATTTGATCACATGATTGAATTTGATACAGCAGGTAAGCTGCCAATTCTAAAGCTTAAATGTATAGGCACTTGCGAAGAGCATCTCTTCCAATAGAAATTTGTTTCTGTCTAGAAATTTAAAATTTTTTTTTCCAATTTTATCTGTGAAAAATATGTAAATATGCCAAAGACATACTGATCAGTACCTTCAAAGTCCCTTACGGTGACTGCCCTCGAAGCATGACTTGTGGTAAGCAACATCAGCTGAAATCTGTTCCACTGGATACAGTCTTCTCACAAGCCTTGCACTTTCACTTGGGTACCGATAAAAGACATACTTCTTTCACCCGATTATCTTAATTATGGGTAAGACTGATCCCGGCAGCGGAGATTCACCTGCACCACAGATATAGAGAATCAGAATCAAGGACGATAACTTTTAGCCCCAAATTCTTAGTTCTATATGGAAACAAATAAAGGAAGAAATCACAAAATCAATCAAAATCAGATCTTTACAGAACATTCTTTTTTGAGACTTTAGAGAGTTCTTCTAAATTACTCGATAGAAAGACTGTTGGGTCTCCAGAAAGTAACGAGACCGACATGAAAGAACAGATATTTAAGCTAAACCATGACATCCGAGTTGAGCAAAGTACTGTTTCCACAATGTGTGATTGAATTAAAGCTTATCGATGCAAACATAGTACCCATCCAAGGACAGAGCTGTTGAACGCAAGAAATGCTTCAGAACCGGGCATGGGGCTTACCTCGAACAAAGGAAGTTTCGGAAGAACGGAATGAAGCAGGTTGAATCCCGTACAGAGAAGCAGTGGGAGTAAGCCGTCTAGATCCGCTGGTTAAAGAACAATTGAAGGGACGAGTACGAATCCATAGGAGCAGAAGAGAAGATGACAATCGTTGGGTATAGACAGGATGGAGAAAGTGTCTTTGCCGGAATCGCTTTGTCTCGTTCAGTGTTCGACCGTGGAGGCTCGTAAAGCCCTTCTGGGTTTATCACAAAATGGACAAGGGCTTCCATGAACCAGTGAAAGAAAAGGAAGTGTGGACCTCATGGCCCAGCCTACTAAGCCCATGATCGATAGGAAACTGCTTGGACCATCCCTAGTTTCATATGCGCTTGTGCGACCCCGCGCCCCCCTAGTTGTTTGCAACCGAGTCGGAGTCTGAGCACTACTCCGTCTGGAGGCGAACTCGCCGGAGCCGCCCCTCTGATGGCGAACTTGAGCTCGCTGTCAGCTTTCCGTGATGATCTTGCTCAGTGAGTTCCTCTTCCCCTCCCTGACTTCTCCTCGAGCTCAACTCCTGCTCCGAGTCTCATATTTCCGTCCATTTTCAGGTCTTCGAAGGCTATTCTGGAGTCTCTTTCCCGAACAAGCTACGCGCCTCCGCCACAAGGCTCGGACTTCTGCGTGAAATCAGTACTTGAAGCTCTTCTATCGCACGGGACCGCCCTTAACTCCTCAATCGGCACCGACACCGAGGAGCAGCCTTTCGCTTCGATCAAGGACTTCACTCTAGCCTGCGCTCTCCTATCCGCCTCAGAGTCGTCGACTCACTATTTGCTTTCTTGGATCCCACGAGACCTCTCGGTCCTTGCAAGCTCCACTCTTGGCGACCTCTCGAGGGCTTACACTGGCTGCTTTGGCGAGAGAAATGCGAGAATCCTAGCTGAATTGGGCCTGAACCATGGAATTATAACATCTGAAGTGACGAGGCTGGTGATTGAGTTGATGCCAGGGGTTCTACCATCGCTGAAGGACACAATTAAGGAGAGCTCGATTGATAAGTTCGATGATGGCAATGAGTTGTCATCTGCATCTGCTGGAGTCCCAGTAGGTCATGCCATTGTCGCAGCTTATCAGCTCCGGTGGTTTGTCACTCAGGTTTCCAGTGATTATACTACTTTTATGTTACCGGAGATTGATTTCGTGCATTATGCTCTTGTTCTAACTCATCCTGGGCTTATAAATTTTGCAGGTTGATTATCCCAATTTAGCAAAGTTGTGTAATTTGGTGATTCCTTGTGCGCTTACTGCGCTTGATCACTGGTCACCTGCTGTCAAAGTAAGCTCCTTTTAGTGTTCTCACTATATCGATTCCTGTATATATGAATTCCCGATTTGATTTTTTGTTTACGAGGCTTAAAGTTGCAATGAATGTTGCATAAGAGTGTTGAATCCTTATCTGGAGTTCGAGTTTTGAGTTTTGTCTTTGGTTTGATATGAGAACGAGTCTTACAACTAAGCTCGGGCAATGAGAGTATGGCGGATGAAATGTTCCGTGATGCTCTGTTTATCTTGCTTTCCAGGGGCAGGGCATGATTAGCTTTACGCACCTTGCTAGAAATGTAAATGGTGCAGAGCTCGTGTGGTACGAAGATGTGATTCTCGATGCGTGCTGCCAGAACATTGCCTCTGACGATGAAATTTGGAACCACGTGGTTGAGATGTCTGTTCTTCTTGTGTCCTTTACACAGAAAAGCAATCCTCGGAGCCCTTGGTAGAACCCATTAATCTATGCTTCCTTTCAGCATTGCACTTGAACTCTGCAGTTATTCTATAGTCGCTTTGAATTCTCCACAACTTTTTAGGTATGAGAAGATACTAAACGAGATGCTGAGCCACTTGGAGCGGCAACCGAGGAATAAGGAGCGTCGTGTTGCTTGGCTTAAATTGATCGAACCACTTCTGAAAGGTGTCGGCCTTGTGTTACTAGCCCATTTCAGGCGCATCTTTCCACTTATCTTTCAGTGGATGCATGCTGACGATGATGAAACTGTTGTGCTGGTACGAACTATGAAGTTTCCTACTACATAAGGTTTTATTCGTTACCTGCTGTGTGGGCTTATCAACGAGATGGTATCTGTGCTTGAACCAGTATGTAAGACATTCATCTATCTTAGATTGTGTTACGAGGGAAAAACAGTTTGCTGTCTTGTTTCTCTAATAATCTCATTGTTTCCTGTAAATTCATTGTGCTCTTATCCATTTTAGTTGGAAGTGGGAAGACTTCTGAGATGTTATCTCCCCCTTGTGCAGGTTCTCGAAAGGGCGCATACTGTTGTAAGGCTAACGTGGATAAGGAACACACCATATATTGAAAGGTACGGGACCTTGATCTTCCGTACTCAGCCTCCTCGTATCCTGTTTTCGGTGTAAAATTTTCACGATATCTCTTTAACGTGCTTAATTGTATTGGCATGAAACAAACTTTATATTTCCTTTTTATGAGGCTTTTACAATGTCTTCTCCATTAGATTGGTGGACGAGCTCGCCATTTTGTACAAGGAGGCAGCACTGAGAAGAGCCCGAGAAGAGATCAGGATTCAGGTCCTCGAGTTGCTGACTTTGCTCCAGCAGTAAGCATCACTTCCTTGGTTTGACCTTTGCATGACATTGCTTTAGAACGAAGTCACGAACTGTCTCTGATCTTACTCATCCGTATCTCTCCACGATCACTAAGGTGCAAAGGAAGCCAGTTTGAATCTGCCTGGGAAAGGCACAGGGATGACCCGAACTTGGCGAATCTTGCCTCATCTCTGAGCGAGAGATGCAAATCTGTGGTAAAATACTAGCATAAATTTTGAGCAATTAACTGGGTTGTGTCACATTGTCAAAAACTTATACATACATGGCATTTTACTCGTTTTATTGAATTACGAAAATGAACCGTGCTGTTTCACAAATTATGAATTTTGGTGTGGATGCCTACTGCAGGCTGTCCAATGATGGAACCAGATGGACTTCGAGGGAACCTGCACTGCATACAGTTTGACAATTTGAGCCTTCTGCACTTCCAGGTAACTTCATAATATAAAATCTCCTGAAAAGCTTCCCCTTGCCTCCTTGCACCGAACCTCTCATTCCTCTTCCTCCATGAAATGGAACAGGCAATCTTGTCGAATGCTAGTGGGGTTGCTGGCAGTTGCAGGAGTCAGACCAGCCCAGCCAGTGGCAGGGGAGTGATTCCATACCTAGTTGAGAAAATAGATCAATGTTCGGGACACAGTTTGATGGTCGGACCCTGTACAGACCGAGTGTCAATGTCAGAGGTTGAAGAGTACAAGGCACACTCGAGTATCGGGAGCGGAGGGATACCAGCTGTCATGTTCTCGTTCGTTTCTAATGCAATCTGCAAATTGCCGTAGGCATGCTTGAGCCATTTCTGCCATATCTTCGGCCAGTCTTGGGGTTATGTTCGGGTTTTCTTACATGAAAGTAAGCTGAGTGCGCTCCTCATCTGACAGTTAAACCAGTTATGTTAATGAAATTAGAGTGATGTTTTCAGCTTTGATCTCCATTAATCCTAGGTCATTGTTACCAAAAGGTTATCCACACTTGGTAGAGTTGACCATCAAAGGTGGTCATCAGGCGGCAATTTGATTTGATGAGTTGAAGATTTCATGTTCGAATTCTTTTCACAGAAAGATTTGGCAGAAGGGAAAAAAATACTGCTGTAAATTATTCACAATCCACTACTAGAAACCATTATCTGTATAAAACCAGGGATAAGTAGTAGTAGTAACAGGAACAACTTACAAATATAGTTTAGCAGAAATACAGGATAGAATACCCTCACCATTATTACCAGCAGTAAGTTCCACGAATCTACAGACTCAAAAAAGATATTTACAGCTCTGCCAGGAAAGTGGTCTGTCCGGGATCACGGGGACCACGGAATCGGGAAAATCCGTTCTTGGTCCGGCAAGAGAACAATAAGCAAGAACATGGGATGGCTCCTCATGAAGCTGAGGAATCCCTGGGGTATCCTTGATCTCGTGCCTCCTAGTACGAATTAACTCAATGTTCCAGTAAGGCAGGACCCCTGCTAGTAGATCCCAGCAGACGGCTTTATATGCTCTGTAGCCCTGAACCCAAAGGTACCTTAGAGAAATCAGCTGCTTTGCAGTCTGTGCTAATGCTTTCTCACTGAAGCAGCAGCCCCTTAGTTCCAGCTTCTGCAAGCTTGGGCAGCCCCTGGAGAGCTCTAACAGGCCCCAGTCAGAGTCCCCCACATATCCCAGAAGCATCCATCTTATTTTCGGGCTGTAATGCCCGATGTAGCGTAGTCCAAGATCTGTGAGTCCCCCAGGACGGAGATATAGAGCGAACCTCCTAAGTTTCTCGCATCCTCTTAACAAGACCCGAACTCCATTGTCAAGGGGTAAATCTGTAATTCTTGCCTCCCGGTCGAGCAGAACTAGGCGAAAATCACAGAGGTTCTTCGAGTAAGTACCAATGTACTCGAGAGCCTGGTTTGTGATGTCAGTGACATAGACTGCAAGGTATTCCAGTTCTAGGCAGCCCTTAGCTAAAGCCATCAGCCCGGTTTGTGAAACTACACCTTCTTCAAACTCCAAACCTTCATCAGCCCCTCTTTCGATTCTTAACCTCTTCAGTCTCTTACAATTTTGAGCAAGAGCTTCCAGTCCACTGTCCCCGATCACATTCCTTGTCTAATCATCAAAAAAGAGAAAAAAAAGATATAGTAAGGATTAATCAATCTCTATACACGATGCGATGCAGAAAGCAAAGAGAATAGATTCATAATCTTTTCCAATGTTTCGTTTTATATGGCCATGATTGAAAACTTTGAGATGATATGACTTACGAGACCTGCAAAATTTTGTTGTAGAATCAAACATGATTCATCATGCAGAGACAAGCGCGATCGAAAGCAGACAGAAAGAATGATAGAATTGTGATTATACCTCAAGAACTTCCAAGTTCGGACACTTTTGTATCAAAAGGCAGTGGCCCTCTGTATCAAGCATTGCATAGAGAAGATCCAACTTTCTAAGCATAGCTGCATAAGGGAATAGCAGATGTAGATGGTGATTCCCCAAGAATGTTAGCCCCAGGCGGCGTAATCTACGGGGAAATGAAACCACATCGTACTTGTCACATTGCTCAAAAGAATCTCCACCGTCATCAAAAGAACCCCCAGCAAACTCTTCCAGGGCAGGTGCAGAGCGTAGAAAGCCAGCAAGGCCCAAAATATCGCAGTCGCTGATCTTCAGCGAGATCAAGGATTTACATTTATTGACAATGCGCTCAAGGTCCTTGACATCGAATTTTGCGAGATAGGTCATGTAAAAGTTCAGGGTCTCCAGAGATACGTTGTTCAGAGAAAGGATATGGAGCCATCGTCCATCTTTTTCGCTTATCGAACTCTCTTCCAAGAACAATGTTCTTAGGTTCCTGAAAATACCATGTTAATATCTGTAACTTCTCCTAATTGAGTAACCAAGCTTATGCTCTTAATCCATCAATAAGCCAACTTGCAGAATCATCTAAAAACTAACTGTTGAAGTCTTAACCAACGATCAATCTCATCGTCAATCCAACGATAACAGCATTCAATTTATGGGTGTTTGAAGTACCTGCACGAGCTTGCGACATGTAAAAGACCATCGGTAGAGAACCCGGAGCACTTTTCGAGCTTGAGTGTTAGCAGCACATGCCCCCGGGACCTTGAGAGGAGCTCCAGATCCGAATCACTGACGATCATCCGGCGGAAGTGGATGTGTTTCAAGCAATCTAACGACCAGGCAATCTCCCTAATCCAAGGGCTCGCGAAGCCTCCCCAGTCCTCTGGAATCAGATTGAACATTGCTGCCCTCGGCTTCCCTTTGAGTTTCAGAGACTCCAGGTGCTTGAACCTCCTACTCAGCTGATCAGGACTCGAGGCGTAACAGAGAGCGACCTTCAGGTGCTTACGCGTCAGGGCGTCGAGCTCGTGCCACCGACGGCTCACCAGAGAGGCGGCGGCCCGGCCCCTAGGGTCGCAGATGTAAGGCATGACGCAGCTCAGCACCTCGTCCGGCATCCCCGCCGGATTCCGATTCCGCATCCTCGCGTTCGGCTCCTCCATCGGGACTCGCAGAACCGGAGGCAGTGTCTGTCGGAAGAGAATCCGGAAAGCCTTTACGGCCGGCGATGACGCAGTTTAGTCGGCCTTCTCCTTCATCTCCGAGGATCGAGCAGCGGGCGGCGGGTAGCAGAGCTCGCCGACATCGGAACTTTTCGTCCGACCGGGGGAAGAAGCGGAGCAGAAATGGACGACTTCGAAGGAAGATGCATCGGGTAACATGGAGAGGAGCAGAAAGAGAGCTCAGAGTCAAGAAGATAGAGATTCAGTGGGTTGGACGGCCGAGATTAGTGGAATAACTGATCCAACGGCCTAAAAATCTCAAGATCCTCACCGAGAAGAAAATTTAAAAAAACCATTGAGGCTGATTAATTCTTTTTTTTTTTATATAGATATGTCGAACACCGGAACAATCAACTAATCCACAGAACAGTACATTATACAGTTTAAGGATCATCATTAATTCTCACATATCGACCTTCAGGGGAATCGACAATACTGTGTATCGTCAATTTACTAGTGAATCCAAGTTCTCGAAAATATTAAGTTGATTAAACCAGTAAGTCAGAATTATCCCATAATAAACTCTATCGATTATAAATTCTTTTCTTTAATAACTTGAAATTAAAATTCCATTTTAAAAATGAATATCTAATTATCATCTGGCTGTCTAGCGAGTTAAAAAAATGATTATGAATCGTTAAATTTTTTATTTAATTTATGTGGTTGGTTATGGATAAGAGGTGGGCTTGAAAGGGACTCATATTACTACATGAACCCGGTGCAGTGGGACCCACAGATGCCTGAGTTTGGGCTTTAGTGCACCGGGTGTACTGGAAGACAAGCGTATAGAGTACAGCCAGGTAAGGGAAACGACAAGGAAGAAACGACAAAATCATAGTGGGGCATGGCCCATTAAAAGTCAGTATCTGGTTGGGCCGTTGAAAGTGAGATTTGCAATTAACTCTTTTTTTTTCTCTTTTTTTTTTTGCAATTAAATTGAATAATAATGAATAATTGGGGGTGTGTGTGGCATGCCACCTGATGATGACCTTGTCACCTATTTGACATGGATTGCACTTTGATCATTTCTTGTCCTTATGGTAGAAGTCTTTAGATAGATCTGATCCTGAGCACCTAGTAGAGTTCAGTGACCGAATCGATCCAGATGCAGATCCCTAAACAGAACAGGCTCGTTTGTCTGACACGTGAACGGGCCTCGCACCTCCTCCCAACCTCGTCATGACCTTGTTGGAGGATAAGATACTCTTATCATAATGTCTCGAGCTAGCAAGCTAGAGACACTGAATGGGGTCGATTTGGGATAATGAGCCAATTTGACCATTCACTGTTCAAGTCAATCTTCCCCGAGATTTGATACGCGATGAACGGCACGAGCCTGTCTGAGGGTGAAAAGACGAGCATATACTCTTACTAGGTTAAAAAGACAAGCCTGTGCCCAAGGGGAGATATTTTGTTTCTTATTAGTATACTTCATTTTCTAGGTTCTAGAAGAAATGAATAATTTATTGATTTATATTCTCGTATCGATATCAAATAAATAGCTAATTCTACTCGGTCTCTGGCGATGCTATGTTAAAGGGTCAATGTCAGTACCCACTATTCAGTTCATCGAATATGTTCGATATGGAATACGAAAGTCCGAATATTACGCAATAGAAGTAGTTAGGTCGTTACTACTGCTTCCATCATTTTCAGCTCAAACAAAAAGGGGAAAGATCCAACCCGACTCTTCTTTAGGGAATGAAAGGGGAGACTCATAACTTAGCACAAATTGGAATCGCATCGAATAAAGAGTGATTTTGTAATTTTAAGTTGGTATCAGATGCCCCCACTTTTTCTTAATTATCGTAAGTCTAATAAATCTTAATTAATTTAAGTTCGAGTCGGGTCAACCCATTAAAAAATAAAACTCTTCCAACATAAATTTTTCCTATTCACGGAGCTGGACTAAGATTTTTTTATATAAGAGGGAAGAGTTACTGAGCCATTTCAACCAATCCATGTTAACAGTGCCCGAAATTATTTATTTAATTTATTTGAAAGGTTCTAGTTCAAGAATGGAAACTGCGCATCCGAGAGAACGACCTAACTCGAAGAGGAGGTAGTTTTGCATGAATAAAATAGAAATATAGAGGACGGAGGTGATACACGAAACTACTTCCCCCGGAACACATGATTTATTGTTTCAACCTCTGTGGTACAATCCTACATACAGATAAGTTTGAGAGTGCAAGTTGTGTAGTCGGACCACGGCCGATCTAATCTCACTGGCAACGTTGTCGGGTACGATGCCGCGGGGGGACCCAAGTAAATAGTGAGAGTGTTATGGCACAAATATGGACAATGATGCGGACATCCAACTAAAGGCGGTCCTCCATGCCCACGACACATCAACTGAGTGTCATCCACCTGGGCCCTCTCTCTCTCGTGCTCAGCTCAAGTCACCCAAGACAAGTCACGGCTTTCCTCCTTGGTATGATTCAGTCCATCAAAACTCTCGTTGCACGAATTTTCTTTCATTAACAGTACTCGAATTCGAGATCTTTTTAATCAGTAAGGAGGATGACAATAATAGTGACAAGTTAGCCACACTAGCCATGTAAATATTCCGATTTTTGTATTTAACTGCAAACATATTAAGCAAATGTACTGAACAATCAGTACTAACAATGATCTAGTTAATATAACACTATAAAAGACCTAGTATAATCTAATAAGTCGATACCCGTCAATCACAAGCCCAAGAGTTTATTCTGATAATAGAGCAAAACTCGAACCTATAACCTTGACCTCACCAAATCACATGGGAATGAGTTCTAGCAGCTAAACCACTGCCCTTCGCGATCTTGAATTCGATGCATTTTTTAAGAAAAAGAAGCACCGTCATACCTCAATTAACACTTTTTAAACTTTTTGCACTCTGTCAAGCTTATCCTATCTTCACTACACAGTGGACCAGTCTTCTGTGTACCAAAACTTTCTGCCAGCGCAAGTGGACCCATGGGCCTTTAAGAGGCTTAAATGGTTACACTCACTGGGGCTTCACTTGGCACCATCAGAGCCCTCTGCCCCATCACCCTGTTCCAGGTTTTGGAGCCTGACCCAACAATTTGGACTTCATTTGCTGTCAACTTGCGCTTAACTTTGATAAGAAGACGAACACTTAACTCGAAAAATTCTAGAATATAAGCGACTGGGAGTTCCCAGGAATCAGAACAAACATTACAGGTAGCCTTTGTTAATGTTCTTAACAGCTTCTCTAATATATTTCAGCAAACAAAAAGGTCACTTTTTCTATCTCAAAGCAATCAGGTAAAACTTGCAGTAACAATGGGAAAACTACGACAGCACCCTTACGACGAAAGACAAGAAGAGTTACAGAATCTGAGCGGCTGTGTTCAACTTCTCGGCTAAGCTGAGCTGTGTCCTGGTAATGCTCGAGAGGTAGAGTAAGAGCAAATGGTCCTGTGTGTGGAGAAAAAAGAGTATGCAAGTTAGTGGTTTAAAGAATGAGGATAATCCTGTTAGGAGTTGCATGATTTGGACGATGGGATAGCAACTAACAGAGCAATGAAAGGCTGGGAGGATGACATATTTCATAACTTAACACAGATGAAAAAAACTGGTTGCAAACAACATCGTCAACCATGTGAATTTCTAGTATTGTTTATGTCAATGACCTAATATTCATAAGCAATACAGAGACCTTAAACCTCACCTGGATACTGTCATTTGCAAGCTTATCAAAAGCTGATAATTTGGGAATGGAAGCCACAGTGTCGGCTAAGAATCTTCCTATGCTATTATCTGCAGGGGTATGGCCTTCCTGGAAACAGAAAGTATGAATAACCGGGATCAGACGCGACGCTGTTGCGCAATGTGAAAGATTTCATCTTCTACTCACCACAACACTGTCGACGTATTTATAGATATCATCAATCAGGGATAGCAGCCTGTGCATTGAGGCCTCCATTCCCTCCAAATCATTCGGGAGCTTGTCAACTGCTTGTTTCTTCAAGATATCAACTGCATCATTCAAAAATATCAAGAGAGGAAGGAATATCAGATGGAATAGATAAAGAAGACAAATCATTAACTAACATGTGAAAGCTATAAACAATTGTGACATCAAATGGAATTATTGGCAAAATTAGACACAAAACAAACAAATTGAAGAAACAGCAAACTATAAAGTCAAAGAAAAACATACATCCAACTCTTTCTGCTTCCACCATCCTTAGATCCAAAGGAATCTCCTGAAACTGAGCAGCAAGTGGCCTGTCCCCCAGAGACAAGTTTGTAGAAACATATGCTTTAATAGAAGCCTGGCCGTTGCTGAACCCAGTATCAACGGTCAAATGGACAGGGTTCGTGACTTCTCTAGAATAAAATTCATGGATCAAGGCACTACCACCATTCACGCCGAAACCAGTTGAATACCTGGACAAAGGAACACAATATAATGATTCAACACATGCAAAGTAATACCACCGATGAATTGCAAACAACCATGATAGACAAAATATTTGGCTTCACCTGAGGAAGTCAGCTACATCTTACAGAAACTGCTAGTGATATAAAATTTACTTAATCTGCCTTAGAGCTACAGATTAAACTTAACAATCCCCAATAATTACACTAAGCCAAACAGAGATGGGTATATCAAATTATCTTGCTTGCCTGGTTTTTAAGGCATTTAGACATCTTTCTGTGCGATTCTATATACCAAAATCATAAGTAAGAAGAGAATTACCATCCCACGATCACTTCTTTTGGGTTGACCTTTTGGTAAGATAAAAGCATATTGTGATGATATTCAATATCCAATGCGACCTGACACCATTAAAAACAGATCAATGTAGCCATTTCATCATTGAAGTAACATGCAACAAGCTCCTTGGTGTTTCACAGAAGAAACTGCATTGAATTCGCCAACCGAATGGAACGCTAAAGTACTGAAATTTTTATTATTCTAATGAAACAAACAGATTTTCACCAAAAAGAAGAAAACTTTAACCTCTCGAGGAACCAAAAGAACCAAACAAATTCAATAAAATTGAACCCCATTTCCATTTCAGATGCAGAAATTACAACAATGTCAGTACGAAGAGAAGACCTGATCATTGATCTCGTTGTGGGGAACGGCATATGAATTGCGTACGTCGACGGTGCCGTCCGGCAAGATCGAGCCGAGGAGCGTCCCTATAACGCGCTCTGCCTGGTCCGGCCGCCGCACGTAGCAGTCGCAGATGTTGAATATCACCAGCGGATGAACTCTCGCCGACAGGTCCGTCGAGGATGACGAGAAGTGCAGCACGGTGTTCTCACTCGCCGCCATCGCCAAAGCTGCCCCGGTCGATCCGACTGCCACGACGCAGCAGAGCTCGAAGGCAGGAGATCGAGGATTAGGGTTTCAGGAGATGAAAGAGAATGAACGGCCTTCCATTACTGGTGTGTTGTGTATGTAGCCGGTCCAAATGGGCCTATCATGGGCCTCATTTGGGCCCAAATGGGCCTCGCAATGTGATTTCATTGGCCCAATTTCTCCTCGACCTGTCATCCGAACAAAATCTTAAAAAAATCAATATTAATATTTTACTTCACAGTAGTGTGAATTAAATTAATTTTATTAAAAATAATTATAGTAATTGATCGAGTGATGGACATAATTAGCTCATTTGACACAATTTGATTCGCTCGTTTCATTAGTTCCCAGCTTTTCGAGAGGCCAGAGAAAGGGTCCGGTTTCTCAGTTTCTTCATTTCATCTTTGATCATGGAACAGGATTCAACATTGAATAGCATAGACAACACAGAGTAAATACAGGACATCCAGGTTCGGAATTAAGAAACAATTGGAATCAGAGATTTTGTACAATAACATCGTATCTTCGAACATGTTACATAAGAAATGAAACAATCAAGAGTTTCCGGTGCTTGTTATCGACAGCGAGCAGCTGCAGAGGTGGTCGAGATGGACGAACTTCTTCACATCAGCTGAGGAGAACAATCAGGAGGGTGAAAGGATGTACAGTTTGAGATCTTGAAAGATTTCCCGGGTCTCAGCTCGGATCAAGTATCATCAGCATCACTACCGCCCATATGTGCTCCGTGACTGAGCCAGTAATTTCTTCCGTCGGGGCCAGACAACTTAAACCTGCCCACACATCCAATTCCATTTCAACTCTGCAAAGGACCTCCTGAGCTAAAAAAGGAGCTGAAAACTGAAAAAGCTGTTTTCCAACTACAACAGTGGAATGAGCTTGAAAAACTCATCATGCTTTAACCGGTTTTCGACCAAGAAGTATATGAGGAGAAGTGAAAGAGTTGATATTTGGCATTTGAAAGCAATGTTGAAAATACAGCTTTCTCTTCAGAAACTGAAACTTAAAAGTTCAAAATTTCTCAGATAAAAGTTCAGTTTCTGTCCACTGACCGCTCGAGAACAGATTTCCCTTCCTTGTACTTTTGGGTCTTTTCATGTGCAGTCTCCTGAAAGAAGAACCCGAGTCACTAACCACAACATGCGTATATTGTTCTCAAAAAAATTTGAACACTGCAGTATCCTGATCTTACATATTTCCACCCAACAATCGACCCGCATCCAACACAGAAAATGTCAGCAACAGTGTGCATCCCAGTCATCATCATCCTCTCTTCTTTCTTACCAACAAAGACATTGACTCTGTAGCATGGTTGGAAACAAGAAACACAAAATGTAACAAGAGGCAAAGCATAAACTCCTTGTTAATGGGACTGTTATAGAGAATTTATTTTGATCCATATAAAGGGGATTAGTGTCACAAAAATGGATTTTTCTGAAGGTCTGGTCTATGAGATCACCAATATCAAGAAAAACTTACACCTTATTGAAGAGGTAAGCTTTCCCATGCCTGCAGTGGAAAGACTGAACAAAAGAAAAGACATTTAAACACGAAATCAGCGAATATGCCACAAACCCAAGCCTACCAGTGAAGAATTGCAGGAGATGAAAATTTTGAAAACTTAAGGGAAGGATTAAAAACAACTATACCCCCGAATTAGTCTCGAGTATTGTAAGATTTTTGTCACAGGCAATCAATTTCTTAGCCTTAAAAATAAGACCGAAAACAGCATATGCCATAAAGCTCATAGTATTTCACACTCATGGAGACTTGTTCTGCTGTTAAAACATCATTACAAGTTAAGATTGGACATAACTCTCGAGATGGAATAGATATTATTGAGCAGGAAAAATAGAAAATCACCTCATCAGAAGGGAAAACCCACTGATTGGATCCTCACATTCTTAGCAATAAGTAATGCTTCCAATCAAAGTCATAAGTGAAAAAAGAACTATAACAAAGATCCACTAAAAGGAAAAAACCATCCCGACCTCACGTAGGATTAGGACTTTCATGTGCCAAAGAACATTCTGCTGTTCTGTAAGATTAATCAGGTCAGCATCCTCTTGCAGGTTTTAGATCATTCCACCATCCAAATCTCGAGTAATCCAAAGAAATTCCATCATCAGCTTCCAAAAAAAAAATTGGGATTGTTCAACTTAAAATGTCATAGGTCTTGAGCTGGAGAGCTCAACTAGCAAATATAGTTCTACTCGTCCACTCGCTCTTAAAGTTGAAGGCAGCTGATATTCTCTACTGCTGGGTATTGAAAGATTAGTATTAAGCAACAGGGTGCGAGAGTAAAACCACCAACCCAACTTAACACTCCGCTGATCAGTCATGCATTACCAAAATCGTTCTCTTTTTTTCTTTCTCGGCAAATAAAATCTAAGAACAATTAACAGAAATTTCACAGCTCATCAAGGTCGGCACGCCCACCTACCAATCTACCTAACCAACATTATCATCAAAACACGAAAAGGGAAAAAAGAGGAAAAACTGCAGAAATCAACAAAATTGGCGAAGGCCCAGATGATAACCGGCCACCAACTTGACAGAGAACAAGCTCCCGCAATCAGATCAAAGGTCGGACATGAAGAACAAGGAAAAAGAAAATCAGACCTTGGAGACGATGTCTTCGCATAAACCGAGGTGGGTCTTGCAGTGTTTGCAGCTATAGATCTTCCCCTCGAGGTTCACCACAAACAACCTCCCCATATCTCAAGGACACTACTGATTCTCAATTTGAGGGGCCAAGCTGAAGATTCAGACAAAAGGGTCGTCGGTACAATCCCAGAAAGATCGCGCATTTATGATAGAGGAGGAGACAAATCAACAGGGACAGCTGAATTATTGTCTATGAATTGCATTACCTCTCCGATAGAATGCCCCATTGCTTCCGTGAGCTGCAGGGGGTAACGAATGTGGACGGGGAAGCAATCACGTATTCTCCCTACTATACAAGCCACTTTCTTTCGCCAAAATTGTCGGTGACGTGTACGTGATACTGAATATATTCGTTCAATCAGAATTTGATAAGTAAGTAGTTATAATTATTAAATATTAAAAAATCTTAAATAAATTATAAATTTTAATGAAAAATAATATGTAAATAATAAAAAATATTAAAAGCCTTATAAATAGTAATTCTTAATTAAAAATATATAAATTTTAAATAGAAGAATATACTATGAGCGTGCGTGAGCCGCTTTTCTCCACTTTTTTCGGTTTCCTCTTTCAAATGTTTTCCCAGTTTGTCTGGCTAAGAAGACGTGTCGTCGTGTTTTCCTCGTCTTCCCTGCCTGCCCGCCGTTTGTCTGCCGGAAACGCCATGTATCGCATGGGACATCTCAGAAATTCAATTTAATGTAATTTACATTGCAAAATTCTTAGATGATCCTGTAAATACCAATTAAAATATGATAAATAAATAAAATATAATTATCTAAACTAATTTAATTTATTCATTCTCCTCATATTATTATGAAATATGATCATCTAAAATTTTTTTTCACTACGCGAGTTTAAGATTTTCAAACACTGCATAGAGGAGATTGTGGATCCGTCACCACTACTGCTATTTTCCTCCGATCCTAGAAAATACAGGCGCACAGCTTTCTTGGAGTTCGCAGAAACAGAGAGACGATTACATAAATCGAACCCATCATGTTGTTGCTATTTATATCGACTAATGTATTATCGATTCAGAGACAGATCCAGAAAACTTGCTCGGGATCCGAAACTGTATATGAAAGCTAAGTGGTGAATTCAGGGATGCTAACTATATATAGTTTGATAAAAATTAGATAAAATCAAGTAAATTTTATATAAAATTTCATAAAATTTCTTTGATTCAGGGAACGGTCGCCCACTGTGTTCACCTAAATCCATCCATGTGTCAATTCCTACTATCATTTGATTTCTTTTTACCAACATGTCAGATAAATTTAAGACCAATTCACGTACCGCAACGAACGGGCTCGTTCACTTTAGAATTTTTCTCCTACATGTGAGGACGTGGGAGCGCCGCGGTTCAGTTTCATTAAATGTGGAGCCCAATTAGGTGGGGTTGGTTCCGTGGGTTATTCACCCGCTCTGTCCACTCTACCCAATATTTATTATACGTACACCCGAGGACCCCTAAAATTAAATATGTGATATATATTATTTATTCACTGCAATATCTATAAAAATTAATTAAAATTAATTTGTGCAGCGATAATAATCTGAAATCAAGAAATTTTGTGTTACTATATTCATGTTTTTCTCCTTTTTTTTGAGATTTACGAGTTTTTTTTGGATAAAAAAAGTACCTACTACCGTGCCATGAGAACGTATTTGGTTTTTTTTTTTAAATCAATCCACAGCAGAAATTGGCAGCGATTCATGGATGCACTGTGCGGCGATTTAATCAATTCCCAGCAGTATGCATTTGTCTTTTTTTTTTTAAGTAATATATTATATAATACTCGAATTTTCACGTTAAATCGGATGAATTCAATAATATTTTTGGCCTATGTAGGGAAGAGATTGAAAAACCGGTCACAAGCCTGCAAGAGATTTTTACATGAGTTGAGCTCACTACATCATTCGCGAACTCTACCAATGAATATTTCACGCACCTTCATTAAATGTCATATTCAATTTTTTCTATTCATCAATAATATTTAATTTTTAATCATAAATTAAAATGTTTATTTACATATCAAAGATTTAGTGAATTATTTTTGCCTATGTATTTGTTGATTTGCCAAGGCACATCGTAGTAAGTAGGAATTCCTCTGCCTGTCGCTCTCTCTCTCTCTCTCATTCCCCAAGCGACATCGGGGGATGTCATTGCACTGAATACGTTCTCCGTCTGCCGCTTGTTGAGGAAGAGAACGGGAGCAGAGCTCTTTCTTCCAGGGAGGGTGGAGATGGTGGGACCGGAGAGGCCGCAGTTTGTTCTGTTTGGCTCCTCAATTGTGCAGCTGAGCTACAGCAATGACGGTTGGGGGGCAATTCTCTCTGACGTTTACTCCCGCAAGGTAATTCCCTTTCTTCTGCGTCGTCGCCGTCTTGATTTGTTATTTTAATCGCGGACATTCATGAGCTAATGATTGCAAAAAATGTGATCTTTGTCCCTTCCTCTTGTGAAATCTTCTCATCAGCATTATCATCCTTGGAACACGGTCATGAGTTATGGTAATAGTTTCCTTTGACCATCTTTGTTCTTGTTCCGAATTCCTCCTCCTCCGATGAAGTGATCCCAGCCTCTCGCTGCGAAAAAAATTGGATATTCTCTGCAAATTATTATAAGGTGAAGCTGCTGGTATGGTAAATCTACACATGTCTGGTGCTGTTTCTTCGGATAGCTACGGAATGCTTCGGAAAATCGAAACTTCTCCTTTGAATAGCTTTTCTTTGTACTGATTCAATCCGGTAGGATTTGAGCTATGAGAGACGAGGTAGCAGGCACCATTTGATCTATGAGAGCCGATGAGCTAGTTATGCCCAGAATTTTCATATGGATAGATAAGATTGAAAAGGGGGAAAGGGCTATCGACCAGTTCAGATGGGATCAAAAGACATTTTTGATACCGTGACAGTTCACAGGTTTTGCTCTAATACCGGTGAAGCATTAGCTGTGGAAAATGAAAGAGACTCCGTTCACTTATTAGTTCTGGTTATATAGGTGTGTTTTTGAAATGATACAGCGCATAACTCGTGAGACTAGAACATGCAAGTGGCGGCACTGGGGAATTTTTGGCGCTTTAACTGTTGATTTTGGGGTGAAATTTCTCAGATTCTCATTTGTTTCAGTGATCCTCATTTTCTAATCTGCACTTCGATGTCCCTTTAACAAAACATTGTTCCTGCTCCATTCTTGTGTCGAACACTTAGCTACAGCACATAAGGCGGCTCTGAAAGTGTAATGAACACCATCCATATGCAACTACTTGTTTTGCTTTTACCTGTTTAACTGTTCTTTGTCAATGAAACAATTTCAGGCAGACATAATTCTGCGAGGATATTATGGATGGAACTCTCGTCGTGCAATCCAGGTCATGGATAAAATTTTTCCAAAGGTGATATTTCTTCGTTCTCATGCTCTTAATTTGTTTCTGCTAGCTATATCTTGATTATTTGCATCAGGGAACTTGCCAGCAGCTTGATATTTTCTCTATTTGGCGGGCACATCCGCTGTCACCAAATTTCATTAGCTTATAGAGCCCAACAATTTGATCCCACGTAGTTTTACTGTTCTGCACTTTGGGATTTCTGTTCTTAGTGGGCATGGAAAGTTATAGTAAATACTCAGTGACTCTTACTTGTAGCCCTAGATATTTTAAGAATAATCTCTCTGCATAAGATTTACGTAGACACGTCCTTTCTCTGTTTGGTCGTCCTATATGAATTCAAATGCTGATACAGTTGATTTTTTCCCTTCCCCTTTGTAAAATCTAGGACGCGGCTGTACAGCCTTCACTAGTAATCGTCTATTTTGGTGGCAATGATTCTATGGGACTGCACTCATCCGGCCTTGGCCCACACGTCCCTCTTTCTGAGTACACTGAAAACATGAGAAAGATCGGAGAGCATCTCAAGGTAACAAACTTTATCCATATTTTAACTGATTTATTGACCACTTATATGTATGCTGAAGATATCATTCCGATACAGAATAATGTAAACAAGAATCATTAATATCGAGTGACAAAGCTGTTGTTGGCATCTCCTCTTTCCCAAGATACCCGTAGATCTAAGATAATAAGTGCTCAGATGCTCAATATGTTTATCTTCTTAGCATCAATAAGGCAAGAGTCGCGGAAACGAATGTCTTATGGCTTTCATGAAGAACCACATAACTTATCTAGATCATGTACTTGTTTCTCTCAAAGTGCTGAAGTCAATCCCCTGAGAGTCCGCCCATCTAAAGCAAAACTGAGAAATATGTATACTCATTGCACTAACCTGAAAGATGGAGCCTCCCCACTTTCAGCTAAAAAAAATTTGGAGACAAAACTTGATTGTCTTGAATTTGATGAAATCGAAAGTTTATGTGCCTATATATGCTCAATATTGTGCAGCTTTGCTGATATTATAGATCCTCGCAATGGATTTCTGATGCTTACTGTCTGTAATTATCCTCTGTGTGATATTTGTGTAGAGTCTTTCCGAGTCAATCCGCCTCATCTTCCTAACTTGTCCACCAGTCAACGAGGCTAAGGTTAGGCAAGGTTCAAGGTATTCCTATGGTCAATGTGCTGTCCCTCCTCCATCTTCGACTTAATATTTCAAACTTGACTGGAAAGCTCTAAATACATTGAAAATTGACTCCACAGTGGCATATTCAGCGAGCTAGTTCGAACAAATGAGCTGTGTGGAATGTACTCAGAAGCATGCGTAGAGCTCTGCAAGGAGATGGGAGTTAAGGTTGTTGATCTTTTCTCTGCCTTTCAGAGAAGACATGATTGGGCAAACACCTGCTTCACGTGAGTCTTCGCTCGTGTCGCTTTTGTTATCGGTCGAAAGATCATTTTCCTTAATTCACCATTCACCAATCTCTGTTGTGATAGCAAACTTACTGACACAACTGAGCCAAGAGGTCCCGCCATGGAGCAGTTTGAATTGATAAGGATCCTGAATAAGTTTTCACGCAGAGTGCAGTGAAGTCCGTTTTTGCTGAGACCATTAATGAGTTGTGATCTGGAATGTTAACTGATAAAGCAAACCCCCTTGTAGCCCGTCCCTCCACCGACTTTCAGTCCAGTGGATTAAATTTTGGTTGTGTGTTCATTACCTGAGCGCTGTGATTTTGTCTTTGTAGGGATGGTGTTCACTTATCTGCCGAGGGCAGCAAAGTGGTGGTGGAGGAAGTCCTTAAGGTCCTCAAAGAAGCGGAGTGGGAGCCTTCTCTTTACTGGAAATCCATGCCGACAGAATTCTCCGAGGACTCGCCTTACGACCTCGTCGCTGCTGACGGAAAAACGACCCTGAATCCCTCGGAGTGGACCTTCCACAGGGAGATTCAGTGGGACTAGTGAATTTACTCAAAAGGAGAAGGAGAGGGACAGAGATCTTCTCCTCATGTCTGCAGCATTTGCCTGGGGAAGCAGAGAGTGCTCCCAACTGGTTGCTATTTAATAGAGAACCGCTTAATTTTTAATTGAAACTTTGAGATGCATGTGTAAGACAAACCTAACCAGGACCATGTCAAGGTTAGGCCGGTTCGAAATCTGTGGTGACAGTTCGGTATTCGATTTAATGCTAGACAATGCCATCTTCATTTCTGTGCTGTGTCGTGTATCATTACCAATGAACAATTCTGAACCTCCCTTTTACCTTTTCACTGTGAAGGATACAGGGACAAACCTTAAACTTAACTGACAGTCAGAGATAGGGATGGCAATTTGACCAGGGCCATGAAACCCGTCTCGGCCCACCTGCTTTGGGGGCGGGTCAGATCCACCCCAAGCACGGGTCAAGGCGGGTCTAGGTCTAGTTTCCGCGCCGCCCCAATTTATATATTGTTATACTAAATAATTATATATTTTGAACTCAATTTATTTGAATTATGAATGCTTTTATATTAATAAATTGGATAAGAATTGTTCTATTTTATCGAAATAATGTGAATTCTTAATTTTTTAAATTTATTTGATTATATTATCATAAATATATAAATTTATATTATATTTGGCATATCATTAACTAATTAACCCACCCTACCCATTGCCATCCCTATTTGCTGATCCGGAGGCCTTCTGCAACAACTGGTTGGAGTTTCTCCAACCCTGCTGTTCCCTCAGCATCAGAGAAATCGCGAAGTGTGATCTAAAAATCATCGAAATCGATCGATATTCACATGGGCTAATTGGAATGGAAAGTCGATCTTAAATACGAACTTGATTGTACCGGATGATATGCACCCAAAAAAAAATACAGACAAAGGGAAATTAAAGAATAGAAAGTCCAATACACTATTTTTTACCAAAAATTATTGATTTTGAATTTTCATTACACATTATTGATTTTTCTTTTTCCCTCTTTATTTCTTTTTAGATGTAGATTCTTTTTAGATATACGAGCCCCATTTGACGCATAAAATTTAAAAAAAAATTAGAGAAGGATTAATATAATACAATATAATATAATAGAATATGTCTTAGTACATGTGGAAGATATTTTGGCTTGGAGATATTTTTGGGTATCTAATAATATTCTATTCTATTGTGCAACGCAGCTAAGAGTGGACCATTTGGACAACTTTCTCCCTGCTTTTTTTATTTTTAATTGCCAACGTGGCACAAAGACCTGAACTTTTTACGCTTTTCCTACATATACAGGCATTCGAGGGAGATATTTCCGTCGAGCGTTACTCCAACCCGCATCCCCAGCGCGTGCAGCCAGCGACAGAGGTAGAATGAATCTCATGGCAATTTAGATTATATTTTATTTTTTATTATTATTGTCACCATAATTTCCACCTCTTACAGAATATTATTTTTGAAAAAATTATCCAATTTTTTTGCCTCAATTTTTCCTTTAAATTGTCACCTTAAAAAAATGATTCCAATACCGATAGCTAGCCACAGCACAACAAATTTTTCTCAATAAATATATAACTGTATAAAAAATCTAGTTTAAACATCAAAACCGATTTACTACTGTAAAATATTGTTGGCTTTTGATCTCAGTTTTACATAATTCTCACTATGGTCACATTCATTAATATTTTAAAAATTTATTTTTCTTTGTGTAACTATATTTTATTTTATAAAACTTATTTCATTACATTTCATGTAATTCTTTCATATTCTCCTATACCAAATGTAATTTTCTTCAATTTTTTTCACATATTAAACATAATTTTCACCCTTTTACAAACATCACATCGATATTATGAAAAACATAAACTATTACTAGAAAAAGATGTTTAGAAAAATGAAAAATTATTTTCTAATATATTTTTTTATTATACTTTAATAATAAATTTTATTGATATTGTTTTTACCATGTTAGTATAACGTTGAAGGATTCAATATTTTGGCCAAAATAAATGAAGGTGTCTTTGAAAAAGAAATGCCTTTATTCTTAATTGACTTTCTTCTTCGCGCGCTCCCTCGTCGCGTGAAGGCATCCCTCCACCGCCATCGGTATCTCCACCTTTACCCCTTACATATAAAATCTTCTGTGCGCACTCTAAAAATTATCCTAAAACAGAAGACCTCGCAATGTCCGATCAATCTCCGCCTGGTCCTTCCTTCGCCGCTGATACGAGCTGATGGACCGCCCCTCTGGCCGCCGCCGCCACCATCACCACCGCTCCTCCAACAAACTCAACCACCACCAACAGAACCACTCCACAGTCACTGCGGCCACGATGGCCGGCTCCGACGACCTCGACCAATCCGACCATGAGGTCTGGGAGATCTTCAACAGCAGCTTTTCTGAGGTCCAGACGGTGCTTGATCGGAACCGGGTCCTAATCCAGCAGGTCAACGAGAACCACCAGTCAAAAATCCCCGACAACATGGCCAAGAACGTGTCCCTGATCCACGAACTCAATCAGAACATCACCAAGGTCGCCTCCCTCTACTCCGACCTCTCCACTAACTTCTCCGCCGCCTGCTACCAGCACAGTTCCGGTGGGAACGGCAAAGGGGGCAGCAGCGCCCAGGCCTGAACCTCTCTGGGTATTGCCCCTCTTAATCCTCTACGTGGGTTTCGGTGTCTGAGAGAATTTTCAATAAACTGATGAGTGATAGAATGAAATTAGTGATTTTTCGGTCCCTGTCAGTGTTCTTGAGTCTGCCTGAGTCTGCTAGTCCAGTGGTTATCCTCGTTCTGTCTTCTCTTCTATGTGCTTTTCGTTCGGGTGCATTTCTCGTGTCAGAACTCTCAGAATTAATAAGGTCAATTGTGTTGTGTGTGCTCTAAATGACATTGATTTCTTAGCTGATCTTTTGCTTTTGAAGGTGCCTTAAGACTTAGAATTATTCAACAGCGGCGAGGCCGCAAAAGCTGGCATTGCAGACTCAGAATGCCAGTATCTCAGATATTCTTCAGGTTTCTTCTTGTTCCTTGGTCTCTAACCAATATCAGATCTGCAGCTCATGAAGACATCCCCTATGATCCATCTAGCTCTAACTATGGGATTCATCAGCCATTTCGGCTCTCTCATAATTGTATTTCCTTATCAGTACCAGTACAATCTCTGCTAGCTGTATTGATCTTCCATCGCGGAGTTGCAATTTATCCCGCAATAATTTAGCAGATTTCAAAAGCTTTCAATGCAGAATAGCATGCCTTCAAGTTCAGTACTATTTATTTTTGGAGCAAGCAGATAAATACATCATCAACCCCAGAAGTCAAGTAGAACGATTTCTGGATATTTCATGTTTATGAAACAAAGCAGGATGAAGTTGTTCTTGTTTGGAGAAGGTAAGAATGAACCATTAATAATGACACGCAAGGAAGACGCACCTTAACATGCAAGACTCCTAAGTGACTAAGACGAGATATCTTCAACTTTATAACCTACAAGTACCTGTACCTGGGTATTACGATTCTTGTGAACTTGTACTGTTGTCTAAAGAGGCAGTTCTCCGCTGCCCAAGATAACAACGTTGCTTTTGGGCTGACCGCTCTGTCTCCCCTCAGCTTCGATCTTGGACACAACATCCATCCCTGAGATTACCTTCCCAAAGACAACATGCCGACCATCCAACCTGTTAAAACACTAAGAGACTTGTGAACCGAGATTCAACAAAAACAAGGAACCGAGACTAGCGTCAACATTCCACATTGCAAAAGCATGAAACAAATTGGCCAGAATGGGAGAGATTGAATCACCAGCTAGTTTTTACTGTCGTGATGAAGAACTGCGATCCATTTGTATCTGGTCCAGCATTTGCCATTGACAGAATCCCTACCAAAGGACAGAGGAAGAAAGTTCAATAAATTGAACGGAGTCACCATTCGTGGAGGACTAAGTAATTAGCTTCACCTGGGCCTGTGTGCTTCAATTTGAAGTTCTCGTCAGAAAATCTGTCTCCATATATTGACTCTCCCCCTCGTCCATCCGCGCGAGTGAAGTCGCCTCCTTGGATCATAAAGCTGGGAATAATCCTATGGAATTTGCTACCCTTATAGTGGAGAAGCTTTCCACTCTTCCCAGTCCCCTTTTCTCCTGCAATAAGACTACTAATTAGCTATGGTACCTTCAATTTGCAACCCATGAAAGCTCAGCTACAGTGGCAAAACAGAAGATAACAGATAGCACATGTCACTTGGCTACCCGTGCAAAGAGCTCGGAAGTTTTCTGCAATACATAAAAGCATAATTAGGAAGTGGAATAGCAACATTTCATCTTCATGCCACCAACTCATTGTACAGACTGGAAAGATGGAATTTTGGCATATGGATCACACACCTGCTGTCTTAGGGACTGCTTTCCCGAATAGGCCCATGACGATACGACCTAGAAAGAGAATGTACAAGTCCATACAATCAATTCAAGCCGAATATTAACTTTTACAGATACAAAAACAATATCTCATCTTGAACAATGCTTCACAACCCATTTCATTCATATACTAATAGTTTCACTGTTTCATCCATTGTCCTTCAAGTGCTTCGACCAATACATAGCATTGTGTGATCAGATATTCAAAGACAACAATACATGTCATTACATGATTGGATCTTACACAATGAGTTTGTCATATAGTACACATTGAATATTTGTTTTAGAGAAATCGGGAAACAGATATCAAAAAAGCCAAATGCAAGAGGATATCATTTTCACCAGGGTAACTACACAGAGAAAAAGGAAACTGTACCATCATGAATTTCACTATCAAGCTAGGGAAACAACGCCGAGGAAACCCGACCTTCGCCAGATACGACAAATTATAGAATTCGGTAAATTTAGAGATGCAATTCATGACATTTTTGGTACAGCAGACTTTGTTCGTTTTATCATTGTTACATTCATATCCTACAAAAGAGACAGTTTAGTGCTTGGAATCACACATCCCACAAGGATTTCTTCATCCCTGTTTACGGAAACTCGTACCTGCAGGTCTTCCAGCAATCTCGATATCAAAGTAGACTTTGTGGGTTACTTCTTCCATATCTCCAGTGTCCTTCTCCACCTGCAAACCCTAAAAAGACACACTTTAGCGCTCTCTTCCCCACCGCTCTAGACTCTATAATGACTTAACGAGCGTAAGGATGATCTGCAGAAGGAACTGTTAATGGAACCACCTTCTCCTGGAGACCGCCGATTTTTCTCGCAGACGAAGCCCCGGCATCGCCCAATCGGTTCTGCGGCACATTTGTTAAGTAAACAATTTCAGGAACTTCTCGGGGAAAAAAATTCGAATCAAAGAATACTTGTGAAATAGGAGAAGCTTCAAAACTCAAGGTTTCTCAACTGACATGCGCCGGCACTATCAGGAAATTTCAATTTCCTCGAGAAATTACCTCCAAACAAATTCGATTTTTATGTAAGAACAGTAGCTTCCGATGCAAATCTAGCTTCAACAACACGATGAATTAGTACCTGGATGATTGCCAGGGTTCCGAAGAGGACCAGAATCCACACAAGCGCCGTCGAGACGAGTCGGGTTCTTGCTGTGATCGGCATCTCCCGTCTCGTCACCCTTCCCCTCACAGCTCAAGCGTATCTTCCTCTACTCGATCGAAGCCGCCGGCGGGACTGCTCACTTCATAGAGTGATCCTCCATTTGGTTCTACAGTAAGCTGCCTACCATCGGCGCAATCGTCGTCGATGACCGCCGGCGAGGAATGGATGGCGTCTAAGCCAGTCATACCGAGATTGGGCCTGGTGGGCCGAGCAGCGGGCTTAAGGGAATAGGAGTCATCGTCGGGGTTCTGCCCATTAAAAAAAAAAAAAAATCTTAAAATTACAACAGAATTTTCAATTTTAGTATTGTGTCCAAAAATTATATTAAATTTGTTATAAAAAATGAAAAATATATGTAAAATTATTATAAAGTTAATTTAAGAACTTCGTGCAGATTTTGTACCAAAATACTTACTATCCAAATTTTAAATTAATATAACTTCATATTATAATAAACTTCACATTAAAATGCTGATGGCAATTTGGATGCAACTGATGAACGTCCATTTTTAGCGTGCAATACTCATTATTCAAGTACCTAATGGATGACTCGAAATTGAGATATTACCTAAATAACTTTAACAAACTGACCTAGAACACTCTGATCAACAGAATTTCACTGTTTAATCTAGATTGTATAAAAGATTACTTGCATGCATAGCCAAATCTTATCCTTAAAAATGTCAAATCTCTTTACAAAAAAGGGTTGTTTTTTCACCCAAAAAAATTTATTTGATTGGAAAGTATGAATTATTCAAGAATTTTCTAATTTATCATAAATTATCCAAAATTTCTCAGTTTACTACAAACTATTTTTTTAAGAAAATCACGAATTATGTTCTATTTTTATATTCTACCACGTCATTAATTTTGATCGTTAATTACTGATCTGTACCATTAATTTTTTAATTGTGCACACAGAATCTAACGTGGTATCACATGTGGTATCCATCTGGTTATAAAAATAAGGAACATAGATTTACACGACAGTTTACATGTCCATCCTCATGATAAAATAGACAACTCAATAATAGTTTCTAATTTTTTATGACCAGATGAATGTCAAGTCAGATTCCTTCTGCACAATCAGTAAAATTAACTGTACTGCTCAATAAATAACAGATAAATTAACGACGTGGTTGATTGAGAAATTCTTGAATAGTTCATGATTTCAACCCAAAAAAATAGTTCATAGCATATTATGAAATTCTTGAATAATTCGTAATTTTATTGGAAAAAATAGTTCGTAGTGGATTGAGAAATTTTTGGAAAATTCGTGTTTTCGTGGGATTGTCAAACCCGGAAAAAGATCCGACCCGATACAGGACAATAACTATATATAGAGAGAGGCACACTCGACAGTGACCCGACAGCCCGGATATCGAGCTCCTGAATCTCCAATGGCCTTCGCCGCCGCTGTCGTCGGCAACCAACACCACCAAGTTTCTGATTCAGACTCGGATTCCGATCACGGTGGGGGATCTAACCCCCTTCGCCACGTGGACCTCTCCGCCTCCATCTTCAGGCCATACTTTGATTTCACCGGCCAATCGACCGCCACTGCCGCCGACCTCTCGAAGATCCAATCCTTCCTCACCTCCTCCGCCTCCGGCGCCTTGTCCTGCCTCATCTGCCTCGAACGTATCAGGATCTCTGATCCCACCTGGTCATGCTCAGCACTCTGCTTCTCCGTCTTCCACCTTGTCTGTATCCAGTCCTGGGCCCGGCAGGCTTCCGATCTCGCCGCCGCCCGCGCCGCCACTCGGCTATCCCTTTCCGCGGATGCAGCCTCCGAATCCGCAAAGTGGCACTGTCCCAAGTGCCGCTCCGAGTACACGAAGCTCCAGATTCCGAAATCCTACCTCTGCTTCTGCGGCAAGCTTGAGAACCCCAGCTCAGACGACCCGTGGATACTTCCACACTCCTGTGGAGAAATCTGCGACCGTCCATTAAGGAACAACTGTGGGCATAACTGCCTCTTGCTTTGCCATCCAGGGCCATGCCCTCCCTGCCCCAAGGTAATCGAGTCTGCCTGCTTCTGTGGCTCTGTCACAGAATCCCGCCGCTGTGGTTCCAAAAACTTCGCTTGCTCGGGTACCTGCTCGAAGCTCCTTGACTGCGGGGTCCACCGCTGCATTGAGAAGTGTCATGGTGGCACCTGCCCTCCTTGCCGAAAGCGCGGGATCTACAATTGCCAGTGTGGGAAGATCAAGGAGGATCGAGAGTGTGGCGAGAGAATATTCCGATGCAAGGAGCCCTGTGACAAGCTCCTTGATTGTGGGAAGCATAAGTGCAGTAAAGGCTGCCACTCAGGGGAATGCGGGGGTTGCCCATTTAAGGGGAAGAGAAGCTGCCCCTGTGGGAAGAGACAGTATGAAGGGATGGCCTGTGACGTTGCTGTACCATTGTGTGGTGGGACCTGTGATAAGGTTCTGAACTGTGGGTACCACCGGTGCCCTGAGCGGTGCCACCGTGGACCGTGCATTGAGACGTGTAGGCTTGTGGTCACAAAGTCCTGTCGATGTGGAAGCTCCAGGAAAGAGGTAAAAAGTCTGGTGCTTTTGGCTTAGTTTGGCAGTTATGTTTAGAAATATGCTGAAGTTGTAGAAGTTTTCTTGTCAGCATGCATGCATTTCTGGAGATAGCAATGTCTTGATCCCTGAGCCAATGCATAAAAATGGGAACTTCTCTGTTGTGGAATTCAAGTTGCTCATTGTGAAAGTATCGAGATGCAATTTTGCTAAGTTCATTTTATTTCTGGTTAATATATTGAAATGCTGTCGCTGGGGATATTATGATTAAGAAGGACCTGCGGTTATTGTACCTGCACTGTGAACCCGAGCTCTTGTTTCTCTGGTGTATCTGTTCTATATTGCTGGGTTCCAAGCAGTTAAATATCAAAAACTACTTAGGTTGAACTTTCAGAAGATGTTAGTTTATTGCCAGGAAATATTATTTTGATGTTATTTCATCGGGAAGTTACATCTATGGAACATGTAGGAACCCCAACTGCAGTAATGAACTGAGTGTTTGCTTTTCTATAGTTTGTTCTTGATAGTCTGTGAATGGTTTAACTCCAAAAAATGGGGCTTTTTGACTGAAATTAGTATAGGTACCTTGCTATCAAGATTTTGCGTGTGAAAGGAAGTGCTTGAGAATGCGGGACTGTGGGCGGCATGCCTGTAAGCGGCGATGCTGTGATGGGGATTGCCCACCTTGCTCAGAGGTGTGTTTTTTCTAGCTGTTATTCAGATTCCACAATATACGTTGCTTTTATTGATCATAGTTGATTGTACGGTCCCATGATGAGAATGTAGGTCTGTGACAAGAAGCTGAGGTGCAAGAATCATAAATGCCCTTCTCCGTGTCACAGGTATTTGATCTTTGCATATTTAGTATGCATTCTGATTCTATTCAAGAGATTATCTCTATACGATCCATGAATTAAGGAATCATTAATGCTACATTTCATGACCTGATTTTCTGAAGAACATACAATAAAGAAATAATAGAAAGGAAATAATTGTTTTGTGGATAATGATTGAAAGACAGAAGAAAAATAGGTGCTGGAGTATTTAGTTCCCCTTAGAAATTTTCATGAAATCCTGAAGTTTGCTAACAAAGAAACAAACTTGTGTGAGAGGAAGGTTAAATCTACATCCTTGGGGGAATCTGCCTTTTTTTTTTCCAAGGATAAATTGTGGTTAGAAATTTTAAGGCCTTGTGGTGTGAAAAGGAGAGTTGAAGTTAGGTGTTACTTCACAGTTTTTTAGTTTAGCATTTATTTGAGTAGCTAAATATAATGCTGGATGTAAATTAGAATCAGCTTCTTATTTCAGAGGTGCCTGTGCTCCTTGCCCGGTGATGGTGACAATTTCTTGTGCATGTGGTGAGACAAAGTTTGAGGTAAGAGCTTTGCACTCTGCTCATAGAGGGGTTATAAGATGAGTAATAGCATCTGTCAGCTAGTCTCAGAAGCAGGCCTCAGAATATTCTTGCAACCACGACTAAGATGCTTGACTGCATATCTTTCTATTACAGTCAATCACCCTCCATTTAGACATAAATTTGCTTATAGAAACACTCTCATCTATCAACTTGACTCACTTTATCCAAGTATACAGTTGAAGTACGGTTTTCTTTGTATTGGTATTGAGGTTTTCTTATGATTGACAAGAAAATAAATTGATTAAACTGCTACATTGTGCGTGTTTCAGGTGCCATGTGGAACTGAAATGGACCAGAAACCTCCTAGATGTCGTAAACCATGTAGTATTCCTCCCTTGTGTCGTCATGCACCATATTCCAAGGTATCGCTGCTGCTTCTTTAAATCTGTAAAGCTTCTTGATTGTCTTAAATTTGATCAAGAGCTTCTTCTAAAGATATTTTATAGAGAACCTCTAGATTCATCCTGTTATAATTGAAACGTTTTAACTTCTTGAGTGGGAATTATTTCTAGTTCATGGTAATGCAATACCGATTCTCTTTATGATGCAGTCACACAAGTGTCATTATGGAGCTTGCCCTGAGTGTAGGCTACCCTGTGATGAAGAGTACCAATGCGGTCATAAGTGCAAACTTAAGTTCGTGCAATTTTTCCATTGCGGTTATTAATGAATCTTGCAAACAGCTCATCCATTTTTACTAGTTCCTTTTTTTCAACTTACTTTTCCCTCCTGATTCTCTGCTGCAGGTGTCATGGCCCTAAGCCCCCTCCTAATCCAGAATTTACTGTTAGGCCAAAGAAGAAGAAGTCTAATCGTCCGACTGAATGTACACCAGGCTCTCCTTGCCCACCTTGTCCAGAGCTTGTGATTAGATTATGCGTGGGTCAGCATGAAGGAGCTGAAAGAACGGTGAGTTCCGCTTCTCAGATGAACAGCTAAAACTATATGCCTTTTTTTTTTTTTTGCATACATCTTATTGTTGGCTGGCTTTTGATGTCTCATGTGTCTTGTAGATGTTAATTCCTTGTTTGATTTGTGCTAGTTCAGATGCTATGCTCAGACAAGACTCGGTTTTCCTGTGACAACTTATGTGGAAATCCTCTGTCCTGTGGCAATCATTATTGTACAAAAACATGCCATCCATTGATGGGCCAATCATTTGGAGGTGAATCTTGTGAAGAATGTTCTCTTCCTTGTGAAAAGGTTTGTTTGTTTATATCTCTTTTTTTTTTTTTGGTGTTATTATCATTGCTATTATTGTTGACTAGTAAAGATGATGTTGCTTGTGTCTGTTGTATCAGATGGTTACTTAAAAATATTTTTCTTGCGGAAAAAATGGTGCCTTTCATCTCCTATATGACAGGGGAAGCTTGGTCAAATGAAATAATATTTCTTTAAAAAAAAGAGGTTTCTTGTGCCGCAAACACAATCAGAAGAACATGTTATGGAAAATATTTTGGCCTAAACATCTCCATTCTTGAAATTAATGTAATCCTTGTTTCAACTATTGTTAGAAAGATCCTAATCCCTCTCTCTGTTTTGTTTAAGGTTTCTTCTGTATTTTTGAGTTAATTGCTGTCATTATCTATTTGGGAAGGAAAGTAATATCCATTCTCTATAATAAAGGACTGTTAATGAAATTCATACGTCATAACTCCTTTGGATTATATATTTTTCAGAAGAGGAAACCTGAATGTCAACATTCATGCTCGCTCCCGTGTCACCCTGGTGACTGCCCACCTTGCAAAGTACTCGTGAAACGATCTTGTCACTGTGGTTCAATGGTCCATGTCTTTGAGTGCATATACTATAACACCTTATCCAAGGATAAACAAATGACTGTCCGCTCATGCGGTGGTCCCTGCCACAGGTATGACTTCTTAAGAAGCTGGTGCAAGTATAACTTTTTTGCAAATTCTTTTGACAGACCACTGTTTTGTTACAGTTACTATTAACAATGCCTTTTAAATTGCATGGAAAATTTTTATTTTTCACTTGATTATATGCGACATGTTTGGTTTCTGGTACTTCAAAGGAAATTGCCTTGTTGCACGCATCTCTGCCCTGAGACTTGTCATCCTGGTCAATGCCCTGAACCTGAAAAGTGTTCCAAAAAGGTATTTGTAAATATAAATGGGTAACTCTTTTTTTCCCTTTTCTTTTCACCTTCATGTTACTAAGTTGCTTTCTCTTGCTGTTGATGTCCTGCAAGGTAATTGTTCGCTGCTCATGTAACACCTTAAAGAAGGAGTGGGTATGTCAAGAAGTTCAAGCAGCATATCGGGCTTCTGGAACTGATCCTAAAGCTGTATCCAAGAATCATTTTGGACACGGACTTCTTCCTTGCAATTCTGAATGTAGAAGTAAAATAAAAGTTGTGGAGTCAGAACTACACCCTCGTAAATCCAGTACTGCTCCAGAGGTAATTCGTTGATTCTTTTTTTTTCTCCTACAAATTAGAGCTGGAGAAAAGTTTCCTTTGGGGGCACCTTTTTTAATGCCAGTTACATTAACATGTCTATTTTCCAGGAAAAAGAAGCTGATGCTGGAAAATCTGCCTCAAAGCGTAGGAGAAGGCATGAAAAGGTGCAACAAGATCAGGGTTCTTCGAAACTGCAGGTAAAGATTTTGGGTGAACTGCACTTGAATCCTATGATAGTGGACTTAGCCAGACCCTTATGTGGTGCTCCTCAGTCCACTTTAGATTCAATTATCTGCGTCCCATCGTCCAACTTTACGGTCAAAACCGAGAATTTCAAATTATTCTGCTTGACCATACCTTTGAGAAACGAACTTCTTATATTTCTGGCAGAAAATGGTTGCCACCATCAAGTGGCTTCTTTTGTGTGTATTCCTGGCTGTGGCTTTGGTTGCGGGTACATACTATGGCTACAAGGGTCTGTTGAGGCTCTCTGACTGGATGAACGAAGTCGACAGGCAGAGATCGAGAAGACCGCCGCGACTGTAAATGTCTCCACTGGATTATTGAAGTTTTGGTTGACCCACTGCAGAGAACTTCTTTAATGTATATGGCAGCTCTTCGGCATTCATAGTTACTCTGAGTGAGTTTCAGCTGTATGCTAGTGTTCAAGGGGATTGGATTTTCATGGTCCAAGGTTACATTGATTTAGTGCTGCTTGCTTTTGTATTGGGATTCCTGAGCTGACAGAATAAATATGGTCTTATACTTTGATGGATGGCTTTCTTCAGGACCCTTCATTTCTTTCGTTGGACTCCAAACAGTTTCACATGATGTGCTCCAAGTTTCTCGACATTTAATATGGAATCGGGAACCATCAGATCTCAATTACAAGAATCGAGTCGAGAACATTGATCCATTACACCAAATTCTAGTTGAAATGTATAGATTGGATGAGAAACCGCAGCTCTAATTTGGGCCATGGTTGCCATGCTGAATGGACCAAGCTTGACATACAATGGATATGTATAAAATGGCCCAAGTTGGAAGACCACCAAGAAACCATCTAAGTAGGGTCAGTGTGATATCATCACTCTCAATATTTGATCAAAATTTATATGTTAAATTCTTATCAGTGGGTTCACGTGTCTTTTTATTTTTCTATATCCCTTTTCAGACTCGTGTGTATCCGGATTATTTTTTTAAAACTAGAATAAAGCATCTTTATTGTTATCATAATTAATTGTTAAAAGAAAAAAAAAAGTATTGTAAAAACATTCACTAATGTTGTCTGCTCTGTTGAGCAAACTTTTGAGGGGGCAGCTTAAATCAAAGAGCACACTCAAAGTGGCCACTTTTTGCAACACTCAAACAAACACTTTAGTGACCCCCAAAAGAATTTCTTTCTCTAATAATTCCTTCTCTCTCTCTCTCTCTCTCTTTTTTGGGTTCGGTGGGGAAGGAAAGTGATATTTTGTCAAAGTCAATAAAAGTTGATCAATTGAAAGGAAAGAAGAACAAGGTTCTCCACTAACTCCATGGACATAAATTCCTATTTAGACCAAAAATTCCAAGAAGCCCACCGAGGGTTAGAAATGTCACAATCCACAAATTCTCTTCCTTTTACATGTACATCATCTGATATTTAAGAATTTAACAGATTTTAACTTATTGAATCGAGTTGAGTCGACCTATTAAATAGTACAGAAGTTTTTACGGTTATGAATGCTCTCTATTCATGGAACTCCATCCGCGATCTGAGTTGGATGAAAGATACATTCAATCACATCAATCAATCAACCTTACAATGACAAGTTCTTTCCATTGTTCAAAATCAAAGGTTTTTTTTTCAAAATTTCTTTTTCCACTTCCTTTACATGGAAAAAGAATAATCTTTTTTCTTCTCCCGCAGTTGATGGATCATCTCTTTTTCCTCCCCCTACATGCCCACTCACCACATGACAGACAAGAAAGAATGATTAAGCAGTGTTATAGTAAATTAATCATGATTACAAGGAGATCATCATATGGCATTTGCTTATGAACTAGGTTTCCTGTTCCAGTCTCTGCTTACAACCACAAATTCAACAACAGCTCATGAGTTATCTTTTTCCTCTTTATTTTCTCTTTAAATAAAAATGTGCAAATTTCACTTCTATCATTCAGTTCAATTCATTCAAGAAGATTCTTTCCTCAATAATTTAGAGTTCCTACGCATCAGAGAAGTACTTCTCGTTTTACTTGTATGTTTCAATTTCATTTTTCAAAATTTTAATTCATTGCCATTTACATTATTCAAGTTGTTACATTTTTCACTTTTAATCTATAAATTTTTTTTTTCATGTAACAAATAATTTTCTAACTTAATACATTAGTAAACGCTGATGTACTAAAAGGAGAATAAAGATGAAGATGAATGATGAAATCTAATCCTTCGAAAATAAAACGAGATGTACTACTATTATGGGAAAGGTGCAGAAGTATTACACGCGCTTCCTCGATTAAGCAAAACCCTAGCTAGGTAATAAGATCAATGTTTGTAGTCGTGCGAAAAATGCCAAGATCCTCCACCCCAAAGGAAAAAAGAAGTTTGAAAAAAATGGGGGGAAACAAATTAAGGGACATCACATGAATATATTTCATTTGCTTTGAACATTAGTGATTACACTTACATGCTTGAGTGAGTTCTCTTTTATTATGCTGAGAGGGTGTGTGGGGGGCAAACTAAAGGGGAAAAGATAAAAGAGGGGACAACACTAGGGAAGCCTGAGTGTACCAAATATGGAAGTGAATATGATAGTGCTAAGATTCTTCCACAGTTTGGTGTCGAGTGGGCATTGGTGGATTTGCATAAAGCATAAAGCCGATATAATACGCACATATATAGAGAAGGGTTTTGGTGTAGTGGCACTTACTGTCTCCAACCTGAGACCAAGAGGTCTCAGATTTAATTTTCATCAGCGAAACTTCATATGTCCTTTTATTCCGTCTTTCTAATTTTTTTTTGTATATCGAAAAGAATAGTTATTGTTTGAGCGATTCGAAGGTGGATTGAGTGCTCCACATCATCTAAGGACTCGGGTGATGGGTATCTAATACTTGAGTGACAACTGTAACATCATTTTTCACCAATCACGGCCATCTTTTTGATATATAACACACTTATTGATTGAATACATGGATGATGTGACATAGAATCGATCTTTTCAAAGATCTTGGGGGTGATTTGTCTTTGGCAAGTGGAGGGTACCATCTACATATATATTCTAGTAGTGGTGTCATGTCCATGGCATTTGAGAGATTGGGTCACATACATTATACACCCTCACTCTTGGCCAATCAATTACAACTGAGGTCATGTCCAACCCCGCCACAGGAACTCCATTTATAGAAAGTGCCCTACTAATTCAGGGTTCCCTCGGTTTTGGTTCATATTGCATGCATTAGAGTGTTGAAACAACTAGCTAGCCACCACCACAAGTTGTAAAGCAAATTACACAGTGGCAGCAAATGGCCGTGGTGCATGTACTATAAGGCACCACGACCCACCCTAAGAGAATATGCAGTAAGTCGAAGTGCGATTTATGCTTTCACGAGTATATATCCTTTTCTGTTACAAAATACAATGGGTTTTAGATGCCATTGAATATATCGATCTGAATTAGTCTGCACCATAAGATAGCTTCAAAAGAATAATCCACAAACAATAATGTTAAGTTAATAGGGATAATATGTTGGATTGAAAGAACTACAATCCAAACAGATGGAGATAAGTAAGAGTGATTGATTAGGGTTTGAAGAGAGAATAATTTCACACACAAAAAAGAAGGGAAGTGACATCCCTCTTACCTTTTTTTTTTTTTAAAAAAAATAAAAGATGCTCTAGGGTTTAAAAAGTGTTAAAAAAATAGAAATAAAGGAATGATAAAAATTCAATCTTAAGATGGAGTCAATATCACTTATGGACTCTTATTCTCACCACTAGTTATTAGATAGCGAACAATTCTTTTCGATTATAAAAAAGTTCAATGGACTAAAAAGAGGATAAGAGAATGAGGAGAATTAATGAATGAACAATTTTGTAAATGAGAATCAAATTCAATAATTATCAGTGTTTAGTCGAGAGCATTATAGCTCAGGGATGGCAAGACCAGACCCGCCCCCTTCACCGTTTGTTTCTTCCACTATTTTTTTACATTATCAATTTCTTAATCAAATACATAAAATTAAAAGTGAATCTAAGGATAAAAAAGTTAAAAATTAAATCTAATTCAAGCAAATTTAGGACAAAAACATATATAAATAAGATGGACCAACCGCAATCTAAGCTATTTTTTTATATTTTATTTTGTCAATGCTATTCACACCAAGTTAAATGTCAATGTATACATGTGTTGGTCCCTAAATGGACCGACCCTTTTCCCAACCTTTAATTTGGACCTTTGCTCTTCCTTTTCGTGTGTTCGTGAAATTATGCTCCCATCTTGCCGGAGGAGATGCCGTTCACACCGTACGTCGTCATCGACGTCGATAAGATTCACTCCCATCTCTTTATATCTTCCTACGTTCCCTTTTGCCCATGGCATTGGCATCTCGTCCCTTTCGAACCCCGGAGCACAAGAAACACAACACCGTGTCCGATCTTCGGCTTCTCCTCTATCACCCTCTCACGAACTAATACATGGTCGAGTCGGGTCAGGTCAGGTCGTGGTTTTTGTTAGTAGTTAAAAAGGGCAGAAGACTCCGAGTCATTTTAACTGGACGGTGTTCTCGAATCGACCCTTTCCCTTGTGTTGATCCTTCTGCCACAGCAAAGGGATCGTTCCGTGGGAATGAATTTGTACGGTACGAAATTCTTATCAAATCCCACATCAACTACGATAAAGAATAATATTGAATTTCTATAATTTATTATATTTTAATTAATATTTTCTCATATCATATAATAAAATACAATTACTTAAAAATTTCTCCTCCAAGAGGGGTTTGAATTTAATTTAAAATGGGTTTATGTACATGACCCAAAGTAAAACATTCCAAATCGAGAAGACCCAACTTTGGAATTTAGTGAAAAGGGTGTAAATATATTATCAATAATATTATTATATATTAAATGTTTTAGGAGAAAGATTGTTGACCGAATAAATAAATAAATAAATCGATCATAAGCATTTTGGAGGAGATGTCCCGTTGGGATAAAGAAAAAAAGTCAAACGCAATCGAATATGCTTTATATTTATTATTATTCACAGAAAAAGCTTACTCATCATTAATCGTGGCATAGAATTTTTTCAACTTTAAGGTGGAGAGGATTGTTGAATCATATATTCGGGTTTGACTTAAATCGAAAAATTATAAATTTAATTTTTATCAATAAAATTCTTGAATTATTTTATTTTTTTGAATTTTTTTATTTGATTGCGTAGTTAATAATCTAGAAAAAAAAATTAAAATAGAGGAGACCCTGGTTCCATCACAAAGGAAATCTGTGCATGGCCTAGGAGATGACAAACTCTTTATAAGTGACGGGTATATCACGTAACGTATGGACGTGGTGTATGGATCAATCAAATTAAAATTTTTTTGAATTACATTTTTTCTTTTGAACTTTATTTAAAAATATTTTAAAAATAAATATATTATATTAACCCGTGATACCATATTAGTATCACCACAACGATATGGAGATGAATGGTCCCCAGGTATAGCAAGATCGTGCAACTTGCGGCCGCTATTTGTAAACATTCTTTCTCTCTCTAATCTTCCATAGATTTGTTGCTCCAAAATTCGATGTCTGTAATAAAAAAAATCAAAATATTCTCTAATTTTATGACATGACTGAAAAATAGTAAAACGGTGTAGACACCTTTGGACTGATCCGTACTAGGTTGGTTTCGGTCGAGTGGTCTAGAGAGCGCGTCGGATAACCTCTGCCCATATATCAGTTGAGTTCCAGGGCCGGGTCGGATGACTGCTGTCTATACCATGTTGAATCCAATTTTCAGAATTTTCACGTAAAATACGTGTTTAATATTATAAATAAATGATATTAAGTAACCTTATTTATGTGCTGATCTAAGAACAGTGAACTTATTTACGTGTCAAACTCATCAATTATAATTAGTTTCCATTGATTATCGTGTATCAAAATTAGGGTAAAAAATCACCCAAAAATCGAGATTATTATGGTCAGTTTTTATTCACCCCAAAAGGAAAGTTCTTGACGCAGGATCATCCGAGAATTTTTAATTCCGTCAGAAAATTTCGAGCCACATCAAGAGTTAAAAAAATCGCTCGAACCGACCTCTCTGAACTCTGACGGTCGCATTAAACTTTTTTTTTCCGCTTAGAAATAATTTTGATTGAGAGGATGTGGATGAAGTGGAGATTCCAAAGTGGAGAGATCTTTCACTGCCTAAGATTCTCTCCTTTCTCACATCTCCATCGAACGAATTCTTTTTCTTCCCTTTTTTTTTTTGCTAATGTATTAAATAAATGCTCGAGGGGACAAAGTTCCGGTGCGGGGGTCGTCCCTTTGGCCTTTGAGAGGGTAATCCTCACTATGTGTACACGTCGTGCGAAAGCGACCCCTGCTCTTTGGGCATTATTTCATAAACTTCCACTATCAGTATTAGCCCTTTTTTTTTAAAATTTCTTTTTCTTATTTTTTTAATTTTTTTTAAATATCTTCTTTAGACAAAGAATAGTACAGGAAAATCACGGAAAAATCTTTGATGATCGGTTTATCGCATAAATTTTGTTAAAAAATTGTTTATGAGCTCGGTATTTAACGGTTGTACAGATATCGAGTCGAATCGGTAAATATCGAGTGAAATAAGCTCGGTATATATGCTTGAGGATTATACATACTTCTAAGAAAAACTAAGTGAACTTTTTTCTACGTGTGTCATCCGATATTTAAAAATTTAATCGATCTTGACTGCTTCAAGTCTGACTCTGATTAGCTGGTTAACGTACGAAACTATCTTTATTATAAGTTTCCTTCATTTTAAGACTTGAATTGTACAGTCGGAAGCGGGGAGGAATTGTCGGACGAACTAACATGTCAAATAACGGTTGATAGGACTCACGACTAAGGTGATGAACCATTTAATGAATTTACGAATACTACGACGAGTTCAGCTCGTGTAAAAATCTGTGTCAGGAAAGAGAGGTGGTTGGTGAAGGCTGTGTTTGGGGACAGGGGGAGGTCTTATCTGAGCAACAACAAAGCACAGCCTTTGGTATTTATGGGAAAGAAAAGCTACTGAAAAGCTTGCCAAAAGCATCCAAAAACACCAATCAAATCACCACCTTTTCTCCCCTCACTTAGCATATTCCACAGTTGTCCCAGCCTGAGATGGCAATTTGGCAGTAAAAGAATATCTAAATTTGGGTTTAGGTCCACCTCCATCAAACCGAGCCATTAGATCGGTCCGTTTGAACCGGACCGGTATCCACCGAGTCTCCCACGGGGATTTACGCTATTGCCGGTACTCGATATAAGCTCGCCACACCTTGGCCACGAGCCATCTGGAGCAAGAACCACGATGATTGCTCGATGGCATAATAGAAAGAGATGTGAGGGGTTGGTTTAGTACAAACATGAATTTACGGGGCATGAGCAATCGCTTCCTTATATATTCGATTTCTCGAGTTCAATTGTAAACATTTCGGATGAACTGAACAACCAATCCTTGTACTAATCCCGTCAATGTAACACCGCCAAAAACCTAATATCATCCAATAAGTCGATGTTCGCAAAGACCTATATAAAAAGAGCCCCTTTTAACAAAATTTGTATAGAGGGAGTTCGAACATGTGACTTTAATTTCACCAACTCGTACGAGAATGAAATTTATACCACTAAACCACTGTCCTCGATGGTCCACAAAACACACACACATATATATGTTCTCACTTACAATTAAATAATTACCGAATCCGTTGTGACTGTACGAGACAGTCTACACTTATCCTGACTCGTCTGAACTGGATAAATATGCAGAGATATTTCTAGAACGTGCCGGTCAAATGTCTGTATCGATAACGAGAAAACCCGCATAATTATTCGCTCCGAATAGTTACATCCTCTAGGAATGATGACATCGATGAACGATGAATGATATGTGTGTGGTCGTGGGTGGAGGGGCTGTTCTTCTCCCCCGTCTCATGTCACTCTCAAACTTTCTAAAAGAGAGGCTTTCCAATGCCGCACGGGCACCTCGCCATTGCTCGACTCCCCCTTCTTACCTTCTTCGGAGTGATCTATAACATCGATAATTCACCGATTCATTGAACGTCGACTTATGCGTGAAATCGCATGACGATGGCCATATTCAACGTCCCGATCCCAAACCCGAATACCGATCATAAGTATTAGTAAAAAAAAAAAAATCTAACTAGAGCTGGCCAGAGCTATGCCGACAAAAACTTTGCTACACATATGATGTCGGAAACAGGTATTGATCGGTAGGTATAAAAGATTACAGTTCTTTCTTCACAGTCAAAGAAAAAAGGGTGTAAAAAAAAAAGCAAAAATTTTCAATTTTTCGATTTATTAGACCAGAAAGTTATTCCACGGTCAAGTTTTGCATGAAAATCACTTCAGCGCATGTATAACTTCTCTTTATCATTCTAATTTTATTGGATATTTTCGAAGAGACCGATTCACGTGTGCGTATGTTTTTTTTTTTTTTGGTATCGAGACATCTCACGTTTAAGGTTGTCCTTAGAACTTCTGTTGGACATATCAATCCATTAGTTCTCCTTATTTCGTATTCTTATTAACATAATTCATGTAAAATCTTTTAGGAATTGCATCTCCCGTGTATCTATAGGTACATTTTTATACAAGCTTACTGTATTGGCCAGTATAAAATTGTTAAAATAGAATAAATAAAATACTGAAAAACAAATAAAAGGACTAGAAAAAGCTCCCGCTGCATAGGCATTACTGTCGGGCGACTAGGACGTCGTTCATAGTTCAAGGCAACCGGGACGCAGTTAAAAAATTGAGTAAATTATTAAATTTATAGCGAATTATTGGTTTGGTACTTACAGTTTTAAAACTATTAATTGAGTTCTCATTATTCACTTTCGTCGGTTAATTTGATCCCGAACAGGAGAAAATATGCTAAATATTTGATAAATTTTTCAGCGATAGGGCAGCGGCACATGGACCTGTACAAGAATAAGAAAATAAAAAGGAATAAAGAGTTACGTGACTCACAAGATGAGAATTAGACTTAAAAGTTTCTAAGTTACGAGTCGAAATTTTATATTACCGGGAAATTCCACGCAAGCAGAGGGGGACACTGATTGGATCCGTGGGGCCCACTTGGAGCAAGTGGGACACAGCATCTCTCTCTTTCCCTCTCCCCTCCCCGGTCAGTCCCCTCCTTCAAATGGAAATAAACAGTAGGAAAAGCAGATTCCGTACAAACGACAAAACACAGCATATAGTGACGTCATCATCATCATATAAAATTAATTAATTTTTTAAACCAAGGGATCCGATCACAATCTTCATCTTCCTTCTATCTCACTTATAGTCTTGTAGGCCTCATTTGTACACGAGAAGGTAAACATGTTAATTAATAAAATTTAACTATTTTTAAAATTATCTTTTTAAAACGTACCGGCTAATATCTAAAAATTTTTTGACCTACTAATTATTTTATTAAAATTCCTCGCTTGTTTTATTTATTCCATTTCTTTTAAATCAATCATCCATGGGTATAATTCACAGTATAATTAAAAAAAAAAAGGATAAAGTGGTAGGGGGTGCGAATAATGATGAAATAAATGTAAGGAAGGAAGGCAGAGAGATATCTTAAAAGATATGTCGGAATCAATGCTATGCTCACCGACCCACTCCGAAAAGCATGCAACTGTGCCGTCACTGACACTGTTGTTGGACAACATAACATGGCACACACTCGTGTACATGCGACCCACCCACTACTAGTACTGGCCAGACCAACCACGTACCCCAAGCGAGTGACCGTGCTGCATAGCATAATATAATACACATTTCGGGAGTCAGATACCTCGATCGCCGTCCGATTAATCCCCGGTGCTACTGCCCGAACACGATCGAAGAGTTCAACGGCAACAACCCATGAGTGATCCGTCTCATCACTGAAACGATCGACGGTCCGGAAGAGGATGTAAGAAATGTAAATCGAGTGTTGTCTAAAAGCGACATGAGCCGTTACTCGAATATGAGATACCGAGCCGGATCACGAGATATTCTCAGCATTTTTTGCCGATGGGGTGCATCGATCAATATTCACAGACCAATGAGTTTTGGTTGATCCGGGCTTGAGAGATGAGAGAGTCCCGCGTGCATCGACCGTACCAAATGACAGTGCAGGAGTCGTATGCCCGTCTAATTACTGTTCTCTTTTACACTTCTTCGAAACTTTTAGGGTTTGATAGTTGTAACTGTACAATTGTTAATTACATGTCAAACTTTGATTGGATTGATATATCACGCCACTGAGATAGCATATGCACCAAAGACTTCCTCACTTGAGACAGGTCAATCAGCTCTGTTAATAATGAATTTGTTTCTTACATAAAACTTGAATTTAAGATATTAGAAACATATTAAATCAACTTTACTAATACAACTCGTGCTTTTTTTCTCAGTCTGAACCATTTCTATTTAAAAGTCTAATGGACCATAATCAATCAAGTTTGAATCCGGATGGCTCGCTAGGAGGTAAAACTCTTCTAAGATAAATTCTTTTCATTCATCAAACTCAAACACTAAAATTTACTTAAGAAAAAGATGTATCATACTATATCATCTCAACCAATTTATCTTCAACGAATACAACCTGTACTTGAATCACCAAAAAGAAGAAGAAGAAAAAAGAAGCTTACACCCCTGTCTCTCTCTCTCTCTCTCTCTCTCTAGACTTCAATAAATAATTAATAGACTCCTGAGAACGCACACTTACGCCTCTACCCCGAAAAAACTTTCTCAAATCAGAAAGTCACTGCCCGCTGAACCCAAAAAAATAAAGAAAGCAAAAACGAAAATCTTTTCGCAGCCGATTATTTTATCCGACCACGACCATCGTCGGAGGAGACGCATCCCATGTAATTTTCTCACTCTTTTTTAATTTCTCCGATTGATTTTTTTTCCTTTTTTTTGTTTATATTATTTGTCGGAGGCAGAAAAACAAGGTCTTTAATTCCCGTCAGCGGCGGCGATGCCCACCCCGGTGAGCATCGCTAGGCAATGCTTGACTGCGGAGGCGGCCCACGCGCTGGACGAGGCTGTGGGCGTGGCGCGGAGGAGGGGACACGCGCAGACGACGTCGCTGCACGCCGTGTCGGCCCTCCTCTCCCTCCCGTCTTCGGCCCTCCGAGAGGCCTGCGCACGAGCCCGGGGTGGCGGGCCGCCGTACCGCACGAGGCTCCAGTTCAAGGCGCTGGAACTCCGCCTCAGCGTGTCCCTCGACCGGGTCCCCTCCGGGCAGCTTACCGACGACCCACCGGTTTCGAACTCTCTCATGGCCGCGATAAAGCGGTCCCAGGCCAATCAGAGGCGGCAGCCCGAGAACTTCCACTTCTATCACCAGCTGTCGAGCCAGTCCTCCATTAATAACACCATCAAGGTTGAGCTCCAGCAGCTGATCATCTCTATCCTCGACGACCCGGTTGTGAGCCGGGTCTTCGGCGAGGCCGGTTTCCGGAGCTCCGAGATTAAGCTGGCCATCCTCCGCCCCCTTCCTCACCTCCTCCGGTACACCGCACGGCCGCGGGTGCCGCCGCTGTTCCTCTGCAGCCTGGATTCGGACCCGAATCCTAGCACGGGACGGGTCAGGTTCCCGTTCTCCGTCGTACCGGGGTTCTTACACAGCGGTAAAGACGCAAACTGCCACCGGATTGGAGACATCCTCCACGGGAGGAGTGGCAGCCGGAGAAACCCCCTGCTCGTCGGCGCGTGCTCTCACGGGGCTCTCAGAGAATTCATCCTAGCCCTCGGGAAGAACAGTACAGCCCTACAAGACGCCATTTTCCCCCCGGAGCTATCCAGGTTCACCGTAGTGGACATAGAGAGCAACATCTCCGAAGGCTCCGTCAAGGAGAGGCTCGACGAAGCGGTCAATATGCTGACCTCCCAGCTCCCCGGGGAATTTCTTGTGGTCAGCTTTGGGGACCTGAAGGCGCTCCTCGATGTCGAAATGGAGAGGGAACCAGAGGGTTGTGCGGTGGCTCGGCTTACGAGTCTGCTCAAGGCTCAGCGGGGGAAGGTGAGATTGATCGGTTCTGCAGCGAGCAACGACGTGTACTCGAACTTTGTGGGCAAGTTTCCGGAGGTGGAGGAGGAGTGGGAGTTGCAGCTTCTTCCTATCACCAGCCTCCGGCCTTCCATGGCAGAATCGAGCCCTCGGTCCAGGTAAGGGCACTCAGTGGTCTGCGCTTCTTGATATGACAATTCAATATATAGCGTATTTTAAAGATTGACTTGTTCATATATTTATAAAATATTATAAGCAGCATCAATAAACAATAGCCTAGACAGCAGAGTGATCAAATATCAACAGAAGCTGAAGAAGAACAGATATAACAATAGAAAATTCTTCGGCTTTCTGTCAGTGCTGCTCTGTGTAAGCTGGAAAACTGGGAGAAACAGTTATTTTGATTCTCCAGGTGGATCTTATGGAGTGATTATTTACTTTTGTGATTTCCAAATGAAATGGGTTTCCAGAGGAAGTTGAAGTTCTTCAGTAGGTACTCACTGAGTTGGATGTATTACAAGTATCACATAAGAGGCTTTCTTCACCCCGTGTCGATTTCAACTGAAACAGTGTCCAAACCCGAATAAAAGCTGATACTTTGATTGCCCCGATATACCTCTTTTCAATCTTTTTATGGAAAGGTTGGTCTTCTCTTGATAGAATTTGAGTAAATTTATTGTTTTGAAGAGTCGTCCATTCCTTTTTTCCAGTCATAGGCCTCTAATACCTAGTCACGATCTTGAAACATCCATTTGCTATGGATGCATGGCTTATAAGCAAAATTCTTGTTTCGTAGATGGTAAGATGTATCTGGTCTTTTTATTTGCGAAAATCACCTCATCGTTTGGATCACACAGTTACTGGATCCTGATGTGCCTACAGCTTGATGGAATCATTCGTTCCTTTTGCGGGCTTCTTCTCTTCTTCCACGGACTACAGCGGCCACGTTCTGAGCAGCAGCCCGTATCAGTATCTAACCCAGTGTAATATATCCACTGACAAGAAGGGTGAAAGAGAAACAATTCCCATACCAAAGGCAGGGTTGAACACTTCCATTGCAGATCAGTACCGTTGTAGTTTGCCCTCATGGTTGCAGATGACCGAGCTTGCCCCTAATGTAAAGGTGAACATAAGTTGCAGAACTCAGTTTACATGCCAATTTCTTTTCACTTTTCTTGAACTTCTTCATGGGGGGTCAAAGATCTGTTTTTCAACTTATTTTGGCTGGGTACTATGAAAACTTAATTAATTGTACAGAGCCGACCAGGAAAAAATGACGTTTTTCACAAACTGTACATTGAAAGGAAATGCTTAAAGCTCGTTGAATGATCTGCTCATATATTCCGTTCAGGCAAGAGGTGATGGAGTTGCAATGAGCACAACGGTCACGGGCCTGCCAAATGAATGGAGAGATAAATTTCAGCATGCTCATCAGAATCCACCAGTTCCTGTATCGAATATTTATCACGTGGATTCTCAGGTTAAAACTGTTATGGGCTTCCTTCCTGCCGAGAGAAGTGAGAGAATCGATGACCAGAGCGTTAACGGGGCAAGGTGCAAGAGTGTGAACTCGTCTCTATCCACAGATATGCAGAAGATGTCTCGCTCGCAATTTTCTGTTAGCCTTCCTGAGGCGGCTCCTGCTCCAGACCCTTGTAGAAAGGAGAGTTTCTTGACAAAATTATGGGAAAAGTCTTCAAAACCCGAAGATATGGATTCATGCCTGCTCGGAAGTGGTTCCAATTTGAGCACAGAAGATGGCTGCATGGCCTCTCCTGACTCCGTGACCTCCAGGACCACCAACTTAGGCCCGAGGATACACTCTGAGCCTGAAATTCAAAAATTGAAGTTTCCAGTCCAAACACATAGCTCAGCTCCTGACATTTCTGAAGGTTTCTTCAATGTTGATTCCAAGGCTATTTACAAAGCTCTTTCTGAAAAGGTCGGAAGGCAACAAGAGGCTGTAAGTCTAATAAGCCAGACAATCACCCGCTTTAAGGCCAGAAGTTTCAACAATCATCAACAGAGTACCAGAGGAGATGTGTGGCTTACTTTCCTCGGTCCCGATAGAATGGGGAAATGGAAAGTTGCAGTTTCTCTCTGCGAGATCCTTTATGGCAGTGGTCAGCACCTCATACACATAGATCTCGGCTCCCAGTCCGACTATCTGAACCACAGAGGGAAGACTCCTGTGGACATAATTGCTGGGGAGCTGAGCAGAAAACCTCAGTGTGTTGTGTTCCTTGAGAATGTGGACAGGGCTGATGAGCAGGTCCAGAGCAGTCTCTTGCAGGCTATCTTGACTGGAAAATTCTCGGATTCCTATGGCAGGGAAATTGGAGTACATCACGCTATCTTTGTGGCAACCTTGAGTTTTACAAAGCCCAACCAGGGCCTACAGCCTCATGAGTTGGACGGAGCCACTGGTGGATTTTCTGAGGAGCAAGTGCTCGGAGCTAAAGGATGGCCGATGAAAATACTAGTCAATCAAGCCAACAAGGTCTCGAGTCCCCAGAGCCCGATACAGGTGAACAAGAGGAAGATCGTGGGTTTGGATGAGGATGAACGGCCTTGTGATACTTCGGAAGTGGTTAACAAACGTCTTTATCGAATATCGAGCAGAAATCTCGATCTGAACCTCCCAGCAGAAAGTGCTGAGTCCCAGGACACCGATGAGGGCAGCGTCGAGTACGATGCAATCTCCGACAACTCAAAGGCATGGCTGCTTGATTTCACAGACCGGATGGATGCCACCGTGATTTTCAAGCCCTACGATTTCAATTCGCTCGCGGAGAAGATATCGAAGAAGATCAGAGAGAGTTTCCATCAAACTGTTGGTTTAAACTGCACAATAGAGATAGAGTCGAAAGTGATGGACCAGTTGCTTGCAGCTGTTTACAGGTCTGATGACGACGATAAGAAGCTCGAGGACTGGATGGCCCATGTCCTGAGCCGGGAATTCGCGCTAGTCCAGCACCAGTACAAGCTTACCGACTGTTCAAGGATCAGACTTCTCACCTGTGAAGACGTCTTGACGGAAGAGCAGTTGCCAGGGAACTTACTGCCCTGCAAGATATCTGTAAACTAATTGCAGTGATAGCGATGATATATATCAAATCTCTTGAATCTTCCTAGTTCCCAGTATATAAGAATCTAGGGGAAGCTTGGGATGTGAATCCTTTGGGTCTGTTGATTGGGTCATTTTACTAGGTTTGTGGTCTTGTTGTGTATAGTCTGCAGTTAGAAGAACTTGTGTATCCTCAGATTACTCGAACAAATGAATCGGGTGTCGGGTTCTGTCTTAACTTCTGTCTGTTTTGTTGGTGGAACTCATATCCATTTAAAAACTACTTATTACAGGTTTCAATCCATTGACTGTCCGACTCAGGATTCATCCCCTGACACCCATCACTATGTGACAGCGTATTTTACAATTGACATGTAACTTGAATGTTTGCCCCTCAACATCGAGACCCGACCTCCAGTCAGGTACTTTTCTTCCATGCCCATGGGAGAGACAATTGATCACGATACAAGCTTTCTCCCCTATTCTCGAGTTATATAATTGACAACGAACTGGTGTTTTTCTTCCGGTCTTGGGCTAGCACGGTGTGAGTCTACACGATAACTAAATTTCCCCCGAACTTATAAGATATTGGATCCATATTTCACCTAGAAACACAACAAACAGCAATTTGAACTCCACAGATTTCTGATCAGCATAATTTCTTCGGGTTCGACACTTCATGGGCTGTAAGGCCCAGTAATATAGAAGTTCGAATACGAATTGATGGGCCACTTTGACCCAATAATGTGGCCCATTGGGCCAGCACTACGCCGGAGTTGATATAAGCTTGTTGGGCTTAGGCCTGGAAGTAGAGCTCTGGTCCTGTCCGCTCTGATGACCGGCTACCCGTTGAGGCGGTAAGATATATATATATATATATATATATATATCAGCGGGAGGCGGGGCCCACCCCGACTGGGCATTTGCATTTGAATCTAATCTGAGCCTCATTTCCATTTCATTTCCCGTTAAGGAACAGAGCGCAAACAAACGAAAGAAAACAAGATGCGCGATGCCAACATTGTTGTTGGTCGGAAGACACCCTGGTTCGCGCTCGACCTTGAGTCACATGAATGGAAAAAATATGAAAATGTGAGAATTTTGAATTTAGCATGTCGAAGTGACTCGTACTTGAACTAAGTAAGTTTTATTTGTTTTTGGATACGAGCGAGCGCACCTGAAAAGAAAATCAAGATATTATCAAAGGAAATTATTTATTAGTTGGAATTCATCTCTCAGTTGTTTGATGAGTTCTTTTTCATTTTTGAAATGACGAGAGTATCAAGAATACGGGTCTCGACTAGCCTGTTTCGGGGTCCCTGAATACCCTGGCAGGTATCGTGTCAATAGAGACCGTGGCCGAGCTGATTATTTGATTTATCTGGTATATTTTTGATTAAATACGAAGAAAGAATGCGGTGAAATGGGGCGGCAACATTTTACTGATTAAAAAAAAGAATGGAAGAAAAAACAAGATCACGGATGGACGGAACTGACATCCACCATTGAAGAAAAGTCCCCAGCTTTCACAGCGGAGAAACAGCCCAGAAGGAAAAGAGAAGAAGGCTCGCCTCTTTCCTCTACCTTTCCTCTCTAAAGTGAGGAATCGCATAAAGAGCCCCATAGGCACTCCTTTGTAAACTCACCTCATTCCTTCAATTTGAGGTCTCCCCGCGTTTTCATTCTCGAGCATCATCTCCTAGTTGCAGCAGGCTCATATCATATTTGCTCTCCCTCTGTGAGAAGCTCAAGAAAGTCACTCGCGGTACGGTTTTGAAGGGAGCCTGTCTCTGGTTTTGTTGGGTCTTGTCCTGTCGTGCCGTGTTTTTCTTTAAACTGTCAATATGTGTAGTGATTCGAAGAACAAGTTTTCTCAGCCTCAGGTGCTTCTCTTGAAATTTCTTGGATGTATGGGATTTCTTCTTTATTAAGTTCGAATTTTTATTTCGTGGGTTTGCTTGTGTGGACCTCTTCTTCTGAGGAAACGGATTGTCTTTCTCGTTTCTTTTTTTTTTTATTTACACCGAGGACGTTTGGAGAAAATGATGTTTTCCTGAGACCAAGTCGTTGAGTTCGTGGATTGAGAATGACCCGTTAAGGATTGTAATATTAAGATTCTATATTTAATTGAATAGAATGAGCACGAATTCAGGCAAACATCGAGCTTCAAGAACAGGATTAGGAAACAGCTCGACGTGGCTTTGAGTGTTAATCGCATGCTGTCCTTGACCAAATGCTAATAAACATTCTGTATATTTCCGCTTCACCTGGAACACGTTGTCTGATCCTAAATCTTTTTCCTTAATCTTGCAGAACTTGGACATGTGCAGTGGTTCAAAGAGCAAGCCCTGCCCTTCGAGTTTTTCCATGGCCAGTGAATCCCAGGACGAGCGGCTTCCCTGTAAGTTCTCGGTCTTGCTCGAGCTAGCAGCTTCAGATGATCTTAAAGCCTTCAAGAGTCAGGTAGAGGATAAGGGCTGTGATGTTGACGAGCCCTGCCTTTGGTATGGAAGAAAGATTGGCTCGAGGAAGATGGGGTTCGAGGAGAGAACCCCTCTGATGATTGCTTCCATGTTCGGAAGCCTTGAGGTCTTGAAGTATATTCTTAAGACCGGCAAAGCTGATGTGAATAGGGCTTCCAGTTCCGACAAGGCGACCGCCCTCCACTGCGCTGTGGTGGGCGAGTCTCTTGGTTTGCTCGAGATCGTGAAACTCTTGCTCGATTCATCTGCAGACCCAGATAGCCTCGACTGCAGTGGTAGTGGGCTGGTCGATCTGATCAAGTCGGTGTTAGAGCCATCGACGAGGAAAGCCTTGAAACTATTGCTCAAAGGCGAAGGCTTTGATGGGGAAGAGAAGCCAGTTGTGACAGCTCCGGAGAAGAAAGAGTATCCAGTTGATGTCCCATTGCCTGACATCAATAATGGGATCTACAGCTCTGATGAGTTTAGAATGTATACTTTTAAGGTGAAGCCTTGCTCGAGAGCTTACTCGCACGATTGGACTGAGTGCCCCTTTGTTCATCCCGGAGAGAACGCGAGGAGGCGGGATCCCCGGAAGTACCCTTACAGCTGTGTTCCCTGCCTCGATTTCCGTAAAGGATTGTGTCCTAAGGGAGATGCGTGCGAGTATGCTCATGGGGTCTTTGAGTCGTGGCTCCACCCGGCACAGTACAAGACCCGGCTCTGCAAGGATGAAACTGGCTGTGCCCGGAAGGTCTGCTTCTTTGCCCACAAACCTGAGGAGCTACGACCTGTTTATGCCTCCACCGGCTCGGCCCTGCCCTCGCCCAAGTCATTTTCACCTCCATTGTCTCCTATGGCGAGCCAAAGGAGCATGGGCCACTGGCCCAGTCCACTGGCTCTGCAGCTCTCTGGCAGTCGGCTTAAAGCTGGCTTGACTGCTCGGGACTTGGATCTGGACGTGGAACTTCTCGGGCTCGAGAACAACCAGTTGTTGGATGATATCTCTCGTCTCTTTTCGCCCTCTTACTCGAACAATGATCTCCCAAGATTCGGGGACTCAAATCCCACCAACTTGGGCATTCATATCCGCCAGAACATGGCCCAGCTCCAGCGAAATAGCCTCACATCCTCTCCTGCGAGGAATACTTCTCCATTCAGGTACGGCGATTCATCCAGCGCTGCTGCAACAGCTGCGATGAACTCCCGGTCGGTGGCTATGACGAAGAGGAGCCTGAGCTTCATGGACCGTGGCCCAGCCACACAAGGGCCATTTTGGAACGCGAGCTCGATGGCACGATCAAATCTCTCCGACTGGAGCTCCCCCGACGGGAAGCTTGACTGGGGAGTCCGAGTGGATGAGCTCAACAAGCTCAGGAAGTCTCACTCCTTCGGGATCAGGGACACTGACACCGCTGCAAACAGGGTCGACCTTGCTGACGAGCCCGACATATCGTGGGTGAATTCCTTGGTGAGAGATGCCCCTCAGGGAGAGCACGGAGTCACAAGGCAGCGGAACGGCGATGGAATGGTTCTGCCCTGGGGAGTGGACCAGATGTACATAGAGCAGGAGCAGATGGTAGCTTAAAAATCCCTGCTGCCACTGCTCGGATCGTCTAACAGCGAGCTAATTAGTTTATCGAATTCTTTGCATTCCCGTATAATACTTTCATTCAAATCTGTACCGGTTACTGCTATAGTTATGGCGTAGGAAGGAAACTCTGCTGCCGAATCAGTTCTGCAAGAGGATCTCTGGGTAGATCTGAGGGATGATGATTTCCCATTGTTCTACGCTGAGGCTGTGTAGTCCTCTGTCGGGAAACTTTGCTCTTGCTTGAGAGACAGACACTAATAGAACAGAAATAAATTAGTGTTACAGTTGGGTTCCTGCTTTCTGGTTTGTTTTGTTTTCTCATCCCACAGTTATGTCTGTTTGGCCACTCTTGCGCTACTCGGGCACGACCAAGTGACCCCTCGAATTCGATTCGACGGCTCTGAGCTCGGCAAAGTTCGGTGAAGTCCTTGCACCGAAGGAGATGCCCGATCACGATAGAGTTCTCAGCTGCGGGTGAATATAAAATCGTTGGATATTGCCACTTATCATTTTAAGTTTTTACATAGATATCGATAATTTTGTTTTATAGGATTGGGTAGCAATTTTTAAGGTTTTTTCGTGGTCTCTTATGAGACCACATTAAAGTAAGATACCATGAAGAACTGCTTATTAAAAACAAATGAAAAAAATACCGTTCAAAATTCGAATTTTTTTCAACTGCGAGAGTGTTCGAGAGATTAAAAATAGGAGGAAAAGATCAATCTAAAAAACGTGAAAAATCTTGTTTACGAGAATTTAGGGTCTATAATTAAGTCGAGAGTGATACACTGCATACAGACTCAACTCGATCTTTGCTAAGTCGGTTGGCTTATGATGTTTGAAATCATGTATTAATTTCTCTTATTGTGGATAATCCTGCTTTTTAATTCTTCCTGTTGTCAATATTGCAAGTTTTCTTCTGTGACCAGGGAGGCAAAAAAGTCGCATGATGTCGCTGTCACTGTCCAGAGAGCCAGAACTTCTAGGTGAGATGAGCGGATTGAGGAAAATTTTATAAAATCGGCAAGGTACGGTACCTTGCCGGTTATATACACACAGCGCCGGGAAAATTTTATAAAACCGGTAAGGTACCGTACCTTGCCGGTTTTATAGAGGCCTGGATTGAATAAATTAATAAAATTTAATAATTTTATAAATTTATCTTCATTTATTAATTGAAAATTTAATTATTAAAAATATTTTTCAGAATTTAAAAGTTAGACAAATAATATAATCTTCTCGTATAATAATGTAACGTGTAAAAAAATATTTTTGCAGGGGAAAAATCGATGTCAGGCCATTAAGTATGCAAAGACTTTTGGAGTCATCGAACCTTCGGACATTTTCGGGGCGGAGAAAAATCAACGATCGGGACTTCTCCTGTGCGCCATTTAATCAAAAGCGGCGTGGGTCCCCCCCTTTGCCCCCTTTTCTTTCATTTTCTGTTGGGAGGAGGAGACTCGAGCGATGTAAACAATTTAGCGGACAAATCACTCTAAATTTATCGTGTAAATTATTATTCAGATTTGCTCTGAATTAAAGTTAGCTCTCAAAAATTACCAGAATTTACACGTGTCAAGATCCTAGGAAAAGGTGAATCGAATATATCAGAAATCACTATTTTTTTTTCCAAATGTGAACTTGTAGGCAATAACGGGATAAAGTGAAGAGAAAATCAAACGAAAAATACTAATATTTTTAACGTGAAAAACCCCTTAGTGTAAGGGAAAAAATTAAAGGACCGAGCCGATAAAATTTCCACTATCAACCAATAGCATGATATATACTTTCTTCTCCCATATTATCAGAGGATATAACACCAATAATCATCAAAGGCTGCACCCTTGGATGGCACGGGCTCTTCACCCGAAGTAAAAAGAATGGATAACAGGTATGGTCACACTAAAAGGGATCAATAAGAGATATATCAACGAGCGAATCTCAAAGCGATAAGTGTATTAAAACGAAACTTGTTCATCCAGGAATCACCCTCTAAAATTTTACCGAAAATAGATAACCGGCGCCCGGATCCTGAAACACCCGTGAACTACCGAAATGTTCTGCTCTATTGTGTAGATGTTTCAGCTTGCTTTTCATGGCTGCTATGCCTGTTTTTATGATGATTTTACTCTAGTAAAATAACCTTGCTTTTGGTGGGTTCATGGCCATAAAAGCCTATACAATTTTCTTACCATTTTTTTAATTTATCGGTCGAGTGAGTAAAGATAATCCAATAAACTCCTCATCCTTGTTCATGTTGAGGAGTCAATCCCACATGTTCTGTCAGTTTGAGCTTTTAGGTGAAAATGTACTCGAGATTCTTGTGTCGAGACAGGTACGTAACGAATCCGTTATATATTACAACTGAATATTTATTTGACTAAGTGAGTGGGTCCCTGGCAGCCGCCCACAACCTTTTCCACGATCGACAATTATTGTACCATGCTGATCCCCTCGCAAATTAGATCCTCCCCGCCGCCCCCAACAGAACCAGATTCGCTTTGTTATGTGATCCGGAGGTATTCTAAAGTGTATTCAATCTGTTGGTTGAGACTTCGCACCCGAACTGCAGCTTGTTATCCGAGCTATGGGCACTTTCGATCGGTTCGGAGCTCCAATAATACTGTTCTCGATCTGTTGGCTGAAACCGTGCGCCAGGTCCGAGCCATGGGGCACTGGCACTGCTCATCATTATGAGCTGATCCTATACTGTGCTCGGTCTATTGGCTGAAATTGTGCACCCGGATCGGTCGGACACATGGGGCACTGCAGGTGAAGTCGGTCCACGTGGAGCACGTTGAGCCAGCTAACTGTCTCATAAGCACCTACTGGTTTACTACGATTGATCATCCTATGTTTAAGCCTGGCCTCTGTTCTGGGCTTGGGCTGAGAAATCCACTGGGCCAGAGTCTCATGGGCCAGCCCATGAACAAGTGGGCCTGCCTCTGTAAATTATCAGGCCCATTACAGTTGCAAAATGGGCCCAAATGATCGTGCTACTGAATTTATCACCGATCATTACCATGTTGGATCTTTTATGTCCGTCGCATGGCACGTAAAAATCCAATCGGCAGCGGTGGAAAGTCCGGTCGAGTGGATCCACTAAATGATTTTCTGATCATGGAGTTTCTCTATATATGTGACATATTTCATTTTAGAAAAATAGATGTTGAATCACATAAAGTTAGTTATTATATTTAAATATTTAAATAAAGTAAAACTCTTTTACTTATAATTTGGTAATATTTTAAAACTCTAAAGTCTGAGAATTTAATTTTTAAAGGCCGAGATTACTCTCTCTGTCCTAGCTGTGCCATTTTCTTGCAGAGGTTACTGTGTATTCGGAAGCTGATAAGCCGATAATAAGTAACATGTCAGATTTAAGGTTCGATTTTCTCGGGATCGGTATCTGAAATTTAATGACAAACACTAGGACCAGCCTGTATAGTTTTTTTTTTTTGGTCGCCAGCCACGGTATCCAAGCAGGCCCCACCAGCGGTGAGATGGCATCTTTCAGCCAACCATACTTGACTAATCCGTTGGTCGCCCCGGGTCGCACGCCTGGCAATGGCGGGTGAGGCTCCCAAGAGGGGTGTCTGCGTACGTGAGGTCTCGAACCCGAGACCTCCTTAAGCGGCACCGAGCTGCTTACCACTCGGCCCAACCCCTCTTGGTGACCAGCCTGTATAGTTGATCACTACGACTCCGCATATTATCGATATAAAGAAAAGTGTTCATTTAAAAAAAAAAACTCCGGGATTAAGTAATTGCAGTAATCATTCACTCTAACATAGTTTACGCCTCGCCCTCTCTCTCACCCTCTCTCACTCTCTCTCTCTCTCTCTCTCTCTCTCTCTGCTTCCAGATTTCTTCCCCGTCAGATCTCTCTTTCTCGACTCTCGCTGGCTCCAAGGGTTTTCAGATCTCGCAGCGATTTGAATGCCCTCACGCCTCCCTCTCCCTGGGCCCCAATCGAAGATACGTCCCTGAGGTCCGCAGATCTGATCTCCTCGCCCTTCGATCCGAGCCGCAATGGCTGCTGCCAACGCTCCGATCATCATGAGGGAGGCCCTAACGGTCGGGAATTTCGATCCCTGCATCCCTGCTTTCGCCTCACTTGTCTTTGCTTCATTTCAGCTTAGACGATTCTTTCTGACGAACTCTCTGATTCATGGGGAGCGGCTTTTCTTCTATCCCCTATTGGCTGGCTGTTTGATAATTCTGGTGTTTCCTATGCTTAGTCTTGTTGATTTTTTATCCCGAGATCTGGATAAAGTTGTTGGGCGTCCATCTGCATCTTACCCTTGATTTGAAGCATCAATAGAAATGGTGATTCGTTGTATGTATTCGCACTTGTTAATGCGTAAATGGCTCTGTCGAATGATCATTCTATAACTTCTGATTCCTAGATCTGTATGCAAGGATGTCGCTTAGGTCCATTTTTCGTGACTAAATTTATTAACTTGTGAATGTTGGATTTGAATTTATTACAACTTCGACTTAACTAGGAAATTGGCAAGGACTTTGGTGTTTCTTTTCTAAGAATATGGAACTGAGTGGTGGAATTTTGCAATCTCGTGCTATTTGCAGCTTCCAAGCGTTGGTATCAATCCACAGTTTATCACATTCACCCATGTGACAATGGAGTCGGACAAGTACATATGTGTGCGTGAGACAGCACCACAAAACAGTGTTGTTATCATCGATATGAATATGCCAAATCAGCCTCTAAGGAGGCCTATCACAGCTGACTCAGCTCTCATGAACCCGAACTCTAGAATACTTGCTCTTAAAGGTATGATCTGCTCTGCTCCTTGTTGGATTGATCTCCTCTGTGTCTCTCCATCTTTATGATTGGATCTTTGTTCTATGTTGAACTCTGGGGGCTCTTGATTTCAACACTGATAGCCAACCAGTTGAGATACAGGATTTTTCCGTGAGCTGTAGCTGAGCTCCTGTGTATCTGGATAACTTGATAAAAATAAGATAGCAGTGGAAATGCATCAGTCTTGTAAATAAAAAATGTTCTTGTTCCTTCTCATGCTAGTGCATTTAAAGCTCTCCAAAGATCACAGTTTTGGGGTTGTACTACGGTAGAAGTAGATTATGCAATTTGCACAAAATTTGGTATCGAAGTTCGTTGTCGTAGTTTCTACAGAATGCTGTGCATCATGGCAATGTTTATTGTTGTATTATCCACTTGATCCTATATTGGGCAAGTTCGGTCCTTTTTGGCCTTAACATGATCATTCTCAGTATCTGGTCACAAGTTGGATAGTAACATGCAGTCATTTTCTCTTCATTGCTAGTTAGGTAAAATACAGATGCTGCTCCTTGGACCTTGGTCTTTAATCAAGTAGTGAAAGTGGAGGTTGTGGACATATGTTTTATGGTTCTTTCTGGCAGACAATGATTACTTGCTTTGATTTGTTAATGTTTTGTGACTGCATGATGATGATAACTGTCTATGTTGCCCTCTTAGATTTCCCCTGTTATGCCTACATTCTCTTTACTTTGACATTTTTCTTGAAGCTCAACTCCCTGGAACGACTCAGGATCACCTACAAATATTTAACATAGAGCTGAAGGCAAAAATAAAGTCTCATCAGATGCCTGAACAGGTGACACGTGTCCACGGACCTTCTCCCAATTACATTGTGTTTTGTTCTCTCCTGACCTTTATAAAAAGTATCACTTTCTAAAGGATGAACAGTGCTCCTTGCTGTATGTATAGGTTGTTTTCTGGAAGTGGATAACCCCTAAACTGTTGGGCATCGTCACACAATCCTCTGTATACCACTGGTCAATTGAAGGTAAATTGTCATTTGTACTTCACTTTGTGTCGACTTGATTCTGAAGGTTGCTGCGTTTTGGTTGATTCTTATACTAGAGAAATTGTGGTGTTATTGTTTTTTCTGATGTTTGATTATCAGTTATGTTGCATGTGCAGGTGATTCTGAGCCTGTCAAAGTGTTTGAGAGAACTGCTAATTTGGTGAATAATCAGATAATAAACTACCGATGTGACCCTTCTGAAAAGTGGTTGGTCTTGATTGGCATTGCTCCCGGTTCACCCGAGGTACGTTATAATCTCTTTATCTGCAAGTTGTTAAAATATGATCTGTGAAACATCTATGTTTGATTTTTATGTTTTCATCCATTTTTTTGATTGAAAGCTGAGCAATGAAGAAATATTGGTCAATCTATGAGTAAAGCCTTGGAGCATTATCTTAAGCTGTTGATGCCCGTAAACAAATTGCATTGTCCTGTAATATACACTTTCATTTCATGAAGTTGGCCTTGCTACCATTGGAAGTCTTTCCCCCCTTATGTTCGCGGGTTTGTGGGCCTTGGTTGAATCATCTTTTCTTGTCAGTGAAGGTTATATATTCATATGCGATTAATTGATGTAGCTGACAAACTCTCATATACATCAATAGTTTAATAAAGGTGTTACATCTTGTGCCTATCAGATGGAAGAAGTTCCAACCTGTTGGTGTTATCTGATTAATGATGCTTTCTATGCAGAGGCCCCAATTAGTCAAAGGGAACATGCAACTCTTTTCAGTGGATCAGCAGCGGAGTCAAGCCCTTGAAGCGCATGCTGCAGCATTTGCTCCATTCAAAGTCTGTACTCTTCTTGGATGGATAATGTTTTATACTTAATGTTTCAAGAGTTCTGCAACTCCTTATTTGTAGATGCATGATGTACCCTTTTTTGAATAGGTCCCTGGAAATGAGAATCCTTCCACACTCATCTCCTTTGCTACAAAAACAGTGAATGCTGGACAGGTCACGTCAAAGTTGCATATCATTGAATTGGGTGCTCAGCCAGGTTACTGTTACCAGAAATTCTAGCCTTCAACTTTTGTTGAATTGGTTCAGTACTTCTATCTCTTCAGTATATAATTAAAAGGCTTGGGCAATGTAAAATCCTCCTCCTCCTCCTCCTTTGAGATGCCCATCTAATTTTACGGTTATGCTTGTGATACAGTGCTTTCCTCACTGATAGGCTCTAGAAGTTTTAGGGTGAGATGAAAGCAAGAAAGGAACTTATTTCATTTTTTGGATGTTGTTTATATCGCATGATCTCCTTTGTTCCTTCCTTGTCTTCTAGTCAATAATGGGGTGTCATGTCTTCCGTGTGTTAATTTTGGTGTATTACATCAAATTATGGCACTATTAATTATAAATTGGTATAAAATGAAAAAATTATTATGAAATAAAAATTATGTATTTTATTGTACAGAAAAAATGGTATCAGTTTCCCATCATCAAGGGGACCATCAGTATACCTTTTCTTTAGCAGCAAATAGAAGTTATGAGATTTGTGGAAGTATCATTTACTTGCATCTTGTATGCATAGTTGGTCTTGATATGTGCTCATCTGTATGCAATATACATTACTGATTTTGTGAGAAAATGACTATAATTCTCGACACGTATTGCTCTTCATCGAAATGCCGATTTAGTTTCCTCAAGTTTTCTTTATATTGAAAATATCATTGCTTCTTATACAGAGCTATTATTGCAGGGAAGCCATCTTTTACAAAGAAACAAGCGGATCTCTTCTTTCCACCAGATTTTGCTGACGACTTTCCAGTTGCAATGCAGGTATACTGGTCTTGATGTTTGTATATATGCAGATTTCAGGTATAAAATACATGCGTTAATTTCTGGTTTGTTTCTATCGGCAGATATCCCACAAATACAGTTTGATATATGTGATAACCAAGCTTGGGCTACTATTTGTTTATGATTTGGAGACAGCTACGGCAGTTTATAGAAATAGAATTAGTCCAGATCCGATATTTTTGACTGCTGAAGCTTCGTCAGCTGGAGGTTTTTATGCCATCAACAGGCGCGGCCAGGTTTTGCTGGCAAATGTAAACGAGGCAACTCTTGTACCTTTTGTCAGTGGCCAAGTATGTATATCAAGCATAGCCGTTTCAATCCATTGTTATAATCATGATAAGATCTTTATATTGTGTATATGAATGTTATCTGTTAATTGATACAGTTAAACAATTTGGAGCTGGCGGTCAACCTTGCTAAAAGAGGAAATCTTCCTGGGGCTGAACAGCTTGTAAGGCCACATTCTTGCAGTTTTACTGTGGAGAGTCCATTGTCATAATTGGAATGTCCTGGCCATAGTTAGAGAGATGATGCATGCTCTTTTTCAGCTAACATGGTCGAAAAGTTTGTGCCGACGTGATATCATGGGAGTGCTTTGTTTCCCAATTTGTAAAATTTGTTAGTGAACCTATAAAATGTTGGTCCCATATCCACATAAAAACTAAGCTGATAGGTGGTGTACTAATTCTTTTATATTCAATTTTTTTTCAATTGTCTTTTTGATGTGGGATTTAATCGTCAACACTTCTTGTGTGTGTTTGAAAATGTGACCTAGACTGGTCATCAATATTGTTCTTAAAAGGATCATGTCTGGAGTGGTCTCGACATGGAGATTTGCATGGTATTGTTAGGAGAAATCTATTCTGTGTGATGAAAAGGAATCATTTGTTTTTGCCCTGTAATGTCAGGTTGTCCAACGATTTCAAGAGTTGTTTGCGCAAACTAAGTACAAAGAAGCAGCTGAGCTGGCTGCTGAATCTCCACAAGGAATTCTGCGAACCCCTGACACTATTGCTAAATTTCAGGTATTGTAAAGTTTCTTTTAATATTGTTATCTCTCTCTCTCTCTCTCTCTCTCTCTCTCTCTCTCTATTGTAAAATTTCTTTTAATATTGTTATCTCTCTCTCTCTCTCTCTCTCTCTTAACACTAAAGATAATCATGTTGATGGGGGTAAAACGTGTAAGTCCATGTAAAGGAAGTGTCAAGGAACTAACTTATTGGTATCTAGAATGTCCAAGGAACATTACAAATTTAAACAAGATTATATGTTTGCTATTTTCCAGAGATATAGACATGTTAATATTTGTTGGTGAAAAAGTTGCTGCGTTTGTGATTGTCGGAAAAATGTATATGCTTTACAATACTGTCATGTTGGAAAAGGTGAATATCGATTAGCAGGCTAGGGTTTCGGACTTATAATCTACAATCTGATGATTGAGTCAATTCCATGATTATCAGTTCATTCTGTACTGGACCGGAGTAGGGTTTGACTAAATTATTGTTTGTTCTTTGTTAGCTGTTAGACTCAGTATCTTCATTGGTTAGAATTGAATTTTTTTAAAAAATATGGTGATGCTAAGCATCCCTTTTCTTTGTAACTGAACTGCAGAGTGTACCTGTGCAAGCTGGGCAAACACCACCTCTTTTACAGTACTTTGGAACACTTCTGACCAGAGGAAAGCTGAATGCATTTGAGTCATTGGAATTATCCCGCCTTGTTGTGAACCAAAACAAGAAGAACCTCTTGGAGAATTGGCTCGCAGAAGATAAGCTGGAGTGCAGTGAGGAACTGGGAGACCTTGTGAAGGTTTGTCATGCAGATTCATGGCTTTCTTACCCATTTTCAGAAGTTTTTAGATCCTTGGATTGAGGCTGCTTTAATACAATCGTGTATGTGGTGCTAGTTTTATGAATGCGTATATTTGTTTTGCAGACTGTTGACAATGATCTTGCATTGAAAATATATATCAAAGCTAGAGCAACTCCAAAAGTGGTTGCGGCTTTTGCTGAAAGGAGGGAGTTCGATAAAATTTTGATATATTCAAAGCAGGTGAAGGACATATGCCTCTGGTCATTGACTCTGTTAATGCCCTGTTATGTTTGCTTTGTATTGCCATTCACCGTAATGGTTCTGTCTCTGTGTTTTTCAAACTTTTGATGTTCAAATTGTCTATGCCTTTTTATTATAGGTTGGCTACACACCGGACTATTTATTCCTTCTGCAAACGATTCTTCGGACAGATCCTCAGGTATGTAGAATTGTAATGGACATAGTGTATGTTAATCTTATAGGCCGTTTCTGGTTGAGCACCTGTATCTGAGCTTCTTCGTTGGCATTGCTGAAAAATCCTTTGGTTGTTTTTTTAAAATCAATCTTTTTTCCGCTTCTTTTTAGAGGAAACAATTCATTGTTGTACATTATACTGTAGGGTGCTGTCAACTTTGCTTTGATGATGTCTCAAATGGAGGGAGGCTGTCCAGTAGATTACAATACCATAACAGATCTCTTTCTTCAGGTTTGTTTACTGTTGATTTTCTTAGTTGTTCTTAATCACTAAATATTGGAGGTTCAATGGTCTGCTTTATAGTTGGGTTTTAAGCCTTTCTTTTTAATAATTAAATCATGCTACTGGTTGTTTCAATCCGCATTCTGTATATGATTCAGTGACATAGAAAATATGAAAATTCAATCAAATTTCAACTGATCTCAAAAGTATTTGTCATAGCATGTTGGAGAACTGAGTAACCTCATTTAGCATATGCGGGGAAATTCTTTTAGTTCCTTATACTCCTTCAAGAAATGAACTTCACACTATTTTGGTTCATGGTTTAATTTGCTCTCTCAATACCAATATTAGCAGTATTCACCAGTCAAAAAGGTCTGCATGTTTTTGGAAACTTGGTAAAGTTGAGGTGCTGGACTAGAAAGGAAGTCCTTTTCAGGATGCTATTGCTGAATTGGCAGATTTTGACACAACTTTATGCATCTGCACAAGCTTCCCTTTCTCTTTTCATCTACTTGAAACTGAAATATTTTTATTCCTAGGTAAGGGCTATAATTTTATTCAGATCATTTTAGTCCCAAGTTTTTTTTTTAAAACCTGCTAATAGTATCTGTGTTTGTAATCAGTAATGTTTGCTGTGTTGTGAATTATGATGTGCCTCTTCTTGTATCTTTTCTTTATGGTTGAAGGGCTTCTATTGATATGTACATGTTTACCTCTGTAAAAGCCTTAGCTGTAATAAACCAATTGTGGGATGTGCAGAGAAACCTAATACGTGAAGCAACAGCCTTTCTGCTAGATGTTCTGAAGCCAAATCTACCAGATCATGCTTTCCTTCAAACAAAGGTGTGTTTATATTTTTCAGTAAGGCTCTTTCTTTTCATCTCTATCCTTTGCTGTGTCACCACTTTTTGAAAATTTTATTTTTCAATGTTATAGGTCCTTGAGATCAATCTGGTTACTTTTCCAAATGTTGCTGATGCTATTCTGGCCAATGGAATGTTCAGCCACTATGATCGTCCGCGCATCGCCCAGCTATGTGAAAAGGCTGGCCTTTATGTCCGAGCGTTGCAGGTAATAACAGCCATAGGTATTTTGTGTTTAAGATCCTTTACATTTTCATAATTGACCTTGGATGAATTGTTTCATTTTCCTGCAGCACTACTCGGAGCTTCCTGATATCAAACGTGTAATCGTGAATACCCATGCTATTGAGCCACAGGTTTATATCCACCACGATACTGTTACCTATGTTCTTGCTAATTTGAAATTGCTCTAAGTTTGTGGCATCCTGCAGTCACTTGTAGAGTTCTTTGGTACCCTTTCACGGGAGTGGGCTTTGGAGTGCATGAAGGACCTTCTTCTAGTTAATTTGAGAGGCAACTTGCAGATAATAGTTCAGGTTTGCAATTGGGTCTATTATTTTCCACAACCTTAATTGCTCTTCCTTTTTGATAGTTGTAATACGTGCTGAAACCTATACCTTTGCAGGTTGCCAAGGAATATTGTGAGCAGCTTGGAATTGATGCATGTATAAAACTTTTTGAGCAGTTCAAATCTTATGAAGGATTATACTTTTTCTTGGGATCATATTTGAGTTCTAGGTACTAGCAGGAGAAATTTCATTCTTAGGTGTTGGGGCAGTGGATGCCCTTTGACTGTCTCAGGTCATGTGCTTATTAATTTCTCTCACTTATGAGCAGTGAGGATCCCGACATCCATTTCAAATACATTGAGGCTGCGGCCAAGACTGGCCAAATCAAAGAGGTTGAGCGGGTGACCAGAGAGTCAAATTTCTATGATGCGGAAAAGACGAAGAACTTTCTGATGGAGGCCAAGCTTCCAGATGCTCGTCCGCTCATCAATGTCTGTGATCGTTTTGGCTTTGTGCCTGATCTTACGCACTACCTCTACTCCAACAACATGCTCCGCTATATTGAAGGTTATGTTCAGAAGGTATACCGTCATGGATTTAGTGAGGCGCTTTTTGCCCAAGAAACGATTGTCCCTCTTACAGAATCTTCAAGTCTATGTAACTTCCTAAAGTTTCTTGTTCCAATATGATCACTTTTTCCTGTCAGGTGAACCCTGGGAATGCTCCTTTGGTAGTTGGGCAGCTGCTAGATGATGAATGCCCCGAAGATTTCATCAAAGGCTTGATCCTTTCTGTCCGTTCTCTGCTTCCAGTGGAACCTCTTGTGGAAGAGTGTGAAAAGAGGTATAAAAATTTCAAATTTTCATGTCTATATATCTGAAAATTTTCCCTCTGTCAGTAAAGTCTAATCCTTGCTGTGGGTTTTCAGGAATCGGCTTCGTCTGCTCACTCAATTTTTGGAGCATCTTGTGAGTGAGGGGAGCCAAGACGTTCATGTCCATAATGCTCTTGGTAAAATAATAATTGATAGTGGCAACAACCCTGAGCATTTCCTCACCACGAATCCATACTATGATTCTCGTGTTGTTGGTAAATATTGTGAGAAACGCGACCCCACTCTTGCGGTTGTGGCATACAGGAGAGGCCAGTGTGATGACGAGCTTATCAATGTCACCAACAAGAATTCTCTCTTTAAATTACAAGCAAGGTTTGAAATTTTCCTGAATTGTGACTGAAATCTGGTTTCTAGATTTTTGGATGCTTATTTGTTACCCTGGTTACAGATATGTTGTGGAGAGAATGGATGCTGATCTCTGGGAGAAAGTTCTTAACCCAGAGAATGAGTACCGGAGGCAGCTTATTGATCAGGTTGTGTCTACAGCATTGCCTGAAAGTCAGAGTCCAGAACAAGTATCTGCAGCTGTTAAAGCTTTCATGACAGCAGATCTGCCTCACGAATTGATCGAGCTCCTTGAGAAAATTGTTCTTCAAAATTCTGCATTTAGTGGAAACTTCAATCTGCAAAACCTTCTCATCCTCACTGCTATCAAGGCTGACCCCTCCAGAGTCATGGATTACATCAATAGGCTAGACAACTTTGATGGGCCTGCAGTTGGGGAAGTGGCTGTAGAAGCCCAACTGTATGAGGAAGCCTTTGCGATTTTCAAGAAGTTCAACATGAATGTCCAGGCTGTTAATGTCTTGTTGGACAATATCCGGAGCATTGAAAGGGCTGTTGAATTTGCATTTAGGGTTGAGGAGGATGCCGTTTGGAGCCAGGTGGCTAAGGCTCAACTACGGGAAGGCCTTGTGAGCGATGCGATTGAATCATTTATCCGTGCGGACGACGCAAGTTGCTTTTTGGACGTCATTCAAGCGGCTGAGAATGCAAATGTCTACCATGACTTGGTGCGTTACCTGTTGATGGTCAGGCAGAAGGCAAAGGAGCCAAAAGTGGACAGTGAGCTCATATATGCATATGCCAAGATTGATAGATTGGCTGATATTGAGGAATTCATTCTCATGCCAAATGTGGCTAATCTTCAGAATGTTGGCGATCGCTTGTATGATGAAGCCCTCTATGAGGCCGCAAAAATTATATATGCTTTCATATCGAACTGGGCCAAGTTGGCTGTCACACTTGTTAAGCTTAAACAATTCCAAGGTGCTGTTGATGCAGCTCGGAAGGCTAATAGCGCAAAAACATGGAAGGAAGTTTGTTTTGCCTGTGTTGATAATGAGGAGTTCCGATTAGCTCAAATATGTGGTCTGAACATCATAATACAGGTCATGACATGAACTGTGTTGCACTGTTTAATTGTTGATTATTCGCTTCAGTGTTGCTTTTCATGGGGCACATGCTCTACCTTTGCTAAAGTTTTCACCTGTGTGTTATGCAGGTGGATGACTTGGAAGAAGTCAGTGAATACTACCAGAACAGAGGTTACTTCAATGAGCTTATCTCTCTCATGGAGAGTGGTCTCGGGCTGGAACGTGCACACATGGGCATATTCACTGAGCTGGGAGTTCTCTATGCTAGATATCGTCCTGAGAAGCTCATGGAGCACATCAAGCTCTTCTCAACGCGTCTCAATATCCCGAAGCTCATTCGAGCCTGCGACGAGCAGCAGCATTGGAAGGAACTTGTTTACCTGTATATCTTATATGATGAGTTTGATAATGCTGCAACTACCATAATGAATCATTCCCCAGAGGCTTGGGACCACATGCAGTTCAAGGATGTCATTGTCAAAGTTGCCAGTGTGGAGCTCTACTATAAAGCCGTGCACTTCTACTTGCAAGAGCATCCTGATTTGATCAATGATGTACTCAATGTGCTTGCTCTTCGCGTGGACCATACTCGTGTCGTTGACATTATGCGGAAGGTTTGTCCTCTTTTGCATGTGATTTTAAATCCAATCACGTGTTCTTTGGACATAAGCATCTAAGGAACCCTTTTATTTGAACTTCAGGCGGGGCATTTGCGCCTCGTGAAGCCATACATGGTTGCAGTTCAGAGCAACAATGTGCCCGCTGTTAATGAGGCCTTGAATGAGATATATGTAGAGGAGGAAGATTATGACCGGCTACGCGAATCTATTGATTTGCATGACAACTTCGATATGATTGGCCTGGCACAGAAGGTAAATTGCTTTTACCTTTTTCTTTTTCCTGGTTTTGGGCTTTCACTTGAGAAACATGACCTCACGTTCGAGACGTTTGTATGCTGTTGTGAACAGATTGAGAAGCATGAGCTTCTTGAGATGAGACGTGTTGCTGCTTATATATACAAGAAGGCTGGGAGGTGGAAGCTATCAATTGCACTATCCAAGAAAGACAAGCATTACAAGGATGCTATGGAGACAGCCTCCCAGTCTGGTGATCGCGAACTTGCTGAAGAGTTGCTCATCTATTTCATTGAGCAGGTACATTGCTCAGCTTATAATTGCTTCTGTCATTTTCAGCCTTTAGCTGAGAGCAGCACTTTTCAGTATATGAAATAATCCTCCGTAAGAAAATGATTGAAAGTTATAGCTCGCACCACCATTTCTTTGCTGAATGCTAATCTATGTTTGTCCAAACCCTCACAGGGCAAGAAGGAGTGCTTCGCCTCATGCTTATTCGTCTGTTATGACCTAATTCGGGCAGATGTGGCGCTGGAACTTGCCTGGATGAATAACATGATTGACTTTGCCTTCCCGTATCTGCTACAGGTGACTTGGTTGTTTTACAATCTATCCTTTATTTCTCGATCACGCATTTAGTTACTAATTTCTGTTCGAAGCATTCCATATGCTCCCTCATTTTAAACTAGTTTATCAAATCCATCCTCTTTGCTGTTTAGCTTCGGGATTTCTTGAGTTCTTTTGCCCGATCTCAGGGACCATGTCTTGTATTATGAAGCTGATTAAGAGATCTTGTTTTCTTATATCTATTCATTTCTTTTGCAGTTCATCCGGGAGTACACTGGTAAGGTAGATGAGCTTATCAAGGACAGGATAGAGGCCCAGAACGAGATGAAAGCCAAAGAGAAGGAAGAGAAGGACGTCATTTCCCAGCAGGTAACATGCTTTTTTCTTATTTTGCTTGGAGAAAAATTGTCTTTTTGGCTCTATCATCTGCCTCGTAAAATCTAGCAAAACTCTCGGTGGTATGCTGGAGAAAAGAATTTATGCGCACAAGTAGTTCTTTGGGATGTGTTTTTTATTTACCATGTGAAACACTGTTTTGAAACCTTACTGATGCATTTCATGGAAAAACATGAGACAATGTCTGTACTTGTGTTGCAGAACATGTACGCACAGTTGTTGCCACTTGCTCTGCCTGCACCACCAATGCCCGGTATGGGAGGGCCGCCAGGAATGGGCGGAGGCTTTGCTCCACCACCACCGATGGGCGGGATGGGAATGCCCCCTATGCCACCCTTCGGGATGCCACCCTTCGGGATGCCACCCATGGGAAGCTATTGAGCTGAGAAATGGAACTGTGAAGATGCAGCTTGCTTTTTTTCAAACTGAATAGTGTTCAGGAGCAGCTCGATTCTCCCGTTTAGCTGTTGTATGATGCTGGCTTGGGTCTGAGTGTATTTTGCTTGTGTTGATGCAAGATTTTAGACTGATGTAAGTCGATTTTGTGGGGGATCTTATGTTACTAGTGTTGATAAATCCGGTCCACAAGAAATATTCGTAGGGTTCAGGAAATGGTAATTCTTTTGGCTGTTGTAGAGGGCCAGCCAAATTTGGATCTTCCCTTCTTTCTTCCTCCTCCTCCTCCTCCTCCATGTGTACTAATTTATTCGGTATTTCGTGAGTTCAGCGAGTCCGTGATAATTGTGCCTTAGTTGTTTCCTTCTCTTGATCGATCAGACCTCAATGGGAATGGTTATCTGCTGTTAGGTGGTTTTTGTTTGAGGTCCTCAACGTACCTGTCCTTGGATCGTTAGCCGAGAAAGAAATTATTATATGGTTATTATTTTCCTATTATAAGTGATTAATAATTAATCGAAATTGATTTATGTAAAAATGAATTGCATTATGACCCCGGATGTACTATCATTTCATTTACATCATTTCTAATTAGAACTTATTCACCTGCTCAACTGTCTGTCACTGGCTCGAGTGTTTTGGGTATGCCTGGTTCTTTGGAGAAGCTATTTTTGGGAATACCAATTCCACGCAGGAATAACTATTCTAGCTGTTGCTTCGGAATAAGAATTCCCGAATGGGAATAAAATAGTGCAGAACAACTATTCCTGCTGTTGCTTCGGATTAAGAGTTCCGGAATGGGAAGGAATAGAGGAGGAAGAGTGGAGGCCTTTGTCTCGCCTATTAACCGAAAAGAGAAAGGGAAACCAAAAAGAAATGTTAAATTGAAGAGGAGCCACGCGCTGAGCCACGGTGGGCCTGCAACTCTTCATCTCCTTCATTCCTTTCATATCCTCCCTCTCTCTCTCTCTGTGTTAATGGTTCCATAGATATGGCTGCTTCCTTGAGCTTGGTCGCGAGCTTCAACTCTAAGGTAACTAAACCCTATCCATCTTCTTTCCTTGAATCAACATGAGATCCATGCGATCGAGTCAATCTCTCTCTGGAGGTCCCTTATTTCTGTAGTAGCAGTCACTTCTTCGTTATTTTCCTTTGAGATGTGTGAGAGCTGTAATTGCTCTGTTGTCCGTGTGAATCATGGCCTACGATGCCAAAGTTGTCAGCTCAGTTTCATCTGCCTTCGAAATCTCTGCACGAACCCTATCCATCCCCGTTTCGTACAACGGCATGTGGTTTTAATACTGATAGGATTAAGCTTCACAATTTTCCGTTAACATTTCATCTTCTTGTGTGTAAATTTGTTACGAGCGAGAATTGGATCACATTGCTGTCTGTGATGGTCTCCAAATTCCGAAGGTTGATTGTGTTTTCTCCTCCGAGCTTTGCAGGCTGGTAATGCATGTCAACAGGAATCCAGAACTCGTGTCCGAGTCTCGGCTTTGCGGATGTCCGAGCCTCCGAGACCAAGAAGAAATTTCCGTCTTTATGTCTCCGATGGGGACTGGGTAGCCATTGACACTGCTGAGAAGGGATCTACACCTGTGGAGTCAGTAGATGGAAGCGCCCGATCAAATGGATCGATTCCTAAACCGGAGCAGGAGCCAGAGCTGGAGCAATCCTCGCCTCCTAAATCTCCACAGTCGTCACCAAAGAGATCGCCCCTGACAGCGAGAGAGAGGCTGAGGGCAGCCCGTGTCCTGAGCCGCTACACAGAGGCGAAGCCAGCACCGAAACCTGAAATGGGCAGGAAAGTCTTGGATGCGCTGAAAGAGAGCGACGGCGGGAAGAGGAGATCGGGACTTCCCGAAGCCCCGACTAACCTGTTCGATGACAGCAAGAGAGGCCTCCCTAAGGAAGGGTTCACGTTTCAGTTCCCCGGCGGGTTCGACCTGTTTATCGTTGCATTCTCCTTCGTCTTCATCAGCACTGTCATGTTCGCCACCACCTACCTTGTATGGAAAGTCGGCGCCATCCATTTCAACGAGTACTGAATCTGCAGCATTCCCAATCTCCCAGGTAAACTCAGGAACTTCTCTCCTGTATACCATGAATCCTTGGGAAGCTTGCTGTTGTGTTCTTACATCCACCTTGTCTTGCACTTGCTAAAAGAAGAAGGGAAAAAATAGCTATAGTTTTCATATGTGCAGCTGCTCTGTTGCTATTAGACATGTAGTATAGAGCATTTACTGAAAGTAGACAGATTGAGTTTTCTTTCCTGGATAGCTGAAATACCAGGCAATTGAATCCAAGTTATGATCTTCTCCATTAATCCAATCTGACATGTGCTTTGGGAGTTTAGGTCCCGTTAAGGAAAAAGGTGCTTGATATTTATAAAAATTCAAATTCGAGACTTCTACTCAAGGGAGACTAAGTGCCAAATCACTGGAATTAATACCAGGATGCAAATGTACGTGTCTGCATCTTGTGCAATGTTCCTCCTATACCTTCGAGTTTGGAGCACTCCCTGGGATGGTGGATACTCACTGCACTCGGATCACAATTTCGATGGAATACAATCTCAAGCATTCAAACAAATCACATCTTCCTTCACAATTCAGGCTCCAGCTTCTTCCTTCTCGTTTCCCTGATTAAGTTGTTTTTCTATACCTCCAATGTTCTGACCCGAACTGTCCAAGCTCCGAGGAGGCCGTGATGATCAGCGAGGACTCCTAGAAGCTGGTTGCCTCAACCACCCCTGCCTAGGCGGCTACATGCCGCTACTGGGCGGTTTCCTACTTTTTCTACATCCGGCTGATGGTGGCCGGTTGCACCCTTTAGCAGCTGCCCTGGTTGTTGCTGTCGACTGGGCCTCTCCTGCTGCTGGACCTCCATGGTCTGATCTTCTTGGACCGGGTCCTCGGTCCACTTCTTGATGTTGAGAGTGTCATCCGCAATGTCCCTGACGAGGGGTCCATTATTCTTTTCTTTGGAATATATGGCTGGTGTAATTTTTTTTAAAATCCAAATGGCATTACTAGCCATTCAAAGTGTCCTATAGGATTTGGACAGATGAAGGCTGTTAATGGTATTGAGGCTTCCTCCATCTTAACTTGACAATAACCGCTTTTGCAATCGAATTTGCTGAACCAATTGGCATTTCTGATTCTAGATAAATATTCGAAAGCAGAATTAACATGTCTAGCATTAGGACTACACATAGGCTCTTTGAACTTTCTTTTGATCATTAAAATAATGTTTGAGGCCATGTACTGCGGCCGTGAACTGAGCTCGGCCATTATTAGTATGGTTGGCAAGCAAGAGACTGTCCATTATAATCTTTTCATGGCGGGTTCAATTATAACCCTTGGTGTTGAACTCAAAACCGCACCCGCTGAGGTCGGCTAGTTGAACGTCCTCAATTTTAGTCATCTCTTTTGGGACCAATTTGTAAGCCCGATAATGGATGTCTTGTTGTAAACAGGACCTAGTAGCCCGACCGATGTCTTTAATATAGGGTCAAGCATGATTTACTAATCCACAAAATCGTTGTATTTCTTTAACTGATTTTAAATCAGTAGGAAACTCTTTACTTTTTGTAGCTATATGTTCTTGGAGTTGTATTTCTCCTTGGCTAATATTGGCTCCAAGGAAATTGATCTTTTGTTTCCCAATTTCCATTTTCTTTTGAGAAACTATCACCCCATTTTGAGCTAGTTTTCTAAGCACTACTTCTAAATGACTCTCGTGATCAAGCATCCAAGATCACGAGTGAATAACTGATCAAGAGGATTTGAAAAGCCTAGAAGGAAAAGATCGAACTTCAATTGAGAGGGAGACTGAAGACCTAATCCGCTTAGCTGCAAGAAGTCTAAACCCAGCAGGCAAGATCTCAGAGGACAGAGCCTCCTAGGTCCAACGCATCTTGTCAGGCTATTAGGTCTTCAGTCTCCCTCTTGAAACAGTTGGATAACATGTTCAGTTTTTCCCTATGCGGAGGTCAAGACCTCCATAATCCTGCGGTGTCTTCGGGACCGCCAGAGAGCGATCTCGGTGGAGGAGGAGGAGGTAGAAGAAGAGTAGATGCAGGGCAGTGTATAATACATGGTGAAGATCACAACTCTGAACATGCATCGGGGAAGAAGGCTCCTCTACGAGTTTCTATACAAAATTCAGCTGGGAAAAAAGGAGGATCTTCTTCCTCTTCCCCTCCTGCAAATCGTCAAAGATTTGAGCTCGGAGCCATTGTTTCAAATCCCGATTTACAAACAGTCCCATCAACGGGACTATATAACCCAGAATGGACTTCTAAGTGATGTCGAATCTAGAAACCCTACCAATCCCCTCTCCCCTCATCAGTTAAGTGGTCATTTGACTACACTGTCTCCGAAATGTTGCAGTAGAGGGAGCTTAATGCGGCAGAACCATAGCCATAATCAAGGAGCAAACTTTGACATCATCCATCAACATCCTAACCTCTAATCAGATGACACTGCTTCCACAGGGACAGGAGGAAAATGCATAATGAAAAAGCAACTTATCCAAATGGAAATCTATTCATTTTCCAGCAAGATCCGCGCTCAATTTCATCAGTGCACCAGCGTAAACATGGAATGAAGAAACAGCGACAATGGAAATAGTACCGATAATATCTAAGACGCTACTACTCAGTCGGGAAGATGAGAGCTTCAGATGCAAGAACGAACCCTACTTGGATCTCTGCCTCATCTTTCTGCGCTTCCTCTTCAGCCTCCTCATGCGCTTCTTCTTCCACTGCCGCCGCCGCCGCCACCACGAGACCAAAAATTCATCATTTTCCACGATTCGTACAGAAGCATAGTCGAGATCATTAGCTTATAGATCAAAGGACGTTACCTTTGCTCTCATATTGACAGTGCTGGAGTGTTGTCGGCTCGCTGCCTTCCCCTTGGACAAACCCTAGCAGAGCTGCAGCTATGGTGGACTGGCTGCCGGCCGTGAGGAACGAATCTCGTTCTATTTATACGATGATAAATGAATGAAACCCTAAAAGCTCAGACCGGCTTTATGTGCCTGGCCCATAATTGAACTTGGGCCTAAAACCTGTTTGGGCTCAAATAATCGGCCCAACCAATTGGGCTTAATAAAATGGGAACGACCACTACCATCGTAAGTCACACATCTCATCCACTTGACCCTCGTTAAACCATGGCCAGCTTAATTAAACGGTTCACAGTGATTGATATAAAAATAAGTGAAGAAATTTAATGGTTTCGTAAATATTTTTTTCATTTTACTGAACGATTTAAAAAATTGGATATTAAAATGAGACAGTGAGGAAGCATCGGTTGAATTACGCTAATTAGTAATAAATATCATAATCGTTCAGGTTATTCATACTAATTTACTATTTTATCACAATTTGATTGGTATTTGTCATGCAGTGAGGTGGGATCATCTAAATGTTTATCAGACAAAGGTATATAGGCCACTCGATTTCAGATCAAATTTAAAAGTTATCATACCCATTTCCTCTTAAGATTTTCTTGCCAAACTTAAAATGTAGTTCTGTCCACTGTGAACTCAGCTAATATATGTCCTAATGATAAAATATAAAAAATCCTACAAATTTAAATTTAATTATGAAACAAATAATTACAAAAAGAAAAAGAGAGAGAGAGGAAAAGGTAAGGGCTAGCCAGCTAAATAATCAAATCAAAATGTCAACTCGTCCGGCTCACTGAACCACCACGACCGGTTCGACCCGGAGATTTGCCCTGCAGAGTGGGCAGACCGGTTGCGCTGCGACCCACCGGTCAATGCACTCGCTGTGGTAGCAATGTCGGCACGGCGGCAGCACCTTTACCTTCTCCCCGTCCTCGAGAACTCCCAGGCAGATACTGCACTCGATCTCTTCCCCGGCTTCGCCCTGCTGCTTACTGGGGCTGCGGCTTGCTCGGTCTAGAATCACGACGGGGAGGCAGTCGATTGCGGCGCGGTCCAGGCCATTGTGGGGTCTGGTCGGGGAGCCGGAGGCGGAGGCGAAGCTGCAGAGCCACCGGGTGTAGAGGATGAGGAGGGCAAGGAGGAGGATGACCGAGAAGAGGATGGCTGCGTAGTAGAGCGTCCGGCCTTGGATTTGGAAGTTGCGGTCGTCGAGCAGCTCGGTCTCGGTGTACTGCCAGTGAACCGTGGACGGCGGTGACGATGCCATCAAGGGGCGGCGAGCTCACGAGGCGGCAGCGGGCGGGCGGGCGGGCATGGCGGCGATGGAAGAGTTGATTTAGAGGAGACGAGAGGAGAAGCAGATCTTTTAAGAGAGTAGCTGTCAGAGAATCTGCTGATATTTTAGCCTGTTTGGATTGAGGGATGATAGAGGGATTTTTGGGGTAAATCTCCCTAAAATTTCTCCGAATATTATTTTTCTAATTTCTCTAATTTAGGAGAATTTAGAAATAATAAATTTTTACATAAAAATATCAGTCGCAACTTCTTAAAAATTTTTTAGATATGCCATAGTTCAATATCATATAATTATACTGCGTTCATCTTTCTTTGCTTGACTACCACCAAGTCGTAATCACATAGTCTTTCAAGACTATCACGAAACTATAATTTTGTTTGAATTTCAAGATTATCAAGAAGTCATTATGTCTCTCTTACACATTTTTTCCATTCGATCGATTTTCCAAATTAAAAGGGTAAAATTATCAAATTAACTTTTTCATCCATCTAAATCTATCATATAATAATAATATCCAAATAAATAATTTGAAAGAATAAGTTTAATTGTGAATATGATCCTCGATTCACGTTCTCACATAGTAACATAGTTTAAAGTTGTCGCATCTGCTTACACAACTGCCTTCGTCAATCAACTCAGGTGAGATATTTTTATTTCGTACTTGCGTGAAGGAGATAACTGATTATGAGACATGCTTTCTCTTTCATCCTTAGGCCACATAACCGACCACGAGCATGGTATCTTTCTTTCTGTGAAATATACAAATGGGCCACAACCCAAAAGGTCAAATTGATAAGTTTGTGATACCCGTTCTCTCGTAAATTAAGTTTTAACTCACTAATTTTTTGATATTGTATTTATATCTTAACACTTTCGATTATGATCTTTTCAAAGATCATGAGTTTCATACTTGGATCTAGTATGGCGTGAACCAATATAATAAACCATGATCCATTTTACTTATTATGAGACATGAAGTTCAATTCTCAGCATGATATTCCGAAATCTAACAAAGTTCAATTAATTCAACTTCAAGTAATATCAGTCAATGATAAATAAAATATTTTCGATTACAGATTTTTCTCATTTATAATATTCAAATTTACATGCCTTGCCCCTTTCCCTGTCTCAATCGACCATGGGGTAGACACAAACTCGATCCTTTGTACTGTTGCATGTGGTCGTAGATTAGATTTTTATTAGAATACGTGGCCTACATCGAATACATATATATATATATATATACATATATTTTTTTTTCTTAATTTCAACCCTTTTTTCCTACAAAAATTTCGTTTTTTTTTATATCGATAGTATCGAGTATTGTAATAATCAACTGATCCATCGGATGGTACATTATACAGTATGAGACCCGCCATTAAATTCTAGATACCGGCCCCTCATGGAAAATCGAATTCTAAACCTGACCTACTGTACATTGTTAATTTACCAACGGATTCACCCATGGGAAGCAAACATGCACTAACATTCATTATACAATACGGACTTATATTTAATATTCTATTACATAACAATATTTAGAATCGCTTCGAAAAAAAAATCTATTTAGCTATTATTCACATAATAGTGATTTAACGCATATTTTCTTAATTTTTTTTCGAATTCGAGTATATTCCAATATTAAAAGATCTGCTATTGATGTTAACCACTTTCTAATTTATTTATTAATCTGTCCTTCAAAGTCTTCAAGTCGGTCGACATACTGCTAGTGGACAAGATATTGTAAATAAATTTTTCCGCCTCCATTACTTAATATCTAAAAATCTGATAAATCATTCTAATTGATTCAGATTCGAACGTGATTTTCTACAATTTATGCTACTCGAACTCCTAATTTTATATAAGAGAAAAAATCTCAACTGACCCATGTAAGCATATTAGTTAAGCTTCTTTTGATTAAGGTGTTTGAGAGGTCTTACATTGAACCAAGGAGTCACATATACCTGAAAGAAGATAATATCAAAAGTTGTCAATCACCGGGGGTTCTCGGAGATGGCTTCGACGAAAGAGCACCTTCTGCCCTACACACGCCTCGTAGAACCGTAGGGTTTGAGCCGGATCGATCCGATGGCAAGGGGATGGTGAGGAACCAGTGCCTTTGATGCAAGTTGGTGGTCGAGAGCTCCGGTTCATGCTGGTCCGGTCCGATGACTCGCAGACGAAGGGAAGATCCATAATGAACCGGAGGAATCGGCCCATTGGACCTATCAAGCCCATCATAGCATGCATGAGGTTAATCACCTTTTGTTTAATAATAAATATTTTATTATATGTTTTCATTATCGACATAATTTTTAGAAAATAGATAAAAAAATTTATTATGTTTATTCAGTTTTTGTTATGTGAAGGCCGCAGGAAATTGAAACTTAATCCTCGGAAATATTGTTCGATGCCCGTGAGATGTCTTCCTCTCATCAAATACTCAAATTTAAATAATTTTTTATCTTTAAATAATTAAATAATAGCATCCATATACGGTACTAAAATTATTATGTTTTTACCGAAAATATTAAAACTTACTTTTAAAATTTTTCCTCTAAGTGAATCATCTGATATATTAAAAAAAAAATTCTAAGAGATCATAATCAATCGATTCGAGACAAAATCGACTCAGTAAAGAATGGGACTCTTCCAACTGCGAACTTCTCTTAGTTTTCAATATCCGAACTCGAGATTTTATTTATGAGAAAAAGATATCGAACCATTTAAACTAACGTATACTGACCGTGAAAAGTTCCTGTAATATTTTCGCAAGATAGTTTTAAAAATTTTTCAATCTGTGATGCAATCGTGAACAGTCACCTTCGCGCGACAATGTGATATAAGATGTTTGATTTATATCCGTCTAAAATTTCTAAACTGATTGACAGATGTTACAGCCTAAATACAAAATGAGTCTCAAAATAGGAATTATACCATGTGATGATTTCTTTAATTTTTTTTCCATTTTTTAAATAAAATAATTTATTGGTCAAAGTGATGAGCTGCTAAGCCTGCATTATTCGAGCAGTGTGTTGACACTTAAAATTATTGTTTGTGAACTCAGCACGTCACTCTATTCAATTCATAATCCTCAAGTCAACTTGTTTTATATTCTAGACATGTTTTGACTTAAACATTCGTACTGTACATAATTTATCGACTCAGTCGGGGTAGCGTTCGTGTTCGGGGATGCTTTTCGGGCATTTATCTGCAAAAAACTAATCGACCGCAGGATCCGCAGTTGATATCCACAAGATTGAGATTCCCTTTCCCTAGCTAAGTTATTCAAACTGGCTTGTGATTGATGTCGTGGCAATGTGCTGGGGATCGAGACACGCTGCATACCCATTGAGGAAATAGTTAAATACTACACTACCCCCCGTGAATCTCTCTACTTCTGCACTGTTGTTTATTCATGGCAATCTTTTTCTGTCCACGTATTACGCGATATCTGAAAATCCAATAAAATTACTGACACGAGTTTGGTTCGACTGATTCAACACTTCGTCCTCTTAAATAAAGGTCTTCGGTTTCGGGTCGTTGTAAACGGAGAAATCTCGTGCTGAGTTGTTCGAACTAATTTGAACAGGATTAGTAAGAGAGTTATAGAACTTTTCTCTTTAAATCTCGTAAATAGAGAAAATTCATGATTAAGATACATTTATTGGATTTTTTTTTGTGTAACACTAATATTTAGAAATTTCATGAGTTCGACAAAAAGCTTCACAAGTTTAATCGTTTCCGATGACTTCTTGTTTGGTCGGTTCACTCAGTAGTAAGTCTTGAGATCTGGCATTAAAGAAATAGATATTGAATCACTTCGATTAATCCAAACCGTGAGAATCCTTTTAGGCTCATTGTTTAGGTAGATCTCACGTTAACACGTCTTTTGTTTTTATTATCGGTAGGAAAGGAAGACAATAGAAGCGGCGATCCGGCGACCCCGCTACGTAATTTTTAAATTTTCGTGTTCAAGCGCGAACACATATCTCGCATTAATTTGTCAAAGATTAATTTCTCTGCCTTTTGATTTTCTTCATATATAAATATATTCCTATAATATTCTTTAGTATATTTCTAAAACAAAGTAAAATTAACTAAAGGTGATGTTGGTGGAGCAAGCTTGTCTCGATAAAGAGAACCCCGTGGAAAAGGAGCCAATAAACCAGCGGTGACCACGCAACAATTCGACCCATTTTAGCCTATGTATCCCAAACATAAACCACTATAGAAAAGAGAAAGGGATTCAATCTATAACCGGAAATCTGTGCGGTTCAGTAACTGTTCCATTCAGTAGAATCGATAGTTTAAATTATAGAGAAGAGTCCATCCACGTTACTGAATCGTGAAGTTTTCCTCTGAAATAATATCACACTTCCCTTACTAGAAATTAAAAAAAAAAACATTTTGTTGTTTTATTTGATCGAAGGAATTTTTCATATTTCTTTATTGATTAATTTCTAATATAAATTAGTCAAGAAAACTCGACATTTCTTTTTCTTTAAGTGGAATCTCGAGATTTAATGTGTCGGATCATAAAAAAGAAAGGGGAATCTCCATCATCTTCCACCATTAGCTTATAGTAAACAGTTAAAACAGTGTACATTGATTCAATTAAACAATGGAGAGTCAAACTTTGTGTTTCGAAAAGTCAACCCATGGGCTCCGGGAGAACAGGAAATATCCACTCCTCACGAGCTCGGGCTTTTCACCAGCCGTTCGTACTCGTCCACCGCGCTGTACGGCACCGCCACCATCACCTTCACACCGTCGCCACCTGTCCATGGCAGGACGAGGCAGTACCGGTCACAGCACACCGGCGATACGTTCACCGGCTTCCCCATCCCAAAGTCAACCCTATCGAGCCCGAGCCTCGACCACTGCGACATTATCAGTGTGCAGCCGGTCAGGTCCCATTTTGCCCGGCCCTCTCGAACCGAGCCGACGATTGCCCTCACATAACCCGTATCGGCTCGGTCCTTGGCTTGCCTCACAAGTCCTGAGACGTGGCCCAAGTCCTTCTCAGTCAGGTCCCTCACGTTGGACTCGGCGCACCCGAGCACGAAAGCGTTGCCGTAGTACCCTCGGGTATTCCCGGCTTGACCCGGTTTCTGATGTTGATGCTGAATAAGAGCTTCAGGATTTGCCTGGATGGTAAGCTCAGAGACCTTGCCCAGCTCCTCCACACATGAGCCGAGAGGACTTCGAATGATGTGTAGGTAGACCCACCTGAGTTCAGGATTATAATTAATACATTTTAGGCACATAAATAAAGAAAATAATTCAACAATTATTGATAAAAGTTTAGGTGGATAGACATCTTTTACCAAAACAAAAAAGGATAAACATCTAATTTTTTATATGTCCGGTGAAAATTTTACACGGTCTAACTCGTCTGCCGGTGTAGAAAACCCATAGTTCATAGAATTCGAGATTGGAAGAAAAATGTCCAACTTGAGATCAATTGTATAATCGAGGGCGGATGAGAAAACCCACCTCATCATCAATAGTTCCCTTACCCGAATACGAAAGAAAAATATCCGATTTGATGTTAATAGATAAGGGTAGATGTTTAAGGACACATGATAAATGTAGACTAATATGATAAAAATTTGGTACCATTGATTATAAGTTTACATTTTTATGTGAATATGAACCAAAATGCTTAGAATTGGTGAAAAATTTTACAATTGCGATGTTGTCCTTAATATTTTCTATTTATTTTTCCGAATTTGGATGACCCAGATAAAAGAAAATATGGAGAAATGAACTCACGGGGTTGAGCCCTGGAGGAAGCAACCTTCTTTAGCTCATCGAGGAAGGTTCTATCGAAGATCACGGATGTGGGGACGAGCCTCTCGCTTGAGAAGCGAGAAGAGAGCCCGGATACGTCATTGACTCGGCTGAACTCGGTCAGACCATCCCCCGCGTCATCTCGACATGTTTCTCTCGAACCAATCGAATCGATCAAGTGGCGGTCCCAGACCGGCCTTGCTACTGGCTCACCGCCAGCGGCGAGACTGTGCCTGGCCAAGTCTGCGAACGAGTTGAGGAACTCTCCGCTCCCGATCCCGTCGCAGAGGCAGTGGTTGATCCCCACTCCGACGGCTGCACTGCCGTCCCGGAGCCACGTCAGCTGGATGACGAGAGCCGGGTCACCCTGGAGAACGTCCGACACGTGGAGGGACAGGAACCGCTGCCACTGAGCCACGTGCCACGGGGCCCGCTCGAAGCTGGCGGCCACTTGATCGGAGACGGCCTCTATGAATACTGCACCCTGGGCGCAGCACACCACCTCGAGACCTGTCCCCTGGAGGCTCGACCGGACCCGGCCGGCCAGGGGGTAGTATGGCACGAGGACTCGGGCAAGGGCGGACTTGAGATGGGCGGTGATCATGGCCGGATTGGGGCCGGTGCAGTGGAGTGGCTCGTAGATGAGGAGGTACTCGATGGTGAAGCGGAGGAAGGGCTGGGAGTCGAGGGCGGAGAGCGGGAGGACGGTGGAGGGAGTGGGCTCCGAAGGTGTGACCACCATGGCTTCTCTGATGTGGACGGCGGGGCTGCCCATGCTGGCGGCGGCCGGACCGACGACGGAGTTGAGATGGGAGTATAGAATACTTGAGGGAGAAAGTGGAGGGTGGGTCGTCTAAGGTTTCTCCTCTTTGGGGTGGGGGAATTAAAATTGTGGGGAATATGTCCAGCCTTTGAATGATAGAGACTGATCTAATTTATCAAAAGATAGTTCTTCTCGTAACTCTTACTTATCCGGTTCGAGTCGGATCGATCCAATAAAAAATAAAACTCTTACACCATGAGTTTTATCCATTCATAAAAAATTTTCACTCGAGACTCTTACTTAAATTCACCGTGAAAGATATTTTAGTACGGTAATTTTACTCTGATTCTTAAATAAAAAATTTCAAATTCAATTTTATTAATAGATTACCCGTTTTCCCTTTAAACCGCTTTCTTTACACCGTTTCTAAGCTCACATACTTCCCCTATAATTGATAAAATAACATTCTGATTGTTTCGTCCGGTAGGTAGAAATCCCTTAAATTCGACTAATTTAGATTTAGATCGAATAGGTGATGCGGGTGAGAAAAAATTCTTGGAATGGACTTATAACGTTTGAACAAGGATGTGCCTTTAATTAAGTATATGACCTGTCCTTTAAGTCAACTAGAGAATAAAAGCAAGTTTATACTTAATCATTCATTGACTATCTCGAGATAACTATAATTTTATATGCAACACAAGATCTCTCTTCTTTTTATATACATGTAATATCGGATATATTCAGTCATCATATAATTAATTAATTAATTTCGATTTCACAGCGAAGAAGAGCCTCCGTTCCGCTCTTTTCTTTATTCGATCTCGGGCGTATCGGATAAATACGTTCAGTCAATGCAATACCGCCAGAAGTCCAACACGGTTCAGCCGGAAGCCTGTGTCCGCCACGGTCAAGCTCAAACATTACATGACGGATGATCGGATCGTTACTGCTGTGGACATTGACCGGGAAAAAAGGAAAAGTTTGGGAAGAGAGCATGTGATTTATCTCACTTATCGATGCCAAGATTCTGCGGGCATCGCTTTATTGAAAACTAAATTTGAGACACAACACATCGAACAGCTTAGCTTTGCCTTGCCCTTTGCTTTCTGTCTGCTCGAGGAAAGCGATGTCTCCGTCTGTCACTTGTTTTGGACCTTCTTGATCATATAGAGTAGTAGTAGAAGTGTACTGCTTCTTCGTTAACAGGCCACTGCACACGACTATTTCTGCACCGATACGATCTGATAACACAAATCGAAGTTGAAGAACTCGTAACAGTCGGGCATTCCGTGCGCGCGATGCCTTACGAAGCTCATCGGATATTCTCTCGAAAAAGCATGTCACCTCGACAACAACAGGGTCAAAGGTTTGCTTGCTATATTCGAGCGCATTTTAGTCGTATATATTTCCGATCACTGTATAAAATTCAAAGTCGGTAATGTACCGACGGGACGGATAGACTCCCTCACCTGTCTAGTAGATTTATTTCTTATTGGTAAAATCGAACTCAATTGGCGAGAATCCTCGGAGCAGAGCACATCGACTGTGAATCTCGAGACAGAAGTGTGGCGACGAAAGAGCAGATCAAAGGTTTTCTCTTTATTCCTCCGCCTCCTGCTGCTGCTGCTGCTGCTGCTGCTGGTGGCTTGGACTGCTGTACCAGTAGGAATCTAATCTCAGGAATCTCAAAGCCATGGACGTGGTGGTCTGGCGTCTGAGTCGACGGTGAAAGGAAAATTCTCATTGGAAGAGAATTTATCGAATTATCTAAATAACAAATTATTTTCTGATATTTATCAATCTTTTCAATGGAAATTTGTTAATAACTTCATGAAAAAGGGATCGCCTTATTTCTTTTTCCAATTTGATTTTAATTTTTTTTAAAAAAGATTAGCTACGTAAGATGTGTATTTTTATATGATACTATAATTGTTACATATCTAAATTTGACATGTTCTTACGACAGCTTAAAAGTGGTAATACAGGATTAGCTTGTTTTTGTTTAACTGATCTTGTGCTCGAATATTATAAATCGAGAAAATTCATAATCGAAAGAATCTCATGCCTCAACGGGCTGATTCGACTTGAACTTGAGGAAAGTCCTATAAGAAGTGTTTAAAAAATTCCCATATAACTTTTTTTTTCCTATTTTCCTTTTTCCTCTGCATCTCTCGACTCAAAGAGGGGAAAGTCTTATATGTCACAGGAATACTATATTAGTACTGTTTGATAGGGTTATAAACCAATAGGAATCAATCAAAACTGTAAATTCATAAGAGATCATTTATATAATAAAATATAAATTAAAACTTTCTTTCAAAAACAAAAATTTTAAAAATCTAATTAAAACCATAGTTTTAAAAACCGGACCAGGCTGGCCTGCCGGCCGGACCGGTCGGACCGGGAACCGGACACCAGCCTGGTCCGGTTTCACTAATTACTCCATTTGCATTAAGGACCGGGTTGGACAGTGTGAACCAGCCGGTCTGACCGGGTTTCCACTGAACCCATAAGAACCGGTCAAAGAAGAAAAACAAAAAATAATAAAAAAATAAAAAACAAGAGTCAAAAATAGAAAAAAAAGAAACCTAAACTCTAAATTAATGTATAGAATATAACAATCTTATTTGTAAAGTTGAAATTATAAATTACTGTATAGAATATAATAATCTTACAATCATGTTACTAATTTTATACTATTATAAGTATTATTTGTAAAAATCCGGTTAGACCCATTGAACCCCAGTTGAATCCAAGAACCCAAGAACCCAAGAACCCATACCTTGACCGGTTTCCGGCCCGGTCCGGTTCTGAAAACTATGATTAAAACCACAAAAATCCTGATATCAATAGCGGGAAGGATAAAAGGATGATCAACATTATAAAACACAAAATTTTAAGATCTTTAAGAATTTTTGAGATTTTAAAGATTTTTAAGGGTTTTTTTTAGAATTTTTATTTAATATTTAAATTTTTTTGGTTTATCACCTGGTATCCAGTACCCGAAGGCTGGTCGACTAATCCGGATTCGGGGCACGGTCAGGCGGTTTTCCGAGGACCCCTCCCCAGAAGGTCTGGTGCATTCACATGGGCTCGAACCCGGCATCTTTACTTAAGCAACACAAACCCTTTCCACTTGTGCCAACCGTCGTTGGTATATTTGAATTTGTATTTTATGGTCAAAATTCTCGATCATGAGTATGCTGATTTAGCTAATTCTTATTGATTTATAATAACGAGTACTGATATGATATCTCGTAATATACCAGATTCCTTTCCAAAGAGAGTAAAGTCTCAGTAAGTTCATGTCTTTTTTTTTTAACTTTTGATTTAATTTCATACGAATAGGCGGGCTGAGAGTCAAAACTCGTGAAACGACCACATGACTTTCTCGAGCTAGAAACAAAATTGGTCTTTAATTGGTTGCTTTCGACACGACATATCAAGAAAGACATTGAAGTTACATTGATCGACCAATTAATTAATCTGGTCCACATTAATTTTCATTTTTTCCTGTTTTATTTATTAATTCGGAGAGGAAAAAGAAAAAGGTTGGCAAAATAATAATCGGGTCAACTTTTTCCTTTTTCACATAGAGACACAACATTCATTGGGCATCCAGCATGAGGACAATTGTTGGTAGGGGCCTCTCCACCAGCAGCTGTTCTGTATTTCCTCCAACTAAATTTCACTTTTCAGTCTAAAAATAGGATTTTATACCGTAATATTACTCTCGATTCGAAATCAATAATTTATTATTCGATTCTTATTGTTAAAATTTCTCGTACTTCTTTATTCATATCTTCTTCCTGCCATTTTAAGCTTATCGAACCTTTTTGTAATCGAAAATGTCTTCTCCTTTAAATCCATCGAAAGTTAGTTACTTAAGATAGTTCAATGTCGGATTTTAATTTTGTATATATAATTATATTATATTATCGGGGTGGGATAGAGCGGATCAGAAGACATATCTAGACTCGCCCTGGCCAGTGCACGGGTCGGGTCGGGTCGTGTATATCTGGATACGGGTCATCTTGCCATCCACAGCTATGGGGATATACCACACGTTTGTAAGAGGTTGTTGGGCTGTTGGAATCTTACAGTTTCAAATACGATTACTAGCAGTTTTATAAGCGATTAAATTGAGAAATTCTTAAATGAATTGAACTCAAACATTAGCATTGGCTTCTTAAAGTAAAGTTCAAATACTTTTTCGAATTATAGAAGTCGATAAAATGAAAAAAAATTATTGTATTTTACATTCGACGGGAAAGTATCAATGCCCTACTCTAAGGAGTTGACAACTGACGTTAAATTCATATCTGTCAAAAAAATATGATAAGCAGCGATACTGAAACGGTTATATAAATTCATTATTTTTATTTTAGATGGTATATGATAATGAACTTTTAACATATATGATATATATATATATGTCAAATTAATGAAAAAGAGCACGCTAAATTAAAGCTAACACGTGTTATTGCCATCTCATATTTAACCCTATTGAGATGCTCGCATTAAAAAAAAAAAAAAGAAGAAGGGCACGAGCTAGAACCAATATGGACCAGTTGAACTAACAAGTGAGTCGATATTTTTTTTATCTTAAATAATATCTCGATTTTGAATTTTGTAAATGAAAAATTCATATTACGAAGATTTTATCTCGGTTGAAATTTGAATTAATTAGATCGCATCGAGGTTTTAGCATATCATATCATGTACTAAAAAAGAACGTGAGATAGACCCATACCAAACTATAACAACGCTAGGTTAAGACCTGTGTAATGATTCTCAGGTCATGTAGCTCAAAGATAAATGGATGGTCGGTTAGGAAAAGACCTACAAATATTCCTTTTCTTTTTTTAATTCATCGAAAGGAAAAGGAATATAACTAATTATTGTATGTGTCTTGTCTTGCTGTCTGGCTAGCTATGAAAATTGTGTCGGCCTGGTTCCAAGCTAACCACAACACAACCTTGCTGGTCCATCTTTAAAGAAATAAAAAAAATCAACTTACATAGAGAGAGAGAGCTCGGTGCACTCACACGGCTCTCGACTTATGATTAAGAGGTATTGCGTTCAGTTTCCATTAATGAGATTCTTTGTATCTCTTTATATCCTCCCTTTTAGGTCTATGTGCTTCTTTTTTACATTGAAAAAAATTAACTTACATGGGTCGGTTCAGACTGTTCGACACTCTTCCCTTTTGAAATCTCGGGTGCAACTTACATAGAGAGTTTCACTAACCGGTTCTTGATTCAATTCCGACCTTAGTTAGTCGAGATTTATTGGATTTTCTCGATTTTAATAATATTTTAAAAAATCCACGACCAGACAAAAGAAAATATCGCTGTCCAGCTATTGGGCCTGACAATGTTTGATCGAACTCTACTCGGAGTTAAGAACTGGGCCAATTGATAGACATGTTTATTCGAGTAGACTCCCTAATCGAATCGTGAAATTGCAAGGAAATTTTAGATTGAGACACGAACTCTGCCTATGGTACTACAAATAATTCATCAACATTATAAGAAAATTGCGATTTCTCGCACGATTTTGTTGTATGTCTGGTGCAAAAGAATTAAAAAAAGAAAAGAAAAGAAAAAAGGAACCTGAAATTGATTGATGGTCCTTGTTTTTGGATTGTTCGGGGGATAGAGATGTATACCGAATCCCACAAAATGGTCATCATCATCATCATCATCTAGACATCTTTCATGTAACACGACACGAGGATAATTCCTTTGTTAAACAGTTGTCTAGTTTTGATTAAGGGGATGTTTTTGTTCGGGTACTTTTAGATTACAGGGAATGTTAAAATCATGAAAAGTTGAATCACGGTAAAATTTTATCGGGAAATGGATCACCGTATTTAAAATAACGTAAAGCAGTGGTAATCTGAGAGTGTTATATCATGTGATACAGAGAAAACTCCTGGTTCAAAGAGTTGTATTCCTTGTATTGAATGTGAATCTTTTTAGGAGTACGAACGCATCCGGATCGTGAAGGCGAAACACAAGTGATCAGCAGTAACGAGTGCGGAGCCAAGTTCCTCCGACGCAGCTGAGAACTTCGAGAACCGACTCCTCCAAACTTGGTCGAGTCCGTAAGCCGGTGTAAATGTTTCATGGAAATCAACTCCCTCGACCCGACCCGAGTGTATGGAACTTTTGCAACCGAGTGGACATCGAATCTTTCTTGTTGGGGCCAGTGAAGATTTGTGGTGTGGCCCATCCTCAACCTCCTCTTCCTTTTCATGCATCAAAGATTCACCTGTAGATTCGGCACTTAGGCCGAATTTGATTTCTCGGACCCAAGGACTCCGCAGATCTCCTAATGGGCCCTGCAAATTACCCGATTCGAGATCTCCTAGGAGAACATTTTTCGAGCTTAAAATGGGATGGAAGAAACAATTAAAAAAAAAACAACAATTCTAGGTCCCACGTTTATATCACATTCTAAATTCACGAGTTTCCTCTGTAATCGAGAAAACAAAAGTTGACGCCCCCTGGTAGTTATTCTCTATCACAAGTTGAGAGGAGACGACAAGCTGCAAGTTCGCACGCAGTCCCAAACTCAAAAATCCTCGTCCTGCAGTGCAGGTCAGGTCGGGTCTAAGCACGAAGGTCTTGAGGTGCTTGTAAGGGCATTCGTCTCCCTTAAGAGACGTTTTTCATAAAATAAATTGTGCAAGCAACATCCAGAGCTTATAATACCTCTTGAGCGGCCATTTCCACGTGCGAACTCTAAATCCATTCTACTGCCCATGGTCGACAGCGTTGACCTCGTCAATTTCTCCCTTATCATAAGTGAGACTTGTTGGCCTAAAAGGTTATAACGGAAAGAGAAAGAGAAAGAAAGGAAGGACAAAAAAGAAACATACTAATTAGGATCGAACTCATAGCTTTTTAATAAAAAATCGAGAGTGATATCACTTTAATTATTTCTGTATCTCACTAGAACCAGCTGAAGAACACTAAATGCAATAATTTATTCTTGTTAAAAAGGACACACGATGAAATGAATGGTAGACTTGGACCACTTAGTTGATCAAAAATAAGGAAATAATAGAATTTTTGACTGAATCGGCTGCACGGTTAAATTATCTAATACGTGGAACATTCATCGAAATGATTCAAGAAAATCTTTTCCCTTTTTTTTTATAGAATTAATCATGAAATTGTCAACTTGCAAGGCTCAAAGATTCAAAACTATGGTCAAAGACAAACCCACCCTTTGACTTTTTCGAATAAGACATCCACAGCTGGTGCTAGCTAGAATACTCATAAACACTACAGAACTCATCAAATCTAAGTTTTGAGTAGCACGGTTCCCCAATCTCCTCCGCCCGTGCTCAGAAATCTAATACATATTAATTAATCTAAATTCGAGTTAACTCGACTAATTAAAGAGCAAAATTCTCGTAATTATAGATTTTTTTCCATTCGTAAAACTCAACCTAAACTTAATTATAATTTTTTTTCATTTCACAATGTTCGATCTAAACATTAAGGCACAACCGTTTTATTCATTTTTTTTCTAGATTATATATGATATTCATCGGGGGAAGGGTTACAAAGACATTTACAAAAATTGAATCTCGAACATCTTAATTACACCGTAAACCAAACTATTTGTGTTTTTTATTTTTTGGTGGATAAACCAAAACTGTTCTTGAAATTTATAATATATACTAAAATGCAATTTTAGCAATCCTCTAAGAAAAAATAAATTTCTTACTCTCAATTCTTTAAGCGAGAATATAAATTTTATATTTTTAAATCCTTAATAAATATCATCTTCCTCTTTTATCTTAAATTTTTTATTTGATAAATATTATTGTTCTCTTTTATCCTCAAATTTTTTATTTCTAATATTTTTCATAGGAAAAAAAAAAACCGCTGCTGTCTGTGTGTACACATAGCTGACCCACGAAGGCCAGGCATGCTTCCACGTGGCAGCGACCCAGCAGCCCTCCTAGCTCCTACCATCCTCCTCTTGTCTCTTGCAGAGGACAGGACAAAGAGAAGCAGTCAAGCGAGGGCGCCATTAGTTTAATCGAATAATTCTTCGAAGCTATCCAATTTCTACAGCAAATCAGACCTTGATATCAACAGCAAGCGGAGGGTTTTGACTCAGAAAAATGGAAGGAGCTCTTCCTCCTCTAATGGCTTCCACCGGGTTTCCGCTCACCGGCCCTCTTCTGGAGTCACTGATTCACATGTCCGACGAAGTGCTCTCCCCGGAGAAGTTCCCTTCCGTGCAAGCCAGGAACATTTCTACCATGATAAGGAGGATCAAGCTCCTCTCCTCTCTGTTCGAAGAGATTCAAGATGGCAGTAGGAAGCTCCCGCCCTCCTGTATTCTCTGCCTCACCGAGCTTTTCTCGGTCATACAGCGGGTGAAGCTCGTGATCCAGTCGTGCAAGGATGGGAGCTGCCTGTGGAGCGTCTTGCAGACCGAGCACATCTCGAAGCAGTTCTACGTATTGGTGAAGGAGATGGGGAGGGCTCTGGATATTCTTCCACTGAGCTTGCTCAGCATTACAACTGATACCAGAGAACAGGTGGAGCTTCTCCATAAGCAAGCAAAACGGGCGGAGTTGGTTCTTGATGATCGGGAGGTTCGGAGAAGAGAGGAATTGATGCAGCTAATGGCTTCTAACAATGAGAAGAACAGCAGGAACCAGGGCTTGGTGGATCTTGACAAATTGAAGAACATACTGAGCAGCATTGGGTTAAGGAACCCTTTGGACTATGAAGAGGAAATCTCGAAGCTTGAGGCCGAGGCACAGAGACAGGCCGGAACAGGCGGACTAATCGTGGTCTCGAACATCAACAATCTCGTCTCTCTAGTTTCACATGCGAGATTGATGATCTTCACGAATGAGGAGAGTGGGAAAACTGAGGAGAGCTCTGCACAGCTTACCACGACTCGGAACAAGAACTTCCAAAGTACAGTTCTCAACATCCCCGACGAGTTCCGCTGCCCCATTTCGCTCGATTTGATGAGGGACCCTGTGATAGTGTCCTCGGGGCACACCTTCGATCGGAGCTCGATTGCCCAGTGGATCAACTCGGGACACCATACTTGCCCAAAGAGTGGACAGAGGCTCATTCACATGGCTCTCATACCAAATTATGCTCTAAAGAGTCTTGTGCATCAGTGGTGTCACGAGAATAACATCCCACTAGAAGACTACTATCCATCTCCTTCCACCGACCCGGATGGTAACTCGATGAAGAGCAACTCCAGAGAGAATGCGATCGATCACATCTCTGCTGTGAAGGCTGCAATGGATGCTGTGAAGATGACAGCGGAGTTTCTGGTTGGGAAGCTTGCAACTGGTTCTTTAGAGATTCAGAGGCAGGCTGCTTATGAGTTGAGACTACTAGCCAAGACCGGGATGGATAATAGAAGGCTGATTGCCGAGGCGGGTGCGATCCCGTTCCTTGTCACTCTGCTGAGCTCTCACGACTCTAGAATCCAAGAGAATGCAGTCACAGCACTTCTCAACCTCTCGATCTTCGACAACAACAAGTTTCTCATTGTGGCTGCTGGTGCAGTAGAGAGCATTGTGGATGTACTCGAGACCGGGAAGACGATGGAGGCGAGAGAGAATGCTGCAGCTGCGATCTTTAGCCTGTCGATGATCGATGAGTGCAAGGTGAGCATCGGTGCAAACCCGAGAGCCATAGGAGCTCTTGCTGGGCTCTTAAGAGATGGGACAACGGCCGGGAAGAGAGATGCTGCAGCTGCTTTATCCAATCTTGCAGTTTATAATGCTAACAGGGCTAGTATAGTAAATGCTGGGGTAGTACCTTTGCTTATTGAACTTCTCGTGGATGACAAGGCCGGGATCACCGATGATGCCCTTGCGCTGTTAGCTCTTCTCTTGGGCTGCCGGGAAGGGATGGATGAGACGAGGAAAAGTCGGGTTCTCGTTCCTCTGCTGATCGATCTTCTGAGGTTCGGATCTCAGAAAGGTAAGGAAAATGCCATTACACTCCTTCTTGGGCTATGCAAGGATGGAGGAGAAGAGGTTGCCGGGCGATTGCTGATGAATCCGAGAAGCATTCCTTCGCTACGGAGTTTGGCCAGTGACGGGTCCCTTAAAGCTCGGAGGAAGGCTGATGCATTGCTTAGACTGCTCAACAGGTGCTGCTCCCATTCTCGAAGCCGGGTCCCATAGACAGATCTTACCACTTGAGGAGAAAGGAAGAAAGTGTAAAGTCGTTGATATTACATCACAAATGTAGACTCGGATTTTCCATTATTACAATCGATTCTTGAGGCTTTGCTTCAATTGATAATTACAATCAATTCTTGAGGCTTTACTTCAAGTGATCATTACAATCAATAATGTTTCATGGTCCTGTGTCTTCATGGCACCCTTATGTCTTTGCTTCAATTGATCATTATTCCATTATAGAGGCATTTAAGCAGAGATGATACATCAAATATCAGATTATCCTGAATCTCCCACATACTATAAGATGTTTATGAATCTGCATAGAGTCCCATTGATGAGAATTGAATTCAAAACCTTTCAATTCCAGCTCAAGGGCAAGGCTACAGCACCAAGAAAGGAAGCTTATCTTGTGTTGATGCTCCAATTCCCCAACAGCTGCTCTTGACAACTCTACCTTTCTTTTCAAGTCTTGAATCCCCAAGAACTCTACCTTGCCTCTCTAAATAGAAACCAGATAAGCTTTCATGTTACAGGATATGTTTCAGAAGAACAGTTCTTTAACACCCAAGCCATCCTCATTTTTGTGCAAGCACACCACCTCCTATTTAACTCTTGCTCCCTTTGCATCCCCACTCTCCCCTTCCAAAGGAATGCCTAGCACTTGTTTTCAAGAGTCAGTAGGACAATTTTAGGGAGAATAAGAGCACTGCACTGGAAGTTATAAAAAGAATGGATCACAGATTTCACTAGCAGAAGACTTCCTGAATGTACAATTTCATTATTTCAACTCTCAAAGATACATTTTCATGCTACATGAGAAGCAAGACACAAGGACATTCCAGGAACTCTATAAGGATTCTAATGGAAAGTCGCACTAACAGAATATTAGGTTAAACTTATGTTGAACCAGTGAGGGTGAAAGCTATGAGTGAACCATGATTCACATGAGGTGTTGGTGAGGCAGAATGCTGTTTTCATGATTCTACCAATTCCAATTGAATGCTTGTACCGATAACCTTGTAATTCCAGTGCCAGCTTCCAATGTCCATCATATTTGGTGCAATCGGATGAATATGGGCATCAAAACCTGAACCTGAGATGGAGAAGGTCACATAATGTGTCAGTAAGAACAATGATACTTAGAGTGGAAAGAGCTAAAATTCACTAACATCAAAAAGCTAGGTAAAATGGGAACATCGAGGGTATAGTCAGCAAGAAAGATAGAATCCTTTTCAGCAATGTTTATTTAATAATGAAATGTCCATAGAATGATCCAAGTTAATGACTCAAACGCTTAAAAAGATACGAACCTGAAACTCCTGGCATGATTGTTAACTTGTGACCATTTGGAACTTCAAACATGTGATTTCCCTGTGGGGTAAAAAATTAAGAGATTAACCAGAAAAGTAAATAAAAGCCTGGCTGAAATTTCTTATTGGTACGAAGCATTTGAAAATATATAAGAAAGGTAAGCAACAGAATTCAGTTTCTGGGCGGGATAGGCCATTCTAGTATTTTCAGTGAGCAACTCTGAATAGTCAGAGAGCACAGTTTATGTTGCAAAAGTCCCACATAATTAAGGGTTAACTATAGCAGTTCTAAGTCCCTGTAATGTAATCAAGAGGTCCTCATTTCTCACAAGTTCTGAGTGTGATCAAACAGCCCATTGTTAGTCCATTATACAGCTGATATCCACATTGCATACATATCGAGTGTACCTGAATAGTCACATCTTTGGCTTCAAATTCTGCATTTCCATGCAGTTTGACCTTTAGTGATTCTAACCGCCTTACGTCATGTTTCCAGTAAACATTGCCTCTGAATTTCCAGTCAATCCCGTTATTCAAGACCTTGACATTCTGTAACTTGCACCTTCCGCACCTGGCAGAATTAGTTGGTTCTCAATAAGTTTTCCGGACATTTATATTGAAAGCATTTTCCTCAGAAGCTGGAAGAACATACTACCTGAGACCATATTTTAGTATTGGTTCGCCATTTTCATTCCTTTGGGTTGAGCCCATAGCATCATCGGCTTCAATTATGAGGCTTCCATCAAGCTGGAATAGAAAGACTCAGCTGGCTTAGAAAATTCATTAGGAGATGTTTTTCAATAGAATCAAGTGTGAATACCCAAATACGCCCACCTTGACATCTCTCCACAAAAACTCTGCAAGCTCAACTTTTAACTCGGAGCCTTTGCTAATGGAACCTCCAGAAAACTGTACAGATGAGAATTGTAATGGTTATTTTATGGCAAAGCCAATAGCACAAACTGTCATAAAAGGGACAGCCATGTGCCACAAATACCACCATAACCTTAAATTCAAACAGGAATCCTTAGGGTATAATAGGACAGAGAGCAAACTCTGTCAAAACTACTGTCCTCCACAAGCGTGAGGTACAATACAGTAAATGACAGCGATGTTCCATCCCCATGAATGATGCCGTTAGAATGACCCTAATGTTATAAGGAATATCCCAAGCTTACCTTTTGTCTTGTCACTTCCCAAAGTGGGCCAAGAGCAGGGTGCAAAAGAATGAGAAATGGTGGAGCAGAGTCAAGATATTTGTCATTTCCTTCAATCTGCCATGTATAAAGTATCGATAAAATACCAAGAGTTAGAGAGTAGAAATAGAGTTTTCACCAGCATTGGCATCATAAACGAAAAGGAAAGGAACAGAAATGCGCATCCATGCTCGCGTATGGATTGGACGAAGGAGGAGGGAAGAGAAGGATAAGGTGGGTATCTATAAGAGTTGAAATTGGTATACTGTGAGATAAAATGCATCAACATCAAGCTGAAGTAATTAACGACAAACTTGCCATAGAACACTTGCTATACCTCAGGAAGTTTGATATTGCACTGAGATAGAATATCATGGGCATTTCGCATTATATCCAACAAAGAACCCTCTGGAGTCTGCGTGGCAATAGGATCACTGTATTAGTGCAGCAGGGATAAGAATCTGAAGCATCTTTGAGCAAAATAGGTCTGAAGTTTTTCTTTCTCCCTTTTTTTATTCATGTAGAGAACCTGGCTGATCAGTAAATTTTCAAAAAACATCCAGTCTGAAGCCTAGAGAGATGATTTGGCCTTTCTTCTATTCAAAGCTTGCAATTGTAACGAGAGGATAAAATATACCTGGTGCAAGGACTTGTCTGAGGGCTTTCTTTTTCTCTTAGCTGATGATGTGACCTTTCTTCTTTCATTGTATACAAGAAATGTGTCCAGTTCATCTGCTGATACATGCAGTCAAAAGTTTCCCATGTTATAGAAAAGTTACTTTTCTACGGTAAGCAATAACATGGATACTAGTCTAACAATTGAAGTCAAAATTACAAGAAAAAAGCACCTTCAACAGCATTGCAACATCGAGAAGAGTAAGCATTGGCGAATTTATCGGCAATATTTTGCATCGTGCATTCCAGCCTTCCACCTGTCACACTGTTACAAATAAAACTTAGGAGTCAAAATAGCATTACTATTAAGCATTTCACTGAATGTAGACAAGAAGCACGTTTTCTAACATACATGCAGATGTTAAAAGTTTTTGGAGAAAGAAAACGGACACTACTTATCAATGATAGAAATATCAATACAACCAATACAACCAAACTTTAAGATATCACTACTTATCCAAATACTCCAGTAGCATTCCCACTTAAGATGAACTGCCAAAAGTAAGTTCAAAATTTTCACCAGTGAAATAGTAATGACAGCCATAACAAAAGAACAAGAGAACCGACAAGTACATTATAGACAGGCAAGCCAGGGCAAAGGCTTTTACACAAGAATGTCTTGGTCTTCTGAAGTAATTCTCCTGAAGGATTGTTATGGATTTTATTAGAAATTTAGAGCTTCACGAATTGGTAAAGAAAAATTTCCTCCACCATTAAAGGGAAAGAAAATGGTTACACAGTGATATTGCATTGAAGAAAGTGATAGATAAGAGGAGATCAAAGCCAAAATGTTAGCACAAATAATTCGGAGAACAAGAAAAATATTCTAATCTAGATGAAGTTCCGTACCTATGCCTGTTTCCATATTGATCCGCATACACAATAGATTTCTTGGTGTTTAGCACCATGCCAGGCAAACTGCTTTCGTCGTTGCTTGATGCAACCAACTCCACAGATGGTAAATCTACATATAAAATGTTCGTATTGGCTGGAAACTCTGCCTGCAGACTTAACACAAAAGACAAGTTTAATTGTTTTTAATATGTACTATAACCTAATCTGCAGGGGAAAGAATGATAAACATTAGAACGGAATTGAGGCTATTAAAGATGCATGACAGGCATAGCATAAGAATGGAAGACGCTTATGATGGACACCAGAAGTGGAAATGATAGGTGGAGAGAATAAATGGGAGCATGAGGGTAAAATTTTCAGGAAAAACATTACGCAGAAGCATTGCCAGCAATGTGAAAACAGGCTGTCACTGGAAGGGAAAGTGCAGAAGAAGTTTCACAATATTTTGAACAATGCTTCTCAGAGTAATATAAAGAGGGTTAAAAAGTTCAGAGCACGAAGGACATCCTACCTGTTTTTGGAAACAGCTCCATCCGCAATTCCAAACTTGTCAAATTCGGTATATTCTATGCATGACAAGCCATATGACCACTTGCCATCAGAATCACTCTTTTCAAGAAGAACATTGATTCCTTCTGTAGCACCTGAGTTTCGCTTGCATGAGGCAAAGCCGAGTTTCTGATTTGAGAGTTCCAAGTGAAGAAAAATAATGGTTATTTGCTACCAAATTAATCACAAGTCAAATCATCCATTTAACCAAATCAAAAAGCAAATGCCATCAAACCATGTACATCCTATGAAACATACTATATATTACTGAAAGATGCATAGCAGGTAGAGGCTTATTTTAACCTTTATAAGCATCAAAGTACGGCATCCAAGATATAGAGAAGAGCAGAATGTTGCACAGCATATTTATTTGTCAATGCATTTGAAATTATATGTTGGTCTCATTGCATGGAAAATAGATAAGGGCTTTCACAAGAGCACAATACACCAAGGCACAGAGAGAAGGAAGGAAGAAACTTGAAAGCAACTAAAAATAAATGAAATAGAAGTTACCTTTCCATGTCGTAGGCCAACCCCCGACAATGCCAAGAGTGTTACATCAGTCGCAGCAACAACATTACTGGAAGACAAGCAGATAATTGATTAATTACCTGATTTTCAAATGCCTATTTAATATATTTAGCTAATACAAAAAGACCAGCTCTACAGCTCCTAAAGTGCATTTGCTAATGATAGATAACCTGACTTGTCTCACAGTTGCGCCTTTTCTTCCATGATGATAAAACCATTGAAATACACCTTTGTCATAAGCAAGTTTCCATATGACACCATGACCACCAGGCTTGCATACAGGCATGAATGGTTTGTGGACTATCCATTGCCCATCTTCTGCGCAAACAGCAGGAACGAGAGGCTGCAGAAGATGTTTAAAATCAGTTAGCAGATTGATTTTGTTGAGACAAAAGAAAAGATCCATAATCCATAAGGATTAATTAGATCTGCCTAGTTTCCCCATAATACCTGTTCAAAAAGCTGGAAGCTTGATTGACCTCTTCCAAACCATTCAAGTTTCTCACAGAGAGATGTAATCCTTTCATGGTTTTTCTTGGCTGAGCTAGTCATGATCGCAACAGGTGTGATACATTGTCTTCCATATAACTTGTAGTATAAGAACTCTCGGGCCTACCGACAACAGGCCAAATATTTATAAGAATTTCACTGAGTCAAGGACATAATTTTTGCAGAAATTGCGTTCCCAATGCTGCCCAACCGTCTTGACTACCGTCTTGACTACCATCAACATTCACACGAAGGATAAACAGAGCACTCTACCTGTAGATCTCTAATAAGAACTTCCAATAAAGTCCATCCACAGTATGGAAGCATTGCAGCTGGTAGACACTCACTAGTGTCAGGATCTACCAAACCGAGCCTGTCTCCCGAGCCTCCAAGCGGATAGATCTCACCAAGGTTAGGCAGACCCTAAAAATACAAGAGTAAGGCCTCACAGTTCAAGTTAATCCAGCATGAAGAATAGCAAGAACTTCTAAATCAGGCACAGATTTTACTCACGACCAACCTCAATTCCCCACAAAGCAGCTTGGGCTGCATACTCACTGTTACGAGATAGGTCAACCCCTGTTGGTGAATGAATTTCCACAAACTGAGATTCTGCAGGTGCTAATGCGTGCTGAGGCCAGTGGGCAGATTGAGCTTCTAGTGTTGATTCACTTAGGCGCTCCAGCACCACTATCTGATAACTGCAGCAAACACACCATTCATTATCATCACTGTTGAGTGAAAGGAAACTAATCTGGGGGAATGAATACAATTGATTAAGAATAATCGAGTCGAAAATAGTTGCCACACTTCCGCCTACTCCTTCGTAAAGTGCATTTTCAGAGTCTTATCACATGATGGACAGTAGACCCCACAAAGTTTGGATTTTTAGACAGAGAATAGCATCACAGTTACAAGGACAGACCCAATGATCCCTCCAATGCAATCATAGAACTCTTCAATCTCTCGCAGAGTCTTCAGTAGCTTCTTCAAGTCCTCAACCTCCTCATCCTCCAAACGCCCGCCGACATTCCTCTTCCCCACACCCTCGCCACCATTGCCGTCCAACCTCTCAATCATCTCCACCAGAGCATACAGCGCGGACTTCACGGAGCTCCGCACAGACTCCACCTCACCCTCCCACGAGCCCAGCACGTGCTCCTGCCCGGCTGCCACCAAGCATTTCAGAAGGAACAGCTCGTAGGAGTCCAAACTGACCGATCTCAAGGCTCTGGCTAGGAAACCGGTGGAGCTATATCGGAAGAACAGGTTCACTCTGGGGTCTGCATCGATCACCCTGTGCTTCTCCACGAGGGAGCTCGCGGAGGAGAGGAGGGACCGGAGAGACAGGAGGCGGGCGAGCTCATGGACGAAGTCAAATTCGGGAGGAGGAGGCGCGTACTCGACCGGGGCGGTGGAGACGCGGGCGAGACAGCTGGATGACGGTAAAGATGAATGCTTGGATGGTGAGAAGGATGAGGAGACTCTAGGGGTGAAGAGGGAATTCCTGGAGGGGTGAGAAGGAGTGATGTGGGACTGAGGGGGAGAGGATTTCGAGCTGGGGGAGGAGAAGAAGAAGAAGAGGGTATTGGCGTTGCAGCTGTAGAGCGCAACAGGGTATGGAGCCATCCTTCATTAGAGGGCCAGAGCGCAGAGGTGGAGTAATATAACAAGGTCTGCCAACGGAGGGCTGACATCTGTGAGAGAGGGGGAAGGAATGGATAATGGGGGAGATGCTGGAAGGATATACCGAGGAAGAAAGAAAGAGGGTGGATGGGGAGGGGCAAACTGTCGGATACGGCTTTGTTTTTCTGGTCTGTGGAAATTCGAGATGCACATTAAAATTAATCTATTATTAAGTCGAAATTTTTAAAAAAATTCTTATCGATTCTTTAACCTGATATCTTATTTTAAAATTACTTATTTAAAGATTAGTGAGAAACTATTGAAACAAACTCAAATTGGCAGATATGGCTTTGTTGCTCCGTCATCTCATCTCTCTACTGGATCGTAGATTTCGCGGCCCCCATTTATGGGGCTCCAGCTCCACGACAAATCGAGCTCGTGGCTGGCGGCTGATGCCGAAACCCGACGTCCGAGCAGGACTTTTGATCTCTGTCGATAAACCCGGAATCGATGCAGAAAGAAAAACAAAACCGCCCTGTCTCTAACAAAAGGATCTTTGTTAAGAGTTATTATTCGAATTCTGCTGTGCCCGAATCGGAAAGTTGCAATTTTTTTCCTGCATGTACAGCAATAATGTTTTCGGGCTTTGTTTTCGCAGTAGCCCCCAATCTTTCACTCTGTACCAATTTTCAACTACAACGGATGGCATGGCTTCTTCTCTCCCGTGATTTATCCCGTGTTCTCATCAGGCCAGAAGAACCTTCGAGCTCTGAAGCAAGAATGGGCCACCTATCAGGTCCAGAGAAAATACCGTGCCGGCCTAGTCCTCGAGAGAGGAGACTTTAGGTGGTGTTTGGTTTTGGTATTATCATATTAGGGGAAATATTAAGATTATTTAAATCATTGTAAATTATTTTTCGGAAATGGGTTGGGATGTAAAACTGTGAAATTTGAAATAATATAAAATTAATTGTAAAATTTAATAGGTACAACACGTGTAAAATGATCATAAAATTGATTGTAAGCTTTGATTATTAAATCTTTGGAATGTGAAGACTTTGCCAACCACATTATAAAATTTTAATATTTATAATTTTATGTCACAGTACATTTTACATAACATATAAAGTTCGGTGTATTCTAAGAAAACACGCTACTTTACATCAAACCAAACATGGCCTAAGAAGACAGCCCATAAGTCTACAATTGGGCTCTATAGGCCCATGATTATAATTAATTTTAAGCTTTTAACATTTTTATTTATTAAAGATTATTTTTATTTTTATGTTTTTTTTTTCAAATACGTGAACACTCGACAACCCCGCTAACTCACATGCAAGTCCATGTAAAAGCAGGGACTTGGCCCCCACTGACATTTTAGAGAATTTCAAAACACCTTCTTCATCACTTGCTTATAAACTTTTCGAAAATATATTAGCCGACGACTGGAGAAAACGATGGGTCTATTTCTTTCGGTGTGTACTGTCATATATCTAGAAATTTAATAAATCTTTTTATTAATTTAGATTCGAGTTATTAAGAGGTGAAAGTATTCCAATTAAGAAATTTCCCATTTCCAAGACTCTAGAAGATGATGATCATTGGCTATTATGAAGGATAATACTCAATGATTTGCTGGGCAGACCCTAACCCTAAGTCACAATTGGCACACATGAATTCAACAGAATGGAATTTAGATGAAATGCAAACGAGGTATTTTATCTTGCTGTTTCATTTTTTTTTTCACTCGATAACGACTTTCAGTATGGCTGCGATGTGCATTCGATTTAATGAATCTTGTCTTCTTAACTTGCTGAACGGAATATCAAAAAGGTTGAGGAATGCAAACTCACTGCATTTCTCAACTGTATCTTGTCGTGCTTTTATGATGAACATAAAAATCATCGATTTTTCTCCTATTAATTAAACAGTTCCTTTTTAATTTCAGTCCATTGTCTCGTACCAACATAACTTAGTAGCATTTTTTTTAATTACAAAAGAGTATAGAAGGAAAAGCAAAAAGTATAGATGAATGTGTAGTCTCATTAACAAAAATGGAACCTAAAATCTTTGAATTACAAGTCGGGCAACATCACTACACTCAATATCCTTCTTCCGAAGATATATTTGGTACGACGGAATGAAGAGGGAGAAAGTGAATTGAGTTTCATAAAATAAAGTGCAATTATAACATTTCATTCAAAATTTAGTAGTGGACTGAATCAAGGAGACATTTTTAAGTGAATTCAGTCAACTGTAAACTAGTTAGAAAAAATGCTGTCACTATTATAATTGACCGAAAATTACTAGTATTTTTTTCTGATAGGTTTATTATTAATTGAGTTTGTCTTAGAATTTCTCATGGATCCAGTGATATCTTTAGTTTAGTCGATGACATGCTTATTAATATTGGACGCGTGATTTATAGTTAAATATCGAATATCATAGTTTCATCGACTTCCTCAAGACAAATTAATAGTATATATGCCATCGTTTTTTTGCCCTTCTTCATCTTTTCTTTTGCCAGCTTTTATTTATGTACACACACTCACGATGAGAGAGGACAAAAACGACAATCCACACCAAGATTCAAAGTAAAACTCTGTCGTTTACACTGACAGAGTTGCAGAGACAATAGTATAACAGAGATTCTACCAGCGCCTTGGTTATTCCCTTCTTTATTTTTAGGGTTCTGCAGATTGCCCCTTCTGTATATGTGTAGCTCGAGAGAACTGGGCATATATATATATATATATATATTGTGTGTGGGCACGCGTGCGCTTGTTTGATTCTTCCTACCAAAATATATATATTCGGTATGTCCAAGCCTGTTTAGCTCGGTTTCACCGTATGCAAGGTAAAAGAATCGACCTTATTAATAAACGATCGTAAGTAGTACACATGATCGAAAATGTTCCACAGAAATTGGTGGCATAAACAAATACCTGATCGAGATCCCACTTCCAGATTGTCCCCTTTCACAAAGTCAGATCCAGGGTACTTGCTTTCTTTGTCCTTGTTGTTTCCCTGATCTCCTGCTCCTCCTCCTCCTTCGTCCCGGAATCGGATTCACCCGTTTCCTTTAATCTAGTGATCTTATCCGACCATGGATAACCCAAAGAAATATCCAAAGAGAGATGCAAATTGCTCTCGGTCACTCCATCATCACCCTCTTCTTCGCTATTCATTCGATCCATCTTTGCTTTTACTCTGAGTGACAGGTCCAAGTCCAGAGGCCCACCTGATTCTGGGTCCTTCATCTTCTCCACCTCCCATGCCGGTGCTCTTAGGCTCGTTAGGGGAGCACCTGAAGTGGTGTTCTGAAACCCGATCCGGTCTCTGATTGATAGGTCGGGTCTAGCTAGGGTTTGGGATCTACTGAAAGGAGAATTACTTGCCTGCTGAATGCCGCTGTTGATCAACAGTCTAGGGTTGTAGCTGCTTGCAAGAGAAGATCCACCAGTCGCATGATAGCTCGGGCCGTAGATTTGATGTTGGTGGTGGCCGTGGCCTCTCCAAGAAGCACCGGTGTATCTTAGATAGATGAATAAACGACACCGATTCCATTACACACATGCATAACAATAGAAAAAGAAAGAAGCGGTTTTCGCAGGATCGTACTTATTACCTCAAGGAGGCCCTTTCATTCAAGCTTTGCAGAATAGGGAGTTGGCTCAGATTGTAGATATGGTGATCGCTGCCATCGATTAAAAGGCCACGGTCCTTCATAGCTGTCAAATGAAATGAATCATTCTCCTTGTATATAAACCAAAAAAAAAAAAAAGAGAGAGAACTTCAAACCGATGGGAAGCACTTTTACAAGGGAATTTATCGTACCTCTATTATGGTCATCAATCTTCTTGCTCCTGTACATCTGAAAATTCGAGAACATTATAACAAACTCGAGTAAATTCAGTGCCCATTTGCTTAGTACAAACAATTTTGAACAGGGCAATTTACAGTGGGAGCAGCAGATTGTGATGAAATTAATCAGTCAACTACCTGAAGATGGCTCTTTACATGGGCGATGCTTAGACCCTTGATGTTCATGGACTGAAGGACCAGCTTTGGCGTCGCTCCTGCGATGCAAAGGTAGACTCATTATAGGTCATATCCAATTTAGAATCTTCTACGATCTATTTCTTGTATGCACTTCTCCATTGATTCAACAGTGGAACGAAGAGTAAGCTAAAGGAACTCCGCAGCAAAATCATCAAATCAATTCTTCGCTATGGTTTTCCCTTATAATTCTCTGGATCTCAATTGGATCGTGCACACGTGCTCATTATAATGCTGCTCGTGGTATGGAACTCTGATTGAAAAGAGAGACTTTGCAAGTTCGAGGGGAAACTAAGTTGATTTTTTGAAAAGCCAAGGGTTTACGCAAGAATCTAATGGAGATTTGGGTGGCTACTGTTCCTTTAGACTCTCACTTAGTCTGTACAAGACTTTATCAATAATATTAGGTCAATATAGAGATTAATCCGGTGAGTAAACATAGCAATCGATTTGCTATTTCCCTCAATTAATTTCGAATATTAAGGCTTAATTATACGAGTAGATCAGTGCTTACTATCATGTCCTCCGAGCCTCTCCACAGCACGGACAAAGCAAAGGTGGAGATCCGAAGTCCACCGCAACCTTGGCATCTTCGAGCGGATGTACTTCCTGACTGCCCCCGAACCCGAAGAAGAAGCCACCTTCGTCCCCTCATTGCTCTCATCGTTGTTGTTCTCTTCAACCGTGCTGTTGCTCGAGCTCCTCAAGTTATAATTAGTTCTTTGCTCATCGATCTTGTCAATCTGGTCAACCTCCTCACGGGGGTGGTCTTCGTCCGGCCTTTCTGTCGAGGAAGGGCTTCTCGAATCGAAGAAGAAGCTGTTTGTAGTGTTCTCATTCTCCTTCATCCTTCAAGATGCCGATCCTTTCAGTCCTTAGAGATCATTCAAAAGAAAGTCACATCATCATATCCTCGAAGATTGATTGGTTAAATTGAGAGGAGGAGACCTTGCTTTTGTTGGTAAGTCTCTCTTCATCCCTTCTTACCCGAGACCATGGAAGGCATATTCTCTTCCTTAGAATGGCAAGGTAGAGAGAAGTTAGAGAGAGAGAGAGAGAGAGAGAGGAGAATTCTGCAGAAGATGCTGTGGAGGTATAACAAATATGAAGCCCTAAGTCTTTGACAGATGGGAAAGTCTTGCTCTTCAATGCATCTATTTTTAAAAAAAAAGATTTTTTAATTTTTTTCCCCTCAAATGTTTGTCTGATTTGCATGCATGATGCTAAAGGAAACAGTTGCAGGAGCAGCAAAATAAGGCAATTAAATAAAAATGCATGGAATCGGTGAAATTTATATAATATTTTACAGGTATTTTTGCATTTAGAGAGTAAGATTGTCCCCGAACTCTGAAATCCATCCGTATTTATGAGGATACGAGTGTGACTAGTTCTGAGATATTAGATTTGGCGTAGAGTTCAATTCTTTCTAGTCTAGGAATGTGATTAATTGGCATTATTACACAGAAAACCATATTGCTCTTGTCTCACAACTAAGGGGTTTTTTTTTTTTTCGTTATGTTTGATTCTTATCTCATGTACAAGTGTGTGGTCAGTGAAAAGAAATTAAAAAATTTTACTTTTTTCGAATTAATTAGGCTCGAACTTAAACTGGTTGGGATCTATTAAGGTTATAAATATCATGTTGTTCTAATGAAAAATGCATTATGTATAACAACCCTTGCTAGATCAACCTCTACTATGTACTGTAGTGAGTGAAGCAGTTTAAGAAAGTGGCACATTATATTTAGTAGATTCGTAAGACCGTACACATAAATAAAACCATAATCTTATAATAATCGATCGATTCAACCCGGTCATGTACGAGTCCAATCTAAAGAGAGAGAGGGGAATCCTGGGGAGTAGTTAACTGTCAGCTCAAGAGTTCTATTTATGTCGTTGAAACATTTATAAAATACGGTCCAATTGATGGATGCTAAGGAGGACAAAATAATTACCAATCATCGGATTCATTTTTTTTGTTTGAATGATTTATCGTGATACAGTGAATTAAACTACTGAACAGTCCAGTGATTAGGTCGCAGAAGTCTTTATATATGTATTTGTCCTACCAGTAGGCTTAATATTGGTTGGTTGCATTACTTATCCACTGTATAGGAACAAATTAAAATACATTTAAGTTTGATACATGAGATTGTAGCCATTTAATCGGGTTGGATGTTATGTAATTATTAACCATGTGGAAAAAGAAAAACAAAAACTCTGCCTGCCTACCACCGCATTTCCGTCGAGAATCACGGATTCGTCTCATGTCATTTGTTCTCTTAGATTTCCAACCTCACCAATTTATCACAGCCCTTTTCTCCTATACCAACCAATCGATCTCACGCGGGCTTCAACCAGTAACAGGAGAATTTGCAATATCTGGGAAACCCTAATTTTTGTACACCAGATCGTTTAATAACATGCGAATATGCAGAATAGTTCGGAGTGGGGTCGATGCCAAAGACTCCATCGGAAATTAGACTTCACCCAGGTAGAAAAAACCAACTCATAGATCATGGCAGGTGATGAGGTACATGGGTTAGAGTCCACCGATTGAAAAATCAGATTCAGAATTTCTTGATCTCAGATCGATGACGATATCACTTTAATCTTCAGCCAGGGACTTCTTCATGCAGAAGGAAATTTGGGACCTTTCAACTTCGACAGCTACCACGATGTTGATTTTCTCTCTTCTTCTTGTGACTTGTCTTCTCCAAAAGGGTTGAAGCTTTAGAGGTGGCACTGCATGGATGAAATGAAACCCTAACTTGAAATATATTCCATCCTCGTGTGGTGAAGTTAGAGTTTTGAATAATCGATCGATTTAATTTACTCTGATTCACGGAATTCACCAACGAAAAAAAGCAGCACACCCACACGGGCTTCTTGAGACCCCTCACAGCCGTCTAAGAAATGCCCACCTTTGAATTGGCCCAAAAAAATGCATGACTTATATATATATATATATATATATGGGACGTATATATGTGTGTGTGTGTATATATAGTCCTAAAAGGAGATAGCAAAATGAAGGGATAAGTACAAGGAATCCTATTAATAAAAATCGAACTCGAAACCTCTTAATCCCAGTGAGACTTGAATTCAATGCATCTTGACCCATGACTGAAGGTAATATTTCTGCACTAAACCACGTTTCTCAATATAATATATTTTAACAATTGATATATATGTGTGTGTGTCATGTTAGATTGTAGGATATAAAAATATTTTAATTAAATTGTATTAGATGAGTAAAATTTTACAATATTATTTGCAAGATCGGACGAAGTTTTTTTTCTATCAGTGAAATAGTAATAGTGTGTTATAAGTCGAGATTATTTATATAATATAATAAAACTGATGCTATTGAATTGATTCAGCCAAATACAGACGCATAGAATTCGATATCGCAACATATAAGAATGAGTCGATAATTGAAAGGACGCATAATTCCCACCGCAATCTTCCGAAAGATGCAGCTTGTAAAGTCAGCTCTTACACAGTACCTCTATTTTTTCCTATTACTGAATTTCAATTTCTACCTTTCCAAAAAAAAAAAAGAATTTCAATTTCTTAATTAAAAAAACTAGACAGCATTATTAATTATTAATTACTATAATAATAATTATTGTTATTTTAATTATAGCTTTTGTGTTTCTTTTTTTTTTTCAATTTCCATGAAATAACGTGAAACCATTTATGTGGATCCGAATCCCGTGGGGATAAGCATGTCTGTCTTTTCAATTCATCCACGTGAATGAAAACACGTGCCCTCAAGAAAAGACTTAGAAAATTCATCAACTTGGATGGAAAAAAAATTAAAAAGCAAAAGAGCGAGTCAAGATCAATTTTTTTTTAAAAAAAGATAAAATCAATAAAATTTATACTATAGGTTATACTTTTCAATAGTATGGAGCCGTTTCTTGTACCCAAATGTGTTCGATATTTATTTTTCTCAAGTAAATTCTCATGGTCGAATATTTTGAATCGAGAAAATTTATGTTGAGAGAAGTTTACATCTTGAGTGGGTCAAGTTGGTATGAATATAATTAGTGATGATACATCAAATTTTTAGATACAAATACGTATTATGTAATATTTAGAAGTCCATCGGATGATGGTATTTTACCATTTTAACCTTCTTATATTGGTAGGAATATTCCATTTGAATTGGGTTATCAGTTCTCGAAGATGGTCTTCCTTAATTGGTACAGATGGCATTAACAAACAATCAACCTCCCATTTCGGACAATAAATGTGAGCGCAAACAGTGCTACGATAACCGAGATCGAGAGAGATTCGACTGGACCACAATGTCGACTTGCCCGGGAATTAGAAACATAAACATGAGAGACACGAGGCACGTTCGTGAAAGAACAACCTCGGAGATGGGGAAAACAGCATGTCTCATCGGGTTACCGGGTTCGGCTAATCTCCAATGTTAACTTACGCTCCAGCACTTGCACCAAAGAAAGGATGATCGAATTAGTTGAGAAACAATCTTGCCTATATTATATGACAATATATATATATATATATATATAAACTACATGAGGCTGACTCCCTACCCATCATCCTTATTTAAAACTGGTCACCATCGATCCTTGTATGTGAGATTCAACAGTCAAATAGGAGAGTTCGATCGAGACCGGCTGGCCGGATGAGGAGATTCTGCAGCCTCGGGGCCTGATCCCGATGAAAATCGGAAAACCGGCATGATAGGTCGATCGGTGTTATTGGCTGACAACAACAAAACCGACGACTGGCCTCGAACTGAACCGTACCTGTCAAGAGGGGCAAGTGGAGAGAAAATTTCTCAGCATGGTTCTGAGGAGGACAGCATCATTGCAGCAAGATGAGAACATCTCTGCTTCTTTGGACAAACATGCTTTTGATGTCATAGCCAGCTCGAAACTTCATCCTCCGTACCGGGCATGCCCGGGTTATCTACCGTACTGTATCGTATGCCTCTAATCTCGAACCGGGATAACAATAATATTGAACTCCCAAAAGAACATGAACGATATCGAGTTGTAGAAACAAAAGCATGCCCTTGAGCCGGCCACGCAGGTCAATTTCTCCGATCAAGCCCGAAAGTGTATTCGAGAACCGAGCTTAAACTGTGTCCCGGTTTCCTCCTAATCAGTTTAGACGAGTCTCCGAGAAGGATCTGTCAAGGTAGGCCATGCGAGATTATTTATATCAGCAGGTCAATATGATTCCTCGAGGAAATTAGGCCACACGAGATAGGCCGAGCGATCGCTTGCACGAACCTTAATTCGACTGATCTTGTGTCACGAGGAACGCTCGAGCGGTCAAAGGATTTGCCCGGTTTCTGAATCTTGGTAAGAACACACCAGTTCACATATAGCTGTGACGTTTCATTCCAAACCATAAACCAACAGGCTATCCTTAAAGATCACAACAGCCCAGCAGTTCTTCAACTTTAACACTCCTTCGATCGGGAGTTGAGGATTTAGCTAGCTAGCCCACAGAGGCATCGTACGACAGCAATGAATCAGATTTACGTCAAATTCAACAGGTTCAAACGACTTGTAATAATGATAGAAACTCCGACGGATCGATGCATCAAGTTTCAATTATAATCCAATTGTTTTTGTTATGAAGTAGAGTTTCAATCTATGTAAATCTTGATTTACAATGAACTTTACTGTCAAAATGCCGTCAAACTCGTGACGTAAAATCCACAGTAATTTGATGTCACAGCACAATTTACATCAAAATAATCGGGATCTTATGAACTTTTTCAAAAGCACCCTTCAACCGGTCCCGACAACAATGATCTGAAAAAAGAGGCTTTCTTCCATCCCGGCCCTCTTCAACCAACTGTGTGCTTGTCATAAAAGTTGACCCAATAACATACAACATTTTTCCGTTCTATATCACATGTTATTTGAAAATTCAACGACCCCGACTATGTTATATTTAAGTGAATTCTCTCTCAATCATGAATTTTTTTTGGCAGTACTCAAACTCAAAACATTGTTTAAGTGATCCGACAACACATGGTCGCGTACGCAAGGATAAGAAATGGTTTCTTGAGATGATTGTGTGGAGAGAAATTTAAATCATCACATGTGAAATTTCCTGCAAGGAAACAATCCAACAATGAGGAGAATATCAACCCTTTGAAGCATCCAAAGCTTCTGCACTAAGCTTCTGTATCTCCACCGGCAAGCTCAACTGCCCCACTCCCATGTGCAGAGCTCCCCGGCAGGCAGCAACAACAATAGTACGGAAAATTATCTGTACTGTGTTCGGTCGATATGACTAGATAATTAAACACCCATAGAGTACGATGTAATACGTACGTTATATAGACGGATTAGGGTTTCATGAAGTTGACAAAATTTTCTTTAGCGATGATTTCTTCGCTGCATCAAAGGAGTGAATCGTTGCTAACGTGACACGATTTGATCTTATTGGCCACATAACTCTGAGATACTTGTTAACCTTAGGAGATAAAAGTTGATGATCTGAATTCAAGTTGTGTTGGATTTTAAGATGGTAATAAAATTTATTATAAAAATTACGATTTTTTATTGTAGAATTAGATTAGATTATTAAGAAATTTATGGTATCATTAAAATTTTGTAAAGTGCTTATATTATAATTAATTTCATAATAGTTTCTACGTGATGTTTATTAAACTTTTAATAGATTTAAAAAAATAAAATGATTTCACTTACTGATTTATAATAACAAATTATTTTTTATTATAGTAACTTTTTGAGTGATCTAACGTCCGAGCAAAATGATTCTGATGTAACCATCTTACCTGTAAAAGTTCTGTCCAAATGGGAGGTTGTAATAGACAGGTAGATAAAGATGGAAATCTGGGACACTGGTGGGCTATTTGAGAGATGACAATTGGGTATTCATGTAACATTGGACTAATAACTGTAGTAACCACATGTAAGTCTGATAATTTTTTATATAACACGATAACCCGATGTCGTGTCGTATTAACCCGATTTTAAACTGGTTGTATTTGTGTTTGAAATTTCTGACTCGTTTATTAAACGGGTTGTATACGAGTTGAGATACTTTTGAAATGAACTCGTTGAGACACGACACGACACGACACGTATTATCATGCTTAGGTTCAAGTCTCGGTGTTCATTTCGGGTATAAAATACACATAATTTTCGGATGTTCGTAAACTCATTATTCAGCTGGATTTAGACTCTGTGCGAAGAGGTTGTGCTTCAATAAACAACATTTTTGGGTATTTTGCCCACTCTTATATTTCTTTTTGTTGAACAAATGGGGGGCAACGTTAGTGCCGATCTGTCCATCTCTCGCTGCGCAATGTTTGAAATTTTATACTCAATGGCGAATATATTAGGTGAATAAAACATTGAATGCTGGCCGATCGGCATGATATCATCAAAAAAATTTAGTATAGTTTAAGAAATTGGAGTTATTGAAAATCGAACACGAAGAGCGGACTTCACCCATTCTTATACTGCTTTGCTTAGTTTCTACTTAAATGTGCTTCCTTTCCATATTTCAACCTAAAAAGCGCAAAAAAAAAAAAAAGATCTTTCCATAATGCTCGTACAAGTCCTATGTTAACACCACCAACGAAACCCACCTCTCAGCCGCCCAAACATGTCTGACTTCATCTTCTTCCTGTTCCTCTTGACCGTCACGCTATCCCTCTCAGTGTCTTCCTCCTCAGCCTCAATCCCCGGCCGATTCCTCAGGTCGCCGTCCCTCCTCCGCCATTCCCCCGCCCCTCAGCAGTACTTCGAGGTCTCCCGCCCCCTGCCGTCGGAGCTCGTCCTCCCATCATGCTCCCACCCTATCCTCCGCCACTCCTTCGGCGACACCATCAACTCCCCGCCCTACACCGCCCCTTACTCCCCGCCGGAGCCCTCCGATTCCTGTGCCGGCCCCTGGTCCCGCGCCATACTCGAGCTCTCCACCTCCTGCCGCGGCGACCAATACGACCGCATCTCCGCCCTCTGGCTCGGCGGCGTCGAGCTGATCCGCACCAGCACCGCCGAGCCAACCGCCGACGGAATCTTCTGGAGGGTCCGCAAGGACGTGACCAGGTACTCCTCCCTCCTCTCCCGACCCGATCTCAACGCCACGATGATGCTCGAGAACATCGTCAACGACGAGTTCACGGGCGTTTACCACGTCAACGCCACCCTCTTCTTCTACAAGGACAGGGACTTCAGCTCTCCGTTGATCCTCCCTCATCGGAAGTCAAGCCCTGAGTTGGCTTCTGACAATAATTTGGGGCTGGGAGCTTGGGACTTTTACGGGCCTCCGGCGGATCTGATAATCCCGATATCGAGCAGCGGCGATGAAGGATTTTGGTTCCGAGTGGAGAGCGAATTCGATACTCATTCGGAGCGAATCAAACTCCCGAAGAAAACGATACGGGCGGTTCTCGAACTATATGTTTCGTACCATGGGACGACGAGTTCTGGTACTCGAACCCGCCGGACTCGTACATCAGAGCCAACAACCTGACAACCGGCCGGGGGAACGGGGCATACAGGGAGGTCTTCGTCACCATCGACCGCCGATTCGTGGGGTCGGAAGTTCCATTCCCGGTGGTGTTCACCGGTGGGATCAATCCCCTGTTCTGGGAGCCCGTGGTGGCAATCGGGGCCTTCAATCTTCCGTCGTACAACATCGACCTCACCCCAATGCTAGGCTCTCTTCTGGACGGGAAATCGCACGAGTTCTCGATCGGTGTCAGCCATGCCTTATCTTACTGGCTCGTGGATGCGAACTTGCACCTGTGGGTCAACGAGCAGTCGGGATCGGTCGAGGCGAAGTCGATTCTTACGATGCTCCGGCTCTCCACATCGAACGGACCTCGGAGTTTACGTGGCTAGATGGGCTGTTCAAGGTCGTGGCGAGGAGGAAGGTTCGGGCTGCCAGCTGGGTGAAATCAGACGCAGGGAACTTGACCACGATCGTGTGGAACAAGTACAAGCTGAAGAACTCGATACAGTTCGGTGTGAACGGGACTCTCAAGCTCGTGAAGCAGAAGATGAAGGCGAAGAGGGAAACGTGGATCAAGAACGAATGCGGTAAAACCGTCTCCCACTCGGTCCTTAGGAGGAAGCACCCCCTGACTGTGATCACGACCAAGCTTCCGGGCACGGAGGAGGACACTTACACGCTCATAACGAATGTGTCCCATGCCCGGATCGAGAAATTCTCCGACGGGGAGTTCAGCTTGGTCCGGAACAGACAGGATTCCGATGGGTGGATGCTGGTGAAGGATCACAACGTCCTTAACGGTACGGCGAGCACAACGCAGAGCTACAGCTATCGGGACGAGCTGTTCTGCTACTCCCGCAGTGTTGCTGCCAGCGACGGGAAGCTCTACAGTGACAATTCGACTTTCGCGTGCACTTCCTCCTTCTGACTTAATCTTATCGGTGTATCTATTTCCGAATGGGAAAGCTTATCCTTTATCGAGCTGACCCATCTTGATCTTGCACAAAAAAAAGTTGTGCGTGTAAAGGTTTGCCAATTTGCTTAAATTTAATGCTCGTGATTGTGTGGCTGTAAGCAGGGGAAAACAACAACAAAAAGTGCTGATGCAGTGGTCTAAATTTAAAATTCATTTTCATGTAATTTGGTGATATCGAAGTTAAAAATTCGAATATCGCTCCGAGTATTATTGTTAGAAGAGACTATTGATCTTGTATTGTTTTGACGGATACCAGTTTTGGTAGTATCACATTGATGGGTATTGGTTGTTCAATTCATTTGATATATTTATAGTTGAAAAGTTTAAATATTACGCAGTTAAGGTGATTGATTACCACTGCTAAGAGTTGGACTCCGGATCTCTTGCTGCAATTTCCATCACGCTGTGGCAAATCTTTAGGGATAATGGGGATGGAAAAGTAAAGATCAGATCAACTACTGGTTTGATTAGAGCATCAGCGGAAGTTAAACCCATCACATCTCTGACTTCTTCTCTCGCACTTCGCGGTTTTAAATTTTCCATTGACCTAGATGCTGTATCGCAAACGGAAGTCTTAACTCCTTTCCCGGTGAATTGGAGTCCCAGACGCCATTTCATTTCTTAATGACCACACATTCGATCAACTTGGCTTATTTAATTTGACATGGACACGTCTCGGGCACATGACATTGAAATAAGCATACCTTGAGACCGGACAGCGAGAAGAAACAGTTGGATCGCACAATTCTGCAGCAAAACTAGCCACCAGTTTGTCCCGGGAACACAAGGATTTCAACACCAACGCAAATATCATCTCGAAAGCTTACTGACATGAACAATCTATAGATGGAGCTCTCCCAGGACAAGGAAATTCGAACTTTTATTCCATCGATGCACATAGGTCCATAGTCGGAATCGGGACAAACTATCCAATATCCATACATCTGTCACAGCAAGCAAAGTTCTACTAGTGCTTCAGTAGCTACAAAAAGGGGAAACTCTACGGATGGAGGCCATATCGAACTTATCATCTAAAGGTGAAAGAACCAACTACAGTGTAACAAAGGGACCGACGACCTTGAATTCTCCCAGAAGCTTGACACGATCACGCGGCGATTTCTTCTTCATGGAGGAGCATCTGATCGAAATGCCAGACCCCTGAAAAGTTCACGCGGAATTAAGAGAAAAAGATTAAGTCAATTGAACGGTCAGACTTCAGAGAACTGTAAGCAATGGGGAAAACATGAGTTGGATCAGAAAGCCTTGACACCTACCATGTCCTTTGCCAACTCTCCTGAGCTGGGCAACATATTCCGAGATCTTCTTAATCGCTTCCACCTGGAAAAAAAAAAATACCAGCCATATTCAGTTCGAAGATGTTCGAACTGACACAAAAAAAGAGAGGGAAGGAAGAGTGATCTTTACTTGCTCAGCCAAGAATTCGCTCTCGATGAAGTCTGCCAATTGCACGTCATTATTCCGATCAGCAACCTGTCGATTTAAACAGCAATCAGTACCAAGACCGGAAAGACTGAACTCAACCAGAGTCGAAGTAAATCAGCATCTTACACTGTGTAAGCTCAGGAGCTTTTCATTCGTCAGCTTCTCGAGTGACAGCGCAAGCTCCATGGCTGAGAAAAGAAGCTTACATTCATCCCTACTCAGTATCATCTACTTATGACTACAGGCTACAAGTTGAGGAAAAAATGGTAAACCAAAGATTTATACAAAGAGAGAACAAAGAAATGGAGATGTTGCTACTTCGAGAACAGGGCACATGCCCGAATGTGCAGATTTTTCAACTACCCAGAAGATTCAATATTTTTTTTTAGTATTGCCATTACGCCTAGAATATGTCGTGAAGTTACGAGTCAAAAAATGGCATCTAGAAACGCACCATACAAAGCATCTCCCTTATCTGCATGATCAAACTCCGAAAGAGGTACACACAGTTGCTGGAGCTTCACTTTCCCGCCCCTTTTGTTCTGCAATAAGAGATCAAAAGACAGAGAGAGTGAGAAATCAGCATTCCAGACAGACTAGATTTGGTTATCGATCATTTGAGGAGACTTGCTAATGTGATCACCTGATATTCCATTAACTTCTCAGCATGCTCTCTCTCTTCCAAGCTTGATTCCTTGAAAAATCTGACAATGTGAAGGACAGTTTAGCCTGAATTGAACCGACACCAGACCAGAGTTTATATGGCTTTACAAAATTACTGATGATATGAAAGAAGATTACTTGGCGAGACCCCTGAGAGCTACGTTATCCCGATCGAAGTAGGCGTACATGGCATGGTACACATACGAGACATTGTACTCCACACTGTCATCACAGGAGAACCCAGAAATGAGTGACAAAACTAATATAAAATGTTCATCAATCTGACATTTGGAATGTCGTTGCCATTTCCCAGAGCTACGAACTTTCAATCTATCCTCGAACTGATATTCGAGTTAGAGAAACCAAAAAACACCATTTGGTTTCAGTCCAAGATGCTGATGAACAAGCAAACTATGCAAACATTAAGCAAGAAGAATCAAGAAAGAGACAATACCAAGAGCCAATCAAGAATAAGCGCAAACAGATGAAAATACTCGTAAGAAATAGAGCAAGAAAGACCCACTTGATCTGCTCGTTGATGGCGGACTCGCAGTCGTCCACGAACTTCTGCCGTGCGAGGGAGGCGTGCGGGACGGTTGGCACGAGATCGAGCTCCCTCTTCACCTCTTCAAACGGCTCAAAGACCACTCCCGAGAGGGGCCTGCTGTTCGCATCCTTTGTCGCGCAGACCAGGGGGCCAGTTCCATGCTTCGCCGGCGGAAATCCGAGAACCGAAGATCTCAGGGGGAGGAGGAGGAGGAGGAGGAGGAGGAGGAGGCGGCTGGGGGAGACAGCGCACCGCCGCCATGGGAACTTAAGAGGGAGAAATCTGGAACGGCTCTGAGCAGCATGGTTGCTGAAGAATCGAGATTGAGGAGCCGAATCTTGGAGGAGGAAGGGATTGGTAATCGAGTTCTTGGGGGAGCGAGGAAGAAGAAGAAGAGGCTGCGGGAGTTTTTGTGGTGCAAAGATGAGGAGGCGAGACGGGTGGGAGGGGGATTATATGGAGGAGTAGATGTGGGGATTGGCCGTTGGATACTGCGACACGTGGATGGTGGGGATTCGGTAGTGGCGATGGGCGCGTGGCTGGCTCGTGGCAGAGGATGGTTCTGGTCTGATATTTTATCCTTTTGCGGAGATAATGACAAAATAGCAATGGCAACTCATCAACGTATCTAGATAATGGTATAATGAGTGCTTAATGGTTTTCCAATCTCGATTTGGTTTTTTTTTTAGTGCACGGAAGAGATGCGTAGAATCTAAAAATGATATAAGGAAGATGAGATAAAAGAGATATGGAAAGTCCCACGTGTGAGGTCACACTCAGGACCTCGAGGTTATATAGCAAAAACCATAATAACTATATTAAACTCTCTTTCTTGATTTGGATTTTTTTTTCATTCTTCTTTATTCTCATCTTTCTTATGTTCTCGTTTAAACCCGTGAATATCCTTTATAATAAAAAGAAATATGCATGGTGCAAGAGGTCTGAATTCAATTATGATAAAACAGACCTGCACAGTATTTGTATTATTCTTCTCCTCCTGTTATTCCTGGACTTACTAACCCAAAAAAAAAAAAGAAATATCTCCACATGAGAAAAAAAACACCTTATATCTCACATGCCAATAAGTGTTTAACATATTATTTAAGCAGCCATAAATATTTGATATGCCATCGATATCATGTTTATGTGTTAAAAATTCGTTAATTTATAACATATGCTGTGGTATACCCGTTACATACAAGATTAAATACGTGTGAGCTTACCTACAACTGATGAAAATAATATCTTCATTAAAATACAAAAAAATAGTATAAACAAAATAATATTCAAAAGGAGTAATTACATGAGAGGACAATCAAAAGGAAAAGTCTTGCTCTTTGGTTTATATTAACGGCTAATAACTTGTAGTAGGAGCCAAGGACGAATTTGAATCAGAGAGAGAAGTTGCAAGGTGATTCGCTGTAAGGAGAGAGTATTTTACACACGACCACACCAACTAATAAGATTCATATATACTTCAACTATTTTATTTTTCAAATTTTATAAAAAATAAAAATAATTTAATCTTATTAATTTGTATTACTAGACAAATACTGTGACGCACACTGCCACATGGTGACCTGTAATACAAGAGACCTTCTCATCTATAACACATCAATTAGATGAAGGGTAGAAACGGAACACAATAAATTAAAGGGAGGTTGCGGTGGTTAATTTCAGGACAGTTGTTAAAGTCGTTGGAAGCTGTTGTAACGGCTCTTCTGATGGCCACTGTAATTCAAGAACAAGGATGTGGATGAACAAAGATTCATTTCCCTCCGGATCTGCCCAGTCTCTTGAAATTTTCCTTTTCTCGAAGTGGCGCCCGGGCTGCTCAGCACCCGAGTGAGAGCCACGGTGACTCCTCCAGGCTGAGGCAAACCCCATCATCCCCACACACCTGGACGATGAACCTCGGGCTCGAAACATCAGCAGGCACAACAAGGTTGGAAACATAGAAAGCTCCGACCACGGCCACTCCGAGAAACTCCCTAGTGGGCCTCGAACTTCCCGACTCCACTTCCTCTTCCCTCTCCACGTATATGTTGAAGCTCTCGAAGCCCGAAGCTCGGGTAGCACAGCCCTCTCTGAGTCTCCAAGTAATAAGAACACTGAGGGATCTTAATCCATCAGACAGGCTCGAACTCCATTTTACGTGCTTTGCCTCTACCAGCCAAGAATTAGAAGGTGGGAGATGCGAGCTGGACTTGGAGGATTTGATGGAGATGTGACCGAGAACAGCATAGAACTTGAAGGCTGATTCAGATCCAGAGTTTCTTCGTATCGATCTGTAGCAAATGGCGTTGATTCTTCTTAGGGTGTAACCGCTCATTTCAATGCTACCTTCTGCTGTAGCCCATTCAGGGGCCCTTGCAGGCACTGTGACTCGGAGAGGAGCAATCACCTTATCAAATTTGGCTGAGAACCAGTTCATAGAGCCTAAAACATTGTCGTTTGATGCAAGGAGTAGAGCTGTTTGCCTGTCTGATTTCGAGGAGAACTCCAGAGCCAGGCCCACCAAAGAATCCGCCTCTGATTTTACCTGCAGAAGATAGGAACAGGAGGCTTACAATCAAACTTCTTAATTTGGCCTGATCCAGAGCTCTGAAAAAGTTCAGCTTCTGCAATAATGTAAAACAGTAGAGAAGGTGGAATACCGAGAAAGCAAAATGAACCGGGGACTTTCCCAATAGAAGATCTCCCTCAAAGAGCCTTGCAGAGAAATAATCATCGTCTTTGAGGGTTCCTCTGAAGGTGATGTTTCCTCCACCGCTATACGATGCTCCCTTGAGACTAAAGTTCATATAAATAATACAATAACATGAGATCAAATGAAAGCATTTGATACAATAGTCAGGGAGTACAGGCACTCTGGTACTTCAATAGAATCAGGAGTACTTCGATAGTATTGTATAAACAAAAAGGCCAGTCAAAGGATTATGACTTACTCAACGAGTACTTCAATAGAATCAGAAGCACCATTGGCCTTAGCATCAAGGAAAGGCTGCAAATTATGTTGACCAACCATCAGGATAACAAGTAGGCGTAACCAAAGTAATGAATGAAAGAATTGACCCATGATTAGATGCTCAGCTCTTTAATCCAGTTTCTTCAACCCAACATCTAGAGTTAATTGTATATTAAATATGCCATAACAACAGATAAACTTCATAAAACTTGCAACAAGCCTCGAAATTGAGATTATATGACCATATAAGACTGTCAAATTCTTTAAACGGCTCTAAGTTCTGAAGTTCGTAGAGACATATATTGCAAGTTTACCTGAAAACCTTGGCAAGATAAGTTGCACCAAGAATCAGAGGAGATATTTTCTCCATCAACCGAGTGATGGTAACCGCGACCCTGTGCAATGTCATAATAATAAGGTAATCACCATACATAAAATTAATAAAAAGAACAGATCAAGGCACCAGTAAGGTCTTTCTCCATGTGGTCCCATCACTTGCGATTTAAAAGAACAGGAGCACCCCACAAAACTAGAGATGATAAATGTAGTAATCATTCTTTTCTAAGTTTGCTATTTTAGATTACTTCCAGAATTTAATGAAAATAAGGTCTCTGATTGAAAGATGGGTGGCCTTTCAAGAGATTTATAAATAGTATTCTAATCAATTGTGAAGTAAAATCTTCGGAAGAATGCAAATTCAACAGTGACAGAGCATATATATGCGGTTTCTCATGACTGATACCTGATCAAAATTACTGTAGAAAGGAAGTGACTTTGGATATTTTTGCTGTACTCCCCAAGACTTCTCAACTATAGCCCACCATCTGCACAGCCAGAATATATCTTAATTGATGATAAAGTAAGTTTTTACAGTTCAGGAATCAAAGTTAAAAGCTCCCAATTTTAAGCCTAAAAGAATGTTTCACTAAGTTGAAGAAAAAGAAACCACGAGACATGGTGAGAAGTTTCAGGTTCGTACTGATTCTGGGCAGTCATAAAATCAGGTTGTTGATTGGTTTCATATACCCAGCCAGGAGCAAATATGGCAGCAGAAATGTCTTCCTTCTTCAACAAATCAAGTGCGACGTTTATCTGACATACGAAGAATCATAAAAGTTGATGAAATGGAAGAATATAAACATCAGATATACGGGCTAAACAAGACTGATGGATAGCTAGGGCGGAATTTGCTTGAAGCAGCAAAGCTAGGCAAGGATTAACCACTTGACACTTACATTCCACTCTCCACCGCCATAAGAGCCCCTTCCAAAGACATCAATACCCATGTAAACGTCATACTTCCTATCACCTGCAACAGCAGCTGAAAGCTGTAGACCCTTTTCCTGCATGGTTCATAAGACAGTTGTCTGCCACTATAGCAAAATAGCTTTTTTGAATGCTTTCCAGAAAAAAAAGAAGCAGGTACCTTCCATGTGTAATTCATGAAGATTCCATCACAAATATCAAAGAACGGCTTGTTTTTATTGTTGAGTTGATCTTGCCAATCCAAATGGCCCTCAGTTGTAACACTGTCATACCTTCAATGGACAACGGAATTATATAAGCCAATCTGAAGTTGATACAGACCGGTAAAAAACGAAGGGATGAATAATTCACACCAAATCACTAACGATCCTGGCTTGGAAGAGTGCATTGTTTGGGTCAAATGGTTAACAAAGTGCAACATATTGGGGATTTGCTCTCTCTTCAGTTTGACCTCCATATTAATCTGTCAAACAAAGTATTGTCGATAAATTGAATTAATTAAAAATTGTGCCCCATTAAGAAAGTGATAAGCTTTTTATTGGAAAGAGTACGTGGCCATTAAGCTAGATAAATCAGAAGGAAAATACCAGCCATCCGTCAAAGCCCAATTCAACTGCAAGCTCCATCATGCGCTCAGCATGCATCTCAGCAGACTCTTTTGTCGATAGCAAATTATCACAAGTATTTCTCCCTTCATCCCATTCCGTGATGAAGGTCCCTAGCACCTTAACGCCAAACAGAAAAACATTTCAGTCTTCAACAAAAGATGACACTAAAGGAAGCAATGATCATCTGCCCAGAATGTTTTATCTTCCCCAATATTTCCTTCAATGTTATATCGAATTAAAATTTTCCAACAACTATTGAAAATCTTTATTGCATTGACAGAACAAGATAGCATATTCAATTCACCAGACATCAGACTTGTTAAATATTTATAAAAGAGTGCTGGTATACGCACTTGATACTATGTTAAATAAAGTTGACAGTAAAAGACCGCGTCCATGCCGCCAAAGGCCAGGAGGAGGCACCCAACTGTATTCCATGATTTTCTTCATGAGGTTTTGATTTGGGATTAACCTTTCTCAATAAGACTCACATTCGAATAATCTGTAATATCCACAATGGCGGAGATCTAACTCAAATTGGCAGAAGACTAAGCTTTATGTTTCTAACACTTCACGGAAATGATGCATTCTGGGAGCAGAATGCCTCGCATTACCACCTAATTGCAGCATAATAAGCAAACAAAACACTTCACAGTACAGAAAATGGGAAAAAAAATGGAGAATTTACCCGAACGCCATGTCTGTGAGCAGTATTAGTCCAGCAGGGAGGCGGGACCGTGACGAGATCGTGCGAGAAATATACGAAGATATCCATCAAGTACCAATGCCATATCGCGTAGGCCCCACCATTAGTCCCCCCCTGTACCCAGCGGTCGTCTCCGTAGCCGCCCCGCATGTCGTGGCAGACCAAAACCCTGGGCCGGTCCGGCAAGTTAGGGCTCTGCTGCAGCAGGGGGACGGAAGCTCTGTTGAAGAGGTAGTGGAACGAGGAGAAGAAGGAGCGGGAGGAGAGGGACTCCAGGGTCTTGATTGGATAGGAGACGGGGACTGAGGGAACCAGCGGGTCGAATTTAGTGGGATCGGCCGCGGAGGATTGCGGCTCCAGTGCTGCAGGAGGTTTGACGAGTTGAGACATCACGAGGCAGATGAGGGAGCGGAGGAGCTTAAGGAGAATGAAAAGCACAGAATTACGGCCGAGGAAGCGGCGCAAAAGGGGCATCAATGGAGTTCTTGAGGTCTTCTCTCATGGAAGCCTTCGCTGCACCACGAGGACGAAGACTTCTCTCAAAGGTCAACGTCACGCGAGGAGGAAGACTTCGACTTTGCGCAGCGTTATGCCTATGGGCCGCTGATGGGCCTCCCTTGCTTTGTCGGATGGGAATTAGGAGCTTGATTTTATGGGCTTGGGCCGTTCCAATTTTTTCCTTTATTTTTTTATTTACAGTGTTAAAAAAAAAATCTAATGAATCGAATTGCTCAAACTGACTCTTTAACAGCACTGTAACTGGCGTAAAGTGGTGGCTAGGCTGGGAATGATGCCCGCAAAAGTGGATGACGGAGCGGACCGAGCTGTAATGTACAGATGAAAAAACTGATTTATGATTCAGTGAATATTAATTATTTCGATGAGGGGAAGAAACGTATATATAAAGAAGTTGCCTGCCAGGATGCTGTCTTATCTTGTGGTTGTGGCAGTTGCCTATGCTGGGACACGTTAAGATCAATGGTGCATTGCAATAGTGTCCCCCGTAGACAAGATTCTGTGGAGTAGAGCAAGAGGACAATTCCTCTACCAAACAGATAAGTTGGTGGGGGAGCGGTTGCCGGAAGAGATATTCAGGGAAACTTCCAATTGGACATGAATATAAACACTACTATACCAACACAAGCAGGTTGAAATGCTAAAACATATATGTCCTTTACATAAATTATTGGGTTCAAATCTTATAAATAAAAAATTTATGTTAAAAGAGTTTTATCCCTTGGTAGGTTGACTCGTTAGTTTTTGAATGATAGATGGTAGATATAGAAAAGAACATTGGATATATTCCAAGTAAGTTATACAATTTACTCAAAACTATATTTGATAAAGTGATGTTTGCCCTTATCTAAAATCAAGGAATTAAGAATTTGATTTTCATCGGTAGAACTTTATTATTATTATTATTATTATTATTATTATTATTATTATTATTATTTGATTGGTAAGTTGTGCTCTTCATTGAACTTATATGGTATATGCACGAAATGTACAAATATAGGTTGAGCAACATAACAAAACAATCAAAGGATCAAAAGTGACTCACAGACCAAAAGAAAGGACTCTTATATACAACCTACTGGGGCATTTCCCAAGCAGTTAAAAAATATTTTTCCTACACGGTGTTAATTTTCCTATGAAGATTTTTCATACCTAATAACTTATAACGAGTAGATCTAGAAATCAAAAAGAGAGTTTTGTCAACAATTGACTCATCATTACTATGAATCTTGTCATTTTTTGCCTTTCATATGTAATATAGGTGAGCTCTCCAAGCTAATTTTGACACCATCACTATCAAAGATTGCGATTTTAATCAAGTAGTTGCCCAGTTCAATTCACTTTCCCATGAAAAATTATTTCTAGAGATGCCCAGGAACTATAGGACTTGCTTCCATACTTGCATAGAGAAAGTGCATTCAAAGAATAGATGCTCTCTGTCCTCGTCTATGATCTCACAACGGAGGCAGCATTTGGTAACTCTTGAGGACCATTTCGAGACTCTATCGAACGTTGAGAGCCTATTATGCAACACAGGCTAAGAGATAAAGCTATGCTTCGAGATCATAGGGTGAGCCCAAACTAGCTTGTGCCATTCGGCTTTACTGCTTTTATGTTGAAGCATGTTCCAGGCATTTACTACGAAGAACTTGCCCTTTTTGTCACTTGTCTAGATCACTTTGTTCTCCCCATTTTGAAGTTGTAGACTAGATACAACTTCTTTTTACTTTGATGGCCACTTCTCGCCATCTTTACAATTGAGGGAAGGAGATAGCGATAATGCTACAAATACTTGCTTGAGAGGGAATCCCCAACAACATCATCCGGTGTTTGATAAACCCCACTGCCAGTGGACTTTGTAGGTGCCGATTATCGTCCCAAAAGTAGGTAATTTTCTCACTTTTCACCTCATGTTTGATCCCAACATAGGTTTTGTCTCGTAGTTTAAGAATTTTTTTCCAACCATATGAGTAGGAACTTGATATGGGTAGGGTCTATAAACTTCGACCCTTCAACATATAAGCTGTCATCCAAGCTATCCAAAGAGACCCACTCATCTGTGGAACTTTAACGTCCTTTTGTTTATATATTGCTCATATTTCCTTTTAACTAAAAGCACAAATGGAGAGAAAGAGGATTTGCTAGAACGGAATGGTCTTTAATATGAAATTAAGAGGAACTCGATTTGATTCTCATAAGCGAGACATTTCATACCCTTTATTCCCTTTCCTCGTGTTCAGACAAACCAGCCTCCTTTGCGAACGGCCGAAAGGAAAGAAAACCCTTGATTGAGCAACAGCAGTGTGCCCCGCATTCTCTACCTATCATCTCTTAATGAACATCATTACCTTACGTATCACAAACTACAGGTTTTTCAATCAACGTCTCTGTACACATGAACCGTTTCGACCGCACCATTTCATGCAGAAATACGTTCGACCGACTCACTGTTGAAAAATAATCCGCTTCACACACATTGTCTCGGGTTTGATTTCTCCGTGGACATGACATAGATGGTTCTTACATATTAATATGCTATAGTTGGGCTGCGACAAAAAGGAAAGCATGGCAGCAAGTAGATTCAAAGTTATTACTATATAAAGCTAGTTGGGGGTAGGAATATTGACATCTAATCCGTCGGCTCAGAATCTTGTCGCGTGCCGCTGCTGCTTCCAAATTTCGATTAATTTCATTCCCACCTTCTCTTCTTTTCTTGATATTTTACGTTCGTTGTCTAAGAATCTAATAGGGGTTGATTGATTCAGGCACTTATTTGTTTCATTCGGTATCGAAAACTCAAACGAATTCTGACTAACGTAGAACCGAGAATAGATGGATTCTTACTGTCATTTTGCCAGCTTGGTGCTCAAGTTGATATATGTATTTGGCTGCAAAAGACCACTTGGACTACAAGTTGATAAATTAAAAAATTAAATCTGTGGATAGATAGAGATAACACAAAGTATCTCAAAAAAATCTATTAAAATGTGTATGCAACGACGGACGGTGGTTTCGTGGTTTTAAAACTATTCCCATGCAGATTGGTGAATTCAATACCCTAGTTATGTATCTCTTTTATGAGCCTGTTAAAATATTTGGCACAAATATATTAATTAGGCCCGGGTTTGGAAGACATTAGTTTCTTGAATTATATTATACTTTTCGTGGTATTGTGCTGACGAGACCACTACTAACTGTTGATTGTCCAATTCGTTTGATACATTTATGGTAGAACACGGAACAGTAAACTTACCTTTTTTACTGAGTAGAGGAAAAAAAGTTAGTAAGGTATACACACCAAGGTGTATATGGTGTAAAGTATACACATTACACGTGGATTAATTAAAAAATCTCAAAGGAAAATAAATATTTATCAATGATTGGGACACGAAATTATCCAACACCCTTATTTACTATTTGATGGGAGAGTGAAAGATGAAAACTCATTTCTTATCTAATCGTTGATAGAAATGTTGAACGGTTCTGAATATGGAATTGTAGAGGGTCCATATGCTTTGAGGATAAAACGAGAATTGTTTTTGTCACTTATCCACACACACACACACACATATATATATATATATTGGTGAAATATGTAATAAATTTTACATGCCGAAAACAAGAGTCATGTGTGGTCAAATTCAATTAAACAAACAAAAAGAAAAACAACAAAAAATACTGAATGACTTGGCGAAGTAATATCGTTATCAACTTGAGATTAAGATATTTTGGATTCAATTCTTTTTGATACGGTCGTTGATGTCCCCTTATTCCCATCCTTTTTCCTATCTCGATTCGGTTTAATGCATGAGTCTCCTCTATAATCAGATTAGAAGAAAGAATAAGAAAACAATAAGATTATTTATTTCTTTTTATTAACTCGTAAATTCATGATTTTCCTTTTAAAATAGAAAATTTTCTTTCAAGAAAGTTTTATACGTAATAATATCACTACATGATAGTATTTTTTGTTTCTTTTAGATTTTTTTAAAAGTATATAAGTTTCATTTCTAATTGAAAACGACAATGAAAGTGATAATAATATTTAATGGATTTTTTTTTTATCAATTCCTATTTAGAAAATTTTTTTAAAAATCAATGAAAGTGGGGAATATTTAGAAGCCTGCTTGCCCACTTGCAGACCAACTTGCAGTTTCATTCAAAACTTGTGTAACAACAACTATAATTTTAAATATTGCAAATAGACAATAAATGGAGAAAATTAAATGAAAATCTTTAGCCAAAAAGGAGAAAATTAAGGTCCAACTTGTCCAGATCCGTACAGCAAGTTGTCGTGGTGCTATTGTTATCAAAAGCCAAGTTGTGGTTGCTGGTTGCAGATGTTGATTCCACCATTAATTATCAGAAGCATTCTAGGGCATAACTCAGCTCGCATGCAATTTCATTGAAGGTTCTTAAGGTTTTACTTTTCTCCGGTTGTCGCTTGACTGCGACTCGAACCGATCTATGACACTCTTCGATCATACCTCGTACATCATTTATTCTCTAACATCTCCCATACGCATTAATAACGTCCGGACCCTGAAAAATAATATTAACTCATACTTTGGTGCTCCGTACATAACTCTTTTCAGTCCATTGAAACCTGCACGATCGGTTAATGCATTTATACCGACACGATTTAATCAAAGAATTTAATTCCTTTTTGTTGGGATGATCTTTTCATGTTCGTATCACGGTTTTGTAGATCTTGAAGTGGCATTGCCCGATAGTTGCATTGGACTAGTGCTCGATCTTATGAAAGTTGAAAACACATAGATTATTGCATATCTCTTGAAGAGAAATAAGAATGTAAAAATCTGAATTGCATCGTACCGGTATTAATATTAGTCGTTCAGTTCGTCTAATATGTTCGTGATTGATTATGAAAGCACAAACATGACGTAGTCAGGTAATTGGATCATCACCACTACTGCTCTCATTTTTCGAGGACAAAAATTCATTATTTTCCCCTAATCATGCGTATAATAATGAAGAAGTATACTCTTAAGGGAGAGAGGGCAATTACCAAATTGAGACATTAACACATGAGTTGCAGCAATCAACGTTTTTAGCATACCACGTCCTACCAAAATCTACCATGTTCAACCTAGCTAAGATGTGCTCTAAGACGAGATCGATTGACGACATCGAAATTCCCCATGCCGGTTTTCGAGACACCCACATCAGGAACCAAAAAACTAACTTGATCTCCATAGATCAACTCGAGAGAGACATCATCGAACAAGCATGTAGCACATTTATCAGCAAGATTTCTGGTTAGTGTTATTACTCTTAGCCAACTTCTCGGAGATCCGTGCCAGCGACCGGAGGTTGCACCTGACGATGGTGTCGAGGAAAATGCGCGTATCTTCCACTGTATTCCCTGGTGGAACGTCCACGACGTATGACTCCACGACAACGGTCCCGGCGGCCCTGTTGCCGGTTTCCGGTGTAGGATGGAGGGTGGTGACGGAGCGGTAGTTCGAGAGGCGGTGCTCGCCGCCGACGATGCTGAAGCTGGTGACATGGTGCTCGTCGTCTAGGATCTCGAGCCGCTCGGTGCTGGAGGCGGCGGGGAGGCCAGAGACCACCAGGACCTCCCTGAGGGTCCCGACCTGGCCATCGCCGGCGATGACCTGGCAGCTCTTGAGGAAGTTCTTGTAGGCCTGTGGGTTGTCGAAGCGGCGGACCACCGACCACACGGTCGACACAGGGGCGGCGATCGTCTGCACCGCCACCGAGCAGCACCGGTCCGGGCCCGCCTCGTGGGCATGGTACCGGGCTAACATCTCCGGCAGCGCTACCGTCTCAGCTGCCTGATGCGGCTTCTTGACGAAGCCCGCTGCGGCGGCGGCGGCCGGGTTGGAAGGATTAATTCTCTGGATCTGCAGGGAAGAGGGCATATTCTGACAAACTTCGTCGTGTTTGGTTTGATTTTTCCTCTCTATGCTCTCCGCTCTCTCTCTCTCTCTCTACTAGATCAAAACTTCAAGAGATTTAAGCACAAGAGTTTATATATATAGATATACATGCGTATATGTATGAATACATACATATATATTATGAGATGAAAATGTGAAAGTAATGGCAGAGAAATTTGTCAGGGGTTTCTGTCTGTCATCATCTTTATCAGAAACAGCTTACGCGGGTCTGGTGGGCTAAGAAGACGACTCTTGCTGCAAGTTGCAGCTCAACTTGGCACTCTCTTTTCTACCTTGAACTGATAGACCTTTTACTGATTAAGATTCGATTTGGGCCCACTTTTAGTAAAACTATCACAAATAAACAATTTTTTAAATTATTATACTACTTTACTTATGAGAAAGCGATGTTGAACTATTTCAACCAACTTATATTAGTGTAAAATCTTTTAAAATTTCAATGCACTTATAAGAGGAGAATTGCAATAGTGGACCTAAAAGTTCGTCATTTCTCTTAAGTCAGTCCTCTAATTTTTAAAGTGATATTTTCAGTCCAAAATGTTTGCTTTGTTAGACATACGAAGTTCATTCCGTCACTTACCGTTAGAATGCGGCTGATGTATCACTAACGCCATTAATTCTGCTAATTTTACCGTTAGTTTGCTGACATGACACATGAGTTGATATTTTTTTATATTAAACATATGACATGACACACGTAAAAAGACATTTTATAGGATCCTAAATAAATTTTGAGTGGTTTTCAAGATTTAGAAAAATTACATAACAAATTTGTGCCCCGACCCAACGATTCAGCTAGATTAAAATTGATCTAATTAATTTAAAAATAAAATAAATATCATAGTTCCAACTTGAAAAATCCTTATTCATTGCTGGTTGAACTGGGTAAGAAGAACTTGCCAAAATAAACCGGTTGAAAAATATCAAATTAAATATATTATCGTCGCGTCAGCCAAATTAACGAAAAAAATAATAATTTAACACCGTCAGTGACATTTCAGCAACATATGACAGAATGGACTTAACGTGTGTAACAGAGAGAATATTTATGACTGGAAAGACCACTTTAAAATTTACAGGACTAAGTTAGGAGAAATGATAAGTTTTTAGGATTACTGTTGTAATTCTCCCGGCTTATAAGAGATCATAAACGTATTAATCGGTGTTCACTTCTCTTGTATTTTAAGGTTTATTTTATTGATTTTTCCATTGGATATTATACTCAACATTTTCCTTTGGAGGAAAATAAATTTAATATCAAACAGATGCCAGATTACCTTTTAAAAAAAAAACACTTTCTTTTAATCACGTTGACATGTTGCGTTAATATAAGCAACAATTAAAGGGACGTACCACAGATAAATGTGGCTTCTTATCTTAAACTCTTATGTAATGTCCGCTGGCCAAAAAAAGGAAAAAAAAAAAAAACTCTTATCCAAGGGCATCTTTAGTCGTGACCGGTTCGTTCTTGTAAAACATACTCTCGGTAAAGGAAACTACTATGTTAATTGGATTGCGAATTAAACGTTTCACAAGCCTTTAGGTTTTCATAATTTTGTAGTTTGTCCACTGACGCTCCAACCACCGTTGTTTATAGATATTGTTAGAGTTACTGTGAAACATCTTTGTGTTTTGTAATTTTCTTTAATAATATATGAGATTTTATGCCCCGTGAATTACCGAAAAAATTCTTATCTGGATTTTACTTGTTATCTATCTATTATTATATGCGAGCACCCTGACGGTTTTCACCTCACTTTTGAATTTCATCATTTATACCTTATATATAACAAACTGAATTTTTAAAGACTCTTATTTAAATAGTAAAATATGGACATAATAGTAATTTCATGTCATATATCAATACACCATATAATTATCCATCAATCAATCCAGCCGATAGTAAATACATGTTGAATGTGCTATTTTAAAATGGTGTTCATAAAACTATTTTCAAAACCGTCGTCTCTTAAAAATTTCTTCTATAGCAGACAATATTTTTGCTCGTTTCTCTGTTTCACGTACGCATCGCCTGATGCTCAGACTAGTTGATGTTCGAGTCTAATTAATCTGCTATGACTGCTCGAGTTCGAGAGTTTATTTAAGAGAAGATGTGTTGCACTATCTCGATTAATCCATGTACATAAGTAGAGACTGTACCATTTTTAAATATTGAAACCAAGACTTTGTCCAGACATGGACTGGCTGATACGGCCGAGAATGAAAATTTTCAATCAAGTGGCATTGATTATGGATTTCCATTTTCCTAAGATATATCAAGTGTTCTTTTTTGTTGGTTTTTTTTTTCGAATTTATGGGTCTAATAATAGCTAGAATATTCCCGTTAACAGTCTCCCCCAGAATCTACTGCAAGATTGTCTAACAAATCTTTCAAGTTAGGACGGAGTGTTTTGTGTAACAGATATAACATGTAACAATATTAACGTGATGCAATGAATTAATAAAATTTAATTATTTAAAAATATGGCTGAATTTTACAAAAAAAATTTTAAATTAATATAATTTTATTAATCTGTGATGTCATATAAATACTGATACGTAATTTACCCTTTACTTGGAAGAATTTCTCCCAAGCTTGGCCTGCCATGGGGTCATGATCTCGGTTGGGTTTCCAAAGCCAAAGCGCAATTTTTTTTAATATCATAATTAAGAAATAAACTATAATTAATTAAGGTAAATTGTGCTTTTTATATTTATATATATATTAAAATTTTTAATATACAAATACAAGTGTATATGCCACTTTTCCGTTTTATACTGCAAATAGATCGATCAAGTTCAGTGTGCCAGCCGGGTCAGAGCAGCCGATTAATATACTATGCACTACTAAAAATAAGTTGAGATAATTCGATATTTCTTTTGAATAAGATTTTGAAATTAAATCTTCTAAATGGAAAAAAAAAACCTATAACTATGTAAGCTCTCAAACAACCTAAATAAATAAGGTATTGTTAGGCTTTTGAATATCACGAGATTGCTCTGCTATTAAGTCATGCATGATTTTATAAACGTAAAAATAAAAAGGAAAAGGAAAAAGTTGATGAATATTATGCAATTAAAATATCACAAAAAGAAAATACCTGCCGGGAGAATACTGTGCAGTCAAAATTGACCATTTCTATTGCAAAGAGGGCAAGGAAGTGAAATCCTGAATTGTTAGATTTCATGTTGGAAAGTAATTCAATTCCATACTGTTAGTTGCCCAACTTGATGGGGAAGTGGACACCACAAGTAATGAGCAGATTTCCGATAACGACGTAGCTCTTGAAGGAACTCCGGTTGCAGGGCCTCCGGTGGTCGACGACAGAGAAGAAGAAGCTAGATCCAAGTGAATGGCTGCTGGAGCAAGCACTCCAACAAGTGATTAATATCGTTGCCCGGAAACAAGTAATTATTGCCTGACATCACCAACTGCCCGTAGAACCACAGTAGACTGACCGGAGCCCATTGGATCTGTATATCAGAAAGATGAACACCCACATTAGCTCTACTTTTTTCTCTGAGCCTTCTTACCTCAGGTACTATCTTACCTTGTCCAAGGTTAGTCAGTCGACGCCCTTTCATCCTTCACGATCATGACGTGGATGGACTGGATACCGAATCCTCTTCAACCATCTCTCTCGAGATCTCGTCGTCCTCGATTTTCTGGGCCTCCCTCTCCCTATTTTCCCTTTACATAACCAGCCCTCATTCAGGCTGTGATCTGTCCTGGTAAAGTTTCCAACAAATGCATGTGGTATATATTCAAACACAGGATGAGTGTACATACACATACTTACCGATATCTTGAGACCTTGGACGTTCATTTGGAGCCCGACCAAATATTTCCGATATCTCAAGACCTTGGAAGTTCATTTGGAGCACCCGGGCAATGCAAGCGCCTAGGAAATGTCTGATGGAATAGTCACACTCAAGAAATAACCACCCAGCGCGACATCGGTTTAATGCTTGGGATCATCGGCAGACTCTCAAAAGTTCTCCCATCTCGGCCCAGCCTGAAGGTCATGCGAGTACTTCTCCAGTGATCCAAGGGATGGTCCGGAGTGAATCTGCATACTTCTCCAGGGTTCCATGTGCACGTCTTGCAGTTCGGGATTGTCCTATGGACTTTGGATTGACCACTCTGGTGGTTCGGATCACTGGATCCATTTGAAAAGGATGGTTTGAGAGTGAATCTGCATTGTTTTCCGAGGTTCCACGAGTATGTGTCTCTCAGTTCCGGGATTGTTCTATGGACTTGGATTGACCGTTTCCTGTGGTTCGGATGATCGGATCCATTCGAAAAGGTTCCCAAGTCTAGAGGCTCTCCGTTCATTCCCAAATTCCCAACGATATCCGTAAAAAAAGAAAGAATTAGATTAGACAAGAAGATAACATCTCAGCAACCTCTCAATTTAGTCCCGTACAGAATCCAAAAAGAGAATCTTCCTTTTTTTGATGAATAGTCCATAACGAGAATCTAAAATAATAATGAAAATTAATGTCAATTTTTTGAAATGACAAAAGAGATTAAGTTCATATTTAATAAGTTTAAATTCATAAACAACTATACTCAAATTTTTTATATTTTCATCAAAAATGAGATTAAAACGTCTGACACTATTTGAAATGACTGACCGCGACGCATTATTTCTTTTCTGATCTGGATTTACCGAAGAACAAATAATAATATTTTAACAAAAAAAATAAATAATGATATTTTGAAGATCCCTAAAAAGGCTATGGCATTGCTGTCGTTTCCCCGGTCAAACCGTGTCCTGGACCCAGTTTAGGGATCGATTATACAGATTGTTTCTGTTATTGACTTTCCGGATGTACGTATTCCCCTTTAAAATTGCTTCTCCTCCCAGCATTCCTTCCTCTGCATCAAGTGTGCCTGATTGTTTTCTTCCCCTCCCCAGGGACGAGCAGTATAGCCCAACCAATCGAAAGGGAGGGAAGTGAAATTCTGGGTCGTGCAGAATGGCCTCGAATTGAAGGCCAGAAAGTTGATCTGGGGCTGGTCGTATTCGAATTCTTCGAAGGAGGAGGGAGAAGAAATGGAGGGATTGGCAGTTCAATGGAAAAACAAGACTTATACATGCATCGATAGAGTCAAGGACGTCGATTCTGGAGGCTACCTTTACGGAGATGACCCTCTAAAGCACACTTTCCCGGTCTTCATCGCTCTGATATCCTTAGCTCAGATCGTTTCTCATGTATTCTACTTCCTTCTCAGGCCCCTGAAGCAGCCGAAATTCGTTTGCAATCTCCTGGTAAGTTTTTGCACCTGGACAGCCTCACAGCTCTTGTCTTGTCGGATTTTGTGTTTATATCATTCTGTCAAGCTCGTTATTGTTGCACTCGAGATCAAGCCCCCAGCGAGGCAATTCTTTCCTTGAATTTCCTGGGAGATCTTGCCAAGTCTCTATATCTTGTTTAGCTTAGGTTATGAGAATCAGATTGACAAATTCAATTTTCCTGTGAACATATAAAACCTGAAGGGAGGGATCTTCTTGGGGCCAAGCGTCTTGGGACGTCAGGAGTCGTATCTCAGCAAGATGTTCTCGGCGCCGGAGCAGATACTGGTGGATGTGATGAGCAATTTCGGCCTCATCTACTTCTTGTTCCTGACAATGGTGAAGATGGACTCGCCATTGACCCTGAGGATCCCGAAGACTACCTGGATCATCGGGATTTCGAGCATACTCCTTCCCGGCTTCGTCAACTTTTTCATGATCAGCAAGATCAAGATGGTGCGACAGGTAATGAAGGAGATCGCCCCGGCCATGGCCTTCAACTTCCTCCTGACGCATTTCCCGAGCTTGGTCCATGTCCTGGAAGAGCTCAACCTCCTGAGCTATGAGGTGGGGCAGCTCGCGCTCACTTCCGCGGCTGTGAACGAGATCATCGTGTGGTCGATTGTGCCGATCGGTCTGCTGATCCAAAAGGGTGGCATCAGCCAAGCCTCTTGCATTCTCCTGTCCGTCATTATCCTCGTAAACCTGTTCTACATAGTCCGACCGGCTCTTGTCTGGGTCGTGTCGAGAACCCCAGAGGGTAGACCGGTGGATGAAGTCTACATCGTATGGATACTCCTTGGAGCCATATTTGCAGCATTCGTGACCAACTCCATGGGGCTAATCCTCCTGGGAAGTATAGTTTTCGGGCTGGCAATACCGAACGGACCGCCTCTGGCTACGACATTGCTCGATAAGTCAGAGGTGTTTGTCATGAACGTTCTCATGCCCCTCTTTTACATCTACGTTGGATTCCACGCCGACATCTATTTGATCCGAGATTGGAGTTCTGCCTTCAAAGTCTTGCTCGTCACCATCATTATCTCCCTGTTCAAGTTTCTGGGTGCTTTTATACCTGCAGCAATAGTACACAACAAGTGTCAGATCCGACATGCTGCCATGCTCGGGCTTCTTCTCAATTCCCGGGGGGCGATTGAGCTCATGCATCTTCGTCGCTGGAAAGAAAGGAAGGTAATCGAATATATTCCAAATTGTTGGGCTCTCCGCCTCAATTGATCTTCTTCACTGTGCCGAATTCCTATCTCATCTCGGTTTTCAGGTCATATCTTCAGAAAGCTACACGATAATGGTGCTAGCCAACATGATGGTCACCGGGATCGCGGTTCCTCTGATCGAGATCCTGCACAAGCATCAGGAAGGGTCGATGAGTATACTCTCAATGAAGAACTCGACCGCAATCCAGAAAAGTCTGCAAGGTTCGGAGCTTCGAGTCATTACGTGTGTTCACGGCGAGGAAGACGTGCACAGCACCATCACTCTTCTGGAAGCTTCAAACCCCAAGCTGGGTAGTCCGATATGCGCGTACGTGGTGCACCTGCTCGAGCTTGTCGGCCGAACAGCTCCCATCGTTGTCCCATACGGCAAACACAAGAAGCTGCTTCGGTCCCAGAGCGCCGACCACATCATGCGAGCTTTCGACAATTACTCGAGAAGTTCGGATGGTAATGTGATCGTCAGGCCCTTTACCATCATCGCACCGTACAAGACCATGCACCAGAACATCGGCAAGCTGGCTCAGGATCACACCGCGCACCTTATAATAATGCCGTTCCGGAAAAGGCAAGAGGAAGATGTTAGGGAAGTCACATTCCTACACAGTCTGAATTCCAGCATCCAGGCCTCGGCTCCTTGCACGGTCGGGATACTTGTAGATAACAGCATTGCTCGTCGGACTTGGTACGATGACTTTTCCTATAACGTAGCAGTGATATTCCTAGGAGGGTTGGATGATCGAGAGGCGCTGGCATTCGCCACCAGAATCTCGGGTCGTGAAGGGGTCCAAATGACAGTGATTCGGATCCTCGTAAGCTGTCTGAGCCCAAAGGATGACCGAAGAGGTCAAAAGAAGCTCGACGATTCGATTCTCGAAGATTTCTGGATCAAGAACACCAACAATGGAAGTGCGGTCTACCGTGAAGTGGTGGCAGAGGATGGCGTACAGGTGGTGAACTGGATAAGGTCGCAGGAACTAGATTACGATCTTGTGATTTTGGGCCGTCGACCGTTGAACAAATCGCTGTTCACGGAAGAGATGCTCAGTTTTACCGAGAACCCGGAGCTTGGAGTTATTGGCGATATGCTCGCTTCAGAAGACTACTGCAAAAGCCGGACTTCTTTGTTAGTGATGCAACACTTTCTGTACAGCTAGTGTTCATGAGCTCCAGTCGGCAAATATCGAATGCTCAGGCATCCTCCCAGCGATCTCACCATACTTGGAGGTCATTGCCTCGGTCGAGGACCCTTTGAAAAGATCCAGAGGGAACCTATCAGAGCTAGGAGTGGTCGATAGAAATGCTCTGCTGCTATTTCCCGAGGCAATCCTCTGTTCTCTTCCGCTAAACCGGGACACCTTATTCAAGTGACTTAACATCGAAGATACACCGGCTGTCAGGCCCTCTGTATATGCATCTGCCCGTGTCCTGGTCCAGTTAACATGACTTGGTGAATGTGATTTCTCCATTGCTTCCGTGTACAATGAACATTTGCGTAGTGCAGTAATTTAGACAGCACATTCTGAACTCCAAATATGTCGGTGTTACAGGGTGAAGCAGAGACATATATAGAATCGAACGAGGCACGAGCCTCTAGTATATTTTCGGGCTTCTCCATAGACTTGGAATTCAGAAACATCATTTATCTATTGAAGAACAATTACACCAGAAGAAATCTCACCATGGAGGGGAAAGCAATCCTGATTAAAGAGGGCTTATCACTAAAGAATAGTGGAACAATATGCCGAATCCTCTTCCCTATACGAGGTGGCTCACGAATTTCTATCTGAATATGGATCCTATGCCTTTAGACCGAGAGCTGATTGATCACAGCTGCCCGGTGTTATTGGGTGGTCTGTTCGGTAGTAGGAATCTGGCGGTGTAGTGGCTTGTTTCGCCTGGTCCAGCAAGCACGGCTTTATGCGTCGATAATACTACGTTAACAGACAGGTAAATCTGATGGAGGAGGCTCCAGAGACTGCAGTTCTCCAACTCCATTTTCAACAAGGAAAGCCATTGCCAGGCCCCACGAAATGTGAACATCCAAGTGACAGTGCATAATCCAAACACCTGTTTTTCCATCAAATGCCATAAACCCAAGATCAGAAAATTATTTCGATTTTGTCCAAAAAACACTTGTCGATTGGAAAACTTTCAAGGTCATGAAGCATTCGACTTAAGTAGGAGTGATCGGGTCGAGTTATGTTTAGCAGATGCCTTTACCTGGATTATCAGCAACGAATCTAATGACTGCCCATCCTTTCACCGGGACAGCGACCGTGTTCCTCATCGGTGGATCGACTAGATTGAACTTGGCCGAATCCTTCTTGGGGTCAAAGTTCCCAAAACCCTCGGCGATGATATAGAAGTCGTATCCGTGGAGGTGAATCGGATGATTCTCAGCTGTCTGGATACTGGTTCCCTGAAGGACTATTTGCACATTCGATCCATACTTCAACTTGTAAACTCGGGTTGCAGCCACTGGTTGCCACAGTGCCCGGCTAACATTCCCAGTGTAGTCAAACTGAACCGGCGGGTTTGCCGGAAAATCGGTTGTGAAAACATTAGGGATGCCCTGGTCATGTGCCTGCAGGATCGAGAAATTTGACGGCAGCACAAAGGACACATTGTTCATGCTCGCCGTGAACCGAGTCCCATTGGGTCCCTGACACTGTGAAGATTTGAAGGTCGGTGGGCACTTGTTGAGCCCCAACCCTACGGTGAAGAACAGGCTCTCATCGATTCTCGTCGGGACTGGAACTTTCCTAGGGCTCCTCAAGCTCTGGGTGAAGGCGGTTGCCGTCGCAGTGTCGTTGAACGCTGGAAGGTTTGGCATTACAGGCTTGTTGGAGGCCGATGATCCGTAGTCAAGTATTGCAGTGGTGGTGGTGTTGTCGAATGGGGCGCCCTGGGCGCTCTGGTATGGCTTGGCTGCTATGTAGTACTTGGCCGGAGGCTGGTCTGCAGTGACCAGGATGTCGGTGGTCTGGCCTGGCCCGATCATGATGACGGAGGTCGTGAAAGGCTTCAGGTACAAGGCGTCGGCCCCGACGACGGTGAGCTTGTGGTTCGCCACGCTGAAGAAAAGCTCCTGATTGAGTGCAGCGTTGATGACCCGGAGGAGGATCGTCTCACCGGATTTGATCGGAAATACAACAGTATCTGTTCATAGCATTGTTTGGTCATATCCATACGGAATCGACTTAATTATTGCTATGATGACGGATCGATTGATGGGGATTTTGGAGTTTTACCACTGCTGGAGCAGTTGTAGAGGTCTCCAGGCTGAGCGTTGATGGTGTATGCATCGGAGACGTTCGGAGCCGCACCGGTGCGGATCGCCTCTCTTATGACATCGATGGGATTCGAATTCCACCATTCCCCTGTATCACCACCATCACCGTGTATAATCACCGCCAATACATACATGCATAAATATATATGTATGTGTGTGTATTTATAGACATACATAATCTTTCATGGAAAGAACAAGAAAGGCTTTTATGCAAGGTGTGGCCACGTATAAAATCTAAAAAACAATCCTAAAAAGAATAGAATCTACGGATGGTATTGGAGTTGCTCCTTTGGTTTACTAGAAAGAATAGATAGGAAAAATAGATATTGAATAGATTTTAAATTTCTGATAAAATTGATTATGTTTGATTAAAAAAGAAATGGGGGAGTGAATAAAAAATTAAAAAAAATTGTTGAAAAGATTGAAATGAGGCTCATTCAGCTCGCTAAACGAACCAAGGGCTAGGGGTGGCCGTTTCGATGAGCGATCATTCATGGCTTTTTGATGATTTTAGCTAAAGATTTTGGTCCTCTCGCTTTTAATGTTTTGGGACCTCAAGGACGGCTGGAAATTCGGCGAAGGAGTGGAGGAGGGAGTAAGTGGGCCAGTGTTGATACCGAGAAGAACAGGGGCTTCACGAATAGGCTTCGAGAAAGGGTAGGAGGATCCTTGTTTCGGGTAGATGATGAGGGCGCCGTAGACGGTGGCTCGGAGCCAGGAGCTGTGAGCGTGCCACCACAGCGTGCCTTCCTGGCCCTGAATGGTGAACCGGTACGTGTACCTCCCACCGGGACGGATCGGGCACTGGGTCACGAATTCGGGTCCATCTGCCCAGGCAGTCCTCATCTGCCGGATCCCGTGCCTGTACAAATCAATAATGCAAATGATGCTTGATTCTGACGTCCAGTTCCTGACACAGCTCGAATCATAATTAACCAGTGACGCTTGAAGCTTTTTAGGTTTACCAGTGCATGGTGACATTGTAAGGTGCTTGGTTGACGACATTGACCAGGAGCGTGTCCCCGTCGTTCACCTCCAAGGTCGGCCCTGGGAACTGCCCGTTCACCGTGATTATCGTGTGGGTATTGCACAGCCTCTTCACTGGTGTGGATTGAACCTGATCATCACATACCAAAATCAATCTTAAGCGAAATAATTATCGGTTAGTTAGTAGATTCTTCGGCACAACTAAATACCGAAAAAAACGTGAATAGAGTGCTACTAACAAGTGAAAAAGAACCTCCTTAGACAATACTTGAATCATTTGACCATGTAAAAAGGAACTCAACTCAACTAGAACTTTTCGTGGGCAACGAAAGTCGGAAGGGGACAGTAGAGGAAGAGAAGGAGAGAGTGAAGCCATACGATGAAATTATAGGAGCGAACTTTTCCATTCATCGGAAAAGCCAAAGAATGAGCGACGAGGAGGAACAATGTGAGCCCTAAGAAGATGGGAATCTTGCCCTTCTTGAGACCTTCCATATTCCTCTTGAGCCTAAAGACTTGGATTAAATGAGAGTTTTGTATGTGTTGTTTGAGCTAAGTGTAAAAAGACGAGTGTGTTGTTGTGGGAAGATAGCAAGGGAAGGCCTGGCCTTTTATACAGGAATTGGAATGCGTGTGAGAGAGGGAGATTAGAAGAGTTTGCTCTTTGGAGGTTGGCAGATTAGGTTTTGATTGAGAAGACTTCATTAGTAATTTTTGTTGTGGAATTGTATTAAAGAGTTGAACTTTATACCAGATATATAATAACTGGAATTTTGTCATATAAGAAAAATTGAATATCACCATCTATAAAATTACTGTGGGGGCTTAAACTTATCAGGTCTGTGTGTAGAACTCACGATAGTCAAAAATCAAGATGGAAGAAAAAAATATCTGGCTTGTGGCCATTTATCCTCACTCGCCCGAATATAGAAGAAAAATGCTCGACTCAAAATTATTTATCAAAGATTTTAATTCCATATCAGAAAGAAAAAAAATCATCATATATAAGAAAAATTGATTGTCGTCATCTGCAAGTTTGAATTTTTATGTAAATAAGAGCTTAGCTCTTATTGGATTTCCTCTCTTTTTTTTTTCCGGCTTACATCGCCTGATATTTGAATACCTAATAGGTCAAATAAAAAATACAACTCTTTTAATTATATTTTTCTTGAAGTAAAATCTTTGCCTCAAGTTCTACACACAGCAGTTTGTTACACCCACTAGTCTATTCCAAAAAGAGAGTAGATTTCATGAAACCTTCACTTGCAAGTCTCTCCCCCAGGGAGCCTGACCTCAACAAATCATCACTATTGGAAAAAATAGGCCGGGTAAATCACGTTCATGCTCGAATAAGATCAAAACCATTGGATGGCTCCAATCAAGTCGATCCCAAAAGGCCGATCTCATTGTCAAAAACAGGACCCCGTTTCTCATTGGTAGCCAGGCAATTACGGAATTGCAAGGGAAGTTCAAGTGTTTGTGAAAACTCTGTGTCCATTAGAAAATGAAGTATGAGCCATTAGGGTTTCCATGCAATGCATGATTGCATGTCTGGGTCCCAATTTCCTTGAAAGAGGAACGAATGCATATTACTCCATTCAGTATGTAGGCAAAATGATTAATAGTTGAATGATAGTCAAAACTGTGGTAATTTGATCCAACAACATTCAAGAATTAAATCATTAGTTGTTCCAAATTCCTTCTCCTTTGAAGAATCACAGACGTGATTGGCAAATATGATTCAACATCCTTTTTCTTTAAATGAGATTTCATATTTGTACATTAAAAACAGAAAAAAAATTATGATTGAAAGTCCTAACTCCTCGTTAAGTTCATTTTGTTCAAATTTAAATCGGTAAGAGTTCATAGAGTTTTTGAATATCATATGGTATAGATCGAAAAAGAGGAGAAAGAAAGAAGAGGGTCTTAAAATTTGCGTGGTATCAATTGGCCGAGACGAGGAGTGCAAATCTTGCACCACAGATTATATATTTCCACGATGGAGGACTGAGTTCATCTAGATATTGATTTTTCCCCTGAGCAAATGCAGGAGTAATGACAATCTAGTCATTCCTTCTATATAATATTCAGACTTTCGTATTCAATCGCAAACACATTAAATGAACTGAATACACGTACTAGCACTGAACCGGTTCAAAAAGCCGGTATCCGCCAAGGAAAGGATCGAGATCAAAGAACTCATTTTAATAATTTTACTTGGAGAGAAGCTCGAACATGAAATTTTGATTTTATCAAATCGGAGAGGAGTGTCAAAATTGGTGGTCTCTGCATATTGAAGTTGATTTGATCGAGAAAACGCGCTTGACGTCTTCGGATAGCCACCGCAAAACATTCTGTCTATCAGTCATTGCCATCCATTTTCTAGATAAGTGACTGTTTTTAACCATTTAACGGAATTTTTACCGGCCAATTTTACTGGTTAAAAAAAAAGGGTTAAACGAATACAGGGAAAAATTGGTCAATAAGATTTATGGGCACTAATTGCGCTTCGATCAGGTGCTCATGGAGATGTTTACTATTAACCAGTCTTCCTTTACGTGAAGACTTGGGAGCGCAGATATGTTTGCTTAAAATGCATGTAATATTATTAATCACGGCAATTTCGCCGTACGATTTCACGAACACAGGCAGAAAACGATGGACGTGAGTTGGTACATACGTTTCAGAGTCCCGGGGAGGGAAGGGGAGAAATTTCAGATGTCAATTTAATTTGCATATGGTTCCACTTTGACCTCTGTACTCTCGGAAATTGATATTGACAAACGAAACCCTAAAAAGTCCTTGAGGTTTGATTGTCTTGCTGAAGGAAGGGACTAGATTTTATTTAAGGAAACCCATGTTAGGTGACTTGCTAGGTCATGATTCTTTTGGCATCTTTTTTTTAATTATTTTTTAAGAAATAAATTCAAATCCCTCAATTTATTATAATTGTTTTCCGATTACGTGAAGAGGAGGTTCGTGGGTATTTAAGGCGATACGAAGAGGAGGAGAATCGAGCCCGTAACTTCTCTGATTAAAGTCGAGAATGATGCACGACTCGCGATTTTAAGGGCTCAATGTCGTTAACAAATTAATTAATCACTGTTCAAAATAGCCTTAATCTGTTAAATTAAGCAAAACCCACCGACACCTGACCACCAGGACTACGAAGATTGAAGAAATGGTCCATGAGGGAGGGAGGGTGGGTGGGGGGAGCCTGTGAGCAAAAGTCTTCGGAGTGATCATTCAATTTTGTTGACAAGATTGATTTAATAATGATAAATGTTTCACATGGTTGCATTATTAAATACGAATTCCATCTTGTAAACGCAAAAAAAAAAAAATCTATAATTGAAAGAGTTTTGTCCCTCGATCAAGAATCCTTCAAGGTTATAATTGGGATCAATTACACTCTCGATCAAATTTTGATTTTCTTAATATGAAAATTAGACGCATGCCATAAATTTAGAGTAAGGAAAATAACTAAAATTAATATTTTATCCTTAATATGGAAATAAGATATATATCACAAATTTTAATATGTAAATTAGATTGAGAGTAAATATGAAAAACAAAAAATGTACCAGACTTTTTAAACGTTTACATATAATAATATAATATAGACAGTATTTGCATATAGAAAAACAGAAAGAGTTTTATATCTTAATAATCAACTTGATATGAACTTGAGTGAATCCCGATCCATTGAATTTCTAAATTGGAATTTAAAACCTACCTAAAGTGGAAAGTATGGATTTACAAGAGGATATCAAGATTAGGTGGCCTGCTTGCTGAATAATGTGCATACGGTAGACTTGTGCAGGACTATATTATACAGAGAATTAAAGACATTCCTAACTAATGCCGGAGAAAAAGCAGTCATCATTGAATTGCCCTGTTACATATCTATCTGATCGAAAATCTTAAATTGAAAGGTGGCAGTTCTCAACCGACTCGTTTGTATCCTCGGGATTTTCTTAGTGACTTTTCCGAGATGGAAATTAAGTGCTGAAAAATGTCTGGAACGTGATTGCTTTGAACCGAAGTTACCACGAACAAGCGTGGAGGTTAGGCAGTCAACAATCCATGTGGTGAGATGCAAGCTAGAACGTAGAGTTGTTTGCTTGGCAATTTGCAAAAGAGCCGTGTTGGGATATCTCGCCATAGGCTGAAATTCAAAGTTTGGAACACCTAAAAAACGAGAGGGAGATCAAATTCAAGATACGGAAGGGGTACGAACGTCGATTAACAATCTAGTCGCGTTTACAAGTACGGAATACCATGAATAGAATCTTTGTAGATATGCAAAAGATTTTTGAAGATATTGTTGTCTCATTTGAACGAGACTGACGCATTCTAAATTTGACATTTTAGTAGCAGAAACCTATTTACAAAGTCGATGCCATATGATTAATATACATAAAATCTCTTTAAATGGAGACTGGTGACAACTTTTCTTCCATTCCACATAGCTATATGACTTAGATACTAAGACTAACACATGAGAAATTAATGTACAGGTGAAAGCTCTCACCACCTTTAAGAAGCGCTGATAATTTTGGAATTCATCAACGTCTGTCCTCCTTCGTAGTTTTTGCCTTTCTTACCTTACTTCGATTAGGTTTTCTTGCTGACAAAATTAATCCTTTCTTAACCTTTGAACTGTTCCAAAGCTCGCAAAACTCCACGCGAAGAAGCAGGGGAATCTTCTCGAACCCTTTTATCTGCTAGGAGATGGAACCGCTAGCTCATCTTCAACCTTGAAAAATGACACTCCTCGTAAGAATTCAATGCATAACCATTGTTCTTGTTGGTTGTATAAAGAGGTTGATGACACCGGTAGTAACCCTATTGCCCGGACTACACAACATTCAGATTTCTACATTCAACGGCAGATGAACTGAATAATTAATACAAGCACCAAGTTCCATTTGTATAGTATCGTAAAAGATATAGTTCAGTTCACAGAAGTTTCTGTTTGCCTGGTCCCGGTCGAAGGAGCATACTTTTAATAAATATTTTGAGATAAGTGCATGGAGGAAATTAAAATATGAGATTTTGAAATTATCAAATCACATCAGAGTAAACTTGAAACCACCGGAACACTCACTACATATGGTGAATTTACAGAATATTTGCGTTCAATTCAACCGAAGGGTTCTCTTTTTTTTGGGGGGTTCAACGAAAGGAGTGCAGCAGTATTGATGGCCCCAATTACCTCCTGCCCCGTAATGTTTGGACTTTTGTACACAGTAATAAACATATCAGATGAAATAAATATCCAGTACCACCATTGACCATGTCAATCTATCATGGTTGTTTGGAAATAAAATAATTTTACATCGAAAAATATTATTTATAAAATAAATTATGGGAGTGATTTTTTGACCACTACACAACCACTCTTGATAGTATTCAATCTATGAATTTAAGTCTATGTATCTGGTGACAATCATATCACTTACATTCCCAATAATTTATTTTATATTTTTCAATAAAAGATTAGTCTTTTTACCACCTTATCTCGCATGTAACGTGAATGCGAGACCAAACGACGGAACACGAAAATAACATACTAGCGTACGTGGATTTTCCCCAGTAGGATTACAGAAGATTTCTCTTATACGTACTCTCAAATTTACTTTATAAGCTATGTTTTTCAGCGTAAAAACAACCGTGATAGATAATTTGTTGGAAATGAGGAGAGTTAGGATAGAGGAAGGAGGAGTTGGTGAAATTCGTGATTGACTTTCCACGCAATTTCCCATGACGATAGTGAGGACTTTCGATATGATAGTCTCATTGACATTGGACAAATGGAAGGGAAGAACTGAAATTGATGGAAGAGCGGAAGAAGTTGTTCATGTATGGTCAATTCAGCCCTTCTTTTCTCCCTCCACAGCCCTGACCCCTTAACTTTCCTTAAATTATTAGAAAAAAAATCATTATTTAAAATAAAATAATGGTAAAATATTAGTAAGAATATTTTTTTTAAATGATTTTCGTCCATGTCATGTTGTTCACTTCAGCGACGATTGTTTTCATCGAGTTAGGTTAGGAAACTTCTGCAAATGCCATGGCACGATACGGTTAATATGGTCTGATGCCTGTTCTTATTAGATGTGGTCTCTTGTTTGAGTTTTATACATGGAAAAAATTTTACAATTTAGAGAGTTTTACCTCTGTATGGACTGATCCAACTCAAATTTGTACTAGTCAAATTCCTTTAGACTTCTGAATAATGGGCGTAGAAAAAATAAGAAGACTTCTATATGACTAAAAGTAATCAAAAAGGATTTTAAAAAAATGAAAATAAGTAGAATATCAACGTTTAAGATATTGGGATTATTCCATGGATTGAGTGTTTTATGTGTCATCAACGAGTAGATCGATATCTTTCTTCCTTAAGAAAGTTCTTGAATTCTAGTCATGTGAATGAATTTATTAGTAGGCTAATTCGGTTTAGACCTGTATTAGTCAAGACCCGTTAAATTTCTGAATATTATGCGGCATACATCATTGCTTTGCAGTTTCACATATTCAATTTAAATTAATTATAATTGACTTTTACACATTTACAGTGAATGAGTTGAAACATGGTTTATAAGAGAGTGGGTACCACTATCCTATTAGTTTGAGCTTTTGGGATGGACGTGGACCTAATCTCTTGTGGAACAGGTGGAAATTTCATATGGTATCAGAACCAACCTTGTGGGCTCACACCACGTCAAACCCGAGTGTGGAACTCGTGGTCCGTTAAGTCCTAGACTGGAAGAAAAGATGTCCGACTTGTGGTCAACTGTCTCCCCTCATCTGAGTACGGAAGAAAAATACCTAGCTCTAGGTCAGTTGTTGAAGGCGGGCCTGTAAAGGCATGTGTCAAGTGTGAACATGTCCTCACGTAAGGGCGGGTATTGAGATATAAATCCCACATCGAAAAAATAATGAGTTGAAACTTGGTTTATAAGAGAGTGGGTACCACCATCCTATTAGCTTGAGTTTTTGAGATGGATATGGAGCCCAACCTTTTATGAACCGGGTGAAAATTTCACACGAGTAATGCAAACCGAATACGATCTTATTTTGTTGAAGTGCATGCAGAAGCAATAATAAACAATTAGTTTGGGTTGGCAACGGATAACTGCTCATTAACTAATCCCAATGTTGAGTTTGGTGAATTTTGATCAGTTACGCCCACCAGTGAACCAGCTTAATTTTCAACACAAATTTCAAACTTAATTCCCGTAGAAGCAATTTATTCAAAATTCACCATTCGAATAAATCTCATAATAAATAATAAATCATGCTAATAGCTGATATAACTACATCAAAATTTTATATGCAACAATTTTTTTTTAATTTTAATATCAAAATATTAATAAAATTAAATATTTTGCAATGTCGAGAGCTGTGATGATGTCGCGGGATCCTCCTAGGGTCCTGAATCGCAGTAGTTAAATACGCTACACGATCCAAGAGGCTAAATACATTTAACGATCGAGGCTGTTTGTTCTTGAAAAGGATGAAGTCCGCGTTGGAATAAAACGCGGCGTGGTTAATAATAAATGACCGCGGAGGTTAAGGTAGGAGTGTACGAAATTGTTATCGTGACTAATTTATGGACCGTGTCGATCTTCGATTGGACATGGCAAAACGAAATGGGGCTTATAGTCATCGCGTTGCTCAACATTTAGGTCCACGCGGTTTGTTTTTCCCCCTTAATCAATTGCACTTCCTTTGTCTCATTTTCTTTTGGAAAAGCTAGTGGATTTTTTTTTTGCATAATTATTACTTGTGATTTAAAAAGAGAAAGTCACGATCGCAATTTTATATATTTATTATTTTTTAAATTTAAGTAATATATATTTGAAAATTGTATACTAATCGTGAGAGATCATTTTTGCTACCTGTTTCAATTTAAACGGTTACTGTTTTACCAACAGTTTCGCTAACGACTTGAAAAATTCACGCCAGCGAAACAATGACGAATCAGGCTGAAACGTGCAAATGAAAGTGATATTACATGACCAAATTAGTTAGTTTCAGATGTACATGACTCGCCTGAATAAAATGATAAATATATAAAATTTTTGCTGAAATTATCTCAATTTAAATATTACTTTAATCTTGTTAAATTTATTGCAATTTTTCGGTCAAGAAATTCATTACAAAGTTGACCCGGTGGGGGCACTTTCACCTGTTGAAATTCCCATGAGACAAATGGTACAGAGATAATTGAAATGAGTTGATCGAGATAATTTAATGTATTTTTTAAAATAAATTCTCAAATTTGAATTTTGTAATGAAAGAAATTGATAGTTCGGAGGGTTTTATCTCTTACGAACCAATCATGTTCGTTTTTGAATCAGTCAAAATTAATTATTCTTATAGATATCGAGTGGTATTTAAAAAAAATCATGATTAAAAATAACGGAAAATTTAAAAAAAAATGAAAAAAGAAGTAGGAGATCGAGGCTTAAGATAGCGAGGTTGTCGTACAGATCATGCAGAAATACTAAGAAAATAACATTTGGGTTGGCAGCGGATATCTGCTCCTCAACTAATCCTTGGTGTTGAGTTTGGTGAATTTTAACGAATTGTGTTCAATTTTCAACACCAATTTCAAACTCCTTCTAGAAGAAATTCAATAAAAAATTAACCATTCTAAAAAAATCTTGTCAACTGTAAAATAAATCTTATACTACTCTGACTGATCGGTACTCAGAGTTCACAGTAACTCCAGTTACAAGGGATAACTTCGATTTTCCTCTTTGTAATACTTATGACCGAGTATTCCCCCCTGATCACTAACTCAAATAAGATTACTTGAGAATTTACTAGTCGTGTTTACTGCAATGGGACTTTTTGCTCTCGAAAAAGGAGGGATTCCATGCCGAAATGTACCGTCACGATTCACGCGTTAGTCCTCGACGCGTCACGAATAATAATAATAATAATGTTTTGCGAAAATTAAGGCAGGCATGGTGGTATTGTTGTTCCTCACTACCATGCCTAATTTGATTGATCATGTCGACCTTAAAATGACGAAAAGACTTGGGAGCCATAACCTTACACCGAATCTTTCTTTCTTTCTTTTTTCCTCCTCCTCACGGTGGTCATCATTTAGGCTTTATTATCATTACATACTGGTCATCATTTCGGTCCACATGGGAAGTTTTCTCCCAAATCAATTGCACTTGCTTTTGTCTCATTCATCTGGAAAAAAATGCATGGAGATTTTGTCCAGATACTTTACCGATTATTTAACAATTTAATCAAACGGTTCATAATAAGTAATTCTAATCAATCAAAACAATTTAATGGTTCGCGATTACCTTCTCCACCTGCTTAACGAGAAGGTCTTATATGTAACGGGTGTACCGCGTGATATTACTGGCGCAGTGTCAAGAACTAATCAAATCAAGTTATTTTTACGGTTGATTCTTTTCATTTTAGATTTTATTAAAAAAATCATAAAAATAACTGAATTCTATTGACTCGTGATATCATATCAATACTGTCGAGTGATATACTCGTTACATACAAGACTCTCCATATTGACTCGTTCATTCCTATTATTATTATTCTGGCTGAAAAAAAAAAAAGATAATCAGAGTAAAATTTTCACAATTTCTTTTTTTTTTTAAATGGTGGAAAGAATTCATTATTACAGAAGTTGACCCGGTGTGGGCACTTTGACCAGACTATCTGCCCCCAATGGGCTTCGAGGCTTTCAACACATTTGGGTTATTGGGCCTCTCGGTGCTGCCGAGGCCCATTAACATTGCCGCCCATCCAGCGGCCCAAAACATGGCCTAATCAAACTCATGGCAGAACAGTAATTTGGATAATATTCTCAGTCACAGCCTTTTTCTCCGGACATCACTTGACATTCAAAAATCTAATAGATTTCAACTAATCTAGGTTCGAGTTGAGCTGACCCAAGGAGGAGTGAAGCTTCTTTAATCATAGATCATCTCCGTTCACGTGACCCAATTACGCTGAAATCCGTAAATTTGATGCTTTAACCCCTGAAAAGAAATCAAAAGGCTGAGGATGGCCAGGAGTTTCAAAAAGTCCCATCTTCGATAAAGTTGAGAACATTCCCCTAACCTAACAACATAAGAAAAATTGTAGCATTTTGATTCCCTCAATCCATTGGCCATAATATGCTCGGAATCGTGTCCATGCGACACGAAAGATTTCCACCACCACGTTCGAGTTGAATCGGCCCGATAAGAAGATACAATTCTTCAAATTAATATTCGTAAGGCTCGAACCCGAGATAAAACTGCCTTGACTGAGGATGATCTTCCGCAGCTTTCATTTCGTTGCCTTTTGTCTTGTTAAGGAAACAGTGAATAAACAGTAAACAAATTGGAAGTTAATGAAATCTTTAGCTTATGTGACACTTCTTCCTCTTTCATTTACGCAACAACTCGAATTCGAATATTATGAATGGAATCATGATTGAAAGAGTTTTACCCTTTAATAGGCCGGCACATCTCGAACTCGAATTGTTCAGGGTTGTCTAACGAGCTCTAGATTCCGAAACAAAGTAGCGATCCTCTGCTTAATCCTGATCCCTTTTTAAATAGAAACACATAACGATGAATAGCTTTAAACGGCCGTGACCATCTCAAACTCTATTAGGCATATCGACTTGCGACCGTCGATCGTGCTAGGTGCTCGATAATTTCGAGATGGGGTCTCCTCCATGGCTTCCGTGATCATGTGTGCAATAGCTTGCCAGTTGATAATTGACTCCGGTATGCCATGCGTATCGGCACAACTAATGCAAGGGCGAGTCCGTATGACATCGTTTCTCAGTGAAATTCTGTATACATTCCTTCCTGTTTGCCCGAAGCATGGGATGCGTAAATTGGAAGTAATGCCTAGTATCCATCGAGTATTCTGTTTACGCACAATTCTTCTTATATAGCAGCGCTAATTTCATTATCTATTTGACACGGGACTCAAATCTCAACATCTGTCTTCATATGACAACATGTCTATAGTTGATGTGTGCCTTTGAATACCGCCCCACATAGGGAGAAAGTCTCTAGTGGAACGATTATACCACGTGTCAACGATGATATGATATATCCGTCATATCAGAGTTTGACATATACTCAATAAAAATATATATAATTATTAAATCCTAACATTTTCCAAAAAATATAAAAAATAATCATAACAAATGATCAACCCTAATTAATCAGATATATAAATGGTGCATTCTGATTGAATAATTATAGCACAACAACATTGTCTACATGGTGGACAAACTATCATGAGGTGGACTTTTCTTTACCATCGAGCTAAACAAATTATACACAGTCGGGTCCGGTAAAGCGTGAACTCCGCGATAACTTGTTAAAATACTGTGTAAAATTTTCAGCAGTTCATGAAAAATTAGTCTCATTTTCACTTAAAAAGTTTAAACTTGTAAGTGATGATATTCATTATTTATATATATATATATATATATATGTATATTAGGATTTTATTTCATTAATTTTCCGATGCGTGGTTTGATACTCAACATTCGGTACATAGAAGGTGCCAAAGTCCAATGCAAGAAACTAACGCTAGAAGAAGTAAAATCAAACTAAAAAAAATACAGATAAGGCCACGTGAATATATCCTAGCCAGCCTTGGAAATAATAACAATCACTAACTAGAAGCTAATGCTCATACCATCCAGACTCATCCTGATTAGGGCTACCAAAAATGCAAAATTTTATCGATCGTGAATTTTTCATCCCCAGAACTCGAACTTTCAACCTTATTTAATAAGAAAAGTACTGAAATTATCTCAATTAATACGTACGTTATGGATGTTATTAATTTACATTTCATTTTTAACACTAAAAAAATGTAATCTCTTAAATCCATTTCCTTCCCTCATTTTCCGGGTATATATTTCCGAATAAAAAAAAGTAATCTAATCTTTAGAGTCATACATCTTAGAAAATTCTTCCATCTCCTCGGAAGATTCTTCATCATCTACAAATCGTCGGATTAACTTTATAAAACCTTTTTATAATGTGAGTACGGCAAAACATTTAAAAGAAAAATCCATATGAAAGGATGATTCTCTTGAAAAGATTGGAGCTCCAACAACTAGATTCTCGTATTAATTCCCTTTCTTTTTTAACGGACTGTTGACCGATGGATAAGAGATTGTCGTTTTCGGATCGGATGCTTCGTTTTTCTTGGCTGAAAGAAACTTTCGAAATGGAGTTCCCAGTTTCGTCTCGGAGACACGCTAACGCCTCCATAACTAAATTTATCAGATATATCGAGTGACGAATTCAGAAAATTTACTCGAGCGAGTAAAATTTAATATGAGAGAAATACAGTAAGTTCATGATAATAAAATATAATAATACAATAAAATTAAAGAAAATTAAATACAATATATATATATATATATATATCTTTTGTGTGTTTCCGAGAGTTAAAGGGGTGATTGTCCGCACATTCCACTCATTGGACTAGTCTTTAAGTGAACGTGAGTCCGGCCTCTCATTGAGTGTCTTCATTTTGGTGATCTCTAGCATAAGCTCGAGCTCTTCCAGGAAGTTTCGTCTAGCACAACTGAGCTCATGGGGATCCTTTGTGAATATAGTTTATATATTACGGGCAGTGAATTCAGTAAATAATTATTTAATATATTAATAAAAGTATGATATCATTTTTAAAAAGAAACTAGTAATAATAAGTAGAAAAATATGACCCGTTATAATCTGATCACGTAATTTTATATTTCTTAAGCATTTTCTCTATGTACTCATTTTTAAGTAATGAATACATTCTCATTACTATCGAGAAAAAAAAGTAGAAAAATGTGACCCGAGACTTTTATTAACATGTAATCATTAGTCTCGTCAAGTGACATGAAAAATTCAATTTATATAAGAATTTCTTAGTAAAATAGGATTACATTTATTCCCAAATTCTCATGAGAGTAAATTGCATTTCTTCTCTGAGTTGATAGGGTTTCTTTCTACACAATTAAAGGCAAACCCTAGGAATCAGATTCCACCTAACTATATGCTTCCTTTTGAATACTACGTTGCGTGCGTTATCTGCAAACTCAATCAATGATCATCTGATATATTTGTCATGCCATTTTTTTCTTATCGATGTGCAATTTTTTAGACTTATAAAATAATGACTCTTAATCGAATTTATGAATTAAGTCGTAAATGAATTGCTCATTGCTAGCTTGCAGGACTCTCTATATGAAGTAGAATGATCTTTCAAACTCTTTCAAAGAACGTTGGCCTTAGATCTCTCCAATGGCGGCCTCTTCTTGCAGCTTCCCTGAAATCCTTTGTTGGATTCGAAACCTCCCGCCCATCTCCCAATGGAAGTCCAACTCCATGTCCTTGTTCATATGCTCATCTTCATCCTCATCTCGATCGCCGTCCCTCGACCTCTCCGTGACCAGGGCCGATGTCCTCCAGTCATCATCCCCGACCGTGTCGTTCTCAATCACCGCGGCGTTCAGCCTCCGGGTCGCTCTCTGGACGTCGAAACCCCACAGAACTGACCCGAGATCCTCAAACTTACTCGGGGAGGAGATGGTCCCGAGCCTCTTCGTTAACTTCATCGAGGATGTACTCCGCTACGGTGGAAACCCTAGCTACAATGGCAATCCCTCTATCAGGATCCCGAAACCTGACCCGGGTGATTCCAGCTTCAAGGAGATCTTTGACCTCGCTTGCCTCACACTTGTACTACTCGTCTGCATCTACGAGGCTCCTGTGGATCTTCGATCCTCCTGCCTCAACAGCCTCAAGAATCACTTGTCAAACTGCCAATCGAGAAGTGCCACGAAGGTTCTCATGAAGCTGTTAGGGTCTAATCTCGAAGAGCAATGGATGCGGGCTATCCACCTCGCAATAACGAACTGGATCCTCGAGCTCCAAGCGAGCAGCAATCGCATCATTAAAACTCCATCTCCATTGTTCTCTTACTCCATCTCGAGTTTCGGGACGTGGAAAGTCCACCTCTACTGCCCATTAATTGCCATGGACACGGTGAAGTCGACCCACTCTCCCCCCGATGAACAGCTCCTCTTCTCCCTGAACTACCACCAGATCGAAGGAGTGATACAGTTCAACTACAGGGTCATTAAACAACAGAACTGGTTCGACTTAGTCGTGAACACCGATAACGTGAGGTCGAGATAAGTTTCATTTCAATGAAGATGCTTTAGAATTTCTTGCCAAACCGATTTTGTTTTTTGTAAAATGGATTTGGAAGAACAAATCATTCTTTTAAAGTCTCTTTTGGAGGTTTTATTTTTCGAACTCGATCATAATGTTGATTCTTGTTGTTTAGATGCGACGTTGTTCGGCTTGTAACCGAGATGCTCATGGATGAAAGAGGAGAAGGATCGGCCGAGAAGCACTTCCCTTCTCGAATCTCCTTGCAACTCACTCCCATCATCCAAACCAATATCCTCAGCGTCTCGGTGGGCAAATCTTCTGAAAACCCGGCAAGGGAGTTTGAGTTCGAGAAAGCCATCGAGGCAGGTTTTGATCCTTCGAACCCCTACATGGGAATCAAGGTGTCGGCGGCAGAGACCTCGACGGTAAGCCTTAAGCCGTGGAAGTTCGAGGAGTCTGTTAATGGATACAGTGCAGGGTTCAACTGGTTTCTCCATGACAGCATGGATGGGAGAGAGGTTTTCTCCTCCAAGCCCTCCAAGTTTGCCATGTTGAACCCTAGGTCATGGTTCCGGGACCGGTACACGAGCGCCCACCGGCCGTTCACGAGGCAGGGAGGTGTGATCTTTGCCGGAGACGAGTATGGCGACGGGGTGAAGTGGAAGGTGGACAAAGGTGCCATGGGGAAGACGATTGAGTGGGAGATTAGGGGGTGGATTTGGCTAACTTATTGGCCTAACAAGCACAGGACACTCTATAGTGAGACTAGGAGATTGGAGTTTAGGGAAGTCCTCAATGTCACCATTGCTTAATTATCCAATCGGACTCGGAATTCGAACGACATTAGAGCGCGAGTTGGAAATTCACGAGGATGCAGATACCGATTTCCTTTCTTTTATCTATGAGTTAAGAATCTCCAATGTAATGAATAAGCTGCGGTATGCAAATATAGCTGCACAATAACGTATTGGTAGAAATGAGTTCTGATGCATGTAGTTCATCGGTGATGCCTAATTCAGAGGATTTAAATAACTGTCAGTAGAGGTGAAAGTGATTCGAGCCGGGTGATTTTCTGTGCAAACAGTCGAGGCAACAAAAATTCCGCATCGGCCTTTTCAAATCTAATTAAGAAGATGTTGAGAATCATTTAGGTGATATTAACAATGCATTTTCATAAGTGATTTGTTTTAATTCCAACTTTTAATATATTAATAAATTTAACACAAAAATATTAAAATAAAGTTAACAATAATAAATGATATCCCCTAATTGGTAGTGTTTTAGTATTAAAACTAAAATTACATTAAAAATCTCATTTTTTAATTGTCAAAATTCAATAATAAGATAAATTATAAAATTTTTTATATGGTTTGGATTAGTCTCATGTCCATCGAATTTTCTAAATTGGGTCCAAATTTCTTGGGCCAATTTTTACGCCCTCCAAAAACCACCTAAAATTTAGGTAGTCACATATTTAAATTTTTTAGTCCACTTTTTTATTTTTTATTTAGCCGTAGTTACTTGTACTTGTTAGCTAAGATGATTTAAGGCTCCTTTTTAATTTCAGATTTTCTAGCAGAGAAAATACATGTTTAAAGTAATTTTATACTTAGTGAGCTATTTCGGCTTGAATGTATATTAAGATCCGTTATGAGTCTGGGCTCATAAGAAAGAAAAGGCCCTTCAGACGCCACGTCATCCCGCCACGTAAGAAGGGCCAGCGGCGCAGGTTAGCAAGAGGCAGCCAAGCACTTGAATAGTTGAATGGAGAAATTAATGGGCGAGGCGGACATCTCGAAGGAGCTCTTCCCCTCAACTCCACCAGCTGTGTAAAATCGAAGTTACCAAATTCCCCCTCGACCTCGCCTCCGCCATTTCCGGTCTTCCGCCTTCTCCTCCACCAGCAGCAGCTCGCCGGCCTCGATCCCCATGGAGTCGTCCTCCACTCTCCAATCCTTACGCTGTGCGTACGCTCTCTCGGACTCTGCTTTTGTTTCTCTTGTCGGGTGGAGCTTAGGATTCGCAATGCGGTCCTTCAGCGGAGATTTGAGTCCGCGAGAGCGGATAATCTTAGTCTGAGGGAATAGCCTAGACGAGTTGCTTGTTAGATCAGATATTGTGGCGTTTTCCTCTGTTATTTCACGCCGACGGAGCTGGTTTGCAGTTCAGATTACGAAGCTTGTGATCTTTACTTCTTGTAGCGGCAAGTTTTAGGGAGACGCTAAGAACGAGCTGGAAGAGTGAGATACGCGTGCATCTTCAGCACGATTATCTGTTCTTTTGGAGCCTTAAATTGATTAGACTGTATTTCCGTTGCGATATGTTTCTGATTCTGTTAATTATGGTGTAATTTTTCAATTAACGCCAAAAATTTTGCCATCTGTTTCAGAATTCAATCATAACATAAGCTGAAATTCTGATAACAACAGTGCAAAAGATTGTGCTTGATGCGGTATTGGCCTTCCTTGTGGATGGAGCTGATTAAAATTCCTTGCTTTGTACTGTTCTATGACTTCCAGATTATGTGAACACCTTGTCCCATGCACGGTCTCAACCTGAGAAGCCAGGGGTGGTACCTATGCGATGCAGCTGGTCCAGTGTCAGCAAATTTGACAAACAAGGTTTAAAGGTTTCAGGAAACATCTATTGCTCTCCCAAAAGGAGGGATGCAGCAATAACATCATCTGTGAAGGCATCTGATGCTGCTGTAACAGCAAACTCCAGCGGTGAGACTCATTTCTTCTCATTGGTGTTCTTTACTGGTTGCTGAATTACCTTTTCTGACTTAGTGTATTGCCACTCACTTTATTTAATTCATAAATTCAGTCTAATCTTACACTAGTATAAGAATTCTTAATGGAGATGTTTAGCACTATTTTTTTTTCTAACTTTTTAGTACAATAGTGCAATATAATAAGGAAAGCTTTTAAAATACTGCCTGGAGGTTTCAATTATACTTCCGTACAGTTCTTCCTCATGCATGAAGCACTACTCATATCTTCTTTGTGTAATGTTGTACTTAAGGTTTGCTTTTATTACTGTGTGATGTTACAGTTCCAGCAGATGGCACTGCAAAGGACTCGAAGGAGAATGGTTCTCTCCAACGTGCAACTTTTCCAGCTGGATTTGAGGTATGTTACTGGGAGTCGTCATATTTTCTTTTCCATCTGCACATGCCAAATTCTTCATTTGGAATGATTTATAGCATTAGGTTAAATAAATCTCTTAGCTATTTAATCTAGATGCTGAAGTGAGAATCTATTTTGCATTTTAACAGTAGCTGCTGCTTCGGCAATGCTAGCTTTATGGTTGAATAAACATTAGATATTTGTCAATGGACTTTCCTTTACATCCTTGCACCCTTTCCTATTGTTCTATTTGCTTACTTTTTTAGATGTTGGACGATTTTGCGGACAGTCTCAATTTCCTTTTCCAGCCTTTATTGCTCTTTCCTACTACTAAATATGATAATTAAGCTTCAGATGCCTTCATGGTGTTGCAGGCCTTGTTACTAGAAGTCTGTGATGAGACAGAGGTTGCAGAACTTAAACTCAAGGTAAACAATTTTACTCTAGCTAGATTCTGTTATCTGTAAACCTTGCATTGGTAGTTTATTGTGGCAAACAGCTTGGAATTCTATACTTCATGGTTTCACCTAGAATATATTCTAACTTCTGACACTTTTTCTAGATTGGAGATTTTGAGATGCATGTGAAGCGGAATGTAGGGGCAGCAAAAGCTCCAATCTCGGTTGTGTCGCCTTCAGTGCCACCGCCTATTCCAAGTGAGCCCATGGACAAGTCAGGCTCTTCCACTCCAGCGCCTGCAGCACCACCAAAGCCCTCTCCAGCAAAGACCTCTCCATTTACCAATGTCTCATTTGGAAAATCCTCCAGGTTGGCAGCCTTGGAGGCATCTGGAGCCAGTGGCTATGTCTTAGTATCTTCTCCTACGGTGAGTCAACCTGCTCATTGAGAGTTTGCTCATTTCATTTGATAGATATCATTAACCACAAGCTACTTATTCAGGTCGGCTCATTTAGAAGGGGTAGAACATTGAAAGGAAAGAAGCAACCTCCTAGCTGCAAAGAGGTGCACACTCCTTGTCTTGCTCCTCGGACCTCTGCTCACTTAATGTCTTGTTACTGTCTCACGCGTATCGAGTCGGAAAATATATTTTAAATTTCACCTAATTTTCCTAGTTTGGCATATTCACTATAAGGAATTACTGTTTCTTTAGAACAATGGCTTTTAGCTTTAAGCAAGTAAACTTTTGTGACAAATATTACATAAGCCTGCAGGGCAGTGATGAAATTGCTTTTCCTTGATCAAGATAGTGGTTAGGTTTCTCTTCCCAGTTCATTCTAGAGATTATTGTTCATTTCGTGCTAAAAATGTTTTTACCGATCTCTTTCAAATGGCTTGTTTTTAGCAGAGTTATGTCCCGGTCTTCGAGCCTTTTTCATCTATATTTGCTTCATTGACAATAACTGGACTTTTCTGCACATTTTCGGCTGATATGCTAGCTTTTTCTTTTCTTTTTGAACTTTCTTATGCTGGCTTTAAATAGCTGCTACAACATTTCCTGTTGAGATGGAGCCTAGAGGTGAAAGCAGAGGCACGTTTATCACCATAGGAATTCACATGAACTTACCAAATTTCTGTGACAGGGTGATGTCATTAAAGAAGGACAAGTCATAGGTTGGTTGGATCAGTTTGGAACGGAGCTTCCTGTCAAGGTAGGCAACTTCATTTTCCTCTGATTTGCATCTTCGTATCATTACACACTTGACAACGGAACTCTTTTGGTGCGTTGAGCAGTCAGATGTCTCCGGAGAAGTCCTTAAACTCCTGATTGATGATGGAGGTATGATCTGCAACTTCATTTAGTGATTTCTGGCACACCTATATCTTAAAACAATTCTTCATTCATCAGATATATTGTCCTGTGGTGTGGTTTGATTGCAGAACCTGTGGGTTACGGAGATCCTCTTATCGCCGTCTTGCCGTCCTTCCGTGGCATCAATTAGCTGCAGTCTCGTTATTGAAGAATAACGGATTCGAGGACGCAGTTCAAATTTTTTTTTTTCTGGGAACGCTGCTAATTTTTTACAATTCTGTTGCAATTGAATCTGGACTAGTCCAGCATATGTCGGAGATGCGCATTTGATAGTATGCCTAGTCAAGCTCTAGCTTGAAATCCAGTTACAGGATTGACAAAAGTGATCTGTAATATGCGAGTTTGGTTTCCACTTATTCATGCCAGTCCCGTCTTGCAACTATTCCTCAGAATACGAAAATTTAAGAAGAATAAAATGGACAAAAATCTCCCCACTTTCGAATTGGTCGCCATGCTCGGTTCAGTCACTCGGATACTCCAATCCTATGAAAGGAGACAAAGGAGTTGAGTTGCAGGCTTTAAGACACCGTGAAGAACCATGGAAGTGGCGTAAAAATAAACGAGAAGGAAGATGGTCATTTCTTTGGTTTCAAGGAGCCAATGCCAATCCGAAGAAAATGTAACATCGATGGTATCACGCAACTGTCAAGAGCTTAGGAGCATGAAACTGACTTGCGAGTATTCATCCTCCCGCCTGGAAACTACATTATTCCCTGAAACGTTTATTAGAACAAGGGCTCCCAGAGGAACTATCAGGAATTTGCACTCAGTCAACTGCTGTCAGCCCTCTGTCATGGATTCTTGGCAAGAAAGTCTAGCGCAGGATTCACAGATCATACCAAAGAAGAACCAAAGGCGTTATCCTTAAGTGGGGAATCGACAATTCAGTACCCAGACCAACCAAGTCGAATACCATAATTCCACATGTTGAATGTCATGAACTGGCACAATACTAGCCATCGCTGCAAATGGAAGAAAATCCCATGTCAAAACACAGACAAAGTAGCTTTAACAGACCGACGCAGAAAACGAACATTCATAACCGTACACTGAGAAACAACTTCTGTCCCACTTTACACTGTTGACGATCGATTTGATATTAGAGGCATTCCACGAACCAATCATAAGTTCAATGTGATGATGAAAGATTTGTGTAACAACAGAGTAACTCTCTCTCTGTCAACATAGCTCAGCATCGTTTACTTTAGGGGAAGACTCCGATGATCATCATAAAGATAATACCTCGAAATCAAGGTCTGAGCCTAACGAGTGCCGCCCTTCACATCAGAGTCGGAGTCACTTGCATTATAGCCTAATGGAAGCCGGAGGCAATGAGTGCAGTTGATAAGTTGCATACATCAAATTCAAACTCTTTACAAGGACAAGACATGCTAGAGGTCGAGAGGGATGTTACCAGGTTGTTTCTCGCTCACTTGCCAAACCGAAGATCGATGCTTCGAAGCTTTATTGATCCAAGCACGGCCCTTCATCAACAGAATACAGCATATACTTAGGCATATGTATAAATTTCACAAACTTGACAGCTATAATCAGACTGACCATTCAAAGATCAATCCTAGAATTAACCGGGAACAACTGAATCGGGATTAAACAGTTCACAAGAAACAATGCTTAGACATGGATATATTTCCCAAACTTGACAGCAATGATCAGATTGAAAATTACAAAGATCAATCCTAGAGTTAAACGGGAACAGCTGAACCGGCATTGACAGTTCACAAGAAACCAAGGCTCACCCTCCCAAATTAAATTTCCCATATCCACAAAACAGGCCAAGTCCAAGATGTGTCCGGGCTTATCGATCATACCAAGAAATGTCCCAACATAAACAAAAGATCAGTTGTTGAACCTTCTGGGGGTCCTTGGCGACCCCATAGCCACTGTTGTACATCTGACCGACCAGGATCTGCATTGCGCTGTCCCCCGCCTTGGCCTCCTTCAGGGTATCGAGGAACCACCGCCGCACGCAGTCCGACACCACCTGGGACAGCTTCGACCGGCTCATCCCCTCAGTTTCGGGGCTAACCGCAGGGCCACCAGCACCTCGCTCCTCCATGGCGCTCTTCTTCTTCGCCGGCGGGCTCAAGATTTGCTTCTGCTGGATAGCACCGCCGAGCCTGGCGTTCTTGTGGGCTTCCACCCTGTTCTTCGAGATGGAAGGCCTCACCTGCTTCGGGGGTTTGTGGTGAAGCTTGTCGGGCGACGAGGAGAAGATCCGGGTGAGTTCTTGGAGCCTGACAGATGAAGGGATTGATTTTCCCATAAAACGAAAAAATGGAAGCTTGCTTTGCCCCAGTAAATATAATCGGATTGAAGAGAAGAAAAAGCTGCGAAATTCCTTCAAATATCCACTTTTCGGGGCACTTTTGGAGTCTCCTTTTTATCTGGTTTCCATGGTGGGAAGCTTCTCTTATCTTCCTTACGAGCCCCTTCGCCCGCTGCGCGGGGGCACTGCACCCAAGAATCGAAGGGAAGGTCCTCTGTGTTTTGCTCCGAGTCCGACCCGAGTGAAACCGAGATTCTGAATCCTTGGTACGACACAAATGGGCCGAAGCAGGTTGCAATGGGCCACATGTTTGTGGCCTTTTAGGCCCAAAACTCTTGGTAAGCTTCCTATAATTCATGAAGAACTTTAATTAAGAAATTTTAAATTCGATTTTCATCCGTCGTATTTTAATTTTTCAATTAGGTACAAAGGAGTTCATAAATTTAAAAGAAAATGTTGAAGAGGGATTTTTTTTTGTCTCTTTTTGAAATCACAGGTATCTAACTTTACATTGTGGGGTAAATTCAAACGTGTTTGATGAACCCGAGATGTTATGAGCTGTACTTGCGCTCATTTTTATCACCAGGGTTGACCCCTTTGGGATTTGGAATTGGAGGAAGTCAGATAAAGGATATGAAAGTCTCACTGAAGATGATAGTTTGATCACATATTAACGATAATGCCATTACAGCGATGTTTATGTCTCCACGAGACTTTATTACTGCAAGCAACATGTGAGCCCACACAAGTAGAGACGAACCCGACGTGGCACCAATCCACATCACGGATAGCTCCGTCCCCGCAACCAAACAAAAAGGCACAGAAGTTTACCCGAAACAAGACAAGACACTGAAACGCACTCTAAACGACTGAACTGAAAAGACACCTCAGCCCATGCTGCAGGCTGCAGGGATGCAATCAGGGCCGGCCACGCAAGCAGGGTTTATTTAGTACTCCGGAGGTGTCGGGCGCACGGTGATCAGATCAGAGGGCCAGGACGAGGCCCGGCACGGACTTCCCGACCCGGTTCGAGAGGCTGCTCTCCCAAACGGAAGGGCACTTGCGGAGGGATGCCACGGGCTTGATCTCAGCCGTCGAAGGAGAAGGCACCGCGAGATCCGAGGGTGAGGATGAGTTGCTCGACTCGCCGATTCTTGTCACTGTAAGGGACGTGTTGAAGTACTCTCTCACCTGGGTGATTATCCCATCAGAGACCGTCCAGGCATGGACCCAGGAAATCGAGCGGTCAGGATCGCAGCCCTCGGAGAGGACAGTGGAGCCGAAGGAGGTGATCGAGTAGGGGACGAACTCGAAGCTCTCCGCTGAGGAGCCGGTGAGGACACGCATCAAGAACTGGTGGGAAGGCGGGCCGTGGAACCACCACTCCAGGTCGGGGGCCAGGATCCGCTGCACCGTCACCACGTCCCTGGACCGTAGAGCCTCGTACAGGGTGCGGACCACCCTTTCTGCTTCCTCCAGAGCTTCGCAGCCGGTGTTAGCCAGTTCGTAGAAAGTGTGCCCACGCGCCGGCAGTGAAAGTGTGGGTAGGAAGAGGGGGACGGTGCCGACTCTTTGCTGAGGATCGATGGAGGTCCCCGGCGAGGTCTTATATAGGGAAGGCTATGGCGGGAGCTCTTCGATCGGCTGCAATCTTGCCCATGATGAACAGTCACCCAACTGGGGCCTACGAAGGGTATTTCCGTCATTTTAAAATTAGAAGTGGATTTCTGTTCGCGCGTCACTCGTTTATACTTAACATTAATTATTATCCAGAGCCCCATTAATTTAAATAAAATTATATTAAAAGAATTTTACTCCGTAATTAGACTAATTCGGCTCGAATTTAAATAATCAAGATTCATTGAATTTTTTTATGGATAAATTACAGCCCTAATATTCTTTTCCCCAAACCGTTTGAATGTAAAAACACATTTTGCATTATTTTAATTACAATTTTTTTTTAAAAAATTAGTGACAACTGACAAGCTGCAAACAAAAACCTTCAACTTTTGTGAGATTTACTTTTAAGAAAACCCAATTTTTTTTAAAAAAGAAATATTCATATTCAATGACCATTTTCTTGGCAAAAACATGACGTCCCTACAGAGCTGGTTTAGCTGACTCAATTGATTTTTTTAATTCTATTAGATTATGTTTTTTTAATTGGGTATTTGCAATAATTATGTCCTAATACATTTTAATATGTAAATCGAATAATATAAAAAAAATTAAAATCCAATGTCTGAGCACTTTTTATTTGTTTTTTCTTTTATACACATTTTCCCAAAAATATGATACGGGTGTCCATGTGCATGGTGCACAACACGTGGTTGCAAAGAGAGCTTTACAAGTGCTCTGTTTTGTCTTCGGATTGCCCAAAATATAAAAATAAAAAATAAAAAAGGGAAAATTTTATAAGCCAATACCAAATATAATTACTGATTCTAAAATGTTTAATTAAAGTGCGAGATGGTTTGATAATTAAGCTGTAAAAAGCAACATTCCAAGGGATCAAAACTTGACTATGCACTTTCCGGCCGATCACTGAGATTTAATGCATAGCAAGAACCCGTATAGGCAAAGCTAGATTAAATTCGAAAATTGCTGCCTTCAAGCTTACAAGGCTTTGAAAAAAATTGAATGGATTCACCAATGATGCATGCGTGGACCAGGCAATTGATTGGATTGGACAAAGAGGACGAGAAGAAGACAGAAAGATGCTCTCTGCTTGCTTGGAAATGGGTGCCAGCCAGCCCGCCGGCCGAGGAAAGAGGAAGGCAGAGGACAATTTTGTCAAAGTCACTGTTCCCTTGTCAAAGGCAATAAAGTTGGAGAGAGACTACAAGACATAAAGTTCAGGATGACACACACACATATATATATATATATTAGTTAATATAATTCCGCACATTTTAAATATTATTTTAAATTACAATATTATAAAAATATTTATTAAAAAATTTTATCTCTTATTAAATCGACTTTGCCTGGCACACCCCTCCTTCCCTGTCGGCTTGGCATCAAATGATCAAAGGAACAAAGTTTTCAGAGCAGTTGGAAGTGATCCAACCAGGAGACAGATCATCACAGGGCTCGACCTTCAAGACAGGACCGTCCCCAATAATTGCAGAGATGATGACACGGTGAGCTCCAGTACGCGCAGAGGACGCAAATGGAACAGACTGAAGAGTCGAGTGGGGGAAGTTGAAACTATGCGGAAAGATGAAGGACTACTTTGTAAGCATACATACTTGAAGGGCAATCTTGTAATACGGAAATATTAGAAGCGGTTAAGCTGTTGTAACCGAGACCTGCTTTTAAGCGGGAAACAGAGCCTGGTGAAGGCGCGCCCAAATTCAAGTAACCACACACACTCTCTCTCTAAAATCTCTGACTACATCTCTTCCTCCTCCTCTAATTCTTCTCCAATCCAGTTCTTCGCAATTCGAATCACTGGAAGCCGCGACTCCCATCCATGGCCACCTATACGTTCGCAGTTCCTCTTCGTTGACGGCTCCAAAATTGAGCTCCAACGGCAGGACTTCTGTTCCTACGATGGCTGAAAGTGGGGCGGATGGCTCCGAGGACTCGAAGTCGAAGCATCGGCGTCATCTCTCCGTGGGATTCTCTGTTTTCCTTCTCTCTGCAGGCTTGGTTACACTCGCCTCTCAGGTTTATCCCTCTGCTCTGATTAGGGTTTATCGCTCTGCTCTTATTAGGATCTACTGTGGTTTTCAATTTTTCGGAAATCAGGCATCCTTTGCCTGGTTCACCATTTCTAACTGAATTGGTCATTGGTCGGGTGAGTTAACTCTAGCATTTGGTTAGTTGTTGCGGAAGCTATGGGCACCTGGATGAACTCCAGTTGCACCTCGGCCCCTTAAAGCAAATCTGGCCCGTTTTGCTCCTCAATTCAGTGGATATAATCAGCATGATTCTCCGATTTGATATGTTGCCCATTCTTCCTTTTGCAAACGAGTATTGCCTATTTGGACAGTTATTATGACGGGAACTGTGACGATGTTTGATTAAGGGAACGAAGACGACAAAATGTGCCACGACGGCCAGTCGACACCTCCAATTTACAACACGACGAGCATTCTAAGCGACTTTCCTCTGTACCTCAGCTATGGAGGGGAAGATGCATTCTCCGATGTGATGTGCAGGTCCTGCTGAATTGCCTCAAAGACCACGACGGGGATAAGCTCGCTCTCCAGTAGTGGGACAACTACGCTCATGCTGATATCATGTTCAGGTTTAATGTGAACGAGGTTGTCTGTGATCCTCATAGCATTTTTCAGGCTTGACTGAAGAAAATGCCAGACCAGCTCCCTCAAGGCAATGTACAGTTTATGATCTTAATCCTATTTGTTTCTACATCTGTGGAAAGAGAGATACAACCAGCAGAATGAATTATTTTGGATTTGTTAGTGGAATATGGGTTTCCACATCTTAATCCTTTTGTTTGGAGGAATGTAGTTTTTAGATTATGGAAAATTACGTCCTGCAGGATATCAACTTGGGTATCACCTTATTTGATCATGTCATCCTCGGTTAAGTCGTGTTCGACTCGCAGGGGGTTGCAGATATGTTTTGCCTCGAAGAGCAAATTCTCTGCAACTAACAGGTACATATAGTTTATGCTGTCATTGTAATGTACCAACTTTGACATTGAAATTGCCTTGGTTGGTAGATCAGTGTGCTGGTTGTCTGTTATCATTGCTGTTCACACATTATATAATAGATCATCTTATTAGCCTGTTGGTGTAATTTGTCTTTTCAAATGTGCATTTTACAGGGAATATGGCTAAAGGAGCTAGCCTTTTTCTATCAAGTGCATCGAGATCAGCCCATCTGCACAAAATTGATAAACATAAAGGACTGAAGTGAGGTCTCCGTCACATTATGTGCAAATCTATATTCTACTGCATTGTGTTGAATCAGCTCTAAGCTGATAGCAGTGCTACAAGTTTGTTCTGATTCTTGCATCTGGGCAATATCTCATTATTCCTGACATCTTCAAATACTTTACAATGACGGAGATGTACTTCTTGTGAGCTGAGCAGATAGTTTTCTAAACAAACTTGCTGTGAAAGTCATCCGCCTGCAGTATTTTTGGTTATAATTTTCCACTCAAATCCTCTGTTCATGCAGACAAATTAGGTTCCCATGTCTATAATGAGTTTCCTTATGGATGATGAACTGAGTTATGTGCATTAGGTCATATTTAATCTGCATTCTCTGAGATACTGTGACTGCTTTGCACTATTGCTATGAAGATCTTTTGACTTGATACTTTTTGATATTGTCATTGTTTCCTTTGCAGATAATTCCTTTCAATAATCTCTACCCTCCCCGTGCATCCCAGTGTGCAAGGTACAGGAGGTTAGTGTTTCGCATTCATTTCTAGATATCAATTTTAATTTTGATGATTTGGATTTAGCGTGTCTTGATTATTACTAAATTAGTTACAATTTGCCTATACATTTTCATTTTTCATTAGCGCTTTATTGATTTGCAGTCTGTATAAGCATATCAGAATGGATTTTGCCTATTTAATTAGTCATCTATTCTAGGCTTATATTTGTCATTACCTAATTCAACAGATTTCGCAAGCAAATTAGTCAATTCATGTTGTACCTTTCAAAATCAATTGTTAGTAAAAAAATATCTGACAGTTATTGAGCATCTGCCTTCCCTACAGCTGAGCGTGGGTCATTACTTAATAATCTATATAATTATATATGTAATGTTCAGATTCTTTCTATATGCTTAGATCTAGGTTCTAATTTTGTTACATCTAAATCAAAATTTCAAATTTTGACTTCTTAATTCGATGATCTCGCCTTATATTTAGCATCTGTTTTCCTAATGCACATGTAGTTTCATTGTTATCTCAAATTATTATTATTGGTAAGTAAAATGCGGAGTGTCAGTACTTTTTAATTACCTTATCTTATCTCAATCATGATTATTTATGGCAACTCATCCAGTCAATATTTAAATATGTATATAAGATATTCCATTAATTCAATTACGGCTAAATTACCATGAAACTTATGGATTTTATGTACTTCGAATTACCATTTTGTGTATTTATTTGCGCATGTAAAGCATAGATTTTAACTATTTAATTCAATTTTCTACAGTACCTTATATTTAACCCCGTTGATCTATATTTGATTTGGGGGATTTCACTGAGAGTTCGTGAAATATTTAATTTCACCTTCCACCCAAATCTTTAATTTGATGCGCAAGATTTTACTCAGTTGTACCTGCCATATATAGCAATAGCAACTTCTCCACCAATGATGTTCACAGTGATAGCATACTTTTGCCAAACACATCCAAGTGCATTGTATAGGATCGGTTAGCTTGAAATTTACCTTTTTCTGTTAAACAACCTCTTTGATATTATTTAGTGAATTGCCAATTTAGCTTCTAGGCTCTAAAAATTAGCCATTTGTAGGTTTATTAAATCGTGGCAGAGGATGTTGTATGATAGTTAAATCGATATTGGTGTTGCATTCATTATTCTCACATCCATCCGAGTTATATTATATTATAATTGTTAGATTATTGTTATTTGGTAGATTTTCACTTTTCTAATTGATATTTTGATAGTTTTTTCCATTGCATTTATACTGAGAAAATCTTTGCTCCGATCTTATTTATCTTGAGTGTTGCTATGCTTTTGCTTATACTTTAGATTTTGATGGGCTGGTTCTGTTTCATTCCGTGCTTTTAATTTCCTTTGCTCTATTAGGGAATGGATTTTATTGGTGTCTGGTTTGGAATTTGGGGTTGTTTCTCTCTGTTTACTTGCCATGTTCGTCATTGACATTTTATTTTTGTATTTCTTGAGGCAAGTGCTCTCGGTTTGGAAGCCTAAACTTTTATGGTCTTATATGCAGATCAAGGAACTATCTATTTTTTGCTCTTTTTTCTTTTGGTGGAAGGTAGCAGTAAAGAAGTCTATGATGAATGGTTATGCTATCTACAGGTAACTCTTAACAGTCTTGGGAAGGAACTTATATGGAGCAATTGTGCTGCCTTCCCAGCCGAGTCGAGTTGCTACCGTGGTCGGTCTGAATGTCCTCCCAGCCTCATGGTAATGACAAATGGCATCAGAAGATCAACTTCAAATACGCACGAATTAGTGGTGTGTTTGTGTATGCTTGATGTTACCGCCTCAGTTATAGAAGTGGAATTGTTGGTGCTGAAACACGCAATTGTGAAGAAGCAAGGGCTCCTTTTCAAGCACTACCAGAAGGTATGTCATTGATATCAACATGTCAAGCTTCAGTGATGGTCATTTGGTTTAAGCCTTGTCTATATCGCTTTCCTCGAATTCCATACTGTTACTTTAAGTTTGCTGTTGTGTCTATCAATTATACCTTCTCTGCTTCTAGGTAAATTTGTCCAGCGGCCATACTAGCTTCCGGTTTTTTGGCATGTTTTCCACCTACTCTTTATAATACAATGATAATTGACTTGCCCTCTGGTCGGTGAGGTGGTGTCTTCAAGAAAATGCTTGACATCAGCAAACTACACGGCCAATGCAAAGCAGTCGGGGTCATAGTACGACCGGTGTTATATGTGTTGCCTGGTCCATGCATAATCCATTTTAGTCATTGCTGTTTAATGCCTGACATTGCGGTAAGGGATGCTTGCTTTATTTCTAACTCTTTCACAGCGGAGGCCCTGCCCTTCGTAGGGAGGCTGTAGAGGCCCATTACCGGAACGCCCGGGCTAAGGTGGTAAACCCGGTCAGGGCCCAATAACGTCAAGCCAAGGGCCACTGCAGGTTCACACCCATTCAGGGCCCATGACATGACGATACATTGAGTTGAGTGGGCCCACGCTGGACCCATTCTGGGCCCATGATGCGTGAGGCCCATTGTAGGCAATCAGCCTGGGCCCATTAAGTTGAGGGCCATGTTGAGGCCCATAGTGGGGGCCTATTACAGGGGCAACCAGTCAATGCCCAGGCCCATCATGCGGCTGGGCCCATCTGGGCTGCCTTAACCCTAAGCCTATGAAAGAGCGAGCACAGCCGAGGCCTATTCAGGGGGCCCATGATTGAAAGCCCAGTCTAAGTGGCTGGCCCTGTCGATGCCCATTAAGGTGAAGGGCCTCTAGTGGCCCTTTTGCGGGAAGCCCAGGGGCCAAGACGGGGTCCCAGTTGAAGCCCAGGGGCATTACCGGGGCTGGCCCTTTTGCGGTAAGGCCCATTGAGTTGACTCATTGATAATCAGCCCCATTCTGGGCCCAGTACAAGGCAGGCCCAAAGTGGCCCATAGAAAGGATGGCCCAGTCTAAGCCCATTAAGGTGAAGGTACCGTCGTGTCCCATTAAGTTGAAGGCCCTGCTGAGGCCCAATAAGGAATTGTTTATGCCCGACAAGCCCTGTCAAGACACATTCAGGGATAGGGCCTAGCGTCGGCCTTGAGGCCCAATCAAACTGCCTCAGTTTCATATTAAATCTCAAGGATCATTGTCAGCTGAGCCAAAAGGCCCAACCCCATTCGTGAACCACCTGCTTACCGACAGAGGGTGGCTATTTTAATTTAAGAGATGTCACGAAGTGGGCAACCGCGTTTTACCTTTAGATCGATACAGCTCTCCTGCTTCCGTGATTTCTTCTCCACCAAGTAAGGGACGACATATTCTTTTGAGATCATCCCTCGATATTCCGAGCTTATCTGCCAGAATACCGATAAACTTGACCTTTCCAGCTTCATCTAAAGTTCTAAGACCAATTGAAATCAATGATCTGATTCTGTCTGTTTTTATGCTAAACAAACTATTAAGGGTCATAAATAAGTTCATGAATTTAAAAAGTCAGGAAAGTTTGGCTGATTTCACAAATACTCCATTAGATTAAGCAATTAGATCACTCACGTAAGAGTAATCTACGATAGCCCCTTGGAGCCAAGCGAGCCTACAAGGGACACGACAATAAATGTCAAATTTGAGCTCCTTGTGCAAAAAAGCCATAGTGGTAAATATCAGGAAACTACAAGTAAAAAGATACTGCAGTGTAATTTATATACCTGAACATAATCGTTGTAGATATGTGCTTCCATGAGGTTGTCTGCAATCATGCACCAAGGACCAGTCCGTAAAAGCATAGGATCCCGTTAACATCATCAGTTACATGAAAGAAATGCATTAGAGTAGTTTCTCATCACAAATCCTCTGAACATATAATACATGTATTATTTGAAATTCTTAATTGTTAACATAAAATGGAAAGGTAACAATGCTTATGGGAGTAGGAATGAAATGAGAATTTTACCCATTCATTCTATATGTTTAAGTGGTGGTGGTGCTATTGAAGATTAGTAAGTTCATTCTACTAGATGAAGTTTTTTCTATGCTAAAACTAATAGAATGGCCTATGTTACATTAAGTTCATCATATTGTATTTTATTATACCCATTCCATCCCTGGTCTTGTGTCAGACTCTGAAGTCCAGGACACAACCTACCCCAACAGTAAGTTCTTGTTTGCATTCTTTAATTTTTGGAAGAAACTCCGCAAGTTAATATCTTACAGGCTCCTATAAATAGAGAGCAGATATACTTGTGCATCATAAGAAATAATGGAGGATGGAGCAATACTCACACCCCAAAGGGACACCGAAGCAGTGCCAGCATGTGGTCCTCCCAGCGAGATTAAATTCTTCACCTGTTTGATTAACTGCCCAGAAAATTACACAAAAACATGAGCATTTTAGACAACCGAATATCAGTAAAGGAAACATGCTATCTACATGCAGGAAGATTAAAGGTCAAAGAGTAATCCTTGTAATATGAGATGGGTTCTGGCTTCACATTTCACGTTTCAAACAATATTTAGGTCCACTGGGTTTTGAACAATTTCTTCAATTTTTTTGGGCGAAATTATCTAATTCTAATCATATAGACAGTATAGCATCCACCAGAATGAAAGAGGAAAAAACAAGATCGAATGGTTCTTACCGGAGGTCTTCCATCACAGAATTCAACAACTCGTTGACCTATTAAGTTCCCCGCTAATGCAGAAAAAGGACCGTTGAAATCCAATATTTTCAACAATAACACCACAGGCAATAAACAAACTGAACTAAGTGAATCCCAACCAGATTTAACGACAGTGCCTTTACAGGAGATGCTCTTTGATTTCCACGAATTATTTATGATATCAAGAAAGATGTAAAGACAGCTAACAAGCCCAGACAACCTTGAGCAATGTAAGTGGCGTATTTGAAGGTTAGAAGGTTAAGAAGACCCAGCAAAAACTGAAATTCAGTAATGCAAGTCAGTTATGAAATCGCAAGTTTGACAATCAGAATACCATTTTTCATGCCAGGGATAGGGAGCTAGAACAGAAAATAAATCTCATCAATCACCTGCGAGAGGGGCCGACTATATTGTATCCCTGTCTTAGTTCTTTCAATTTTTTCACCTGAAGAGTTGAAAGTGAATTAGTATAAAGGAAGATAGAAAAGCCACCAAATGACCATAATGCCTACAATGCAAAATCACCTTCTCACAAACAACTGCAGCCTGCAACCAAATTGTGCATAATATATTAAAAACGACAACAAGTAAACTGCAGATCTCAACACGTTCTTCGAGAGGCATGAACATTGAATCCCTTGATCCATCCCTGACTTTTCTGCAACAAGCAAAATACTGTTAGAGCAAAAGACATCCACCAATAGATTCATTATCAGTACTATAATCAAGTAATTTCTATTCTAAATAGCATGATCTTCTAGTTGAAGAGAGTTCGAGTATTCAGTCGGATCCTCTGATCAGGCAGTTTACCCGATGAATATGGTCAGGCAGTTTACCCGATGAATATGGTCACAGAAACACAGATTGCTTACCTTGAAGCAAAAGATGAAGGGCTTAGACATAGAGCGTGAAGATGCAGAAGACGGTGACCGGCAAGGCACATGCCATAGTTTTGAACTGAAAGATGGATAAGAAACAGAGAGCCGGTGGGTTATCGTTCAGGAGGGAAACCTACACTGGGGCACACAGATGGAGGGAGGCGATCAGAGAGAAGAGGCCCTCAGAAAGCAGAGGGCGTCGACCGGATGATGAGCCTGAGCCGCCAGTACCTTCAGATTCATGAACAAGAGCAAGGGTCGGCTGATGGCTTCGCACCAAGAAGTCGCCCATGGCGATCGAGGATAGAGGAGGAGAGAGAGTATGTGGATGAGGGGAGAGAGAGTGTACTCGCCGTGGTTGTGACGCTATTCAGTTATGGATGACGGTTTCTAACAACCGTTTTGACCTCCGAAATTAATGTGCGTCTTAGTAGAATTACCAAATTACCCCTCAGGTTCGGCAGTTGGAGTTTTTTTTTTTAATCAAAAAGCAGAAAAAAATTGAATTAGCCATTTGTTTTACTTCAAACACACATTAATATTCTCGTATCTTGAACTCCGATGGAACTCGTATACATTCTTCTGCATATGTCTTATATGTATATATATGCCCATGAATTTACCCAGATTCGCTGGTTTTGAAAGAGTAAAATCATCTTGACAAAATTCAAGGCCGCCACATTCAGAAGATGCGCCATTTACTGGATTATAGTCTATGCTCAAGACTTGAGAAAGAATTATGAAACTAATCGTGCTTATTACTGTACATAGAATTTTGTCGTAGATCTGTTTCCCGGAACTCCGAAGGAAAAAATAAAGGGCGCAAGGGAAACGAAGAGCTTACCGGAGGGAAAATGTGGCGTAGCAAGAACAGGGAGCACCTGGTGTTGTAGCCGCCGAACCCACACCATTGTTGAGAGGGGCCGCAACGAGAAGGTTATCGACTGGAGAACCGTTTGAACTGGTTACAGTTACAGAGATCGTAGTATCGTACTCAAAGCCAGGGCGCATGGCCTCCTCGCTGCTGGAATGGGGAAGGCGGCTGAGGATCCGGTTATGGACGGCGGGCCACTTCCTCGGCAGCGGCAGTCTCTCCCTCGGCCCGATTCGCTCCGCTCCCTTTCCCCTTTCCCAGTTCCCCTCAAGCCCTCGAGTTTCCAGAGCAGTGAAAAATGGTGAACTCACCGATTTGTACGGCTGAGGCTGTGGGAAAAGAAAGTAAAGAGATGGGGCCATGGGCTTAAGCTCAAGAGAGTTAGTTAGTCATGGGCTAATGAAAATATGGGGCACGGCAATGACGTGGTCCGTAGAAGCCCCTGAACTCTGTTTAGAGTTAAGAGAACACGCGCGCGCGCTCACACGCACACACCCCCGCTCACACACACAGAGATATACATATATATATATATATATATATTGTTTTAAACCTGTAGTGGCAAGTAAATCCAATGTATGGCTTGCTTTTCGAAGAATTCTGTGGCAAAGATCACACGGGAAGACGGATTAAATGTGATTGATTTGAAAAATAATAGGAGCAGATGACTTCGTGATAAAAAGTTAAATGGACCAATATTCATATTTATTACAGAACAAAATCAAATGGGCTGATGTTCATATTTGCTACTGAATCGAACTAATTTACCTTATTGATAGAGTCTGACACCATCTTCCTTGTCTTCGGTTAAAAGGTAAAGTGGAACATGTTGTGAGCAATGACTGTGCCACCAGTAGCTTGAATTACTCAAAAGCCCGTTGAATAAATCGAAGGATTGCTTATGCACGGTCCATTTTGGACCAGACAACTCCATGAACACGAATAATCCTATATTACATAAAGTTATGCATTGTCTTCGTGTAAAGGATGCCTTGTATGTAACAGTTATACCAGTTATAAGTTATATTATGTATGACTGCTTATATGATATCATATCAATAAGATTTAGTTACCTTTAGGGTTATTTTTTTTGTTTTTAAAATTTAAAAAAATTCAATATTTAAATATTATTAATTCGTAATACTACATGAGCACTGACACATGATACATCATTTACATGAAAGTCTCTTCTTCAGGCAAGTTCAAAGCAGAAGTCAACAGGGATAAAAATTAACGTCATTTACGAAGTGACATAAAATAGAGACATCATATGAATACGACATTATTATGAACTCGAGCACTTAATCATTAATAGATTAGTTTGTACTAATTGTGAATGGTATTCAAAGGAACAGAAATTGCATCATCCCGCGGTGCATACAAAATTGGAAGAGAGGCTAAGGCTTCTCTAACAGCAAACCAGAAACAGTAATTACATTACCCGATCTTCTTGATCCATATCTCCAAGGCCCAACATTCTATCTCTACTGGAGAATGAAAGCCACTCAGTCGTGACAGCCCATCACTTGCTTTGTATTCGGTATAGGTTATCCAGAACTCTGTCATATTGAAGTCACTTTGGCGAAAAACTTGATCACATGTCGAGGCCATGCATCACCTTCTGCAGCATCAAATGAGTAACTTGTTAGTGTTTGACCGGAGTCAGAGAGTTGGGACTGATGCAAGCTGAATATAAGACTGACCTTTTACTCTTGGCTGTTGGGACAACAAGTCCTCTCTTCTCGAGGCTTTTAAAACGATCTTTCGCTAAAGTGCAACAACCCTTCAGGGAAAAACGTAAACGTTATAACATAAATCATTTATTTGTAAAACTTGCAGTAACATTGAACTGGGACATGAATGGCAGCATACCTTAAGCTGGCGCAGTGATCCCGTGATTTCTTCGGATAAAAGGACTTGCATTGGAGCCGGTTCATATCTTACAAGGGATTATAAATTGAAAAATCAGCTTTGTTGCACCAGGATTACGGGGGACAAAAGGTGTTTAGACACATGGGAAGTGTGTAGAATCATACTTATGCTTCCCAAGACGCGGTGGGCATTGCTTTAGTCTCTCTTGCTTCGCCACAACCCGCCTTAGCTGGCGTTTCTGCTTCTCTTCATCCTCTTTTGTGATTTCATGCATGATATCAGAAATGCTGTTGCCCAAAAGGACACATATAGACTTTCTCAGACATGCTTATTGAAACTAAGACATGGGAAATTATATAGAGACTTTGTACCTGTCAATGTCTTTTGAAAGTTGCTCTCTTTTTCTCGTTTCTGCTTCCTTCTTCAACAACTCCTTTCGTCTAGCCCTCTTGTTCAATTCAACTCGAGTTACCCGCTTTAATTTTGAAGACCTACAGAAATATCTTTCAGAAAATTTGAACACAATACAGCCTGGAGGTTACAATCTAGAGATATCCCCAAAGAAGAAGAATGTGTGACACAAATTTCATGATATGTCCATTTGCCCAAGTTAAGTATCAACAACCCTTTATTGTTTGTAACTTGAACTATTATGAAAGTTGTTTTTTCAACCATTGAGCTAAGAGAAAAGAAATTCCAACCTCTTCTCGGGAGGCATATTATCCTCATCATTTTGATCATCCAGTGTCTCCTCATGATCACTTCCATCATCTGCGTCAAGGAAGTACATCTGTGAAAGTAAATAATCATCAGTTACCATCTTAGAAGAATAAAATGAGCTATAAACAAAATTTACCTCCTCCTCGCCAATAGCATTACCCTCCACTGTTAGTGGAACGGGATCTGGCCCCAATTCATCCTTGTAGATTTTCTGCATTTCATCTGCTACAGCACGAGCCAAAACATCCTACACTCGAGGAGAAAACATTCTGCATTCAATTTTATGTTAAAAAAATGGACAGATGAAGAAATTAAGAAATCCTGAGAATTACTTGGTGACTTTCACTTGAAGGATTGAATGAGCAGCCAGGAGGCTCGACTTCAACAGCAGGTATGATTGAAAGCTTAGACTTCTACAGAAGCAGATTGCAATCACATCAGCACAGTCCAACAAAGGTGAAGAAATCTTACCCGACATAGTACCTACTCACTAATAAGAAAAATGTAGTTCCTATTTTCTTGATTAAACAAAGATAAGAGACCCTAACATGTCATGGATGAAAGGTTTACCTTCTTCGGTTTGCCTTCATTTTCATCTGAAAGATTGGCAGATTCAATCAGCATAAAACAGTTCCAGCAACCGGATAGCTGAAAAAGGACTAGCAATGAAAACCTCACTAACCTTCCCATAAATCAACCATGGAAGAATCTGTAACGGAACAATCCTGAGACAGAACATGAAACAATCAGCACAGCTCATCAATTAAGAGACACCTTTTCTATTAAACAAGCCAACCTTGACACTCTCTTGAGGACTTTCTTTCAACATTGATACAGCTTCACTTTTCATCTTGGATTTCCTCCTTATTGAAGATGGAACAGCTTGAACAAAAGGGTTCTTCTGCAGAACGCTCTCATAATGGAGTATCTTTTCTCTATGCTTCTCAATTTTTCGCTTAGCAGAGAGATCTAATCAGCACAACCAATTTGAGTCAAAAGCACACTCACCTAGATAAAGGTTATCCAAAAGGAGGACAGCCAAAAATGCACTATCAAAATTAAATAGCAGAACTTTGGATATGATTCAACGAGGCGTACAGTGGCTAAATATAGGTTTGAACCAGGCCCTCAGATCAGAGCCCAAAAGGCATCACAGAGAGCAGACATGTTAACCTGTAATTCAATCTCTGCGTACATTACCATGCTTCCTTCATTACAAGTATCCAGATCATCGGCTTATTGTACGCAGATTGCCAGGTTGAGTATGATTGGCTAAATGTGATATGTTAAACATTCAGAGAGTTCAAAGGTAACTGATTTTTGGCAATCCCAAACAACCACTCTGAGGTCACATGCAGATGCTGAAACACATTAATTACATTATTGCATGTTGAAGATTAGCCCCATGTATTTTGGAAACTAAGATTTACAGAATAATAATAACTAAAGGAACTAGCTGCTTTCAAAATCAACACAGCAGAAGACACATTTGAAAAGCCCAGGATATTTACAAAAGGAATGCCGAAGATGTAGGTTGTAACCAGGCCCTCAAATCAAAACCTCAACAAGCATCAGAGAGGACAGACATGTTAACCCACAAGGATTCATTTCTGTGCACATTACCATGCTTCATTCATTTAGAATATCCAAAGCATCAGCTTATTGAACACAGATTCATGTACTTGTATAGAAGTGCATTGATTAGAAGTCATCGACATATTTGAAAATGCTTATGAGTAATCGCAGGTTTAAAGTGGGCCCTCCAATCAGAAACCACCACACCGAGGGGAGTAAAAAGGATAGAAGAGTTTGTGCTGAAAACCAAAAAGAGAGCTAATTCCTGGTCCCTAGAACATCGAAAGCAGGCTTCAAGGCAGAGATTGGCAATGAAATTGAGGAGCATAGCATTTATTCCGCACAAAAACTTTGATTTCAATACTAACAAGTCGTGTAGACATAGCATTTTTTTGTTATTGAATCTCTGATCACGCTGTAATTAATTATATAAACTAACAAATACACCAATACACTAAGACTAGGACCACAGCTCTTACTCCCTTTCATTTCTACAGCACTGCACATAATATAAGGATTTACAGAAGAATGTAGGTCGTAACCAGGCCCCCAAATCAAAGCCGAAAGGCATCAGAGAGAGCAGACATGTTGACCCAACAACACACTCTGCGTGCACATTACCATGCTTCCTTCCTTCAACAGATATCCAGAGCATCGGCTTATTGTACACAGACGTGGACTAACTTTTTTCAAACAGCAAGCGAAGAAAGCTCCATTTTTTACACCCATTAATCTCCGTTCAAAGCCGACAGCCCAAAAAGGGGAACTTTCTCATAGCAACCCCACAATCAGAAAAATTTAAGCTCAAACAGATTCAGAGGAAGAGAGAGGAAAATAGATAAACAGGCAGCTGAAACAAGGAGCAATCGATACCTCGGGACTTGTCGACAAAGAAGAGGGCCTCGCTGGCGAGACCGGAGACGGAACCCCCGGAGAGTGCGTCCTTGGTGGACTTCTCGAAGAAGTCACTGATGTCCTCCGTGCTGATGTTCGCTCTCCATGCCTTCTTCCCTTTCCTAGAGCTCTTAGCTCTCTTCCCCATGTCCTCCCTCCCTCTGTGCTCCCTCTTCTCTGAGTCTGTGGTTGGGCAACGAAGCAGGTGGCGGCTCCAACGGAGCTTTATATCCTTGGTAATGGAGTTAGGGTTCATCTTAGATCAGATTGGGCCGGCCTAAGGCCCATGGGTTAAGTTAATGGGAAACCTAATTGGGCAGTAGAGGAATAAGTGGGCCGACCGTGTGGAAGAAACCTTTGGGGAGGGAGAGAGAGAGAGAGAGAAGTAGTCTTGAAGTGATAAGTGAACTCACAGTAATCTCTTGATCTCCGATCGAAACTCACTTAAACTATATCAGATCACCAATCTCATGTTTTTCGATTTTAATTTCATCTTGTAATCATAATCACATTTCCCATTAAAGATCGAGCTAAATAGTTACGCACGAGAAAATATAAATGAAATGACCTTGATCCGTGAAAATTATGTAATTGTTCAGGTCATTTATACTATTTTATTCATTTACTATAATTTAATTGATATTTATTTACTATAAGGATCAGACAGGGAGACAGAAAATTTCGTTGGTACTATCCCATATGAAAATTAGAGAAATCAAGTTTTCATGGAAGAAAGAAGGTTTCTCCTGAAAAAGGGGTCCAATTGTAAAACAAAAAAAGTATAGGTATCGGATATGGAAGTACCCTTTGTAATGGGGTGGATTAATATAGTAGTCTGCCAAAACCAGAACTTTAGGGTGCAGAGTGGCAATTTACTAAAGATCAAGAGGCTAATAGAAAACATCAAAATGTTGGGTGACATTGCACGAGAGCAAAGAGTTTAGGGTACTTTTTACAATTAACCCAACCTCTATGCATCCTCCCTCTCTCTTCCTGCTCATCCCAAAACCCTAGCTCCGGTCTCTGTGCCTCCCACCATACAGGCTGTCGGTACAGGTTCTCTTCTCGCTCTCTATTCTGCGCATCAGCTCATTCACGGCACTCATTGAGGTCCATGACTCCCCATTGTTATCCTTGCCTACGGCTTCATTCACATTTGACATATGGGCTCGACCTCCGATCACTTCTTAATTGGTTAACTGTATTGCCGTGATACGATGTGCTCACTGTCGATGGTTTCGATGCAGAAGCAGCTATGAGGGTTGCTCGAGCTGTGTTCCGGTCCTTCGGCTGTGGCGTTTCCCGTCAATTTCTCCGCGCGCCTGTTGCTAGACAATTCTCAGTCTTTGCTAATTCAGGTACTGGTTACTGATTTTCTCCTGGTGTGGATTTTATCTTTCACCCTTCATTTATTTGGCGATCTAGATTAAAATTCTTATAGAGCTCGCAATTTGTGTTTAGGTCCCAAAGAATGCACCTTTATTGAGGCAGTAGATCCAAAGGCGTATGATTCGTGTGCGAGTTTCTCTCAATAATTTCATGTCACGCGGTAGTCTGAATAACGTCTTGCCAATCTCCTGTATTCTTTGGCAGGTGATGGAAATGGAGATAAACCGAACTCTGGTTCATTCGAGTCAGCTGATGACTTTGAAAGGCGTATTTTTGGTGATTCCTCTGGGAGCAGTTCAAGAAATGATGCTTTCTTCCGGAAGTTTGACCGACTCTACCAGGACAGATCCAGTTCAAGACCGAACAATGAAGAGGACACTGGAATATGGGGTGACCTGGACGATATTGATGATACATTAGATGATGGAATGGACGACAAACTGAAGCGGGAGGCGACGTACTTCGAGTACGATTCTGAGGAGTGTGAGGAGGAAGACTACTCATTCCGACCTGATATGAATTTTCAGCCGGGGATGACTTATGATGTGAAGGTGAGTGATGCCACATCTTCCTCCGCATTCTGCACATGTTTGTGCTAAATTTTGGAGAAGTAAGTTGCAGACAGGACTAGAAAATGTGTCAGATACTCTGTACCCTCTGATGACTGACTAACTAGGTGTTGGTCATTCTTTTCTCATTTGCACCTCTTGGTGATCCACTTTTTGTCGCTGCTGCAATCACCAAATTTCAACTGATTAGCCGAGCGTCTTATCTCAAAGTGATTAGAGGGGGTTTCCTTCTTGCCTTTAGAGGCTAGCCTGTTGATATCATAGTTGAAAACTTACACTGAAGATCTTTCCTGCTGGACCATGTACAGGATCTTGACCTTAGAAGACCAGGAGTATGGAAACCAACAGCAAGACCTGAGTTTGAGGTTACTACCGAGGAAGTTCTCAAGAAAGCTGATTTCAGGGTAAGCAGCAGTTTAGTCATCACGGTCCTGTGTAATATTTCTGTGCCCGTGTTGGATGCAAACTCGATTACCTCTTAACTGGTGGATGACTAACAGCTATTACACCTGTGACTAGATCTGATCTCGTGAGGAGGGAATTTTCTGTTTGTTCTGATGTTCATGATAATTGTGAATCGATTGCGCTATTCTGTGGAGTGCAAATAATCACTGTATTCTTAACTGAGTTGTTCTTATGCTTATGATCAAGGACTTAGGATCTGTTCCGTCCCTCCCTCCCTCCCTCCCTTTCTCTCTCTCTATCTGCAGAATGTGAGATTCCTTGCAAATTTCATCACTGAGGCTGGCATCATCATCAAAAGAAGCAAGGTAATTATTTTCATTCTGTAAGAGTTACACGTGTGAGTTTACTAGAGTGTGTTTGAGATGCCCTTGCTTCTCCACTTGTCTCAGCCCCTTGTCTTTTGTGTAGACTGGCATCAGTGCCAAGGCTCAGAGGAAGATCGCGAGGGAGATCAAAACAGCACGAGCATTTGGTCTCATGCCCTTCACAACTATGGGGACGAAATCTTTTGTTTACGGGAGGTCCATGGAGAATCTTGATAAAGACTATGAGTACGAGGTCTATGATAGCCCGATCGATGATGTCTTTGATGCTCAAAATACACGCCGAGGCGTGTTCTGACGTGTTTAGGCAGTCTAAACCCAAATTTCCCCACCTTACCCTGCCCCTCGTGTGTTTTGGTTGCCCAAAACCAGGCGACGGAGCAAAATATCAAAGAAATGCTGTACTTGGGGTTGATGAAACGGCTTCATATTTATCGTTGGTGCTCATTTGTTTGTAAACGTTCTGATACTGATGATGTTAGGAGGTGGCAGTCTAGATAGCTCCAGTACACCTTGGGAGATCTCTGCAATGTGGAAGTTGGCAAAAGATCCTCGTTGTGATTCAGCATCTATCTCATCATATCGAGCAGTATTTCAATTCAGTGAAACTTAAGAAGCTGGAAATCTGACCCATTGGTTCATTTGTGGGGATGTTACAACGGTTATTTTTTCTCCTCGAATAAATGAATGGCCGTCCAATTCAAAGTTGCAACCGTTTCTTAAAAATTTCAGCAGAAAAGCGAGAGCCTCACTAGTGTTGGGACAACAGCATGCATGATTGTTGGGATAACAGCATGCATGATTCTGCAATCGGTTGGTTTGCAGTGATAGTTTGGTTTCTTAGTATTGGTTCCTGTTCTCTTGACATCGCAAGTTTGTGTCTCGAGTGTGTAGCTGTGTGAATCATCAGATACACTCCTTGCTTGTAAGCCTAAGCTTATTAGACTGTTATTTTAGTCCTGTCATGAAATAAATCTAGTGGCATTCTCAAGAGTTTTGTTATAGTACTTGCATGTTATCGGGTTGACAATGCCATCCGGTGAACAATACTTGATCTGTGGGTTGCATATACTTGAACAACACAAGAAGGCCAAGTATAGCATTCTACATAGACAAATAGGCCCCCACTCAACACTATCCTACCTCTGAAGAATTCGACCGGTCTTCAAAAATCCAAGAGCTTGCTGTAATACTTGCATGTTACCGGACTGATAATGCCGTCAGGCGAACAATGCTTGATCTGTGGGTAAACTCCACTAGGAATTGAAGCCATGGCAGAGACATTTGGTTCCTTCCTAGCCCCAGGCTTCTTAGCTAATTTATAAAAGACTCTGCCTATCGGAACTGTAGGAAAATACGATCCGCCCATGTGAATCTAATTGACTTAACCCGAACCCGACTCAATTAGAGAGTGTCTTCTCTCTAATAGTTGCGTTACTTCAACGAATGGTCACATTCATTGTGAAAGACCACGACTTCTCATTCACATGTAACTACCTATAAACAAAAGAAATGATGAATAGAGAAAGATCGGGTTACGTGTTACTCCCATTTGAGATCGAGTTGGAGGGTTATTGTGCTGTGAATCGTAATTGGTTCTCGCTCGACTACGTAGTGAGGATCCACTGCCGGTCTATTTTGTTCGTGAAGGTTACCGGTACGTGATTCAATCCCGTACAACGATTTTGAAGAATTAAAAGGAATGCCGACAACTCATCCCTTTATTACGATATGTATGAATATGGATTCCTTCTATACGATATATGTATGTGTTTGAAATCCATCATTATTGTGGTAAATTCCATCAGGAACAGAGAAAAACTGTCCTAGTCCTGTGCTCCTAACTTCCAGTACCTTGTTGTCCAGTACCGAAGTCCTCAAGATCTCTGCAATCTGCTGATTTGAATACTCGACATTGAATAGTTTTGAACTCTTGATGGCATCGGAGATCATGTCCACCATTGTGACCTTCAGCCTCGAGATGTATAACAGAGCTTTTCCTGACAGTGTCTACGAAGGCCGTGTCAAGGGCACCTTCATGGTACCACGCCCCGCCAGTGACCTCTGCTGAAGGCTCCAACTCAGACGCCATTAAGTGCTTCCTCCCTTTGTACTGGACATTCATCACCTCTTTGATCATGTTCTTGGCGAGCAGCGACTTGAGGTATTTATCAACCACATTGGATGGAAGCTCGATGTCCCGTTTGATGTCCCTTGACCATATGCCCATATCTTGCTTGCTTTTGATAAGATCGTATAGGATCTTCTCCTGCTCAGACAAAACCTGTGTTGGCAAGGCCGAGACAGGTCTTTTCCTCTTGCTCATTTCCTGCTTTTAGAAAACAAATGAAATAAACAAGAAATGCCAAATGCTTCAATCCAATCCTTTCTACTAGGTTTCCGTACAAGCAGCCCACTCTACAAATGAAAGCATGCTGCTCTTCGTCAAGTTGTAACTGAGAAAAACATGTCAACATCACTATGTGATCTCATAGATCCACGTTTTCCCGGTCTTCTTGTTTTTCCTTCCCATCCTAGGGAATTTCAAAGTGTTTTCTCATCTGGAACAAAACGGGACATTCGTAAAACTACAACATGCCAATTAAGAACAGCAGTGTAAGTCTTGCAAAGAGTTCATTTACAAGCTGTCCGGCTGCTGCATAAACATGTAACATTTTGCTGACTAATTTATCACATCACCACCGATCAGAAACCACCAGGGCATCCGGGGGAGCAGACAGGATAGAGCAGTTTGTGCCAAAAGGCTTAAAGAGGGCTCCTTCCTGCACCCTAGAGCATAGAATATAAGCAAGCTTCAAGGCAGAGACTGACAATGTCATTGAGGAGCACAGCAGCATTTATGCCACAAAAAGTTTGATTTAAATACTAACAAGTCGTGTAGAACTAGCAAATTTCTGTATTGAATCTCTGGTCCAAATGCAATTAACTATACAAACTAATAAATACACAAACACAGCTGGGACTGGAACCATAGCTCGTACACCCTTTCCTCTCTACAGCACTGCACATGATATAAGGATGTACAGAAGAATGTAGGTCTTAACCAGGCCCCAAATCAAAGCCGAAAAGGCATCTGTGAGAGCAGACACGTTGACCCAACAACACAGTCTCTGTGCACATTACCGTGCTTCCTTCATTCAACAGATATCCAGAGCATCGGCTTATTGGACGCAGAAGCCCGTAGTCTTCCCTCCCCCAAAATAGTAAGTGAAGAAAACTCTAAAATGGGATCTTTCTTTCACAACTCCATTCGGACTTGTCGATGGTGTGCAAATCAATATGCCAACTTCACAACCGAGTAGTACAGCAACCCACAATCAGAAACGAGTAAAGGGAGAAAGAGACATTATGTTTGGATTGAGGGATTTGGATGGGAGGAGAGGGATTTGGAGGAATATATTATTTCTCCAAATTACTTGTTTAAATATTATTATTTTATGAGGAATTTGAAAGAATAAAAAAAGTTAATTTGACTTTTTACCATTTTCATTTGGAAGATCGATTAAAGGGGAGAAAAACATAAGTGAGGTATAATGATTTTATAATAATCTTGAAACTCAAAAAAAGTTATAATTTTGTTATAGTCTTGGGTGGCCCAGTGGTTACGACATGGTGATAGTCGAGTAAAGGAAAGCGTGTTATAGTCGTGACTTGATGATTATTGGGTAAGGGAAGACGGGTGTAGTTGTGTAATTATACGATGCAGGATTATGGCGTATCCATGATTTTTTTTTTCAGAAGTTATGATGGATAATTTAAAAAAATGAAAACAACACCAAACTTTTGTATGTTTCTACATAACAGTGCGGATAGATAATAACTCTTTGATGGCAAAAGCTGCATCAAGGTAATCATCTGACAGAAAACTGGCTTATTGATAGCAATTTAGTGAAGTTCAAACAATGTACAAGATTTGTGATGTACTACTATGGCTCCCCCTGTCAACCCATGAATCCTGTCGACTCTGTATGTTACATTTCCTTGATATATACCGATTATTCATGATCAGAACCGAGCTTCTGAGTATTGAACTAGGAACTCGTAACATTCTTGAGCCTTGCTAGCTTCTCCTGCCGGCGTCCCAAGTGAAATGCAGTGATTATCCACATGGAACAAACCTGTAATGCCCAGAGAGAAATATTTAGGTATGATCAACTCCAAGGTTTGCTTCGAGCAAAAGTGGAACAGAATCTAAGAACTCATTGAAAAAGATGAATTAAGTGATCGACATCATGACATACTGGCAGTGCATAAAGCGAAACTGTGGAAATTTTCCCGTTGAAAGAGCTGAAGAGGAACTTGAACATTCCAGCTGCTGTAGCATCGCCAAGTCTCTGGACAATTACATCTATGCACACCTGCCAGATTCTTGCAAGACTTCGAGCATTGGGAAGCATTCAGAACAGCAGGATTTAAGGACAAGAAGAGAGTTCCGTACCTTAGCCTTGTACTTCTCGTCCTGTGAAACAACAGTAAACAGAAGCTCTCTTCCTGGCCTCATAACAACGTACGTGACAACCTGCAGATGTAAGAAAGCAGACATTAAAGATCCTTAACACACGGTTATTGCCGGTTGAAATGGAGCTTTGCATCGATTCTTCGACTATGAAAGTGGAAAGCATATTATATTTCAAAACCTTCCGAAGGGTCTCGGAAACAGCAACAGCTACCCATGTGGGCCAGAGTGCAACAGCCACCAAGTTTGCAAAAGCGATCAAAGGGGCAGAGCAAATAGCCATGGTGACCCCAGCAATAGCAAGAATTCGACCCTGTTAGGACAGAGAAAATGTGAGACAAGCACCCATGGATACCGGCACCTGGTGCTCTCCTGGACCAATTCTGTAAAGAAGAAACATCAAGATCTCCTACCGTTAAAGTCAGTTGCCCAGCAAGTATAAATACTGCAATGAAGCTATTTATCTGGGCAAAGAGTCTTCTCCGATCAGTAGAGCTTGTTACAGCATTTGCTATGACAGTAACTTTCTGCACAAAAAATCACCAGATATTAAAAAATAGAAATGACATTCGAAAAACATGACCTCTGTTCTCTTAGTATGCTTTGCAAGTGCGTAAGGCCAGAAGAAACCATGCATCACGGAGAATAAATGTCTTTTACCTGAAAATAGAAGAATGATGAGACAACCGCACTCAACCAGAGAAACAGCGATACGTATATCAGGTAAGTGGAGGACATTATAAGCCAAAGTCCATCAAAGATGGCCCAAATCCGAGGGTTTGCCTCAGGAGCAGATGATTTGGGAGATGAAAATTTGGCATTAGGGGAGGTTTGCCCATCTGCATTCTTATGTTGATTGGCATCCGCCTCTCTGATTGCAAACAAAAACAGATTAAAATCAGCCTCAGCTTTTAGTCTCAAAGGTTTCAGTTGAAACACCGAGTGTAACCATGGACCAATCCAACATACTCTTGAACAGAGACATGGCTTTTTATTTACATCATAGTCAGCAATAACCAGAGACCAAAGAATTAAAAACTACAAATATCTAAATCACAGAAAATGGAGGCAAACATACGCGATTGGAGCTAATTCCTCAGGACAATGAGATAACTCTTGCTTGATCCCCTTAGATGATTGTGCAGCAAATTCCAACAAGACAGCAGCCAATAGAAGTAGATCTGCAGAAGATCCAGTCAATACTATACTATTAAGAAGAAATGGAAATATATCAAACCAAAATTCCATAGTTTAGACCGTGAAAGCTTTACATACATGGCCCAACCCAAACCATTAATGTGGCAACGAGTGATCCAAAAAGCTGGCCTAGTGTAGCGCCAGCACCAATAAACCCAAAAAGTCTTGAACCTGACTGAACATAAAAACCATGTTAGTTGCTGGAAATGTGTCTGCTAGTCAAAACATAAGCTCTGGCAACACAGAGACCTCACTGTCCATCACATCAATTACTCTCGCCCAAGTTGATGAAATAGTAATAAGATTGAGCAAAGCAACCTGTCAAGGTATCCATAAAATGCAAAAATTGCTCAGCTTTCTCAAAAATACTTAACAGAAATAATGATTCAGAATTGCAATAAATTGAAGACTGTACCCAAAGGAAAAATCCCATCCTCACAGACATGTAAAACAATCCGTAGTCTTGGCCTCTTAGGAAGGAGGATGGATTGTCATGATCAGCATCAACTTTAAGATCCGTGTTAACTGGAGGGGACGAATTAGAAAGGGCTGATCCCTACATCAAGAGAATGAAAACAATGCTCGAGCAAAACATAAGGAAGAATCAGCTCCGCGGATGCAAATGAGAAGCTCAAGATGAAAACTGCCATCTTCCAGAAGCTCCAATTTTACTTACCTTCATTTGAGATGAAAATCCAGTCGAAGAAGAGCGCCATAGCAGGAAGAATACAACCAGTGATACACTGAAAAACCTGTGTATCAAAGCCAATGCCTGGAATTTCAAGAAGCATCAATTAAAGGACGATTTGTCAGACTGAGGAATAAATTCAACAAAGAAACTAGTTTTGTGGTGAAATTCATCTCGAGAGATAACGGGAAAAAAAAAAAAAGGAAACAACTCAATGCAGAATTTCCGACATCAAAGTCGGGCACAACTCAATGCACACGGTTATGTGGCAAAGGATCTCACTGCACATCCATTTCAAGTTTCAAACTTTGTAGTCAACTAAGATGAAAGCATCAACATCTGAGGCTCTTTCGCAGGACTAGTGCAGTACCTTGCCTTTAGAGAGATTGGGCAAGGAAAAAATTAGGGTAGAAACAGGGGCAGCAATCAGAGTCAGCACCAAGGACCCGACGAACAGACCAGGGAGATTCGACAACCCCAGAGAGATTGCCCCTTCATCACGCAGAGGAAGAACCACGAAGTACGCGCTCAAAATCTGCCAATTACAGCGTCCGTAATGGAGATACAAAGCTCGTCAACCGTCAAGCACTGGGCAAGAAAATTAACGAGGCGGAAATTCATCTTACGCAGAAGAAGCAGGACGAAGAGTGGATGAGGGCGGAGATCTCGTGCGGGTGTACGGTGACAAAGGCGGATAGGATCGCATGCGAGCGAGACCTGCTCATCGCCATGCTACCAAGACACTTTTTCTTTTTCTCAGCAACAGTTTCTAATTGCTCATTGACGCTCAGATGGAGAAAACAATGGCGGGTTCTGATCGTTAAAGACGAAGAAGGCACTCGGCCGGTGGCAGCGGTTGGCGTAGACCGGCCGTGCTTTAGCCTTAGGAGGTCGTCGGCTCCCGTAACTATAATCAACTAGAGTATTTTAAATAAAAAAATCTTACTCGACTTTTGTTTCCGGGTACCAACCCAAGTTAGTGAAACTTGACCGGTCGATGATGACCCTCCTTAATCCAACCGATTTGGGTAAGGTCTGTGACCCGCCCGGTAAAAAGCTTGGGCTAGATTCCGGGTCCTGAAACTCGAGAATTTATCCAACAACTAAATCTTTGAAGACTCGAGTGCCGATCAGGTAACTAGAGAGATCTTCATTACGATTGGAAAAGGTTGAGATCCTGTTCGTCTTTGTCGGGAATTCTCAATGCAACTAGTACAGATCACTAGGGGCATGGCAGATGAAGGAACATCATCTCAATAATGTCCCATTGTTCAGTGCACACTGTAAGGTTTCATTAGCTACAACGGCAGAGAAACGACAGCCACAGCCACAGATGTTTACACATTGCTTGCCATCGGCACTGCAATGTAAGAAACTTGAAAGTGAACCGCTTTGGCAAAATACTCGAACTGAACTCATAGATTTTCGCATTCCAGCACTTCCACGATCATGATCAAGATCCATATTTCAAAAAGGCATGAAATTTCAATTTAGGTTTCTGATGAAATGAAATCCCGATAAATGGCAAAAGGGTCCTCATATAACTACTCCTAGGCAACTTCATTGTTTACTGGTGCTAAACACAGGAAGCCTATGTTCGAAGAAGTAACAGTCACGGGTAAAGAAACACAGTTTTCGGGCAATGGCATCAGATACAAAAGCACAATCACGTCATTCAAACGACATTTGCATCATAAAATGAAATAAGTTGCACCAGCTGCCACGAAATTAAAGCTGATTTTAAGGAAGAAAATGGAAAATCTTAGCTTTCCTCGCACCATTAACAGTGAAAGACACATTTGTTGTCACCCCGTTTCCTTGTCTATCCAAGACAAAATTCTTCACTTCCTCTCACTCACCACAGGAGAAAACAAAGCCCGAAAATCAAGAAAAGTTTCCAGCACCCTCCTCCCACTGGAACCCTTTGTGGAGCCACAATCATTGCCGGGTCATGTTTTTTTTTTGCTTAAGGGGGTCATAGTTTTGATGCCAGTGAAATTCATTTGATGTCTTTATTTTTTTTCATTTGTACCACGCAGTATCCCGGTCAGCCAAAAAGTATCTCGAGACTAATTTGTTATCAGGTCGGGGTTCCTAGAAAATTTCACCTGTGATCGCCGACCCTCCCAATCCAAAGATTGATCTTGGAATCACTCATTTAAGAGTTTAGTACGAAACCACTATGCTAACTTTAAGTTGATATATGTTTCTAATTTCTAACCCCACTTGTCAGCACCCATTGACCCCAGTTGTCCGTTTTTCCCATGGAAACGAAATCAGAACAGAGCAGGAAGGTTCACAGACCGGGTTGTGTAACATTAACTGCGTCCAGAATCGTCAAAATCACACCTAACCCCGCTGGAGTCGAGACCCCTTTCTTTAGTTCTCTTTGTTGGTAAAGCTTTGGAAAGCCCATGATGGCTGGTTTTGCCATGAAAGTCAAAAAATATACCTGGCAGAAGGTGAAGTGTTCCCCACATTAGTAAAAGTTTCAACATTTACAGCGCTAAAAAAATGCAAAAGAGCTCGACTGATTCCACAAGTTAGGTGTGGGTGTACATCTCTTACCAGGGAAAGAAGTGATTGGTTGGACACTCTTAGCATCAAAGCTTAAAGAGTGCTTCGAATGGCAAGCAGAAGAATCAAGCGGAAAGGAATCGGGTAGACCCAAACTGAAAGCTTCTCCTTTCCTTACAGAGTTTGCTTTATGGTGCTAAGCTACATGTCCTTTGAGTCTAAAAGCCTCCCTTGCAGCATCTTCCTCATTGCATATCTATATTCCTAGTGAGCCATAAAAGATTTGTCTCTACTGTTAGTATTCCGAAGATTTAGAAGGGAATAAGAGAAGAAAGGGCATTGAAAATCCCAGCACTGGATCGAACTAGGACAGTCCGAAGGCCATTTTTTGCTTATCACAGTTGGGCGGACCATCCTCTATCCTCCTTTCTTTCCACGAAGCAGTTCTGAGGATGAAAATGCCTGACCTCTGAACCCCACCATGAACTGCTCATTACACTTCAGACTAGATCTCCAATGACGAATTGCGCTTCAGGAAGATAATAAAGGTCAAACCTTTACTAATGTGCAGGAATAAAAATTCGAGCTTTATGTTCGTCTATATCCATTAGATGATGTCAAAACTCTGGCAGCGGTATCCAGACGATTCCTCGGAAATCGACAGTCTTTCTTGTAAAGGAGTCATAGATTTCAAGGACGCGAAGAGGTTGTAATTCACATTATCATATCATGTACGGCAATTGATAGAGTACGGGAAGTTTCATTCACGAGAATCGAACCTGAACTCATTCATTCCAATGTGCCAAACTCCATTGAAGCTTTTAGTTGCTAACAACACATATCTAATAATTTCGTCAAAAAATAAAATGTATATCAAGTTACACCATTTTTCATCATCACCTTATTTTGTAAACAAATATATATATATATATATATAACTAAAACAAACTGGCAAGCCCAGAAAAACATAACAAGGAGCAGTCCCATGACTATTATTAAACAAACATTGTAGCACAGAACCTCTCTACAGAGATTCATATGATGAACTATATGTATGTACATGTATATCTACATGAAGAAAACATAGCGCACACTTTAAAGAACATGTAGATCTTCAGTGACCCATACCAGGGCTCGGAACCTCGCCATGCTTCCTGTAAAAATCGTAGTCCGGCCCGTACCCGTCATCTTCATACCCGGCTCTTCCTCCTTCTCCCGGATGATTATAATCTTCACTGGAGATACGTCCTGCCGGTGTTCTCACTGCTCTGGCTTCGCGTTCAGAGCAACAGACCGAAAGAAGAACCAAGACGAGCAGGACCAGGGCCAGACGTGTCTTGTTAACCAGCTCCATGAACCTGAAAGCAGATCTTCTGGCAGAGATCTCTCTCGAGGGAGAAAGGGCTGTTTCTGGATCTCTGTTCAGCATGTTTATGGAGAAGGGAGAGATGTGTATGGATATATAAATAGCAATTAACGGACATAAAAGTTGAGGCATGTCATGGAATTGATATAAAGTGGACATAATAACGATGGACCCAACTTTGTGCCTTTCTATTTCTACCAGTATACAGAAATCTAATGATCCGATTCATTCTGATTCTAATTAGGTTGGTTAATCAAGAGTTAAAACTCTTCTAATTATGAATAATTTTTTTTATTTACGAGATTCAAATCTAAAATTTTATATCAAATAAAGAGAGATCAAACTATTTCGACTAAATTTACGTGGCATGTGTTTTCTTTTTCACCATGATGGATGAAGGGAGTGTGTATTTAACTTGGAGGTTGCGGGAGAGCAATGATTCTATGTTGCTTTATTGTCTCTCCATTCTTTGACGAAAGGGTCATGCGTACCCATTGCTTTTTAAACATAGTTCATATCATATCTTGTGCATGCACTCATTTGGGGCAAATCTCTACAATCAAGCTCAATTTATTCGATTAAGTTTTTGTGTTGGAAAATGATCTCAATCGTTTACAAGCATGAATTGATCTTCACTTGAGCTTGGACTCTGTCGATTCCAACAAGTTTGATAGTTCATTTCCAAGCACATGGTTTGGGCTGTGCGCATTCTTAATAGTATAAAGGAGTCATTTTTTTAGTTAGTCAAGTCATTTTGACAAGTCCAAGTTCAGGCTAACCAATATAATAATTGGTTAACTTAATTGGGTGGGTTGAAGTGTTATTCATGAGTCGGTTCGAGGAATCCTGTAAAAAAAGAACGATAGAGAAGTAGTGGAATGTATGGTGGGGTTTGATTGTCACTAGGGCTCTCAGGTGCCACTGTGGAAGTGTAGGGTCCCGCTGTTCTGGTAAGGATCAGATCAGAGAGATTTTTGGGTCCGACCGAGACATACTGGGATGTTTATCTTATCATAAACGAAGTCGAAACTTGTATCCTGTGAAAAAATGATTTCTGGTCTTATATTTTCCATCGTCATCATAACGTCTCGATCTCCGTCAGTAGATAATCTCACACTTGAAAGCCCTTTTTCCTAACCCTCGAATCTCTTCCATAATCTAATAAGTTCCGACTACTTATTCTAGATCTGTCGATCCTGGACTCGATCGAGGACAAACCTGACCCAGTATGGTGTCATTTGTCCAATTTATAATGAGTAAATATGATGGACTAAAACATTTCCCAATTCCCAACATTGTTTTTTTTTTTTGGTAGGAATTCCCAACATTGTTGCAGCATTGTACAGATATATTTAGTGCAAGACATGAATTTTTATACCTTCCTTCAAGAACACATATATTAGTTCGTTTCGATGGCTTCTTTCGGTTGAATTCTTATTCTCAAGGTTCGATGAATTACCACATCGCCAGCAAGATCTTCCACTTGACCTTGAAAATTATGCAAAGAGAAATAATGGCTGGTACAGGAGGTCTTTAATACTCTATAAGATCCCCTGCATGGCCTCCAGTTCGTGGAAATGATAATACATCAAGTTTAGAGAACGCCGGTCGTCTGGACTGGTGTAATGACCAGATAGTGCTGATTTGTCAAGATCCCAGATGAAAAAGATTCTTCCATTTTTGCTATCAAGAAAGCAAATTTACGAACTTGACATCTTCTTCTACTTCACACTAGATTTCTGAAGCAGCGTCAATGGCGACAGGCAGCATTAATGTCTCCTCGGCGCTTCTGCTGGTTGTGTATTTGACCGCTGCTTGTGTGTCTGTTTCGGGGAGAGCAATGGAAGCGCCTCTTCTGCGGAATCGTGATGGAGCCTGTTACGTATTAAAGATAGAAATAGAAGAAGTTGTAGGCTGTTAAGAAGTTGTTACAAATTGTTAAGAAGACAGTTAGGAAAATAGTATAAAATGGAAGATAGGCTCTGTACTTTGACGGCCATGAAATGAATAATGAATCGTTCTTCTCTCTAGTCTCTCTCTATCTCCTTCTCTCTCCCTTCCTTCTTCGTCACAGACGTGCCTTTCCCCTGTTTCCCTTTCCATCTTCCTATTTCGGATTTGTGTACGTAACAATTGGTATCAGAGCACTTTCCTGGCAATTCATGGCGGAAACTAGAGCAAACGAGCTACGGAAGCTGGAAGCGATGGTGCGAGACCAACCGGAGCAGATGGCAGAAACTCAAACCCAGTAGACAGTGCTGAAGGCGCCAAGTGATCAGCTCAATATCCAGAGCTATCAGCAACTGGAGGAGTTGCGTGAACTCAAAAACCTTCTCAAGGGGCAAAGTTCGCAAAGCTTTCCACGAGAGGATGGCCGAAACAGAGCACCAGAGAATCCTTCGTTAGTGGCTGAAAAACAGAGCTCTTTTCTGGGCACAATGGCTGAAACCAGAGCATCAGAGGCTGTCGTCAAAAACCACACAGAACAAATGGCGGAGATCCGAGCACAACATGAGGCACTCAAATTACAGAATGACCAGATATTGGAAGAACTGAGAGAGATTAAAAGCCTGCTTCATGGTTGTTCTGTGCAACCGACAGAAGAGAGAAACAAAGGCTTATCAATGGCTGAAACCGTAGAAACCGATCCTCAGCAATTCAACAATCTTCTAGCAAATGACAAGCAAGTGCGAGAATCAGTTGCAAAAATCGAGGAGCATTCTCGAAATGGTACTCTCCATGACTACGACGAACCATTTGAATCGCTCCTAAAGGATGGTTGGGCAACGGAGGGGCTTGCTGTTAGCCTCCTCGTGGGAGGTTTGAGGCCTGCGATTCGGCTTCTTGACTTGGAAGAAGCTGACAGTATCATCTCAGACGTTGAAGGCCAAAAGGAGTCACCAACACTCGTGAAAGAAGAGCGTGAAATCAATTTGAAGGTCAATGAGTTCGTGGTTTCCACGCAGGTCAAGGATCCTAGCAACTGCTCTGCTTCTTGCCCCCAGATCTTTTTCTTTTCATTTACGAAGAAAGCAGGCAGCTCTGCCATTTGTGGACTGACGGGAGCAAGCTTCCGTACAATTAGAAACATCATCCTGTTTGAGCAATTGGAGGAGGTCAAATGGAACAACACACTTAGGTTTAGTAAAGCTGAGATGGCACGTGTCAAACTTTTGACGGAGAACTGGAATAAACGAGGTGGACAAGTGGAGTTCCAATCAATTCTCATGCTCCTCTCAGATTTCGATCAGACGGAAGAAGGAGATGCACTTTCTGTAATGGAGCAAAGGACCAAGGATCTACTCGTTCCGGGAATCATAGAAAACAGCAGTGCCCTATCGTTTCTCTATGATCTTCGCCATCGATTTCCAGATTGAAACCTTGGGGACAAGGTTTCTTGAAGGGAAGGGTATTGTTACGTATTAAAGATAGAAATAGAAGAAGTTGTAGGCTGTTAAGAAGTTGTTACAGATTGTTAAGAAGACAGTTAGGAAAATAGTATAAAATGGAAGATAGGCTCTGTACTTTGACGGCCATGAAATGAATAATGAATCGTTCTTCTCTCTAGTCTCTCTCTATCTCCTTCTCTCTCCCTTCCTTCTTCGTCACAGACGTGCCTTTCCCCTGTTTCCCTTTCCATCTTCCTATTTCGGATTTGTGTACGTAACAGAGCCGTTATCAGCGTATCGTTCAATCGGATTTTCGATACTTCAAAGTACGGGATTGGTCAGCTCAACAATGTGTTGGCTCAGACTCCTCAGATGGGGTCAGCTCTCTCTCTGTGTCTGGAGACGTTTTCTTGGGAGACTTTGGGTTTTCAACTCTGGTTCCTTCCTGCCTGCAAGTCCTTGGTTGCTATCAAGTTTAGTTCAAGCTGAAGAATTGGAGTGTTGCATGAACGATTACTGTTGCTAGCGGGTTAAGTGAATCAGACGCCTTTTGCATGCATTGAATACACATCTTGGAAAACGAACTTTCCGCAGAAGGTTTAGACCGATACATCAGATTGCAGTTTTAGATGAAGAAAACAATGAAGAAGAAGGATTTGAGTTTTACCAAAAAGACAAGCGTTTTCTGATTTCTGAGTTTACACGTTTTTGGCAAATGAATTTGGCCACCCTGTGCTGTACTCTGCAGATGGAATAGTTGGAACCTCTTTGCCTGCAGTATCAATGAAACCGTAATCAAGGAAACTGTTATTATTCTCTTTTCTCATCCTGTACTTTGATCTGTAGTTCTTTTGTGCTGTCGGTGATGAACAAATTCCTCGAGCTCGAGCATTATACAGATAGGGAGGATATCACTGACCTATCAATTTTCTTTAACCCCAAGTTCTGCAAGATGCAACCAACACAAATTTCTGATAAATCAGAGAACTCTGGTGAATCGAAACTGAGATAGGTTCGTTTCAACAACAGATGCCCACCTATGAGGGACGCTCTAAATGCGATGAGCCGCAAAATCTTTTACTCCCTATGTGAACGGTAACTAGCATTCTGTCCTCTCCTTCTGGCACGTTCCTCAGTTACACAAGAAAGCACAATCTTTCTTCTCTCTCTTCGTTTTCTCCAGGGGAGTTGATGATCCTCCATTATGGGCACACAGCATTGGGAACAGCTGGCGCACAACGGATGACATCGATGATTCTTGGGTGAGGTAATACCTTAAATGCCTATTCCACAGGTGTTAAAAATGATGTTTTCAGTTCTGCAGTGCTGCACTAAAAGAGAGTCTTCAAAATTTCAAGAATCTCTTCCATCTCGCACAGATCACTTCCATTCTCAAGATTTTCACGTAAATGCTGATGGAATTTCCTTCTTTTGGCTGCAATATGTTCAGCATGACCACCATCACTGATCTGAATGACAAGTGGGCAGCCTATGCTGGAGCTGGGGGTTGGAATGGTAAACTGTTGAATCCTGTTTAGAAAGCTATGAACAAAGCGGTTTAGTTATGCATTGGTGGGTTCTTTCATCTTAGTTTCTACAATTCCCTTACTCGACAGATCCAGATATGCTGGAAGTAATGCAGGCATGAGTTATCAGGGATATCTTCTCATTTCAGTATATGGGCTTTGATGAAGGTTTCTTTTTCAAACTTCTAAATTCTTTTCCCCTAAACATGGATAAATTTCTGTCTCATTTTCCTTCATTTCGTCTATAGATTTATGACTGCAGGTTCCTTGAATGTATAAGTTCTTCACACAGTAAAATGTATGGAGGCGCCCCTTTTGATTGGTTGTGATATAAGAAACATGACAGCAGAAACATTCGAGATTTTGAGCAATAAGGAGGTTATTGCAGTAAACCAGGGTCAAGCTAAAACTGATGCTCTTTATGCCATTCTCCAATTTGATTTTGTTATGCCAAGAAAGAAAATTACTGCTATATTTCTTGCAGATCCTCAGGGAGTCCAGGGACAGAAAATTCAAATCTCAGGATTAGAAGGCTGTCATCAGGTTAATGATTTAATTGTCACCCCCCGGTCATGTGATTGCATTTGTTTTAGAATACAGTGCTCCTTTTAATCTCACCATGGTGATTGTTCCTCGGTCAGGCTTCAGGTATGGGCAGGGCCCTTGTTGGGACATCGCATGGTAGTTGCTCTGTGGAGCAGATGCTCAAAAGCCACAACCATTGCAACTAAATGGGAGTCACTTGGGCTTGAATCTAGCACCAGCGTTTCCATTCAGGATCTGTGGAAGGTAAACCATATAAAGTGACAGATTGTCAAGGTCCAGTTCTAGTTCTTTATTCACTGATTACCACCTTTTTCTCCTTTGCAGCACGACGAAGTTGCAGAAGGTGCAGTACCATCCTTCAGCTCTCGGGTTGAAGCTCATGACTGTCACGTGTGTATGTTCACACCTCGATCATCATATCACTCCACACCTAGAGCTGGCATCAGCTTGAGCCTTTACCTTTATGCAGCTTGACTTGGGACAGTGTCTTAATGTGCATAAAACCAGCAAAATGTACATTAGTTTCAGATCTGTCGTTAGAATAATGGAGCTGGTGAATGCGTATATTCTCGCACGGAGCTCTTATTTTCATCTGGGTGGGCCAATTCTTACTCCAGGTTTGGCATCTCAACATGAAATGAAAAAAAGTAAAACATGTTCGCCTCATATCATATCCAGATTGCAGACGTAATCCCAAGAGCTTATGTTTTTGCATTAGAAGTCAAATCCCACAACCAAATCCTTCGAGAAAATGGGCAATCGACTTTTGCAAGCTTCTGATAATGTCTCCCAGATGTTTTAATGGATCTATACTGCTTCGGTTCAGGAATGACAAGAAATCCAAGGGTAACCAATGATCATGCATCGTCTCTCGCAAGTTCTCCAAGCACTGCCATTTACAGATAACACCCTGAACATCACATGGTACCGCATAGGATCATAATGGAAAGGGTCGGGATGGAGCAGTTGCAACGCTGCCGGTGCAATGATAGCGTGCCCTCAGAACCATACGAATATACAGTCACTGATTCCATCACTCCTGTCTTCAGTCCTATGAAAATGTCTTGAGAAGTTCCTGGGACTGAACTTCAATGAACTCTTATCCTCGAGACCCCTCCTAGAAGATTGACCGGGGCACTCAATAGAATTAAGCCAGATACACCGGGGATATAATGTAAACCCGATAATAAGATCCAAAAGAGCTGTTCACAGATTCTATTTGACAACAAGCAAAGCACCCAGTTTCCAAAACTTAAAGATCACAGGAACACGTCTTTAGGCTCTTTGAAAAGAAAATGGAACGGGAGTTATGAAAGGACATTGTTTTCACAGGAGATCCACAGGACCAGGGACAACCATTGTAGATCAAGTTTAAGGTTCGAACTATGGAATATTATCTTGGTCACACTTATTAGGTTCATCCATTCCACCCGAGAAAGCAGTCACTGATGCAACGGTGGAAACTCTTCATCTCCAAGCTGTAAAGGCTTCGCAAGAGAGCTGCAGATCATTGAAGAAATGACATACGTTAGTACCTGTCTTCTGCTCGGAAAGTGAGGAAAGCAGTTACTCAGACTCTGGAAAATCTCTGCAATTTCCAATTTTGTTTCCTTGTAAAACAAAGAGTGTGGAGGAAGTATAAGTGTGAATTCCAATTCATAAGACAGATTAGAACCCAACATACCTTGCATGATTGCTCTCCAGTGATTCGAGTTCTTTCCCCTTTTCTGATGAAGAGTGGCTCAATAGAGGCTTCCCGGAGTGCGGGCATGACCCAGCTTTCTTACCAGTCACTGGGAAAGACTGTCCCACCAAAGGCCTAAAACTCCCAAAGCAGATGCCCAGGTTTCCAGCCTGAGGAGAAATCGCCTCAGATTGATTGAACTGGGTGTCTGCTACAGAATCAGTCTTCTTACGGCCTAAAAGAAGAGGGAACTGTTCTAGTGAGAGATCGAGACAGCCACTCCCTTCACCCTCCTCTTTCTTCTGAAGCTCAACTCCCTCAGCCTCCCTCAATGACTGGTTGCTGGAAGTAGATCCTGAACTCCTAGACCACATCTGTGTTCTTCTCGGATGATGGCGGGGCTACAGGTATCTCAAAACACAATTAGCTAAGAAAGGAAAAATAGAGTAACCTCTTCGTCTCAAAACAAGACTGGATATCAAAATAGCAAAATAGGGGTTCAGGGTTTTGATCGTGTCTGGAAATTGGGGGTTAAGTCATCAGTCCAGCATATCTGCTCAACATATCCAATCCAATTTACACAGCTAGTGTCAAAACATTGATATTTACTATTTTCCTTACCGTGTTTGGGATGTAAGTTCCTGTCCCTCTTGACTTCCCAAATTCATTGTAGGATCCACCTCTTGGTGATTGTGGGTGCTGGAGAGTGGGCCTCAAGACGAAAGCATCTGCGCCTCTCCTTGTGGCTCGGTTCTGGAACTGGAACATGCTGGAAGTGTTCCATCTTCCATCGCTCGAATTCCTAGGAGATGGTGGCGGAGGAGATAATGGAGGGGATGGTGTGGGGAGAGCTATTGGTGGAAGAGATGGTGGTTGACCAGAAGCAAGAGCATGTTCACGGTGCCACTGACCATAAACAAAGTCATTGTAGTAAGAGTCAAACTCTCCACTAAGGCAGAAGCGGTCAAATTTCCCAGTCCCAAATGTGGGGACAGGAGCATCCACGTCCATCCTCAGTCCCCTCCCATTCCTGTCAAGAGTGTTCAGGAAGAAAATCTCAAGCTCTTGAACCATTTTTTCCATTGGGAGCATGAGAATTTCAAAAAGCATTTTCGCCCCATAAGCAAAGGCACATTGGATCCGCATGGCATTGCCTGAAGAGAGAGATAAGATGATTATCAAATAATCCAAGCATAAAATGAAACCATTTCACCCGTAAACATGAAAAAAGGATCAGATGAGGATTCTCTTGAAAGGATCAACAGAAGAAGAAGTAGAATATATTGCAATAGAAAGGATATGTCAGACTCTCTTGACATCCCAAGGGATCAGCAATAATCTGTAAACTGGGAAAGGAAAGTTTATTCTTCTTGCATTCCACCAGAGCAGACAAAGTTCAATATCAATAGTTGTCTCCTGGCTTGGTAGAATTTGTGAAAATTGTATGTTCCAAACAATACATACACCCCCAAGCATAGGGTCCAGTTATTCTATTGTGGCCAGTGGAATATTTCGAGTTAGCATTACCTCAGCAAATTGTATTACCATTAACGTAAAGATATACAAAAATCAAAGTTCAAGCAAATTGTGATAGCAAATTGGAAATCTATTTGCAAAACTAAGCCAACAACAATTTGATTAACAAGAATCTGCAATCATATCAAATGTAGATTAAAGAAAAAACTCCGAAAGGAGACTGCTGCCTTAGTTAAAAAAAGATCAAGCATTAAGTGAAATCAATTTAGATCCACGTATTTGTTTTCTTTGACATTTTATCTACCAATAACTTGGAAATGGTTGCCCCACATCAGAATAGGCTTTTACTTGGGTAATTCATAACTAGTTTAGAGACTATCATTCACGGTCAATGAGCTTCACCTTTACTCACACTGCGTCCAAGATTGTTGTTCTCCTTTAAAGGATCCACTACGTTCAAGTGCTTAATAAGAAATCTCTTGTTTCGTGTATCCGCGTCTGGAACTGAGAATAGCTCTTTGCAGCTCTCGAGGAACTCCTTGCCAAGCAACAGCCGATCAACATCAATATCGGTTGAATCGACTGCAAAGTGCAGAAGACGCAATTAACTGGCATAAAGCTCATCCCACTAAAAAATGATAAGATCACCTATCTCCAATATAGAAAAAGCGCAATCCCTCATATTTTTCTTCAAATTGCAAACTACTAAAAGAAATTTCCAATATTATCCCCTCTAAAAATTTCCCCAACCAATTAAAAATCAAATAACCTTGAATAAGTTTTCACAAAACCAAGCTTCTACCGGTTGTGTCTGCTGGACTACATATATTCACCCAATATGGATTGAGCAAAGTGAGAGAGTCTTTAAGAATATCAAAGAGCCCATGTCATATCTTTTTGAAAAAATTTTGTGCACAGTTAGGCTTGTATCCTTGCCAAGATAGAGACCCGGACAGTAATGAGCAAACTAGCAGAGTATGCAGAGGTGAGAGAACTATTGTAAGACATGCTTGTGCTCTCCCATGTCTGAGTTATTCTCCAGTGCAATGAAACTGCCTTTGAATTATCACGAGAGAAAAAATGCTTCTCTCCATGATTTGCCTCAAGCCAGTTAATTCATATTATGTGTAATGTAAGTTTCAACATCTGGCTAATAAAATTTGAATACTTACACCAAGTTATACAACTTGGTGGCCTAAGCTTCTAGATGGATAGGCAGTGCCATTTCAGCACATGTCAATGCGGATGCTCAGAGAATCCACTCACCCACTAGCCCCGGTAGGGACTCTATTCTGATGGGACCACATATGCTGATACAATGCGTTTGCCAGTTGAACTTGCCGAAGTAGTCCAAGAACTTGGAGAGGACCTACAGAAGATAACATTCCAGAAATAAGCTGGTCCTAACTTTCTGGCTTGTAAAGCCAATGTTAATTAAGGAGATCCCCACCCCAAGAGGGCCGCTGACAGAGGCATGGAAGAGGTTGATAATATACATCACCATTATTTCCAACCCATAGGTAGAAATTAGTCCGTTATGAGAACCCAGTACCCGACCTTCATAGAAGCACCAGGCTTTTACCAAGAGAATGCTGCGCTTGAAAAGATGCTCTTTCCCTATAAGGCGGTCAACCTGCAGGAAATGACAGGCAGCAATGGACAAGTAACAAACTAAGATAAATTTTTAAAAAAAATGTTTTCTTGGTGTGTGTGTGTATGAGTGAATGAGAGAGAGTGAGAGAGGAGAGAGAAGCAGGGGGTGGTTGGTGGTGAGGGTGTGGGTAGAGAGGACTTGTTAAAAGTACTGAATCTAACACATTGATACTAGAAAGTACCTGTTCAAGGAAACAGAGAGCACCAAGTCCAGCAATTTGATTGAAAGAGATATCAATAGCAATGTTCTTCACATTCAATTTAACAACCTTAACCTGCCATCAAACATCATGGCAAGAGACCAGACAAGTTTAGCTCCATCAGAATCACAAGAACCTAAATAATGTGTATGGATCTAACCATAGAGCATGGGAATGGAGGACTGAATTGCCAAAAGCACATTTTCTCTTAACATTTAAATAGACTTGTGTGGCAATGGAGTGAATGAATAAATACATGCCAAAAGAAACCCCGAAAGAATAAATACGGCTTTGCACTGATTGTTTCTGTTATGCGAATGCACTAGCATAAAAGGAGAAATTGTTGCCTGCACCAAGAGTTATTACCAAAATCTGATATATGGTAAGTACAATCTAAATGAGAATGCAAATAATACAAGTACAGCACCAGCAAAAAGATTTTGCCAATGTAAAAATGCAACAATCAAGTAATCAAGAAGATTACGAAAATTAGTATTGACTCAAAATATATTTTGTTTTGCAAAACCATTTTCACTTGCTCGGCAACGAGATACATGTGCTTGTTGCAAAGACATTCTGTACTCATGATAATAAATAACCCTGCCACGTCATTTAACAACCCCTAGGAGCCCTCATATTGTTTGATTTTCTCTAAAATACCAAGTGCACTGATGATATTACAGCAGTAGAAATGCCTAGCAACAGAAATTTTTAGCAGATTTAATCCTTTTACTTGGTACAGGATGGCTTCAGAACAATTTGTTATATGGAACTTGATACTGCTTAAGGATTTAGCCTGTTAACTGATTCAAGCTGAATAAACTAATTAAGGTTAGTGCGAAATGTGATCTATATCTGTAGTAGAGTGGATTCGTGAAAATGAGTTTAGTAAGGGCATTAGACTAGACAACTGAGAGTGAACTACGAAGTGTAACAAATTGAGGTGAATTATAAATACTTGATCACAGTGGAGGTCGAGATTAAATATGGTCAATTATCTTTCTTCGTACAGACATAAGCAAGTTAAGTTCTTGACAACTATTTGAATCACACTCAAGGGACTAGATTATATCATGAACTCCTTCTTAAGGATGAAGGGCATTTGTAACGAGAAGACTTATCTGCCACAAACTAATAGTTCTACTAGAAGGGTCTGATTGTATAAAGACAATTTGTTAGGCAATTACTGTGGTTAGTTCATCATATGGGGCTGAAATGTTAAGTTAAGTCTCAGGGTTGTTAGGCAGTTATTTTGCCAACAGCCTTCTACCAACTTCCCCTGTTGTGAAAGCCGAAGAACAGAGTCTGTTGAAGGTGTACAGAATAATAAGAAATCGACTCTCTTCTTCTCTAAATTCTCTCCTCATCTCTTCTCTCTTCTTCTTCTGTCCTTCCTACATACTTTTCGAACTGTCTTCTAACAGCATTTGACAGGAAGGATTTCTTGGAGAGGTACAGGCAGCTTTTGCTTAGATGGTGATGAGCACGCTTTCTATACCTCTTCAGGTAAGCAGCATATTTTCAAACTTGTGCTTAATTTTCACGCAGGTAACTCACCAAGACATTTGATAGTACATTGGGCAGTATTGATACTTAAAGGATGAATCGCATTTGCTAATTCATAATGTGATCAGTAAGAATTGCTGCTTATTGCAAAGAAAAGCAATCATGAATAGAGATTAAAAGGGCAAGAAATTTTAATAGAAAAATCATGCTAAAATAGGTGAATGAGCATAAGGCTAGATGGAAACTGGAAACACAACGAACAGCAGGAAGAAATCTTATCCAGTTAAAGCAAATAGAATTATCAAGGCCCTTTCAATCAAATTTCTTTTAACCTCAAAAACCTGTAGTCTATAGAATTCAGGCCACTTTTGGGTATCTACAAGTCATACAAAAATTGGAAGCATTCCTACAATTCTTTTGCTAGTTTTGGATGAAGAAAGCAATGGAGCTTCAGAAGACAAGGAGACCTCCATGTGTCTTGAAAAGGAGGGATCGATTGTGAAGTGAACTATTGAGACCATTTCGTTAGGAGATGGACCAGGATGGTAAAAATAGGCATTAGGAGGAGATCAGAATATAGGTAAAGACTACTAAGCTTGATTTTCCTCTGCATTTGACCAAATGCGTGTCAAGAGAGCAGAACCTAATAAGGAAACAGATAGAGCTTGAAATATTAAGACTACTAAGCTTGATTTTCCTCTGCATTTGACCAAATGCGTGTCAAGAGAGCAGGACCTAATAAGGAAACAGATAGAGCTTGAAATATTGTAGACTCTGTATTAATTATCATCCTATATTTACATCTAACAATTAGCATTTCACATATTTTATTGTCCAACTAGCACAATTGAACCGAAAAATTTTTGCATTTTGTTTACAGATGGGAGAAGGGTTTATTTTTTATGTTTTTGGCTGACAGGAGTTTCATTAATGAGGTTTTCCTGTCATCAATCTGTAACCGTTCAAAAAAGGAATGAAAGTAAGAACATTTGGGAGGTCATCTTACATTCATGGACTAACTATATATGGACAATGGCTAAGTTGGTGAGACGGACTTCATTGTTGCAAGATATTGAAAAAGAATAAGACGTTAGATCTTGTAAAGATAAAAGGAAATTAATTCACATGATTCCTCTCTACTCTTTATATCTTTTGGAGCAAGAGCTATTTCAAGATTTCCTTTTATCCACGGCAGAAGTTCTGAGAGAGCGATTTTTGGTAGCATCACTGGTGCAGGCATGACAATGGCAACATTCTTCCGTAACGATTATCCCAAACTTTTGTCCTCCATATTTTCCTTTGATTTATAATTGGCAAAGAAGCCTACGCAAGCTCTGATTTTACGATTCCATAGATTTTTGCACCATTCAGTTTTGCTCGTGCTAGCATGAACTGTATTAAAAAAAAAGCAGGTAAATATCGTTCTTTGCATGTCAATCACATAAATGAGAATAAAATAGAGAAGTTTCTTTCCATAATCCTACAACTTGTGGTGTATATATGTAGCCATCATCATCATATTTCTTACAACACAAGATAGTAAAATATTGAAAGCTGCAAGAGGTGAATGAGTAATGGATTATTTGCATAGTAGAGTTGGATTGCAGAAAGGAGCAAACCACCCTAACTAACAAATGGTACCTCTTGTGCTGTTCAATGAAGTAAATGAATGAAACAACAGAGAAATAAGTGGTAGGTTAGGGTTGAACATGGTTGAACCTGCGCACGAATGATTTGAACATCTTTCATTTTGAACTCGTCATAGTTGTTCTCTCTTTCTTCAACAATTCTGCACAGTCCTCTGATCACATCTTCCACGGAGTGTTGATGGCAAAGTAATGTCACATCAATATCTCCATCAGGAAGATATGTTCTTAATGGCACCGAGCCAAATGCAAAGGCCTGCAAAAAAAATTAAAATTAATTTCATCCTCTCTTTATTTTTTCTTTGAAAGAATACAAAGTATCAAAATTTTCACTAGAAGATTGTAATTGTCCAGTGGATATCTTCAATGAATCTGATATAATTAGATAAAATGCCTGCTCAGAGATGGCTGAAAGAACAATGCAGGCCCATCGGTGGAATGGAATATATGAGGTGCAAATGAATGGTTGCGGACGCTCAAAGCCAAACCTTTATGCTATGTGAAAAGAAAGACAGATTGGGAGAAGCCGCCACTTTCTCTTAGAAACAAGTGGATAAGTATATTAACATCAAGAAGTGCTTGACTTTAAACATTAGCATTATATCAAAAGTATACTATACCTACCACGCAGAAGTCCTAGTCTCAACACAACATAATTGCTTCTAATAAGCACATGTGGATAATATTTTTAAGCCACATACTAAACCATGTTAAATAGAAACAGTGTCTTCATAACCCCATAAGCAATGTGATTCTTTAATCTTTTTTTTTTTGTTTTTTGAGTTTAAACAAAATATTTTATTGATGTATACCGAGTAGGTGCAAAAATACGATTCTTGAATCATTCCTCCAACATAATTGGAAATTATCATGGTAATGAAGATTACAAATTAGTTCTCCTGATAATTGTTGTGCCACCAAACAAGTGAAGGTTAGCTATGCTTTGATCATATGATCTACATTTTCAAAATTCTGAGCGCATATTACCTGAGCAAAAAAATCATGGTTTGGCAATTGTACTTCATCCAGAATTTAAAATCAATAGAATTATCGAGACAACTATAATTGAATAAGTGAATAAATAATACTGCACAACTTCATCTGACAAGTTTATTTTAAATCAGTTGGTTATGATCCTCTCGAGTTTTACATTAGCCTTTGTAGGGTGAAAATAGATTATTATTTCATATAAATAAAGAGCTTGAAGTAAAACTTGACAGGTACATTTTACTGCATTTGATGGGATCTTAAACCTCATTTACATGCCAATATAGTTGAACAAAACCAGGAAAGAAACCAGAGTAGATCATAACTAAATGACTTCTTGCAGGAATCTTTTCATGAGCTGTTCTTTTTCTATCCAACCTAAATTTAACCCAGCTTGGAATCATGAAAGTAGTTCAACGACCTCCATATTGAGCAAGAACCTAAGAAATTTAGGTTTACTTTGATATACTGGAAAAAGCGAAAGCCTTAGCTGGATCATAAAGAAAATTCTCTATCATACAAAACACGCTCAACCACGAGAATGGAGATCAAGTGATAGCTCACCTCAAGACGAAAACAGCCATTGATCAGTTGTGCAAGATACTCGATCACTTCTTTCCTCTTTCGCTGAGAAACTACAGTCGGCTGAAAAGTACCTAATATTTCTTCAGTTCTTTGTTCAGCTAATGCCCAAACTTCCATATCGACGAACAATGGATGTTGATTAGACAAAATTTGGGCCACCGATGACATGGAAGAGGAAGAAGGTGAAAATCGCACTTCAAGATTTTCCATGCGGCAAATAAACAAGTTCTGTCTTTTACAATTTTTGGTATTGAGATAAACTAATTGGCTCGAAAAGTGATAGTGATTCAACAAAGAGACCAGTTAAGGTCAAAATTTTCAGAGATAACCTAGCATTGGTAAGCAGAAAGGTTATTGGTGAAGACCATCAAGGCTACAATGACTTTTTCAAGAAGGTTTGCAGGTGCTTGCTCGCAGGAGATTTTGACAGCTAAAGATGTGATAGTTTTCAGAAGGCTGAGATGAAGAACGTACCGGGAGCAGCTTTCATGATCATGTCAAAATGATAAAACTAGGCATCTCAATTACTTATAAACTAAGCTCAAGGAGAAAATCCAAATGAGGCTTGAAAATACAGAGGAAACACAACACCTGGTTATCTAGACTCATGAAAGGGCTGAAGAGGGAGCGGAAAAGGGGGATGGAGATTTTGAAAAGGGGGATCTTGCAGAGAAAGAGAAAAGGAGAAACTGAAACAGAGGTTAAACAGATAATATGGCTAATATGTCAAGGAAGAAACCCGGACTTTTTTTTTTTTTTGCCAAAAGGTGAGGCTTTACCAAAGGGCATATTTCAACAATGGGAAATTATTTTCTGTCAACCAGTATAAAGAATAAGACTAAATCAAGTAAAAAATTAACTGCCCATTCACAAATTTTCCTATTATTGAAGCATAACATTTATTTTTTTTTGGCTGAATGAAGCATAACATTGACGACCAAAGATGAAGTCGTTCAAATCAAATTCTTACTCTGCTTTCTATGTGACCCATTCCTAAAATGATAAGGTCAAATTAAACAACCTCTTTACTACTAAATCTCAATTGAACACATTTTCACCTTCAGATGCATTAATAATGGCAGATTTCACAATTACTATCTTCCCATATATTTAATCCACTTAACCTTAAATTAAAGATGCCAACCCTATAGAGAAGCTTCTGTCTTTTTTTCTTTTAATACCAGTAATAAGGTGCATTTATTCTTTCTGAGGGTGATAGTAATGAATTTTACCAAGTTGTTACAAAAAGTTTGTCAATGATTGTGCCTGCTATTCGGATTTCGATATATGCTAATTTGAATTTTCAACAGTCGATGGACCTATTCAATATTGAGGATTTTTTTAAGTGAAGATTAATACCCGTCATTGTATACAGGAGTGAGAGATCATTTTAGACCAGCCAATGCTGAAAAATGTCAACCTCTAACAAGATCAACCGCAAATTTAGCTGCTTAACAAAATGGGTCAAAAACAAAATAGATTTCATTACAGAGAATTCTAAAGTCATAACTCGCGATTATCTCATTAGGTCTTCACAGGGATGCTACAAAAGAGAGTGAGAAATCTAGACCTTATTTTCCCCAAAAAGCAGCATCTCTTTGATTAGAACCTCCCTCATTTTTTTCAGCTAATGAACTACGATGGTTGGTCAGTGATGACTCTGGCCAATGCTAGATTGACAATTGTATAATTTATTCTACTTTTCATATTCAGGGTACACAACATGTCAATAGAAGGCAAATTCTCAGCATTTATGCACTTCAATTTTGCAACTTTATCATCACCATTGAAAGATCATGCATAAGTTAAACAAGGCCACAAACCACAAGGCAAATACCTCATACTGATAACAAATTGCAAACCATCTGAATTTCCTTCTTTATGTCAGTTGGTCATAATTGATTTTTCTCAATTATAAGCTGTCAAATGGATCCAGTCTCTAGCCAAGGAAGTTGATCAATTTTCTCAAGGAAACAAACATAAATTTTAGAACAACTCAATTGTCAGTAGCAGGGCCAAATGTGAGACAGGCAATTGATAGGAACATGGAAATATAGGGTACTAGCAGAAACCATCCAAGCTAAAATTGGTTGTCTCGCTCCCGAATGTTCTGAACCAGATGTAATTAGGCAGAGAGAGTAACAGTCACCCCAGATTGCCTGCATTTTGAAAAAACCTCTTTATCTTCCCTCTTCTAATCTTACTAAGTGATCAAAACTAATTTACAGATTTCCCCTCAAATTTCCCCAGGTCCTGGAAGGTTCAGCACTCCTAAGCACTAATCCTCATCCCATCACAGGCTCTTTGGCATAAGAGGTTACATATTTACACAGCAGTTCACTGGGCTTCAAACTATATGTATCCACTCGATTATCAAAATCACAGGATATAAAACAGCAGGCCCTTCCCTTCCCTTCCATTTCCTCTCTCTCTCAAAGCAAAGGCGAATAATTGGGTGCTCCTAAAACGAGCTACATATATGCAAAAATGGCAGCTCTTGCAACGTTTTCCCTCAAGAACCATGATCAAAGCAGAGGATAGCAAGCCATTTGATGGTTTTGCTTATAATGCATTATTCATCCTCCTATGTATATCAGTATTCATAAAACTGCATTAATAACAATTCCAAAAATTGAAAAAAAAAATTGGGGAAATTTACCATTTGGAGAGTGCCACGACTGCTCCTTGAGCTTTCTGATTCCCGCCATCACTTCCGCGCTGGAGGTCAAAGCTCTTTCCTTTATTGCAACGACTTGGCTCAGCCCCATAGAAAGAGCCAAAAGAGCTCCGGTAACTCATCCGGCGGTTTTTCTTTTTGTTTTTCTCCTTCATATTTTTGGACTGTTAGAGCTTGAAACCGCTCATCCGAAACCGCCATCTTAGAGCCATGTTCCGGAATCGGAGCTCAGAATGGGAAAGCTCCAAAATCCCGACGAGCCTGCGGACTGTTCATCTGCCCTAAAGGGCCCCTGCAAGTCGTTGCCGAGGAGGCAGCCATGGCAGTCGAAAATGTCGACGTGAAAAATGTTCCCATTATTTGTATTTTTATTTTATTTTTATGTTATTAGTAATACCAAAAAAAACCTTTTTTTTACTGCTTCCGGCCTCAAAAACAGTTTTTTCACCGCACAGTGTTCGGACCGGTAAAAGTATATATTGAGACTAATCTGTTATGTGATCAGCCAGAATTTTTAAAAAAATTCTTATGGATTCTTCCAATCTAAAAATTAATCTTATAATCACTTATTTAAGAGTTTAGTAAGAGAAATACTGAACAACCTCAGGTTGATAAGCCTCAAAAACCTTCAACCTTTACTATTACGGCCGAAGAGATCTCTTTTTCCTCCCATTGGAAATAATGGCAGATCAATTTATTCCAATATTTCATAATTAATAATTATTTTCGTGACGTGTTTAATAATTCAAGAATTTCACCTCTTCCATACACCCAATGAAATCCTTGGAGCCATGTTCACACTGGGCAATGTAATGAAGTCTCTTTAACTCAACTGCTCACAGTCATTTAACTAAAATTAAAACAAGAAAGAATCAAGCTGTCTATAATTACTTTTTCCATTTGCTTAACTATCGAGCAACTGCGATGAAATCCCCCCTTATAAATATTGATGGGTCAAAGCTCTCATCAATTGATTGACCGAAATGATATGATTTGATTATGTGATTAACAGTATGATTCAATATGATTCTCAACATGAGAAACTCTGGGCACCTAATGATAAAAACTGAACAAGACCATGAAACATTTCTTCTGCAATTCTTGAGCGTTGTGGTAATTTGAGGACAGCGCTGAAGATTGCCGCAACATTTAGGAACTGCCGGAATTGCGGAACTGTAGTCTCCAGTGAACCACAGATTAACAGAGGAGAGACAGTAGAAGATACAATTTTTTTGGCAGTCTGGCTCTCTAAACAAGCTGTCAGATGATTCAGAGATCGATCCCCCTCTAGGCCCCTTGCCCAGTTGGAATTCCAACTAGAAATCTGAAATGGCGAACTCGAAACATCGTATCGGTATTCAATACAAACTGAAAAGATTGCTATTCATTGAGTTTGCAATCAGAGAAGGGGAGGAGAATCCCTGGATCATCTATCAATGGGAGAAAACAAGCATATGGTTTATGCAGGTGCTGGGAGGAAGTATGTTGTGCACCCTTGTTCTTTCGGAATGTAATTCTCGTCAAATTCAAGATGGTGTCTGTCTTTGATCTCCTTCCTCTGTGGGGAGGAACCGAACTTTGCATCCCAGAATTATCTCAAGGGATTTGACGTACATAGATCAGCCGGACTCGGTTTGTCCATGGAATTTCTGCAGGTAATGCAGACAGCTCTTCAATCCTCTTCAGCATCCTGATGGAAGCCAGCAGATTACGAATCTTGGCGAAATTCATTATGATTGCCCGCAGTTTCTGTCCATGACATATCCTATCAAGCCAGTGATATCAAGATCCCATTCTTGAATTCCGACATGCTCCAGCGAGCTTGTAAGGGGCCCTAGCCTTCCTTGCCTATATACTTTCAGGCATCAAGGATGATAACCCATTGACGGGATCGCTGTACCGGTGCTTCCGGCCAGCCACTGCATTCCCGGCCCGTAACTGGTCAAATCTCTCTCTCCATTTTTGTTTGCATTCCCAAGATGGTCACTTAACTTTGGGCTTCTGGTGTTCTTAGCTTAGCTGTTTCTTCCTTCTCTGCTTCTCTATTTAGTTCAGTGATGTCTCTTGTTTAGTTTCATGAGGATTATTAAGATCCGAGAAATGGATGAATCCACATGGGCTGTGCCGTTCTATTTCGATGAATCTTTCCAGAAGTCCCTAGCTCAGAGTCTTGGTTCCGGATAATGTGTCGTCCTAGGAGTTCTCTTGACAACGACCAGGGATCTCGGGTCAAGTTTGAGATGAAATTAACAAATTTCAATTGAGCTACACGGAAAACACAGAACTCTCTCCTGCAAATTAACCAAGTCACCTACATGAATCTCAACTCCAAGAATCGTCAAAGTCTGCAGATGTGATGGCCTGAGCAAACTCCTGAAAGTTAATACACCGGTCACCGTCCGTGCCTGCCTCCCGGATCAACCCGGTCAGCTCCTCTGCGGTGAGCGCATCTCTGAGCTTGGCCATCAAGAGGGCCAGCTCTGCTGCGGTGATGCACCCGTCATCCTGATCGAACATCCTGAAGATCTGCCTTAGCTGGTCCTCCGTGTAAGGGCACTTTGAGGTAAAGAGTTCCGGCTCCAACAGGGCCACAAACTCCGAGAACTCTACGAGCACGTTGCTGTTCCGGTCAGCCTTCTGGATCAGGGACTCAAGCTGGTCGGGGCTCGGCTTGAAGCCCAGCGACCAGAGGAGGAACCTGAGCTCGAGCTGGGTCAGGCTCCCGTCCTTGTTCTGGTCAAAGGACCCGAAAATCTCCCTCAGCTCCGCAAACTGCTCGTAATCTACCTTGACAGCAGGTTCTTGACCGCTCATCCTCGACACGGACATGTGCTATTGACTTGACTCCAATTGCTCAAACGAGTATGATCAGAGATGTTGAGACAGTAAACTGCGAACACGGAGATATCTTTTTTTCCTAGAGAAAAAAAATATGTTTTTCCGATATTTTCTTCCTTTTGATGCGTGTGCAGTTCTTCAAGATCTGAAATGGAGCTGATGCCGGTGCAGATGATGAGCTTCTTTTCATGAAGATAGCTTCTGAGTACACTTCCACGCCTTAAAACTTGACCACAGCAGTTGGGTCTTCTGCTGAATTATAGGATCTCTAGGTGGACCATCACTGCCCACTTGAAATTCCCAGTCACTTAGTTATATTTTCTGGCTTAATTCAGCCAATCACCAGAAATATAAAAACAAACCCGATGTAATTCAGAACCATGGAATGAGCTTAGTCTAACTGTCTCATTTGATCGAGCTTTGGTTCACCAGAATACTTAAGAGTTTCACAAGGACTCTGCTCAACTCGGATTCGGGTATGCTACGTCATCCTGAGCTACCCATCCATCACCCTAATGTTTCCGCTGGTAAGAGTTGTTGATCTTGGGTTAGAAGAGTAGGTGAGAAAAAATGCAACCAGGAAGCATGTTTCCTGATTAGGACATCTGCGTCTGGAATTTTCCGACTCCAGGCGGGTACCACATGTTCCGCCATCTCATATCGAGGGTCCCACGAACATCTCATTTACGCAGCAAATAGTGGAGAAACCTATTCGAAACCCGAGTCATACAAGATTTTCTCTATTTATAATATCCGAACCAGAGATATTACGAACAGCTCATTTCAGTACAGTGAGTTTTATTTACCAGGAACAGTTTTCATAGTATTTCCTTTAAGCATGCTACCCCTCATTATTGGCATCTAATTTGGATATTGCCTTTAAGCATCCAAAGCCAACCACTGGACATAAGTGAGAGAACATGAATTAATTACTCTTGTCTTTTCAAACATGGAAGAGTGATGGAGTGGGAGAAGGATTGGTGCTTGGAATAAGCATTTTCTCCTATTCTCTTTTCTTTCCTCTTTCTCAATGATTTCTATAAAGAACGCCAACGCTAATTGTGATTACTTGGGGATCAGGTGCCCTAAATCAAAGTCCATATTGCTGCCCATCTTTTCCATCTTCTTGTCTATGCTATGCCTGTCATTTTCGAGAATTGTCGGCGACTACAGATGATGCGGTGGACATAATCAGTTCCAGCCCGGAATTCACGTGAGACTCGTGCGTTCTTTTTTTCCAGTTGTTTCTTAATGGTATGGTTATGTACGAGGTCTTGCTCCAATAATTACGACCCGGAAAGGGCAACCCTAGCAGACTCCTCAAGACTGACCATTTTTAGACTGTTTCAGCTTCTCAAAAAGGACTTTCAGAAAGCTACAGAACGGAAAGGGAACTCTGATCTTCTTCCAATCCTTTCTTGGATCTTGCAGGAAATAGCACCGGAGCTTTGGGAAGCTCTCCCATGGCGTCCATGGCAGAGCTGTAAGCAGCTCCAAGTCCGATCAGAAGACACTGCAAGGTGCAAAACTCTACTCCTCGAAGCTCGCCGGGAACAGTCGAAACTGAAGGACGGAGGAGGGTCCGATCGGTACTTGAAAGACATGAACTTCCTACTCTCCATCTCCTTCGTGGTTCGATTCCCAAACCGTCCTGGACTGGGGAAGGGGAACTGGCAGGGCCGTTCGCGTATGTGATCGATCAAGCTCACGGTACGAATCATATATTCAACTACTCGGGTGCATATCTGGTGAAGTGTTTCTTTCGGGGCGGGATTGAATGGAAACATTATCTTTCGCCCACCGTCCGCACCGGCTATTGCTCGATGCTGGGTCGAATCCTCCACCGGAATCTCATGGAGACAAGCCAAGAGGCCCGTATGGGAACGAGGCCAACTTTGATAAGAACATGGTGATCATCCTAGCAGCCCTTCTGTGCGCCTTGATCCTTGCCCTGGGGTTGAATTCGATTGTTCGCTGCGCCCTCCGGTGCAGCCGCCGGCTCAGTCTCGACACCGGCGACCGGACCGCCGCCCGGATGGCAGCCACGGGGCTGAAGAAGAGCGCCCTCCACCGCATCCCCGTGTCAGTGTACAGGACTGGCCTGGGCGTCCCTGCAGCCACAGCTGCGACCGACTGCCCGATCTGCCTCGGGGAGTTTGAGGACGGGGAGAAGGTCCGGGTCCTGCCACAGTGCCACCATGGGTTCCATGTCGGGTGCATAGACACATGGCTCGTCTCGCACTCCTCTTGCCCTATCTGCCGCCGGTCCCTCCTCGACCCAGGCCCACCCTGTACGGTTTCTGATGCTGCTGGAAGCCTGGGAACGGAATTCCCGGTGACTATAGATTCCGAGGTCGTGTGACCACCGCGAGACAGGTGATCCATCGGGTGAACCATTCACTCACATGCTACATAGTAATGGACAGGTGTGGGCTACTACAACCTTCCTGGAACAAGGCCTGTAGAGCAATGTGTAAACTATCCCTTTTTTTAATCTTTCACTTGCATTGTCAATGACAATGTGAATGTTTGTGAAGGCATACATACATATTCATATACATATACATATATATATATTTCCTCTGGTGAAAAATGTTGAGGGCTTTGAGGTATTCATAAATCCTTATTAATTCATATTTAAATTTGATTAATTCATTAAGAGACAATTTCTCTCGATCATGAACTTTCTTCGTGTATCGAATCATTTCAATTATTAAATATCGATTGCGAGAGTTGTTTATGTACTAACTATGAAAACCATGGTTTAGGCTCTTTTTTTTTAGATGTTTTGTGATGTTTTGTGTTAGGTTCGATCAGGCATCGATCCGTGACTTTCACGAGTCGATCTTGAAGAATTTATTCAGTACTACCGATGGAACGGTCGGCCTCGTGAGTGGAAGCCGAAGTATCTGTTCTACTTGGGTTAAGCCCTTGATTTCATAATCATTCAGTAACACACCACCCATGCAAGTTAGTTTCAGTCATTTCACACATCTTTCCATTAAATCTCGAATTTGAGTCTCATAATCGTGGAAAAATTCACAGTACATAACGTTTTATCCTTCATCAGTTCGATTCAACTCAAACTTGAGTTAATGGATATCTTAATACCACATAATGCAGATAAAAAATTGCTCCTTTAACATAGTTTGGAGAGGTAAAAATATAATAACCTTGGAAGAATTTCTCTTTCTCAGCATAAGAGTGGCAATAGTAATGGTGATCCAGTCATCAGCTACGTAATGTTCGTGCATCCGTGTTCAACTACAATCATATCAAATGAACTGAATAAGTATTACTAACACTGACCCCGTCAGTACAGCACCACTAAAGAGTTAATACAGTCCAATGACCGGTTTCCCTCAAGATTAAAGCTCTAAAGAAGAATTTCTTGGTGCAACATAAGATTTGCCACAATGGCACCACACACCTTTTTGCTGCAAAAAAAAGGCATGATGAGCATTGACTGCAAGGTTGCTTTCCTGCAAACAAGTTGCAGGCCTTTCTATTATTAATAAAAATGAATTCATTATCCAACTGTGGCCAGCAACTTTCTACTTCAAGCAAGAATCTGTTGAATTGTCATTTTCTAGAGGGATCTGAGAGGCACCCAGTTAGCAACCACCTGATGTTTCCCTGTAAGCTACCATTTATGGTTAAGTCCTACATCGATGATTGCTGGTTGAAGACGGTGACTATGTACATACCTAGCATGAGTAGACTTTCCCAGTTTTATACGAATACGAGTCCTCTGATTTTCGGTCTGAAATGTTGTTTGATTTCCATGGGAGAAGATGGATATGATACTGTTGTCTTTGGATTAATGAACTTTTAAATGCTCTCTGGTACATATTTGGTTGATGAAAAATTTAAAAAAAAAATTCCAAAAAGTAGATAAAAGAAGCTCGGTATAGTGGGACTCATTCTCGATTGAGGATTAAGTGGTCATCGGGGTTTCCTTTGTCCCCTTACTTTTTCCACCCAATATCTTAACTTGGATAGATGACGAACAAATCCTTGAAAGATTTTATTTGCGGTTTGATTCTATTTCAGTTATAAAAAAAACCCTATAAACCTAGAAAAAGGAGGAGAACGAGGAGCATATTAAGTCTTGCTTAATTATGAGAATCAAAGTTCTGACCTATTAGATGCAAACAGAGAGTGACGTCATCGCACCAAACCCGTGTGTGATTTCTCCTATGATTTGATGGGCATATGACTCAAGGAATCATCAATTGTTGGGGCTCACAAGGAAAGAATGGAATCAAATGAATTCTTTTTGCCAATTTCTTTGTGGGCCAACAGCTTGGAGAATTCATCAGAACAACTGTCTCTGGATTGTCTCGAGAGGCCTGTGTGTGTGCTCTTTTTTCTTTCTTTTTTTTTTTTTGGACTCGGTTAAAAAGTTATCAATAGCAGTGACAACCATGTCACCCTCTGCTGCAAAATGTTCAGACTCTAGTGTTCATTTACGAAAATATCATACGAATTGAATGTCTAATACTAGTATCGATCCCCATCAAGATATCACTATTAAAGAACTAATATAGTTCATAAAATTCGGTGTTCTTGTCAAATGTCAAACAAAATAATACATTTCTAAAAGATGTTTTGAATTTTTTGATGACATGCAAGCTGTTGTGCGAGGACATCCTCTTAGAAGCGTAATAATTCTTCAACAAGTCTTCACTAAAGCAGCGGTATCACATGGCGCGTCCAATAGAAAATTAACATGTCATTTTTAAAATATCAAAAGTAACTGTAGCCACTTGCGCATCGCCGTGTCACGCCGCTCCCACATTCAAAAAATGACACATGTTAGATTTTCGTTGGGTAGAAGTACCAAATGAACGTCACCACGTTGTAGCACCGTTCCACTGAAGACTTTCTCTATCTGCAATCGATATGTATTTTTCTCCTAAGATTTTTCCCTAATACGCAAGACTTGGGAATGCATGTTTCTCCTAGGCCATGGCACAATCTCGACTCGTCCCGGCTTTCGCTGCATTCACTTCCCGTACACTTTCACTTCCGATGAGATTCCCGTGCACGTGTTCCACTCCTCGGTAAACTTTGGTCAGTGTGGGCACTCAACGAAAGCTTTTTTACAGTCCAGTTTAAAGTAATCAGAATTCGATATTACAAACTCCCACTGAAAATTCAATTACAGAAGCGTAAGATTCTCAAGTATTGGACCTTTTTGCTCCCACCGGGTCTGAAACAAGGTACAACGACAGGAGTACGGTTGGCGGACAGAACAGCTTGATAAGATTTGGAGGACAAGGAAAAAAACAGTGATGGGATTCCCAGAATATTTTTCTCTCTTCCAGTTGCGGAGAACCTTATGGACAAGTTGTCGACGAGAGGCCGGTGGAATCTGAATAACGATCGTGATATCGAATTGTTTGAGATCGAGAACATTGCCGGGATGGGACTGCTAGATAGGCCAGAGCATGTGAGTAGTAGGATCTCGAAACGAAACGATATTCCAATGACCCGTCTCTTCTCAATTGTCACTTCTCCGATTTGTTCAGTACCTCGGATTCTGATGACTTGAATTTCTTACATCCAAAGTGGTACAGAGTCAAGATCCCAAATTGGATCGGAACGTCTTGGAGAGGTAAATATTCGGTGCGTAATACGCAACCAGTTTGTCGCTTAAATTTTCTACGGATCTCGATCCACTTGAAGTCTTCACAATTTTCGATGGCCAACTTTATATGTGTCAGGATCTAAACGGTGACTTGCACAGTGGAATCGTTATGTATTGCACGCGGAATATTTCCTTGCCTTGGAATTAGCGTACGGTTGTCTATGGTCTCGTGGACCGGAAATTAGTTCAGTTGATGAACGGGCCGGGCTGAGAGAAGCCTTCCGGTTTGATTGGGTTCTTTGAGTTCAGCCCAGCCCATTAATAATCTCTTCTGCTTGATTCTTGAGTCCAAATCCGGCTAGGCTACGGTTTTTTTGGGGGAAAATAACATTAAAAGTCATTTATATTTGATGTTTTGATAGTTCAGTCCTATAAAAATAAAAATGGTTAATTCAGTTCTATTAGACTAGTTCTATTATATTTTCAGTCCATATCGTCACTATTCCGTTAACAACCCGAACTCCACTCAGTAAAATAGTGATGATTTAGACTAAAAATGTAATTGAATTAATCTTATAGGACTAAATTAATCATTTTTAATTTATGGGACCTAATAAACTTATAGGATTTTTACTGTAATTACTCTATTTTTCTTATTATCATATGATATTCCTAAACTCATTCGGCTCTAAATTATTGTGATCATATATTACAATTGATTTTCTATTTTTACAACAATAACAATCTCAAGTTCTTACTAATGCATAACAATTTTCACACTGACCACAGAAAGGGTCGGTGTGACGTGTCAGATCTCATCCTACGTGGACATAGGACCCCATCCCATTGGGCGAAGTTTGCCTAAAGTACGTGGGGGCTCGCAGTCAGCATGCAACCGAAGCGTGTCGCCGCGTGCTTTTCTCACCGGCCGATTGAGGAACCGCCACGTCACGTCAAATCTTTGCCTCTGCCGTGCGGAGAACAACGTGGGCGGCGATCTGGTAGTCCGAGCTCTTCCGTGCAGCCCCGCTGGGGACGCATCGGACGGTCACCGCCCTTCGATATCGTCTCTCGGGAGCCGGGTGTGCGGTTCAGATTGAAGCGGGCACCACAGGTATCTGATCCCGTGGACGGTGGGTTCAGCCTCGTGCGGGAATATGTTCTCACACGTTCCGCGTCATCTGAACCTCGTGGTCCTCGACATTTGAGCTGGTGTAATGATCCAGTGCGGCACGTTAGAGGAAGATTTCCTACGTCCTCCAATAGATCAAGGGGCAAGGCTTATGTAAATCAAAATCTCCATCTTAAGTATCAAATCTACCGTATAGTTAGGTTAACATGGATTTAAAAAGTAAATATTTATCCATTTCAATAAAAATAAGGATTTTTCCTTTTTTTATATACTAATGAGCTAATATTTGATCTTAAACACGAAATCGAAACTCATATATATTTGTTATGATTTATGACCGAATCAAGTATGAGTTCTTTTTATCCATCCTTGCAAAGGACCGTCATACCCTTTTCTGGTATGCATCATCTAATACCAGAAATTCAAAGTTTTGATAAATTCAATTTTCAGCCGTTCATTTTATCTAATTACAATTTACATGGATTAATGAAGAGAAGGTTAGTACATTATCACTGATCCGACGGCTCACAGGAACGGGCTGCATCGAACTGTAAATGGACACGCCCGTAGAGAAGCACTCCCAGGGCTATAATCTCCCCCGGCGGCTGTTCCATAATGTATGCGACCCGCGCGAGCCGGGGAATTTGAGACATGGGACGAAGCTTCTGTATATTAAGGATCTTAGCTGTCAAGATCCATTTTTATTTTTCAATCACTGAACATCCATAAATCCCTCATTGGAATTTCATACCCTTTGAATTTTCTGATCAGTTCTGAAAGTTTCTTTCCCACCAATCTTGACCGGATCCGAGTCTATTTCAAGAAGATTTCTTTACGACCCACCGGCCAATTGCAGCAACAACTCTTGAGGATCCGATCGCAGGAGCAGCTTCTCCGGTCAGGAGCGGGATTTGGAGGAATATATGGCTGCGCTCGGGATCCGCTGTGGCGCCGGCGGGCCCTCGTGCTCATTCCGTCGCCAAACTGGCGTCGTCAACTCCCGGGCGAGACCCTGTTCCCTGGTGATATCTAGTCACTCGAGACAGCATCCGGAGAACGGCGCCCTGTTGATTTCGAGGGATCACAAGAGGAAAGACCCGAAATTTCGGGGTTTTGAGATTCAGGGTGTGGAGGATGGCAATGGCGAATCCCGGGTGGCCGCTGACCGGAGGCTGGACGAGTGGATGACGGCATCGGCGTCGGAGATAGTGAAGAGCCTCCACCAGGCACCGCTGTTTGTGCAAGTGTACGAGAGGAATCGGGACGGCGGCGGATTTCTCAATTTGACGACAGAGACGGAGGTGGGAGCGGAGTACTGGGATGTCGTGAGAGCCAACTGGGAAAATGGGGAAGCCCCGGTACCCGAAGGGGTGATGTTTGTGGAAGAATTGATAGATTATGAAGAAAACCTCAAAGTCGGTCACGGTGATGCTGGAGATAAGACTGATCAGATATGGGGGATCGTCGTGCAGGGGAAAGGGGCTGACCGCGGCGTGCCTGCTTGTTACTTGCTGAAGACAACTCGGGTCTCGTCCGGGTTGGGCTTCCGCGCTGTGTACTATCTCTTGACGAGGGTGAAGAACTTCCGGGAAGCGGCAAAAGCTCAGCTGAAGAATTGCTGGTTGGTTCGGGGCCCGGAAGATGAACATTGACATTGGATCGTACTGTACCATTCTTCCCGGCATTTGTAAATTGGCGGGAAAGAAACTACATTTGTTCGGACCTTTGATGAAGCTTGTTTCATCGATCGATGATTCATTGTGATAATGATTCATATTGCCCATCATGTATAGGATTGTTGCACTACTCGAGAATTTATTGCTGATTTATTTTCTGAATGATCGATACTCTACTTTCCCGGCGAGTTTGCTTTCTAGTTGCTTCAGTATAAGTTGGCCAATCAGGGCTGTTAAAGGCCTGTCTATAGCATACAGCATTCATGGTTGGTTGGTGAAATTGATAGAGCAAGCTTGGAAAGGTTGAACATAGACTCCGAGAAATCGGAAGGTTATGGACTGGGCATGTATTCTCGTCTATTCCTCGAATTGTTTGCAGGTCTGGTACTGTTTTTAGTTCAATACAGGATCAAGATCTCATTTGGATCGCCGGATTCGACCAGTTCAATGACAGTATCAGTATGTTTCACTCACTACCTTTTTCTCTCCTTTAATCCCCTTCTGCATTTCTGCATTTTCGATCTTTGCGTGGCAACGAGACGTCTTGCTAACATTGGCCTTCTTTGAAACTTTTCGATCAGGAGGGTACGAGATATGAAACTCTGGCCGCATAGATCTCCAAGAACAGGAGCTTCTTCTAGTCTTCAAGCACCTCCAGAAGTGAAATCTACTTCAGGATGCCACGGTTCATGATAGATCGAGGAACCAAGGGTTTTCTACAAGATGCCATCAGCCTCTATCGCCAAATTTGCTGGATCGGTAATCTTGTCACAACGTAATCAGGTCGATGTACGAGTCCTACTTATTACTGTTTCCCGGAACACTTCCTGCACGAGAAATTGCAGAATAAACAGACAATAAATTGTCAATTGATCCTCGCATTGACATAGGTTGTATGTTACACACTACCTGAGCATCAAGAAACTTCCAGGTGCTTCCTGGATTTCCCTAAGATCTTCCCACCCCTCCGCCGCCGCCGCCGCCCAGTTCTGTGTGCAGGTGCACTGCCATTGAACATTGACATAGGTTGTATGTTACACGCTACCTGGCCCATTAACGTAGGAGAGGACAGCATGGAATGCATGCTTTTGTTGAGTGTATGAGATCGATCAACTTTACAGTAAAAAAAATATAACCAAGCTCCTGAAATAACAAGATAAACTTCCATTCCATCAATACTTTTGAAGTCGAATTACAACATGGAGCAGCCATGCCTGGAACTTGCTGTTCTGTTCAAGCACCTCACATTTCGCTCAGACACGAAAATGTGACAAAGAATGACAAATCATCTGTAACGAGAGGAAAGGACTGATATTACATACTCGAGCACTACGCATTGAGGGTATAAAGACTCTCCTTGACACAGCAGTATTGAACCATCACACCCTTGATATTGAAATGTTTAATAACCACTAGACCAAAAAAATGTACAGTCAAGGATCTTCCCTTCATTTCTCTGAGCTCATCTCATCTTTCCTTCTGTCTTCTACATCCCAGAAGTTCGGTTTATTCTCTGAGCACCCAATTTTGGGGCAGTGGGCTTAGCACGGCCACGGCCAGCTGATAAGGGCTTCACTGAGGTGGTGGGTGGAGGAGCAGCTATGGCAGCCCAGGGATCATCTGGATCAACGGCTGAAGAGGCCGCCGGTTTTACATTTAAGGGCTTAGAAGAGCTCCTCGGGACCGGTGCTACTATGGAACCCCACAGGTCGTCATCCTCTTGTCCAGCAGCCTTCGGTGGTGGTTTCGGTTTCAAGCTTGTGACTGAGGTAAGGCAAAACATTCACAATTAATCAACAAAGCAATGGAAAAATCTCAGTTATTACAGTGGGCAAATTTGTAGCAGACAGTTCTGGTGGCATGTGGAAGCCATATTACCTGGGGGTTTCGGCTGTGAGGTGGGTTTTGAAACTGAAACCGGTCGTTTCTGGGCAGCTTGAATGTTTGCAAGAGCAGGAGATGGCTTTGGCTCTTCAAGGGGCTCAACGTCATCCCAACCATCCTTATCACTTTCATGGTCATCATGAATTCCGTTTTCAACCTCTCCCCATCCATCTGTTGAAGTGGGTGACACAGGAACTGGCGGCTCAGATAAATCAGTGCTGGAACTGGCATGGACCATTGTCGCACTTGTTGCAATCTCTGCCCCCGTAACATTCAAAGAGAACTGTTATTTTTTGCTATGAATTTCCAATAAGATGCGAGGTTTGCTTATATCAAAATCTCCTATATCTTCCAAGGACATCTACAGCTCAAGTCAAGCGGAGTGTAAAACCAGGTAATGATAGAGGTCATAGAAAACAAACAAACTTATGAGACGACTATCACATTACCCAAGTTAGGGGTAGAGCCTGAAGAAGTTACTGTCGTATTGGAGTTTGCAGTGGCAACTGGTGCTTGTTCAGATGGTTTTCCTTTGAGAGTCAATGAGCTCATTGCCCATCTGCACAATACATTGGTCAATCCCAAATTTCATAAAAGAGAGGCAAGACGTTTGAAATTAAAAGAAAAGGAAGGATCTAATATTCACAAATCAACCTTGAAAGTTTTCAAATAAAAAGAAAAGAAAGAAATTACATAACTTACCCTAACAAGCTTGCATTTCCTGGTATTGAGGAGATTCCAATACCTGTAGTTCCAGTAGCATCTTCAGAGCCCACCTAAGAATCAAACACGGGAATGACGTAAGAGATAACTGAGCACAGACTCGCAAAATAATCATTCCAAGTGCGAGGATACATTTAGACTGAATTGAGCACAAACCTTCTCGTAGCTTTGTTTCAATATTTGCAAAAACTGATCGACTGCTTGAAATGCCTTCGATCGAACATCACTGTTTAAGAGAACAGAAAACATGCTCACAACATACAAAAGAAAAAAATCCAATAAATGAAAAAAAACAGAAATGGCAATCAACTCTGAGGGATGGTGATATTACAAAGCAGGAATGCCTCTGATACATCAAGGTTCAAACGAAACCGACTTTCTTGAACGAGTTTTTAAGATTTAGATGCTCTATAATGTACTTCATGTAATTAAAAAAGTGGAATGTGAGGAATAGAACAAGCAGCCACCACCAGCTATTACCTGTCAGGATCAATTGTAAGAACAACAACATTTGGAAGAATCCTCGTGGCAATCTCAGTCATGTCATAATAAGAACTGGTTGCACATAAAGCCATAATTCCTGCTCCATGAAATCGACATTATTTGTTAAGTCAGATTTTCAATGAGGAAAGAATTCAGGAAGATCAATGGGCGAATATCAGCAGATTGTCACCATCTAAAGCAAAATACAGACTCTCTAGAACCGTAACTTGTTTTTGAGACATTTCAATTAGATTATGGAATGTTTATAAGCAAATTTTACCTGCTCCTCGGGCAGGGGAGAAGGAATCCCTTAGCGCACGAACCGTAAATGCATTAATCAACACCCTTTTTCTTGTCTGCCAAAAGAAATGTTTGCATGTGTATTGAAGTACAATACAAAACATTTTGCAAAGGATAGCTGAAGAAACTCATCCTGAAAGACACTAATGAATAAGACTGCATTAGTTAGAAAGCTCACCCCTTCATTTAGATAGCTTGCAATGTTGCCCAGCAATATGGTAGTATTTGTTCTAATTGCTGGTTCTTCATCTACCTGTTAAATAGTCCACAACATGCATCATCTAGAAGATCGCACACTTTCTCAACCATAAGAAAACAAGATCAAATGTTCTGCCAGAATAGAACAATGCATATTTTAGAATAACTGGAACTTTTCATATGATTTTGCACTTTGCACTCTCTCATTGACTTTAATTGTTAGATGTGAATCAATCAAGAGGGAATAAAAAAGACAATTTACCTGTAACTTTGACAGGTATTTCAACAAAGATGTTGAAATTGTTCGCTGGGAAAGCTGCAAAAGCAAGATGAGCAATACATAAAAACCTTAACAAAAACTAGAGAAGTATAATCCTGATCATAAGTCAGAGAAATTACTGCTTGACTTAACGAGAAAAATAAACCGTGCATTAAACATTTGGAATATCAAACCATACGAAGGGGTTCTGCAACTAAACAGATTATTTAGATAATAATTCAAAAACCTCAATCCAAAATCCAATAGACAAAGTAACAACTGGTTCACAGGAAGGAAGTCGCAGCTTTTCCGTTGAGCCATTTCATAAAACCCCAGAACCACCAAAAACATCCCCAGCTTTCATTATAAAAAAAATCCTTTAGTTATTGGTACGAAGTTCCCAAAGAAAAACAATATATGTACCTTAGGAGCAAGAACAAGCATTGATTTAAGAGTCAGCTCCCGAAGAAAAGCAGATGTATCAGTGAAACCAGTAGCAACATGAGGGTAAACCTAGCCACAAAGACAGAGTTAGCACTAAGAAGGTGAAAATATAATTTCATGTTTTTCGATTAACTTGGCAAAGGACAGGATTAGACATAATAAAGATCATAAGAGATGTCACATCTTAGCAATTGAACTACATACTTGCTCATCAACAACTTGAGCTGATAGAGATTCTCCAAACTGATCAATATGCTGTAGGAGGCCAACTCTGATAGCGCGGTCATTAGAGGCAAAAAGCTTGACAGTTGTAGGCAGTATCTGTACATAAACAGCAAAATATTTTATTCTAAACCAAAATGAATTGAAGAAGGAAGTCCAACGTCTAAACAGCAGGTATAATTGGTAATAAATACCACAGAAAGGCATCACTTTATAACATTACTTTTATTAAAAGAGTACGACCTTAGCACTGAAATCTTCAGTTGAAAGCCAAGAACCCATCTTCAACAGTGCAGTCAATGCAGGAGCTGTAGCCGAACCAAATTCAAGTGCAGAAGCTAACAAAGGAAGCAACTGTTGGAAACAGAAATTGATCATTACAAGGCAACAAAGTACATAAATGACAAGCATCCAACAGCAACATAATATAATCATAGACAGTACCTTCCTAAGAACAATTTGACGAGGAAGCTGCTCAGCCAGATTTGGGAGTTTCCGAAAGAAGGAATCCTTCTCAACGCTATCCTTTAAATTCAGAATCTCCATGAAATGGATAGTATCCACCAATTTATTTTGAAAATATTCTGCAGAACACAAATTCAAACAAATAATGGGATCAAAAAAATTTGTGTGTGAGTGAGAGAGAGAGAGAGAGAGAGAGAGAGAGAGAGCTAATGCAAAATAATAATACTAATTTAATTGGACTGACCGCTATTCTCTAAAAGCTTAGATGTATTCAACCTGCGTGAAGGCATGGAACTCAAAAGCCGCTGATAATCTGGAAGTAGAGACTGTGAGGCAAGAAAGTAGTCAACGAAGATATAAAAGGATCTCTGACAAGCTGAAAACCAGAGAAACTATACAGACACACCTCTTACACTGACATATATACTTTGTTTAATATATAAAAGCACCTAATGATGTGCAGTAATGCAAAACTAACCTTTGGGATGGAACCAGTGTTGCGCAACTCCTCTGTTTTGCTTAACCTCATACCAGAGAAGAGTTCATAAATGAGACAGCCTGCCAGTAGAGAGAGAAGGTTGTTTAAGAAAGATTTAATAAACAAAGAACTTACACGGTAGATAAAGAAGGCCCAAAACAGGAGGATCTTGTAGGAACTTTACGGGTGCACAAGAAACTATACCGATAGGGTATACAAAGGCAGATCTAAGTTACGCATCGAAGATATCATACAAAGGAAGAAAGAACAGCCAAAGCATGCAACTGAAAAACATGACTGACATGTGGAATTTCCTTTCCATTGAGAGGAAGAACTTTACCCAATCCCCACGAGTCAATCGACCATGGTGGAGACTTTCTGATAGCAGCCCAGTCAGATTTCGTCAATTCCATTGGTTTGTATTGAGCTCCAACAAGCCATTCATATTGCTGAGGGAATTATAAATCAGTCAAAGGAAAAAAGAAACCTTTTCGATGAGAGAAATAAGAGATAAAAACATAATGCAACAGATGATAACGGACAAAAATCAAAAAGTCAAAAGAGGTTTGGTGCCATTGAATTGATGTGCGAGTCGAATGGCAAATCCCATACCACCCAACCACAGTAGCAAGAAGGATCCATAGAAAAGCTGATAAATTAATGATACAAGTCTGCCATCCAAATAGAAGCTCCTCTTTGACATAGAACAGATTGCTATCAAAACTTATAAAGAAGAATGAACTGGACCTACCATTTGAAGTTAGTTGACAAGCAGCTTCTCTAGCTCAAGATCTAATGAAATTAAATGTTCTGAAAAAATCGCTAGGAGAATTTTGAATCAAATTTACCAGCATTGGTCCAGCAGCAGTTGGATTATTTCCGTCAAACTCTGATAGAACATCAAATGCATGCAGCTTCCAGTCCAAAGTTTCAGTAACAACAACACTGGCCACACATACATTACCATGTACCTGCACTAATAACAGTTAACCAGTACAGCTAACAAGAAACAATGTGAATGAAGTAGGCAAAAGGAAAGCTTTAAGGAAGTGAGACTACAGCAGAAAATAACTCCAAGCATGATGCCTCAATTTTGGAATCAGCGATAACTCTAACATCACAGGTATCAGCTAACCAAGATGCTTGAAGCAATCAGACAAAGCTAATTCAACTTATATGATCTAGAATGCTGTTTATTCCGTTCACTAAGAATGAATAGATTATCCTACAAAATAAGTTCCCTCAGTATCAAACATCTTAGTTTTACTCTTTCTCAAAATCCACACCAAAAATAAAATGCAGTCTCAGTATTCTTTAGGTGTTAGAAAAGGTGGCACAACAAATTTTTATACCACTGCAGGTTGCATACAGTTGTGCACTTTAATTCCTTTCATATTTCCAAACAAACAAAATTTCGAATTATATAAATGAGACTCACAGGTTTATAATCATTATTGAGGAGGAAGAGGCTGATGGTTTCAGCAATCTAATTAAGTGGTACCTATAGCCCTTTGTGTTGTCATACAGATGGGAACTTTAATTCCTTTCCATATTTCCGAGCAAATAAAATTCTGAATATAGATAAATGAGACTCACGAGTTTACAATCATTATTGAGGAAGCTAACAGCTTTAGCAATCTGATTCAATCCCCATGCATAGTACTCATCCCTGCCACCAAATGAAAGTATCATATTTTAGCGTTTTATCATATGTTAGCATTTTATCATATGTTAGCATTAATGAAATGCCCATAGAAAAAGCATATGAAACAGTAACACCAGTTGCAGCATACAATATTTCAATTAAAGGCTAAGAGATGAAGATAATACAGTGTGAACAAGATCACCTGCAGCGAGTCATACCTCTGAGTACCTTCCAGACCTAGCTCCTTAATTTTTTCGGATAAAGGCATAACTGGCTCTGTGACAATGTAGATGGTAACCTTTGTAGTGGCACTGTCAAAAGACTCCGCCTCAGTGCTATGAAGAAAGGATAATATATTTGGATGCCTTACCTGAAAGGCATAAAGGGAGTTATGAGAGAAAAATCAAAGGAGAGTTGAATGATGATAAGATGGCAGTTCACTTATCTCTCTTAATATACAATGACATGCCTTGCGAGTAAACAAATGAAAAACACGAGTAGATTGCAACAAGAAATTTCAAAATGTTTGTGACAGGAATCAGGAAGGGTGTAACCTTTACCAAGAATCATGGTGTTTAATCTTTCACTGGGCTTCAAACATGAAGATCAGCATTTTCTTGTTTGATATAATTTAAACATAATTCACTAACAATATTTTTCTTTTTACAAGTTGCGAATTTTCCTTCTCCACAAACTCTCTCTACCAGAGAAGAACAGCTTACAGTGCGAAGACGCTTGACACCGTTACGACCAGCAGCTAAATGTCCATCCTGGGGATTATTTCCAGAAAGGGCAAACACTGACACGGGTGATCCATCGTCCTGGCGGATAAAATTGAATTAGAACAAGTATGCAAACAATCGAAAGCATAGATGCAGTTCTCTTTGTTTTTTTTTAAGAACTAGGAGCATACTGGATCGTACTTTAAAAGAAAAGATGGATAACAAAAACAGTACAATGGAATACAATCCGACACATCAGTCATCGTTTTCTTCATTTACCAGCAACAGAGACAATGGGATGCAATAAACTGCCGGTTTCCCATTAGCAAACAGAAGCTATTAACACTCAGTGTCCAATTCCAAATACGCAACTCCACTGAAACGGCCATACAATGAACCGATGCACGAACAAACACCGAGTATACCATAATTGAATCCAAGCAAGCAATCTTGCGCAGCATACACTCGGCGGACGCATTCATAAGCACGTCCACGATAAACACGAAAGACACTGAAGATAGGATCACACCTTCGATGTGCCGCGGTAGTGGATCCAGGAACCCCAAGCGGAGGAGTAGGGCTCGCCGATGTTGTAAGGCAGATCCTTCACGCCCGTGCTGGATCCGGCCACTACTCCCTTCAGGAACTTCAACATCTTCCCCTCCTCTCACTCCCCTACCTCTTCAGCAAGCTATAATTTGACGTTTGAGGATCGCGGCAGAGACTACCGGAGAGATGAAGGTGGGGGGCAGAGGAAGATCTCACGGGGAGGGAGCAGTGCTGGGGGAGAGAGAATGGAAGGCGGAGCTTCTGAACGGGACGGGAGAGAATGTGTTAAACCGGTAACGAGCCGGGACGGTGGGGGGAGCCGTCACTGATCCTCTGCTTGGCGGTTCACGGAGCATGCTGTTCTTCGTCCAATCATCTCTCGGTCAAGTTGGGCCGCCACTGGCTCGGCCCGATTACGGGCCTGGCCTCCGATAATCCTCTACGGTACCAAGACGTCAAAAGATTGGTTTCTCAACTCTTGCGAGATCATCTTGACATGTATTACTCATTCACCGTAAATATTTAAAAAATTAGATTAATTTGAATTGAATGTATAGATCTGTAATGTGATCAATTTCCTACTTAATTCTGATTAACTAAAACACATCGCATTGAATCGTCTCGAAGAGAAACTATGAGAGGAATTATACGATACGAGAAGTCCTACAAATGATAATCGATTTCGAATTTTCTAGGTGATAGATCAAGGCACACATCATTCTAAACCCTTCATCTCGTGATAAATTAATCGATAATTTGAATCCCTCGTCATGGAAGATGAAACTCATCTCTCTTTACTAATGACGATTGATTCGAGAAGCCCAACATCTCTTTCTCTTCAGTAATTCAAGTTTTGAGAATAAATAAAACTTGTAATGAGAAGCCGAACAATTAACACCATTAGCTGTTGGGGGCGAATCGAGGTAGTTTGACTAAATCTAGGTAGCGTCTTGAGTCAAATTTAACTACAAAGGGCATTTTAAAATTAATCCATAATTTTCAAGTATTTTGATATTAGCCTGTATATGTGTTGGTCAAGCTTTTCAATGGGCATGCATATATATATATATATATATATATTATTCATTCAACCTTTCCGAGAACTTTTTGGAGCCTAAATTGGGCAAGTTTGACCCCTTTTACCCAATTTTTTTTTCCAATTTCATATATAATGAGAAAATGTTTTCCATTTTGAACCCTTTTTTTCCTGTTATAACGATGAGAAAAGATCTTCTATCTCCAAAACCACATGCCTGATGTCGTTTCTGTCGTCACACAATACTTTAACTAATAATCAAAAAGTTTTGAATTTAATTTTTATTTTAAAAATTATGTGTTCCTTTATTTCTCTTTATTTTCCAATATTATATCACATTTGTAATTCTCCATTATCATTGAAAAAATCACATGCATGTATATACAGATTAGTCAAGAGGTGCACTTCGGTTGGACAGGAATACTGTGTGGTACAAACCAAAATAATACATATATATATATATATATATATATCTCTCTCTGCTTTCTTGAATGATATGCGTGCAGACAGTATGTAGCTGTGTGCAAATACAATTTTATTTCATTTTTTGGTAAAAGAAATATGTCTCTTTTATTATCAAATCACTTGTGCAAATACTAATAAAAATTGGTTGCAAAAGTAAGTTATCTCTTTTCCTAAAGTAAGATCATGAATTCGAACTCTCTTACTAAAGTCATACTGAGTACCCCATAATCGATTGGCCCAGCTCGAAGTGGGTTTGTCAAAATAATTCAAAGGACTTCTTCAATCAGTGGTGCACTCCCAAAAAGGATATCGAGTTCGAGTCTTATGAATTGAAAAAATTTTATACTGGAAGATATTTATCCATTAGTGGGTCGACCAGGTTCGAACCTAAATTAATTGACTACGATTAGACTTCTGAATACGAACGATAAACGCCAAAAAATCACTTGTTATAATGCATAATAAGTGTACTCAGTCAACAAAGCAAAAATTTAGATCAACATAAAAGGAAAATACAGTCAATCTAGGGCATACCCACAATTTATAATCAATTGCGTTATTATAATTTCCCTTTTTTTCCCGTTAATTACAGGCTGGGTCGTATTTCAAACCCTTGGAAAATTCTACCGCAGGGTCCAAGCATTCGTGGTGCATGTGCAGAGGTCTTCCTGTAGACCGAATTTCCAAATGGACCGTGTGGAGTAGAATAGGTCAATGTACCGTGTAAAGGAAAACACCAACAACAACGCACCGAAACCGGTCAGTTTCGGTGATTCGACACCTCTTCCCTCGAATAAGATTTAGGATTCAAGTCTTATAGATACGAAACCGGTCAGTTTCGGTGATTCGACACATCTTCCTTCGAATAAGATTTAGGATTCAAGTCTTACAGATAAAGTATATTCCCAATTATGAAAATTTTACCCTTCGGTTTGGTGACTCGTTTCGCATATCAAGTTCTAAAGGCCGAGGAAAAAAACCTGTGCATGGTTTCTGTAAAACTTCCTTCAAACCCTGTATGAGATCGAGCAACTTATACAATTGAAACTTGAACGGTAGGGCAGTGGTATTCACTTCTGTGTGGGTTCAATCTTTAACTCAACGTAATCTACACTTAACAGATGTCCATATGTACATAAAATTTTCGCTAAACTTATAAATATTCACATGAAAAATTAAATTGTAGGCAGTGGAATCCAATTCGTTCATATTTTAAAATAGTTTTTATTAAAATTCTGGTATGAAATTCGATTATCGGTAATTTTAAATAATTTCCACGTTGCTGTCTTCCTTCGCCTACGACCAGAGCCCCACCCTTTAAATACTCCCTCCTTGTCGTAGTAAATTTTCACTAGCCGCACACATCAATACAAAAGAAAATCGTCATTCTAATGGACCCCGAGACCGTTTCTTTACTGCTTCACGGCTGCAAGCTGGCCCGAGAGCTCGAGTCGAACCTTCCGAACCTGGTGAACCGGCCGGGCTCGGTTTCCATATCCTGCGAGCAGATCGTGCAAGCCTTCAATGCCGTCCAACGGCTTCTTCGTCACCATCAGCAACAGCTTCTACAGGAGTACTATAGTTCGATGGTGGCAGAGAGCATGGGAGCTCCCCGGCTGCTGGAAACTTCCTGGCCCGGCCGTGGTGGCAGTGCTGAGGCAGATGTTCCTGCCGTGGGCAGACAATTCGGGGGTGTGGAGAGCTCTGACCGTGGAAGCGGCCCAGCTTCCTCTTCCTCCTCAGCCCAGAGATCCCTGAGAAGGTGAGAAATCGATATACATAACTTCAACCCGAAACATCTCATTATATGAATGAAGTGCATCCAATTTATCAACTTGAGGGTAGCCTAGCGGTTCCCTCACTACACTCTCAAATGGGTAATTTCATGATCGAATTTTAGAATTTTTCGAAGGATAACAGCTCAACCTCATATTAGTCTCGAGGTACATTTCGGCTGGCTCGAGAATGCTACGCGGTGCAAAAAAAAAAAGGAATTGCATCCAATATATTTCTTGTTTTGATCATAAACTATGTAGCTGCTCCATATAGAAACCTGTTACTAAAAAGGGACAGTGTGAACATGTTCTATTTTAATAGGTTAAGGGAAAAACGTGTTCGACCTTTTTTCTTTTTCCCTCACACATTGTGCTCCACAAAACGTATAGATTGGGTTGACCCAACATTTCTTCGCATTTAGAATGATTTAGAATTCGAGTTTTATAAGTAGAGAAAACTTATGTCATAGAGAATTTTGCTCATTTCTAAACTGATATGACTCGAATATAGATTAGACGTGATTGTTGAATTTTTATAATACCGTGTGATTCATACTAAAAAACATGTTATTATAGAGATTTTTGAGTGAGCTCATCGTAGACTATTACACAAAGTACATATACTTAGTTGTAAGCAGTACACGGTGAACTCAACTCATATAAGAATTCTTCGTCCTCCACTAATATCAACTGACCGAGACGGTTTGGAATCCCGACCCTTAATCAAGAACTCAAGTTCGAGACCAACTGTCATGTTATTTATAACATACGGTTCGTCTGCATGTGATGTACGTAGGCAAGACGACCCGACTAAGCGAACGGTTATGGTAGAGGCACCTCGGTTCGGGAACCCGGAGACTCCACCGGACGACGGATTCACCTGGAAAAAATACGGCCAGAAAGAGATCCTCGGTTCCTTGTTCCCCAGGAGTTACTACCAGTGCACCCACAAGAAGCTCTACCACTGCCCTGCAAAGAAGCAGCTCCAGCGCCTCGACACCGACCCCAACACCTTCCGAGTCACCTACCGCAGTGACCACAATTGCAACGTGTCCTCGACCCTTCCGTCAGTCGACCCTGCACTGCAACCGCCGGCGGCAGCAGCGGCTTATCCTCTGCAGCCGCTGACTCAGGCATCCAGGGCACAGGCCTCGACCGCCGGGAGTCAGTGGCTGTCCATGGACTTCACCCTAGGCACAGTGGGCCCATCCGCGTCGGCTATGGCCGCCGGAGAGGAGCTGTGCCCGCCGGTGGTGGACATGGCAGGTACGATGTTTAACTCCGCTGGCTACGGCCGCGGCGGCACCAACAGCTTGGACATGATTTTCTCCTCGATGGACCATCGAGATGATCAACACCATCGCGGCTGGGAGGCAGGCTACAACAAGGAATGATTACCTCAGTTGATTATTAATTCTGATGTCATAAATTGTTAATTAAATCAATTAATTGTCATTAAATAATTTTACTGTGGTAATGATTTTTAATTAACTGGTGAAATAACGTGTCTACATGTGTATGTGTATTCGAGGCAAAAATGTGCTCCCCCATGTAATAATAATTAGCATGAAAATTTAAAATAAAAATAGAGAAAAATATTAATTAGATATATGCACACCAGTAAATATAATAATTAATCACATATAAAATAAAATCAATGTTTTTATATCTATCTATACTATTATATATAAATTTGTGGGAAGTTTGATATCTTTCTCGTTTCTCATATTTACCATTAATATAATTTATATATTAAAATTTATGATATACATATTATTTTCGGATTAAGGAAAAAACAATAATTTCATTCATTTCCCTCTCACCCCATATCGATGATCCTAACTGCAAAGATCTTTCATTAACGACTCAGATTTCCATATCTCACTCTATATCTATTAATTTTTGTAGCAAAAATTCGTCACGTTTTTTAAATGAGTAATTTAAAATTGTAAAAATAAAAAAGTAAATTTGACATAATATACTAATAAAAATTGAAAATATTCAGCTTACTACAATAAATTAAAGAATTTTAAATGAATTAAATTGTAATAAATTATAAATAAATAATATAATTATATGAATTCGTCACAGTATTTTACATTTATTTATTTTTATTTTTTCGTACGTAACATGGTCTGTATCTATTATAAATTATATTATTCTTCCAATATTCAAAATATTACTTAATAACAATAATAATAAAATCAACTTTCCTTTGAAAAATCGACTTGGACCGAAATTTTTTACATTTTTTCTCTTGTCTCATTGTTACTGATGACAAATACGCATCATCATGATTAAATAATTCACAATTTCATTCTTTTTAAAATTTTATAACTAAAAGTTTTATAAATATTACAAATTTTTATTTTAAATTAATATTACTGATCATGTCACTTCAAATTTTACATTAGAAAATTTCTGCAGCCAAACGCAGCCTTGAAGTTTGGCAGAAGCGCTCCGGACCGAATCAAACAGCACGCGCCCGTTCCAGCGCTTGAAGCAGTGTCTGTAATAAGATCCTGTTGCTGACCGGTTCCCAACGTAAAGTAAAGCTCTAATCCAATCATTTCTTTTTCCCATATTTTCTTTTTTTTTTCCCGATGTGCTGCTTATTTTGCTGTATATTGCAGTATTTAATAAATAAGATTTATTATATCAAAATTTAGAGTATACTCGTATACTTCTACCACATGGAAGATCAGCGCTTCTATTCAATCAATTTCGCTCTGTGGTTTGGTCGAAAATCGACGATATGCAATGGTCCCGATGGGTGCAAAATGCCAATTATCGTGTCAAAAGGCGGCCGTGATTTCGTAACACATTAATCCTATAATGATTTATGAATAAAAAATTAACAGAATCACCAATCTTTTGAACTACAAAGCACAAGATCGTTTTTTAGGAATTAATCGATATTTATCTATGTATCTATCTCTTCTCTTCTCTAGTACTTTAAACATACTCAAAATAGTTTTGATCTTATTTTTAAGAGTAAATTGATTAATCCGTCCCTGAGAGATGCGCTGTACATCAACTTCATCCTTTTCTAATTTTGTACATCAATTCCGTCCTTCTGAACATCAATTAGGTCCGCTGAACATCAATCGGGTCCGCTGAACATCAATCGCATCCTTCTGAACATCAATTTGGTCCGCTGAACATCAATTTCGTCCGCTGAACATCAATTTAGTCCGCTGAACATCAATTTGGTCTGCTGAACATCAATTTGGTCCGCTGAACATCAATTTGGTCCGCTGAACATCAATTTAGTCCGCTGAACATCAATTTGGTCAGCTGAACATCAATTTCGTCCGCTGAACATCAATTCAGTCCTCCTGAACATCAATATCGTCCTTAATGAACATCAATATCGTCCTTCCTTAGCGAAATGTTAACGTCGTTACTCTTTGAAACTTCTCATTTTCATATAGGTCCTTGACAGATTGAAATTTGAAGGTTGAAGGAGTAATTGACTAATTAGTCCCTTAGAAATTATATGTACATTAAGTTAGTACTTTTCTAATTTTGTACATCAATGTAGTCCTTTTTTCTAAATTTGCAGATCATCACAATTTTTGAGGATTTTTAAATGTGATAACTTAAAAACTGTCCAACGAAATCAAGTATTGTAAAATCTTACGGGTTCCTAGAATTATGGGTAATCTATGATGTGGAGAATTTAATTAAAGAAGGCATTAATGATGAACTTAATCTTTCTCTCTCTAACTTGATGAATATATAAAGATATCAATAAACAATTCAATATCATCTCTTTCTATGAGCTACCTTTCACGAGCAAACATTCATATAAGTTACATCTCTCTCTTTGAGCTCCTTTCAAGCATTATACGAGTCATATCTTAATCTTTCGCTATCCCTTTCGTGAGAAAGAGGTGGTAGTGATTGAGAAAGAAAGGGAAATGAACATGATAGGGAAAAATGTGAGAATGATGTGTGCATGTGTATTAAGGAGGAGAGAGAGAGAGGGGTTGGGATGATGTATGGTAGAGAGAGAAGTGGGAATGATGGGGTAGAGAGGTAATAGTGATTGGAGACGAAAGATAAACGAGAAAAATGGGGAGAGAAGTGGGATAATAATATGTGTGAATTTATATTAGAGGATAGAGACAGATAGGAGTGATGTGGGCTAGAGAGGGGTAAAAATAATGTGGGGTGGAGTTATGAGGAGAAGAAAGAGAGAGAGGGTGGAGGGAGATAAGAAGAATATATGTGCATGTGTGTTAAGAGAATGGTGTGAATGATGGAGGAGAGGGGAAAAGAGTAGATGAGAAAAAGAGAGGATGGGAAGAATGTGCATGAGAAGGGAGAGAGATGGGGGAGAGAGATGTATATACATATACGTGTGTGCATATATTTTGAGATAGAGGTGAAAATGGGGGAGAAGGGAAAGAATAAATACGAGAGAGAAGATAGAGAAAGAGATAGATATATATTTAGGTGTGTGTGTGTTGAGACCTGAGAGAGGAGTGGGAATGGGGAGAAGGGGGACAGGGGAGGAGGGAAGGAGGAGAGAGAGAGAGAGAGAGAGAGAGAGTGGGGAAGAAGGGGGAGGGAGGGAGGAGAGGGAGAAAAGGGGGAGGAGTGGGAATGGGGGGAAGAGGGCAAGGAGGGGAAGGAAGAGAGAGAGACGTTTTTGATGTTCAATAATCACCCAAGGATGAAGGACCAAATGAATGGATGTATCAAATATAAGTGGAAGGACGTTTTTGATGTTCAGTGATTTTTCCGTCAAAAACAAACGGCTTTTAGGGACGGAAGGACCTGTACGATGTACAATAAGGATATATATGATGTTCAAAATAATTAAGGACTGAATTGATGTTCGGAAGGACGGAATTGATGTTCGGAAGGACGGAATTGATGTTCGGAAGGACTGAATTGATGTTCGGAAGGACTGAATTGATGTTCGGAAGGACGGAATTGATGTTCAGAAGGACGGAATTGATGTTCAGAAGGACTGAATTGATGTTCAGAAGGACGTAATTGATGTTCACAAGGACGGAATTGATGTTCAGAAGGACTGAATTGATGTTCAGAAGGATGTGATTGATGTTCAGAAGGATGTGATTGATGTTCAGCGGACCAAATTGATGTTCAGGAGGACCCAATTGATGTTCAGGAGGACCCAATTGATGTTCAGGAGGACCCAATTGATGTTCATAAGGACATAATTGATGTACAAAATTAGAAAAGGATGAAGTTGATGTACAGTGCATCTCTCAGGGACGGACTAATCAATTTACTCTATTTTTAATTCCAAAAATACCCTTAATTAAATTTAATTTATAATATTGGTCAAACTTGATTTAGAATAAAATAATTCAGGATATGAAAATGATTTTTTTGTCATTTCCATAATTTTACTGTACCTATGTAATTTATTAATTTTCCATAAACTATTCTCGCGATTCCCTCGACTGTTTCCCCATGATTATCTTAACCATACAATCTTCGTTCACTGTTTTAAAATTGTCTGATTCCTTGCGACGTCCGCAGTTTCCACAAAAATCTACTTTATTCATCATAAACACTCATAATTCTCTGGTTCTGCTTCATTTTTATTTGGTTCGAGCCATTTCTATCTTATCTACTTTAACTTTAAATTGTCTCTCTAATTAGTTTTGTATTTCTTTGATTATCCTATTGTTTGATCATCCTAGTATTTCTTTGGTTACCTTAAATTTTTATGATAGAATATATAATTAATAATTCTGTGCGTAGCACGAGTCACCCTCTAGTATTATTTTAAGCAAACCAAAAACAATTTTGGTCTCATTTCCATGTTTAAAAAATGCTCTAAATCAAATTTAATTTATAATTGGTCAAATTTAATTTAAAATAAAATAATGAAAGATATAAAAAGATTTGTTTATTATTTTCATAATTTAAATATATCTATATATTTTATTAATTTTTCATATTTTATTAACTAGAATAAACTAAACAGGTAATTTTTCTAGCACGTCAAAGTTTGAGGATAAGGTCCACTGACAAATCTAAACATTTTTCCTCTCATCTTTCTCATAGAAAACATGGTACGTTAGTTAATTTATTTTGGCAAGACAAATCCTGATATTCTTCCTTAACTAAGAACATATTTATCTATTTAATGTTCTAGAAATATCATGCTCATATTTAAAATTTATTTTGAATTTGGGGATTTATTGAGGATAAAATTCTCGCAATCATAAATTTTCTCTGACCACGAGATTTGAACGTGGATTTTAGTTTAAAAAAAGAAATCAACTAATCTCGATCAATTTACAGTGATAAAATATTAACATCTTTTAGTAAGTTATTGTACTGATTCGAGTCAATGAATTGAATGATGATCGAGTCGTAACGGTCGATCACTTGAATCACCTCCCGATAAATATATTAAATGATCTTATCTAACAATGACGTGATAGAAAAGTATCAATTAAATTACTCTAATTAATAAATAATAATAATTTTGATAATAATTCGTATGATCAATATTAATTTATTTATTCGTTATAATTTAATTGGTAAGTACGGTTAGAAAAATATAGATTTTGAAAATCAGAATAGAAATAATATTTTCATAAAAAATGGAATATACCATATTTGCTTTTTCTTTTTTTTTTCTAAAAGACGAGAGAGATATCAAAAAGCAACTCCTCTGTATAAATCACACGTAACCCTCATCACAGCCGTCCGATCAGAGACCGCACCAAACCCCTCTCTCTATATATTCGACACCCAATCCCCCTATAATTTCTTTTCCTCCTCCTCCTACCTCGGTCCTTCTCCTCCTCCTCCTCTCACCTCTGAGACTCTTCTCCACTCTCCCAGAGCCCAAAGACGAACGAACGAGATCGAGAAAGCGCCATTCTTTCATCCACGTTGCTTCTCTGGAAACATACCCACATTCCCTTCTGTAAGTTGGCATTTTTTTCTCTCTTTTGTTATTCTTCAGTGTTTGCTGTCGAGGAACTTGCAGTTTCTTTCCTCCTCAGGAGGGAGAGGCGGAGAAGATTGGCGCATGCACTGTCAAGGTTGAATTTTTATCGTGTTTTCCATTGTTTTTCTGTGACCCAGAGCGGGCTGGGAGATCAATTCAGTGGCGATGGAGGAGGAGCTGGTGCAGCTGTTTCAGGCGGCGAGCAAGGCGGCTGACGCGGCCGCGGTGAACGTTGGCGGCGGTGAGGCCGAAGAGAGCCGGTGCCTTGACGCGCTGAAGCGCCTCAAGAGCTTCCCTGTCAACTCCCAAGTTCTCGTCTCCACTCAGGTACGTACCGCTTTTTCATCCACGCATTGTTGAAACCGCCATGTTTCTTCTCTTGTTTCTTTCTTCCATGAGAAATTTCCTGTTGGATTGATTCCTTTTGGGCTTTAAGGAATTCCCTTATTCTCCTGTTCCTCAAAAGCATACTGCTCTGTTTCTTGTAGTTTGCTCTGTTCTTTCTTGCTTATTGTTTATCTGATTTAGTACCAAAGTTTTTTTAGTCTTTATGGGTAGGTGTGTTTCTATGTCCTGACAGCATTTAACTTGTAGAGCAAATTTAGACAGGAAATGATATATACATGAAAGTTTTAGAGAGACCCCAAAAATTGTTGAGCTGAGATTTGTCGGAAAACATGGTGATTTATTGTAGAGTGCCCTTCCATGTGACCTAATGTGAACAGTGTCAGCTCCTTTTTACTGTTTCATTCTATATCTTTGGTTTGATGGCACAACATCTATAGATCTACGGCCATTGCATGCCGTCCGAGTCAGTAGGATCGTTTGTTGATTCATGTTAAAATGGTGGCAGCATGCACTTTTTGTTGTTTGGGTTTGAGGTGAGATCAGTGCGTGAAAGTTGTCTGTAATTCCGCAGGATTAGTCGATTAGGAAACTTCAGGTCTTCATAATTTGATGATTGTGTGGGTTTCTTCTACCAGTCTTCCTAACTATTTGGTTGTTCTTTTGGAATTCTGGCTTGCAGGTTGGTAGAGGGATTCGGAGGCTCACGAAACACCCAAAGAAGAAGATCCAAGCTTTTGCTTCTGACTTGGTTCAGATTTGGAAACAGATAGTTACTGAGGAATCAAATGGATGCAAGAGAAAAGAAACTGAGACTGGTACGAATCCTGGAAAGGTCGGGAATGGTGACAGTAATGAGGTCGAGAAGGATTCTCCTGTCATGGCTGAGGAGGTTCCTGTGACTGCCATGTCGAAGGCCAGGAAAATTGTGGACGATGGTACCCCCGGTTCCAATAAGGTCGAGAAAACAACCGTAGAAGAGAAGTCGGATCGTGCCATCAATGAGCTGCCACCAAATCCCAGATTTGAAAAGCCGGTACCTCTAGTTAAGTGCAACGATCCCATGAGGGACAGAGTTCGGGAACTCCTCCACGAGGCACTGTCCAAGGTTTCCGGTGAGGCTGAAGAAGACATGATCGAGGAGGTGAATGCATGTGACCCTGCCAGAGTCACGGTCTCGGTAGAGTCCATGATGTTTGAGAGGTGGGGAAGGATGAATGGCACCTACAAGGCCAAGTACCGCTCGATCATGTTCAACATCAAGGACCAGAACAACCCCGACTTCAGGAGGAAGGTCCTCCTAGGGCAGATTGAGCCGGAGAGGCTACTGACCATGACGACGCAGGAGATGGCGAGCGACCACCGGCAGAGGGAGAACCAGCGGATCCAGGAGAAGGCCATGAACGAGTGTGAGCTCGGGGTTGCCCCAAAGGCCACAACAGACCAGTTCAGGTGCAGCCGCTGTGGGCATAGGAAGTGCACTTACTATCAGATGCAGACGAGGAGCGCGGACGAGCCCATGACCACTTATGTGACCTGCGTTAATTGCAACAACCACTGGAAGTTCTGTTGATCTGCAGTTCATGCATGCTATTCAGAGATTGTGATCCATTCTTTAGATGTCGGTTTAGGTTAGTGATTGGTTGTCGATCATAGGAGCAGCTGTAGCCTAGAGGGTTGTAGAGTCTAATCCAGCCGTAAACCTCAGCGTCGAGTGGTTTCTTAGCATTTTTCTGTTATCGTGACATTGTAACTTTGTGTTTGAGAGTATGGTGCTGCCTGATTCATCAGATGCATACTTTGCTTCTAAGTTTTAGATTGTTAAGACTGTCATCCGAGTCCTCTCATGAAATAAATCTGGTGGCATTCCTTGTTTCGGCTCTTGTTTCGATTTTTTCATAGCCGCATAACCGCAGCTTTAACCTTAAAAAGTAGCCCAACATAACCTTCAAATCCAAACAAGAAGACCATGTATATGCAAATTTTCAAAAGCATGGGATATATTACTCAACACTATTTACTCCAGAAGAATTCGTCCGATCTTCAGAAATCCAAGAACTTGGTGTAATACTCGCATGTTACTGGACTGATAACACCGTCAGGCGAACAGTGCTTGATCTGAGGGCAAACTCCACAAGGAATTGAAGCCATGGCTGAGACCTTTGGTTCCTTCCCAGCCCCAGGCTTCTTGGCTAATTTATAACAAACTCTGCCTATAGGAATAGAGAAGAACTCCCCTAGTCCTGTGCTCCTAACCTCCAGTACCTCGTTGTCCAGTACCAGAGTCCTCAAGATCTCTGCAATCTGCTGATTTGAATACTCGACATTGAACAGTTTTGAACTCTTGATGGCATCGGAGATCATGTCCACGGTCGCGACTTTCAGCCTCGAGATGTATAACATACAGCTTTTCCTGACAGTGTCTATGAAGGCCGTGTCAAGGGCACCTTCATGGTACCATGCCCCGCCAGTGACCTCTGCTGAAGGCTCGAACTCGGACGCCATTAAGTGCTTCCTCCCCTTGTACTGGACATTCATCACCTCTTTGATCAGGTTCTTGGCCAGCAGCGACTTGAGGGATTTATCAACCACATTGGAAGGAAGCTCGGTGTCCCTTTTGATGTCCCTTGACCATATGCCCATATCTTGCTTGCTTTTGATAAGATCATATAAGATCTTCTCTTGCTCCGACAAACCCTGTGTTGGCACGGCCGAGCCAGGTCTCTTCCTCTTGCTCATTTCCTGCTTTGAGAAAACAATAGAAATAACAAGAAACACATAATGCTTCATTACAATCCTTTCTACTGATTTTTCGTATGAGCAGCCTACCCTACAAATCGATGCATGCTTGTCTTCTTATAGCTGTCAGCCTGTCATTGAGAAAAACATGTCAACATCACTGTGTAAAATCATGGATCCGCATTTTCACGGTCTCCTTCTTTTTCCTTCCTTCCCAGGGACGCCAATTCAGTAAGCAATCGCAGTGTAAGTCTAACAGAGAATTCATCTATAAGCTGTCCAGCAGCACAATAAAAATACAATATTTTGCTGATGGATGAATTCATCATCACATCACCAACATGACTAACTCTCTCAAGACTAACTCTATAAGCTTACAATTTTGTCGACCTTCGTTATGATGAAAATTACTAAGCTCAAAATGATTCATCCAAAAATTTCAGATTGATCATCTTTCCTCAAATTAGCATATCCTTGATCAGGTGCAAAGCACAAGTATCAATGCAATTTCGTTGGGCTTAACTCCACCATGGGAATTCGTGGTTTGCCCCTTCAACTCACTGGACCGATTAAAAGTTATGGGCCGATTATTACTCGAGTTGATCTGATTAGCAACATTAGTTTTGAAATGCTCGTTTGCTTCGTCTAGCTAGATCGAGAGGTCCTTAGGAAGCAGTAAACATGGCATTTGACTCTTTGATGCGTATTATCATCTTAATAGACCATTGCTCTGAATATTTTTTGGGTTTGAACATGGGAATGCATCTGATGTTAGGGAATCCCCAAAACAATCTCTCGGTCAATCAGAAAATTACAGTACTGCACTCGCATTATATACACGCACAGAGAAAACCAAAGAGTGAAAGAGAGCCAAAAGAAAGTGCTTACTTTGCGTAATCGAGCTCTTAGTCCGAGCTGGGCAATTGCAGCAGCAGAGAGATTCTTGGATTCGAGGCTCGGGCGTAGACGGAGAACTGATTGCTGAGGTCAGGAGGAGCGGCGGAGATCGAGAAACCTAGATTGACAGAAAGAGACGCAAGAGAAGAACTGGGACGGAGCACAGCGATGTACGGTGATGAGAAAGGACCGCCGGAGGAGAACCGCCACGGAGACTAGAAAGTGCCACCAGCAAGAGGGCCTACCATGTCTGTGTAGGGTTTGAAGAACGGGCCGGTCCAGAAAGATAAAGCCCGGGAACGGCCCATTAATATTACGTTCCGGGCTTCCACGTGACATTTCAGGAAGCAGCTTTTCTTGGTGGGCTACGCTACATCAGGCTCAAGTCTCCAATAATTCATACCCACGGGTAGGGATGACAAAAGTGACCCGACCCGCTGGTCGATCTGACCCGACCTGCAATGGGATGAGTAAAAACCCGGCCTGTGCAACGGGCGAGGTGGCCTGCGTCTGTCACCGGACTTCCCCCGCCCCGATCCGTCCCGCTAGATTATATAATAAATTAACTAATAATCACTCTATTTAGTTAAAATTATGTAAATTCTAACTATTTTACATTTATTTAACCATATTATTATAAATATATAAATTTATATTACATTTTATGTGATATTAAAATATTTTTTAATTAATCAAAGTCGACTGGTTTTCAAAAGCCCGCCCTGCCTGGCCCGGCCTCGCCCCGCCCCCACTATTGCCATCTCTATGCACAGGCATGTCTACAACCAACACGACCGCAGTGTACTCTTCTTGCTTAATCATATTGCAGTCAAATGTTTGATAGTTGTCTGTGTAGTGTATACTCTCACACAAATCAACAAATAATACAGCAAACAACTAGAAGAATCCTCTCCCAATTGCATGTCCACTTTCTATATGCTTTTCACACATTTATGCTTATGCAACATAAAACTAAACAATCTCCATCCACTTTGAAGGAATGTAAAAGCAGAACGATGAATCAGCTATTATCTCACAGGCCTAAGATACAGCAGATGACGACGCTCACGGACTCTCCCCGGTTGGTGAAATTGCACCATTGGCTCAAGGACGACCTTACCTCTTAAAGACTTTACTTACTGAAGAGTAACCCATGAGCTGATGAAGCGGCGAGCCCCTTATATCTCGAGGGTCGACCGGGGGATATTTTGCTTCGTTTATCTCATCATCGTCAGAGGCAGAGTATAACTTGATTGCGTCGGTGGAGATATCATAGTCTCCGGCCTCAGAAGGTGGAGGTACACGAGCATCTGGCTTGTAAGGGACTACACGAGTACCATTCTCGAGCGAGAACTTTAAGACCATTGAGCAAGCTCCGCACCTCACCCGATGGCACCTCTTCCTGAACACGAAGGAATCTTCTGGCAGCTGAAGAATCTCTGAGCAATGGTAGCAAGCCGTGAACGGAGCGGCCCTACCAATAGGCCGTAAGTGTCTCTTCAATAAGTGATCTTCCCTCTCCCGATAATACTTCCTTATTTTCTGAAGCTCATAGCTCGGATCGCTGGACCTGACAGAGAACTCAGATCCCGTGTGCTGCTGTGGACTCGAAGGCCATGAGCTGTAAGGACCATAGAAATTCCTCCTCCCGGTGTTGAGAATGCTTTTGTTATAGAGGGGAGGTGGAGGCAGAGGCTCAGATCGTTGACGGGCTCGAGGTATTTGGCCCCAGGGAGAGTGATTGGGACGGTGAGCAGAGAAGGGTATTTTTGAAGATCCAAAGTTTCTTGCCCATGGATTACGTCTTGGAAAGCTTAAGTCCAACGGGCCCTCCTCTTCAGGCAGCTGATGACTGTAGTATGCAGCCCAATTCGTTCTCCCATCAAATCGATCAAGATTACATGATTTCTTAAGCTGATCCTCAAGCTCGTAGACAAATTGCAGCAACCTCATCTTGTCCTCCTCTTCAACGTACTCCTCAGGCGAGCGAGGTAAATGATAGCTTGAACTCTGTGGGAAGAAACTGTTGCCACTTTGGTCCGACGAACCTTCGTCCTCATATATGGATCTCGGTTCCTTTTTATAGACAGGAAACCTGGGTGGTAGCTCATTATTTGTTCTATATGCTGTCCCATGTCTACCGCGAAATCTGCTTCTTGATGTCTCAAGTGTCTCATCGGACACAAGCTTGTCTTTACCGAGCCTCTGACTTGATAAACCAAAGTTCTGCTCATCCTTCCATGAATTTTGCTTCATGCTATTTCTTTCCCAATTATGGAAGTGATCTGCTGGAGCATCAAAGGAAGAGATGCTTCCATCGTGAGGATGATGGTAACCTTGAATCACTGGTGGAGGCCTGCACGAATCTCCAATATTTGTATCCCCAAACTCAGAACAAGGATCTACATACTCTGTGCCTGCAAATGTTTCTTCTGACATCATACGCTTATGAGGAATTCTCATCAGCAGTTTCTCTTGCTCTTCACTCAGATCGCCACTATCGGTTTCTTCCCGTGACTCTGCTCTTGTAATTGGCGAGATCTCTCCATTCGTTTGCTCATCTTGATTTGCCTTTTCAACAAGCTCAGGAGATGAACCATGTCCATTTGGTATTTCATGTCTTTCCCTGTTGCTGTTGCTGAACTCGGTCCCGCCGTCTCGGTCATGGTTGTGATTCATAGACATGTCCAGCTCTTTCACAATACCAAGGTCTGGAGAACGCTCTTCTGGGAAAGGAATGACTGTTTCTTTGTCAAAGTCATTGGATTCTTTATTCTCCTCCAAACCTTTAACCAGCTCATCTCTTGAAGCATCTGTCGCTTCCCGCGAGTCTGATCTTATATCTTGGGTACTATTCTTTCTGTGTTTTGCTGCATAAACATAGAAGAAATTGCAATCTATGATATACTGAAACTCCCAATGGTTAATTATGGAAAGCTTACAATTTACTAATAATCAATATTCTGTATGTTTGATCACAAATTTTAACATGACATACCTTGGAGAATGGTTTCACACCCACCGCATATATAAACAGGAACATCTGCATACTCGGGAAGAACTTTCCGACACTTGGGACATTTAACAAACCGAACCGTGGGAGTCATTTTACCGGTCACCTTCCCTTAAATCCTCAATGCTGCAAATCAAAATCGCCCTCCAGCAAAATTTGAAATCTCAAAACCAAAGCTCAACAATGAAGAACATCGGCAGCATCCCCCTGCAGTAGAACCAGCATTGAGCAACCAGCTAACTCATAAACCCAAATACTCAATCAAGCCAGTTTTTTGAATCAGCGGCATATCTTTAAGCCAAAAACTTCAATAATTCTCCATGACCAGGCAGCAAAATTGAAGGGTATCGATTGACTATCAATTTCTACCTCAGAGCTAAGAACATCTATTACATAGACGTGGCATCAAGAGAGCTCACAGAATCGGCATAAGAGCAGGATAAACTAAAACCCCGAATAACACACACACTCATGGCAGATAGCTCATTGCACTCAGACTATAGCACCAAGATGTCAAAACGTAGAAAAGCAACTAAGAAACTATAGAAACAAGCACAGTTCTCCAGAAAGTTTTCAAGTGGAATCTTCCCGTTTCCTAACCATCAAGAACTTATCTACTGAGCAACAGGATGGGGACTGCTGATCACTTCTCTACCGTCTGAGCAACATGATCTATCGGGAAAGCATATTAATATCATTAAAACCTCAAACAGCACGAGTCGCCAGTTTCATAGCGTAATTGATAATCTACTTGGTTCTGCGACAGCTCAAGTTAATACAGTATCCAAATCTTCTGGAATGCAGCAGACACTGAATTAAAGCTGAGATTACTTCGAATCGAGACTTGCAGGCTACACTCCCATCAAGAGCTGAACTCCTAAACCAATCAAATGCCGAGAAATAAAAAGAAACAGCAGAAAAAGGGGATACAATGAACGCATAGACGAGCACCTTCTTTGCTGAACTTCAAAGTCCAGCCAGCCAGAACCGAAATTGAGGTCGATCAGGAGGAACCCAAGTAGAGACCCAGTTCATCAATCGACTTCTACGAGCCAGAGTTGCCAAAATATTCGGGATTTGGAAGGAAAGCGAAAGTGAGGGGGCGGGCGAAGGACGATGAACAGCTCAATCAAGATAAGCGAGCATTAATTGTAGCAGTCCCATCTTTGCGAGCTCCCAACAGTAACAATAGCAACAATAAAGTAATAAATGGAGAAATGGGGCGCCAGTGTGAACGAAACGAACCCCGGCTGGAGAGCAAGCAGACCCGGAGAAATTTCCCGGTGAAGTTCCTTTCTTTGCCCCCGAGGTCACGAACTGATTGCGACGCCGTCTGGAGTCCCCGACTCCTCCACTCCACTGCTCGTCTTTTCTCCTTGTTGTGCTCCCTCTTCGCCTCCGCTTCTCTCTCTCTCCACCCACTCGTTCCTCCCTCTCCCTCCTCCTCCGTCGCCCGTCAACGGTGAAGCGAAGAAAAATAGTCTTTTTTATTTTAAATTAACACGGAGACCGATTTAATGCTAAATATGATTGGAAGATGACAGCTTTTCCCATTAGTCCAACTGACCTGTTCCACTCATGGAGGGCGGGAAGGAGATTTGACAAGTTCTCTCATGGAAACAGAACACGGAGAACTGGTTTCCGCAGCCCATGATTTCCGAATTCTCTCACCAGACGTTTCCAGTATTGCTCCGGCCAAGCACCCCGAAGCTAGGCCGGATTTCTTTGTCGGCCGGGGCTGGCCAAGGGAGTTCGAACAAGTACTAGACCGACCCCGGTAACTTCAAAATGGGAATGCTTGTGGAAGCATGACAACCATATCAAAGGGAGTCGGTATTTGACTTTTTCTAACAATTCTTGTCGGGCAAGACTGTTGCTTTGATTCGCGTGGTGTGGAACGAGTCAACTCCGGTTTCATTTTTTGGTGTTTTTTTTAATGTATAAAATAAAATGATCTTTTTTTTGGTCGCCAGCCACGGTATCCAAGCAGGCCCCACCAGCGGTGAGATGACATCTTTCAGCCAACCATACTTGACTAATCCGTTGGTCGCCCCGGGTCGCACGCCTGGCAATGGCGGGTGAGGCTCCCAAGAGGGGTGTCTGCGTACGTGAGGTCTCGAACCCGAGACCTCCTTAAGCGGCACCGAGCTGCTTACCACTCGGCCCAACCCCTCTTGGTGAAATAAAAATTAATTAATTCTGATTGGACATAGCTCATCACAGTAAAGAAGTGGTACTTACTTAACACGTGTCCTGCCTCATGTAATTAGGTACCTTTAATAGAACATTCGATCGTTGACTAAACACAGTAACCTTTGGGCTTTGAAATTAGTGGCCTAGTTTGGCTAATACAATACGGAGAAATTCATAGGCGATCCCTATCTCATTAACCAATGTAATATATTACTAATTAAATTGTAATATATGGGTAAATTTATATTAATTATAATACAAATTGTAATAATTATTTTTAATTAAAATAATTTAATTAATATTCATCATCACTTTATTATAAAATAAGATTTCACATATCTATTAAGATTTTATTCGTCTATTACGTCTGAATACGATATGGTCAAAAAGAACTGATAAAATTATCTTAATTAGTCCGGTGATTGTAATAATAATCGCGTAATTAATACTTCACAATAATGTAATTATTACCTAATTATTCCTGGCTGGGGTAATTTGAGAATTTCTCTGGTGCCAGCTGTATCATCCACGTGGCACCGGGTGCACCGTCCGATTAGATCGACAACCTCATCTTGACGTGCCATGAACCTTGACCGGACGACCTGGGCAGCAGCCACGAAACGCGGATTGGTCGACCAAGATTACGCGCTGCGCTCCTTATCGTATGTCTGGAAAAATGTTTGGTTTTATCGCAATATTGAGGAATTTCTATGTGGATCGAATCTCCAGTTCGGAGCTACTGCAAAATTTCTAGATCCGTTGGTGATCGTTTGGCTGGTCCGTTCTTGGCACAGAGTCGGGATGGCCGGTGCTTACCTGGCTCCGACAATGTGGTAACTCATCAATTTTCTCGTATTTCGATTCCTACAATCACAAATTGACTAAGAATTGACTAAGAATTCGTTGTATTTTAATGTAATTCTTTACGCTAGCTCCAAATTTACCTTTCTTATTCGACCTCCAAGGGTTTGCACCCTTCGTGGTTTCCCGTTTATTTTCCGTGAGCATCCGACGGGGCCAGATCATGGGCTTGACGGTCCACCTGGCCCGGCTTGCGTTAGGCGTCAAAGCTCCGAACTGGCTAGGCTTGACGAAGATGGCCCAAATATACTTTAGTGTTGGAAGTAAGGGGTGTATATGTGTATAGAGTAAAGTTAGAATCGACAAGAAGCTACCCGAGCACCTTATGAAATTCAGGTAGGTTTCAGGTTAGGAATCAAGAAAGGAATTGTTTTTAACCGGTTCTGGTTTCAATTTTGATGCATATAGAATCCGAAAACTGATAATGGAACCGACTATATAGTAAACCGGTTCGTGCACTGGGTAGGCTTGGGCTGGCCTTCTTCTTTCAATGAGCCTATAGAAGAGGCCCAAAGCAAGGCAGTTCGGCTCATGATCAGGCCAGGCTTTTACCCACATAATTCTTCTTTCGATTATAAAAGAGACCCGATAAATAAGGCACCAAGATCTCCTAATTCCAAGCCGAAAGTGATCCTCGCAATGCATAAGTGATCTTTGCTTATATTCCAAGGAATGTCTTTCAACACCTTGAGAAGCAGCAATAGCAATACAAGCATCAAAGTCCAGATGGTCAATCACACGAAGTTCATTTACTCAATCCAGAGAAGTTATTTAACATACAGCCATGTATCAGAAGGAATGAAATGGAGGTAATTTCGCCAAGAGCCTAGCCAGCAGCTTAAGTTCAAACCATCTCCGATTCTCGAACCTCCTCAGTGTTGCCATTCTCGACGTTCCCATTCCCATTGACGTTCCCGTTCAGTGACCCGGCGGAATGACCATTGCCATGGCCATCGTACTCCTCGGAAATCTCCTCAAGCGACTTGCCCTTCGTTTCTGGGACGAGGAAAGTGAAGAGGAACCCGAGCAAGTTCACCACAGCGAGAGCTATGATTGCCTTCTTCTTGCCGCTGTCTTCCTGAGTGTACTTCTGGATCCAGAATGCCCCGATGACCGCCCCAGCCTTCCCAGCTGCAGCCGAGATCCCATGGCAGGTGGACCGGAGCCGAGCCGGAAAGAGCTCGGCCGGCACTATGAATGTTGTGCTATTAGGCCCAAAGTTGGCGAAGAAGAGGGTGAGTCCATAGAAGAGGATGAACTGGAAGGCATGGCCATTGCAGTAGTCCCTGTCATGGTCCGGGGGACACTTATCTCCCCGGAAATGGCGGTACCGGAACCCGAGGATTGCCATGAATAACGACATCAGGAGGAACCCCATCAGCTGGATCACGAACCGCCCGATCCGGTCGATCAGGAAAACCGTGAACCAGTATCCCGGAACTGTTGCAACCAATGAGACCACGAACATGGCCTTTGAGATGCTGAAAACCTCTTCGATCGCATTCATCCATGTGGCCGATTTTATATATCCGGTTGCCGGGTATATGTCCTTCTGTGCAAGCTGGAGGCTGTAGAAGGCGACATCGAGGAGGAACCATGTCGAGGTTGTCCCTAGAAGGTGAAGACCGTGCCTTTGCATGAACTGAGCCGAGAGCAGTCCGTAAGTTGGCTGGGGAGTGGGGTCATTTGTTGGCTTCTGGGGTCCCGGTTTGTCTAGTACAATGTCCACGTCTAGGACTTTGGCCATGTCCATGGCGGCCTTCTCATGGTTGCCCTTCACAAGAGCCGTGTACCGGGCGGTTTCTGGCATCTTCATCCGCCAATAGTAGGTGAGAGCTGCCGGCACGGCCCCGAACATGAGCACAATCCTCCAGACAAAGTCTGCTTGGGGCTGGGTCGATGACACCGCTTTCTCCCTGAACATCGGTGCTGGGTAGACATCCAGGAAGATCTTCGAGACGATCATCGCCACTGCGCCGGCAAACACGATTCCGACACCCTGCATAGCAAACACCGCGGCTATGAATGCTCCACGAGTCCTCTGGTTCGCATATTCGGACATAATGACTGCAGAAAGTGGGTAGTCTCCTCCAATGCCGAATCCTAGCCAGAACCGGAAGAAGCACAAGGTCCCGATCACGCTCCGGGCCGTGGACCCGAACGAGAGCCCGGAAGCCAGGGCGCACCCTACCATCGTGATCAAGGTTATCCCATAGACCCTTTTCCGCCCGAGCTTGTCCCCTAGCCAGCCAAAGAAGAGCTGACCCGCAAGAGTACCGCACAGGGCGACCCCAGTGATCGCATTGTTGATGTGCGGCGGGAGAGCTCCAGGGCCGTGTTTCGCCGGATTGTAGTAGTAGAGACGACCCAGCAGCTTCGTGACAGCGGTGATGCAGAAGAGATCGTATGCATCAGTGAAGAAGCCCATCCCGGCAATGACTATCGCCTTGAAATGGTAAAGTTGGGTCTTGGCATTGTCGAGCTCTGCGAAGACGGCCGAGGCCCGACCTGCTGATGCCATGGATCAAATTTGAGTTCGGAACACGTTTTCCTTGCCAAGGATTGTGTCTCTATATATAACTGACCGTGGAGCTTATTCCATGGTTTTCGACAGCTTTGGACAGGAAGCTGCTTCATAGTCTTGTTGCAGTATTAAAAGGTCATACAAGAAATTCTTCGTTGTTTCCAACGACATGTATGTATTAAATGACTTGCTTGGGCTGCAACCTATTTGTTTTGAAGTCGAAAGCGCCGGCCAAGAAGCTTTCTTCCTCGATGCGTATATACATTTCTGATTTGTTTCTCTTATTTCGGTTAATCCGCTCGATCGACAACGACGACATTTTCCATCTGTTTCTTCCCTTTGACATGTCCTAAGTATTCTCAGGATATTCTTGAAGAAAGGTGCGGAGTACATAGATAGCAACTCCTGCGTCCAGCTTCCACGTTGATCCTCGCACCTGTCCTGTTCCTCCTATTTAAACATCACAGATAGGTAAGGACTTTCCTAGGACTCGCCTCCGAGAAAGAAGCCTACTAAGTTAAGTTCCTTGGAGATGGAGAAGATTTGTACTGCTGCAGGGAGAGCCTGGTTAGTGCCCACATTGTTGGTGGCATCTCTGTTGCTTTCCGGTACCCTTGCAGGTCTCTCCCGAGCTCTCACTAGTTTTCGTTCACAAAACCAGGATTTTGCTTTTCTAGTTACCTTTAGCTGTCTCATCATTGCCGTTCTTTGATATGTTCTTTCAAAATATTGCAGATGGAGAAACCAAGAAGGCTAAAGATCCAAGAGCGAATGTGAACCTAAGCCCCTTTGAGAAGTGGATAAGTGTTGGAGAGTGCCTCCGGAACGTAATGATCTTCAAACCTTTCTTGGTTGTGTTTTTTATCTAACGGTGTTCAGTCAATCTTTGGCACTGAACCACAACTCTCGACTTAAAATCTCTATACATATTTAAGAAGAGAGGAAGCTGATGGAAGATCCATGTCAGCCTAAGGCCTTTCACGATTACCCGGCATTTGTAGAGCATGACAAGTAACACGAACAACTGAATCCTATGCATGTGAACAGACATCGCAGATCTGCGATAAGTACACGCTGACGATAGAGGGATGGATGAATGTAACGAGCGCCGACGGAGAAGCGTTTTGTCAGGATGGAGGCTGCAAGGACCACACACTGGCTGTTTTAGCATGCATCCATGATGTGAAGAGAGACATCAGGTTCGGGAGCCGGGCATCGCTGCAGGATATCAACACGACCATCAATCATGGGTGTTCCTATGGTATTGCACTTTCGTATTACAAGAATTATAAAAGACATCGAGGAATGCATGGCTTGATACATTGGCTGATAACTTGCAGGGTTTAATGGAAAGACCGTGATCTCGGGCAGTGGAAGTAGTTTGACAAGCAAGAGCAGAACTGCCTTTGCAGCATCAGTAGCACTTGTGATCGGTCTATTTTACGATTGGATGCTTTAAGCTGCAGGTGAAGTAGTATTGTATGCTCCAGTTTGAAATAACAGAGGAGAGGAACAGCAAAGTTTTACACGTATCCATCTTAAGTGATAGTAAACACTGCAGCAATAATGGAAAGTTAAAATGAATGCGAAACTTTGTGTTATTTACTTCATATTTTAGAAGCTTACGATCGCAGAATCGACAGAAAACACACGTTGGAACATATAAACCAGACAAGAACATGCTAAAGCTGCAATCCAGAATCCAAAGGGGAGAGTACACTTCGACAACATGGCATACTTCAGATTTATAGAACTTAGAGATTAAGCTCTAAGATAGATAGCAAACACAAAGGTCCCGAGAGAACCATTGTATTTGCTTCATTAGCACATAATTGACATCGATGTCAAGTCATGTTTGATGGAAATGAATGCAAGCGTAACTGCCTGCAGAATGGTGCAGTTTTTGGAAAGTAATTCCATTTCATTCTGGACTTCGATTCCCTGTGTGGCTTACTGCCTTAAGGGGTTTGAACATTTGACTCGGCCTCGGAAGATGGACGATCCTTTACTTCACTTCCTCGAATGTCCTCGATCATCCTGACGACCTCATCCATGTTTGGTCGGGTGTCTGGAACCTTCGAGACACAAGCTAGTCCAATCTGAAGCATTTGAACCATCTCTTCCTCGAAGCTCTGGAACCTCAGGAGCTCGCGGTCAAACACCTCGGCAGTCCACTCCTCTCGGACCACCGACCTCACCCATCTGGGAAGATCCACTGCATCGTTATAGCCTGAATGCTGCAACGGTGACTTTCCCGTCAGCATTTCCAGGAGGAGGACCCCGAAGCTGTACACATCGGACTTCTGGGTGACCTTTCGTGTCTCAATCACCTCAGGAGAGTTGTAGCCAATGGTTCGGGAGATAGCAGCAGTGAAGTTCATAAGTGGGGTTAGCCCGAAATCAGAGACAGAGCCATCATGGTTTTGGGTGAGGAAGATGTTGGAAGACTTGATGTTTCCATGAAGGCATTTGCCTCCACTTTCGGAGTGGATATGGGCGATCCCCTTTGAGGCTCCAAGGGCAACCTTCAGTCTTGTATCCCAGTCCAGTGGAGCTCTTCCAGCGCTTTTAGCCCCTGCAATATTACAAAGTCCATAAGAATCGATAATGTACTGTTCCAGAAGGACAACCTAGTCCAGTTGATCTAATGGAATGTACCGTGTAAGTGTGTGAACAAGCTTCCCTCGGACATGTAGTCATAGACGAGTAGCTTCTCGTCCTTCGAGTAGTAATAAGCTCGGACTGGAACCACATTCAGGTGCCTTCCGGCTCTTCCCACAAGCTCCATCTGCTGCTCAAATTCCCTCTTCCCTGCCACGACTTCCCTCAGCCTCTTAACCACAAGAGTAGTCCCATCATCCAAAATGGCCTTGTAAGCCGTTCCATAGCTTCCCTTCCCAAGAACTTCTGCAGAAGCCCTCAACAAGTCCTCGAGGTCGAAGTTGAAAGAGCAGCCATCGAAGAAGAAGAGCTTGTTCTTCTCAGGCTCCTGAACTCCGCTCCCAAAGTCCTTCGAGGTCACATTCCCACCATTGGCAGCTTTTGACTTCGAAGTTACACCTTCTCCATCCTTCTTCTTTATGCAGCACATGAAGATCACAAGACCAAGGAGGAAGACCACTGCAGAGCCTGCAATTGTCAGGGCCACGATAGTTCCAGCTCGGACTTTTTTCTTCGGGCTGACAGTTTCGCTGTGGGGAACATTGACAGGCTGTTGCTGGGATTCGTTGGAGCACTCCCTAAGGGGTTCACCGCACAAGAGAGCGTTCCCAAGGAATGAGGAATCAGGAAACTTTCTAAGAGAATAAGGAATCGAGCCGGTAAAGTTGTTATAGCTAAGATTCAGAAGCTTGAGATTTGGTGCTTCAAGATCTGGGATGCTTCCGGTGAAGGAGTTGGAGGACATATCCAAGACTTTGAGCTGGGGAGAAAGCTCGGTCGGGATAGTACCGGAGAAGTTATTGTGTTGGAGGAAAAGGTGACGGAGGGAAGGAATTGACGGCACATCTGAAGGAAGACTACCATTCAAGTAATTCGATCGGAGACTCAGGTCCCTCAAAGCATTGAGTTTTCCAAGTGTATTTTCTGGGAGTGGTCCATAAAGCCCAATCCCGGGAAGCCTAACAGAAACAACTCGGTTGGTACTCAGATCACAAGTAACCCCTATCCAAGAGCTGCAAATGGGTGAAGTGGAGTTCCAGTTGAGTTTCCGGGCATGAGGGATGGAGGAAATGAACCCAAGGAGTGCCTCTCTGTCGGAGTTCAGGTCGGCTCCAAGGAGAGGAAAGATTAGAATTGCGAATAAAGGGATCAAAATCACCGTGATCACTGCTTGAAGCTTCATTTAGTTCGGTGCTGGAATAGGATTAGTCTACACAGGTCTAAGACTGGATCTTGATCCGCTGTTGCAGGAATCAAACATTAGTAAGAGGAGAAAAGATGACTGAAGGATTAGAAAATTGGGAATCTTCTCATATATGTCATCTGCTTATAAGCAACAGACAAAAAGCCAACAAAAGGGACTCCCAAAACTTTCATACAATGATTCATATTTTTTACCAAACACTCAGCAAAGAAATGTTTCGTGGAGTACCGAAATGCATATCCTGGTAAGAACTTCAATTTAAATTGTGAGAAAAGTTGGCTAAAAATGCAACCTTTACGGGACAGAATCTAAAGGGCTCAAAGCTGTAAAGATATCCAAATAAATAAAGAGGAAAGAAAAGCAAAGCAAGGTGATTTACTGAGAATCCAAAGAGAGTATAAGTCCCATTTTTTTCCCAAAGGAAAAGCGAAGTGTTCGCTTTTTTTTTACTGCCAAAGGAGATGCATTTGAAACCAATAATGCCCTGCTTTCTTCCCTCAGAATTCAAACTAGATGGACTTCAAAGACTCGGATCAATGGATGAGGAAGTATACAGTGTAACAGGATCGGATTTCTGAGAAATTGACGAGCAACTTTCAAGGAAAAAACCAAGAACACTCGGACCAAAAAGAGGAAACGAAGCAAAGTACATCAGCAGATATAGTGGCAAATTTAAGAAGCTTACAGTTGCTCCTATGAACCTCTGTCAGGACCTGGAGATATCATGCTGTGCCTGACTGGTGAGATGACGAAGCTGCAAGAGAAATATCCCCTCCCACCATTAATGGGACTGAAAATGAAATGCTGGTGCAGGATATTGATCTAAACTTCTGATTTATGTTACACGACCCTTCGCTTTCACTTCATTGATTTTTCAGAGGGGATCAATTAATGAGTGCTTCCAAAGAACATCCATTTCTTTTATCCTCTGCTGTTTCGGACAGACATGGGAAGAAGTTGTTGGTGAGGCTGAAAAAGCAGAGGTGAATGACAGTACAGAGAAGCTTGGAAGTAGGGAGACACTGCAAAGTGCAGAAATATGACAACAGATGCGAATGTTTAGTGTCCTCCTCCATTTTTCTTTTAACCATGGAAACAGTTGGGGGTTGGTTTAACAAACAGTGCCATGATGGGTGAAATGAATAGTAAAAGGCAATTCGCATGATCCGAGCTGAACATGCTTCGTGTATAGCTCCTTGGCATTTCACGTCAGTTAAACTAACTCAGAGCATGTCCAGAGCCACCCCACACGATTCAGAAACATAAAAAGTGTCAGAAACCAGTTCTACACAAGCACATGGAAATCTGAAAACAGTCCTACCAGATGACTGTTTTCGAAAACTTCCTCCAAACCAGCTGACACTGTCAAAAAATTTTTTTTTTCAATAATCTAATGTCAAGGCATGGAGAAACTCTTAAGAGAGACCAACAACGAACCCTTCAGGAACCCTTTTCCTGTAAAAGTTAAAAGCAGAGGATTCAAACGCAGAAAGGTCATGGAGCATTATGGCTTATTTTGACTTGAAGTTTTGAGGGACATCAACAGCATGATGGTCCTCTCCATAACAAAGAATAAAGATGGCAACTGTATGAAATCAATTTCACATGGTAGGGTCCTCTCCATCCACTTTCAAAACCCTAATGACTCCAATTTTTTCCAGGTTCTGCTCCATAGGGTTCTTGCACTCAGTACAACAAGGAAATCCCATTCTTATTCACTCGGTCCATGAACATCCTACAAATCTTGAATCTAACTAAATTTATGTGGAAGCATAATTTGCCACGCCTTGTAAAGCTCCATAGCACAATGATTCGCCATTGTTAAACAGAAAAAATATAACTTTTTAACAAAACCGAAAGTCTCAACAGAGTTAAATCTAGTATTGCTGTTCCAAGTGCACGATGTTTATCATTTGTTATCAGTTGTCGGGCTGCATCATCATTTATTGAGATGGCAAATTTGAATGTACAGGTGATGGGAACAAAAGGCTATCCAATTGAGGTGTGAAAGTGAAAGGACTACAAAACCACCATGACGGCTCTTTCTCATATGCATTGAATCATTTATCATATTAATCTTAAGTTGAGACCGAGACAATAGGACAGTAACATCAGATGACACAGCCGAAAGTTTTAGACCAGACTCATAGTAGGGTCACCATTGGAGAAAGAGACACAAACTCAGTTAATGATCCTAACCTTCCCCTTCAATAATTTTCACCCAGCGCAAGTACGAATCCTTTCCTTCTCCATGACTGAAAAAAGTTGCAACAAAGGAGAAACGTACTTTGTACGTGGTACTTCTCAGCTTCTAAGAAAAGTTTGTGAATCCAAGAACCACCGTTTGGCTTTCTCTTGACATGTCCTACCGAGAAGTAGCAGGTCCATCTTTGACCGAGCACTGGGATCGGTGGTATGGTAAGGCAGAATCAACAACTGAGGTGAAGGCAGAACCAACAAACAAAGAGAACATAACACTGACTGAGTCACAAGCAAAAAGGTCTAGTTTGAATTCGATGGCAAGATAGTGATGCAGAGTGCAAAATCCTCCAAAGTTATTGTATCTAAATAAAGGAGATAGTTTATGCCGTCGCAGGGAGGAAAGCTCTTCCTGGCTGACGACCGGCCAGAGGTCCATGACATCCAAGAAGCTGCAGAATCCAAATTAGAAAAGCAAAAGAAACTCCTCATCAGTTAATCAAGTAAGCTGTGAAGAAACCCAAGCCAAAAGGAGAGACCAGCTTGGGCATGAAGGACTAGGTAGAAGCAAAACTGTGAAAGCCACCTAAAGTCATAAAGAGCCCAAGGGAATTGGAACTCGAAAAGGCAAATTCTTCAAAGTAGGAAAAACTGAGCATATAAGGTATGTTGGGATCAACTACAAGCAACGCAATGACATGGATGTCTCAAAAAGGTACTCCACCAAAAATACAGGTATTTGCCAGCAACGACATAGTGGAGACAGCCAATCAATATCACACCTATGGATGCATAAGATATGTATCGAATTGATTCTTTTTAATGAATCAAATGTAGAGTGAGAGGGTCAAACTTGATGTGTCACCTTAGCATTCACACCATCTGGCATGATTCTGTTCTCCGATTTCCACCTCAAGTAATCAGCGCGGCTGAACTTGGTGAATCCCCTGAAAATCAATCCAGAAATTTTGAGTTATATCAATCATACAAGCAAATACAATTCAACAGCTTTGCGATAACGGGGATGTGAGTAAATTTGCAGATGGCTTTGATCTAAAACATCCAACTCTGTAGGATAAGGTGAGGAAAAGGATCCCGGAATAAGCCTTCACTCTGAAGTCAGTTGAAACTTTATTTATTTGTAGCATAAATATGGATCCCATACCACTTTCTGCTGACAATGATCTTTTGGCGACCAGGAAACTTGAACTTGGCACGACGAAGGGCCTCCTGAGCATGCTGGCTGTTACTATCCTTGCAGCGGACGGACAGGAGGACCTGCCCAATGCTAACTCGAGCACAAGTACCCTGAGGCTTCCCAAAGGCACCTCTCATACCAGTCTGGAGCCTATCAGCCCCAGCACATGAAAGCATCTTGTTGATACGAAGGACATGGAACGGGTGGACCCTCACTCTCAGATGGAAGGCATCCTTGCCAGCAAACTTAGCCATGTACTTGTTGCAGGCTATACGTGCAGCTTCGAGGGCCTCGCTCGAGACATTTTCCTTCTCCCAACTAACCAAGTGGACACAGAATGGGAACTCATCCACACCCTTCTTCTTCATCCCAACATCATAAATTCTGATCTTGGGGTCAGGGACACCACGACAGTACCGCGATTTTGGGTACGGCTTGTTCTTGATCTGGCGGTAACACCTAGCTGGTCCTGCAGCAAGAAAAACATCCCCTCAATTTTTCTCCAACAGTCCAGCATAGGACAGTTAAAACTGCTCATGATAGATCGGCTCCCAGCCAGTAAAGATCTCATTTGCCCTTGTCTTCCTCTTACAGTTTATCAGAGTAAATAAAAAATTTCCATAATTTATCATTTAACAACACAAGAATGGGCAACTTCTCAAATTTTACAAGCCGTATTGAGCATTCTCTAGTTCATACTCCTGGCAAGAATCGGCCATGCCATTTTCTACCAGACGCCCCGGTAAGAAAGTTACAACGAAAAGCATGAATCAGCGTTTCCTCTTAAATGTGCTTCAAAAAGAAATCATTTCACAGAGATAACGAATCAGCCCCTCTTCCAAATTCCATTTTTTAGGGAAAGAGACATACAGGCTGAGCGTATTCCGATTTGCTCACATATCAACCCATGCCCAAAAAAATTCATTCAATCAATTTCGAGCACCGATCTCTCACACAGTGCATTCAAAACAATTTATTCCACCAAACAGCAACCCCACATCCCGAAGGAACCAATTCAATCGGAACTCAAGCATGGTACTCTTCCACACATCAAAGCAAAATTTTAGCATCAGGAAATAGAACAAACAGGCCGCACAATAGAGGGAAAGAACAGACTCACTTCTCCCCATGGCAAGCTCCGCTGGATTGGCCGACAACAGCCGCGAAGGAGGATGTGCGAAACCACAGAAACCCTAGATCGACTTCTGCATTAGGTGTATCCGAGGGACTGGGCCGCTGACTGCATATTGGGCCCAAACTACGAGCCCATTATGACTATAAGAGGAATTGGGCTCAGGCCCATTAAAAGCCCAGTCAGCCGCTCAGGTTTCTCGGCCCGTATTGCCGAGGCTACCTTTAGGTAGTACGATGGCAAAAAAGGATGTTTTGGCAATAAACTGGCTCGACCAAACTCATAAATCAATTAAAAAATAAAATTACAAAGTACATGGACGGAAAAGAAAACCCTAAAATATCAGCCAATTTCTAATCGAATTGATTAGATCTTCTTATTCAAATCTATTGATATATTAGAATGTCCCAATTGTATCAATTTAGCTCCCCCATGAATCACTAGAAGAAATTTTCGATATTGTACTTTATTTAAAAAGTAACTATAAAATACTAATACTCTCTTCTAATAATTCATGGTGAGCTCAACTCGCACAAAAGTTTCTCTACTGGTTTTTGCTGTGCAATTTGTGGGATGTGCTAGACATGCACGTATCTAGAAAATTCGTTCGAGGGATGAAATTTCACGGAAAAGTATTATGATGAATTCGTGATGGTAAAATATGATGATTCAAAAATATTAGATAAATGAATTCTTGACGGTGAAATATTATGATTCAAAAACATTAGATAAAATTAAGTGAAATACTTACAATATTTCACCTTTTTTTTCGAGTTTAGAGGATGATTGTCCTCATGTCTCTTGAAATCCACCCCAATACATAGATTATTTTTTTCGATGATAATGAACTAGACTATTAATGTATACAACACTCACTTTCCCTCCCATTCCCCAACTCAAAAATTTTCAAATTCCCTCACATTCTCCCCGTGAGCATTAGCACTTCATTTATGGGTTGGGGCGTCAGGCATCAGGGTGTCGGCCGTCAGAGCATCAGGCGCCTGGCGTCGGGCATCAGGCTTGAGCAGATCGTGACTTCTAGCCCCGGCCACGGTTCAAGAACCGGGCGATTTCGGTTCCGTGGCCCTCTGGAATCCGACGGTTTCGGTTCCGAACTGCGGTTCCATCCGGTTCCTAACCGGCGGCCCGGAACAGACGGTTTGAAACCCTGCCAGCTGGGGGTTAGGCAAAATTTTTTTTAATTTCTCTACGGTTCCGGACCGGTTCAGGTTTCGGTTCAGAACCGACGGTTCCGATTTCTAAGGCAGCTGGAACCGGCCCTGAACCTTAGCCCTCACGGTTCGAAGGCGGTTCCGGGCCGATTCCGGTTTTGGCCTGTTCTGGACCGATTTTGAACTGGCTGGTTCCGGGCCCAAACCGGCCCGTGGCCCGCACTAGTGACTTCGGGTTAGGAAGAGGCGGGCTGTGCAGCTTCACCAAAAAGAAGAAAAAGGAAGAGGCGAGCTAAGATGCTTGAGACAGAAGAGGGGGCAGGGAAAGAAGAATGAAGTTAGGGTTTAGAATTAGAGGAGTATTTAGGGTATTATGAAAATTTTAGTAATATATATAAATTTCTAATTTTTAAAAGTGTTACAAAGTGATACTAACTATAAAATATTTTTATTTTCTGCTCCACTTTTAATTTATATATTTCCTTTTTATGGACATTTTCTTAACTTAATATATTAGTAAATACATTTTTATAATTTTCAATGAAAAATTAATTCTAATAGTGAGAAGTCATACCAATCTTCTTTGCATTGTTCCAATTTTATCGGATATATCTAAAGAGACAATTTCAAAAATGAGGAAGTGAAAAGTAAATGCACCCTTCTTATCTTACGACGAATTTCAATTTTTTTTTACATATAATTACTATGTTTAAATTCAAATAAAAATGTGAAGAATTTAACATGAACAGTAGGATTAACTTTTTGAAATGCCATTCATGTTTTGTAATTAAAAATATTAAGATGCATTCGAATATATCCGCTATATAAATGATATTTTCGCTCAAGTTTAATTACTAAAATATTGAGTTTTTCTTTAAAAACGCTAATTTCGGTAATTATTTAAAAGATTGATACTTGTTGATAGGAATTATCTTCCATTTAATTCATAATTCTCCACTTTTTACATTTTCATTTAGATATTATTTACACTTTTATAATTAAGATAAAAATTCCAAATAGTCACTGTAAAGAACAATGAAGTTATGAACCCCCCATGCTTCTCTTCTCCATAAAGGATCGACATACTTCCCAACACCTCCAAGGCATATGCACCGTTTTATCTCGAATTCGACTTCAGGGTCCAGCTCGGTAGCTTGAGTTTCCTGAATCATGTGAACGAATAACCAACCTGTTTTGCACAAATACGAGCGATAACCGGACACTACCTAGTCAGCACCCCTAACACATAACCAACCTGTTTCCACAAATCCAAGCCCTCATTGGATTGGGGAAGGAAGGGAGGCTTATAACCGATTCATCATTCCAGCATCAGTAACCCGAACAGAACCCAAATTATCGACTTCTAGTATACGGATCAGTATGAAGCTTAGCTACAGGTTTGGGATAGAAGCAGCTGCTCAGCCTGGAGCTATCTACAATTAGAGAGAGTGGGCATATGGATGCTGTGGATATAGGAATAACTTCATATGGCAGTAGGGGCAGTAAGGTCTCCTCTTTCGTTCCATCTCGACTGCAGTAGAATTCACAGGCTCATCAGCCTTCACCTGGCTAGCTATCTGCAGCTTCCTTGAGACCGTGGCCTATACTTGCCCATAGAAGTCGCCTGAGATCTGAGATCATCTGAAACCCGGAACAGCGCTCTTTGTGGGTTTATTTCATGACGCTTGTGTACCTGAACATGAAAAATGAACGGTCTTTCACCTTCCAAAACCCTAACCCTAACCCCTCCAGAACGAAGAACACAACCCATATCAGTGAGCGCCATTGGAACATAGAAAAAGGGTTTCGAGATCACATAAAGAATGTAAACCCACAATAACAAATACCCTAACTTTTGTACTTTCAATAAACGTTTGCTGGTACTAGAAAAGGGGAAGACCATATTCAATAAATAATACATAACAAATTCATTATATAAAACATTAAAATCTCACAATTTTCTAGTGATCATTTTACACCGTTAAAATTTAAACAGTAATTTACGTAATAAATTTATTATGTAATATATACAGAATAATTAGTAAGAGAAGGGAAGGGAGCAAGGCACAGTCCCACATGAATAGAAAATTGGGCTCATGCGTACTTGGGGTTGTCTCGGTGAACTCAAAGAACTGTACTTTCTGCACTCAGACCAGTCCCATTAGCTCGATCAATTGACTAGTTTATGAATTGAAACAAGGAAAAGAGTGCCGCCCGGACAACTCTCCCACCGTGGGCCAATAGCGCCGCCCCCACGACCCCTTTTAACCGATCAAGGGGTTCAAATCGCGATCACAACCACATTGGAGACTGGACACATGGATTTTTAAGGGAGGATAGTGAGAGGGTCGAACCCTGCACCACCAATGACCAAACTTGATTCTTCCAAAGACTGTACATTTGATCCCACCAAGATATACAATATACATATATATATATGGGACTGAATGTCTTCCACAAAATTTTAGGGCTTTTGAAAGATAAAAGAAAATTGTTATTGGAAAGAGATTTATACCTGAGTTTAGCTTCAAGTTCCGATGCCAGTAGACCCCAGTTGGAGCCCGAAAGATATTAATTAGATAAGCCTGAAGAAAGTCGACATTGAAGAATGAGCAATCAATGCACAGGTTGTTTTCTGTGACTAAGTTAAGGGAAGTAGCCGGAGGAAAGAAATTGCCCCATCTGAGAGCTAATCAGGAACTAGGACTAGCAACGGCTGTACTCTGCAAATAGATCAAGTGATGCATTTTCTTTGCATCATTACCATACATACATATGGGAGACAAATGAGATAGAATCGCTAAAACCTTTGTTTTTTGTTTTGTTTTTTTTTTTTTCTTTGCTAATGAAGAGTATAAACATTAAGCAACTTGTTACAGTTCAACGAAGGAATCGTTCTGTAAAGCTCTGTGGTCAGATGAGCAACGATCATACTGGATTTTATCCCTACTGAATAGTTCGGTTCCATGGTGAAGGCTGAACATGGCTACTTCTAAACAAGGCAAGGTTTATCATCACATACAGGATCAGAGAAAAAAAGAACCAACACAACAGAATTCTGTGTTGAGGACAATATAAAGGATCAACCATATGATTCTCCGCATCAGCCACCAAAATTATCGTTACCAATATCAGGACCACACTGCAAACGTTCACTATGCATCGAAACCCTAATTCCCCAAAGATTCGAGGTGAAGAACATGAACAAACCAAAACCCCACCCCCCACCAGATAATCAACACATAAAAGCACACATAACCTGGGTAAAAGATCACTCTGCATTACCTCTAGCTCTGAATCGAATAGGATATGGTGAAGATGAGGCAACTTTGAACGGTTGAGGTCAATGGCTAAGTACACCAAGATAGTTACCAGGACAACATCATACGTCAATAGATAATGTAATTGACACATGGGGAAGATGGAAAGAAGGAGCTCCCTTCAGTCCAAGCATGGAGAAGAGGGGAAGGAATCGACTCCCGCTTCATTCACTCAGCCACCAGTAGAGGGATTTCCTGATCTCATAACCTACTAGGTGTTTGAATGAATGAGTCGGCAGTCAATTCGACCCCGAGACCAACCATGAGTGGACTGGAGGAAGCTCTCTCTCACCCCATTTCCCCGACCACTACAATCTCTCTCTATTAAGACACAATTAACAGTAATTGTAGAGATCTGCAACAACATCCTTATGAACAACAAGGTATATAGCAAAGAACTGCTGATGTACCCAACACACAGATAAAGCCTACCAGGAGAATTTCATTTTACGGATTCATCCATGATCAATCGGTTTCCTCAATTTATTTAAAGAGACCATCAAATCCAACCGATGTCAGAGCTAACAGACAAATCGGGAAACAAATTAAGGAACCGAGAGTACACAGTCATCCTATTGAATATCCTTACCTCACCAAAGCTCTGCACACAACCGCTAGCTACGACATGCATGAATGCTATGCTTTAAAACCCAATTTGGTCTCACGAAAATATCGATCAGAGCATGTCATAATTATGAAGATTCTAATTAAACCTAGGATTAGCTATGAATACACAAGCAGAAAACCTAGTAACACAGAGAAGAAGCATGGTTAAGCTAACAACGCAGCAAAATTAACACAGATGACCAGAAAGACTTTGAAGGGAACTGGAACCCTAGATCAGATCTAAGCTCCCCAGTGCTAGGGCAAAGAAAAGGTAGTTGAAGAGAACAACAGCAGGGGATGAAGATCGGATAGAAGCAATGTGAAAGCATATATAGGAATCAAAACTAAAATAGAGAAATAGAAAGAGGGGAACATGAATCTTCCAGGAAAGATTTTTGTCGAGGAATATTTTCGACTCACAGTTGTCAAACTTGAACCTTAGTCAGGAGAGTGAACGCTGATGAGAACTCAGACATGTATGAACTCATCAGGGGAAAGGTAGATGATACCTATCACAACCCACTATTCAATAGGAAAAATGGAAGATCTACATCCTACATACATATATATAGTTATAGTTATACACCTATGCGGCTGTATTAACGTACTCTAGCATGTATGTCCATATATATATTTTTATATGCATACAGAATCATCAATCAAAACTTCCCCATTAACCATAGAAAAAACTTCCAAAAACTTGATGATGGGGTCTGATTTTCCACCATTTTTAAGGAAAATGACATAAGGTTTGTAGAATGATGAAAAAACAACGAAAATAATTCCCAAAGAAGAATACATGCAGATACACATATACGCATACAATAACAACAATAACAATACTAATATCCATGGGAAAAGGAAATGGGGTGGAAAGAGAAGGAATGGATTGAACATATGAGTGGCAAAGAAGCAGGGAATGAGGGAGATAGGTGGGACTGAATTGTAATTGTGGCAGCAGTGAAGGATCAAAATCGCCATGAGAGTCAGAGACAAGAAAGGGACACAAAGATCTCCCCACATCCCACACAGTGCAGTGAGTGCACCTGCATATAGAGAGATAAACATGTATGAGAGAGTAAGTATTCAACTCGTGTTGCCATTTCTTTCACTTTCCTCGCCATTTCTGAAGTAAATTGCAGAAAGTGGAGAGAGAGAGAGAGAGAGAGAGTAAGGAAGAGAAAGCTTTGTGGGCAAATGCATAAAGAAAGAGTAGTGAGAGGAAGAGGAGCGCTGTGGAGTCGGACAGCAGAATTAGAGTGCTTGGCACTCCCTGCAGCCGACCAAGAAGAGAAATTGAAGAGGTTGCCTTCGCTTGCAAGCTCACTTTCCCCTTTATATAGGCAATTACAACTCCTTTTCTTTAATGGGATTTCAGTTTTTTGCCTTGCTCCAAAATATTGTGCACCTGAATTATATAGAAGAATTATAATGAATTTATAAGATAATTGAATATGTAATTTAGTATCTTAGATGAAAATGGTTTTGATCTCTTACAATATATATTAATAATAATTTGATATATGAGCGCCAAATCACAATAACTATAATGCAAACCCTGACCTGTCTTCGATAATCTTCCACTAATATAAGTCCGAATCTATTACGGACAGTCTTCTCTTGACTCAGGTCACTAATTTTACCAACGTTTTGCTCGCACAACATTGCACATGTTCAACACAAAATAAGTAAATGTCGTGGAATTCCTCATTGTTTGATCATTTTTTTTTTTTGTATATCTTTGTTTTTGGATAAATTTTGTGCATTTCCGATGATTTTCAAATAGTTGACCATGTCTCAAAAATTGCATTGGATTTTTTCCCATGTATGAATCCGAATGAGCCAGGATTCAAGGTAACTTTATCTCAACTATAGAACTTTTCCAATTACAGGACCCAAAATCGAGATGTTATCAAAGAAAAGTGAATACCGAATCATCTTTCACCGATCAATTTCAATAAAACCCTAGTTCATTAACTTTCAAAAAAATTCCTAGTTGATTTTGTTTCGGGTATCTGTTAACAATAGAATATTTGTCTTCCTGTTCATCAGGCTACGATCGAGGCTTAGCTAACCGAGACATACACGAGACTAGCCGACTAATCTTACACTTGTCAGCAAAAGGTTTCTAGGCTTTTTCATGTAGTACGGGCACAGTTATTATGCCTGTGATTCCACTTTCATCAGTAATTGTCCGAAATTGTTTCGGTGTTATCCGACTCGCACCGTTCAGCAATCGGATAAATGGCGTAAAGCAAGATCCAATCAGCATGGATCATGGTTACCAAGCTAGCTCTCTGAGTTTAAACCCTAACAGAGAAGAGCGTTTTTGGCGTAACCGGTATACACGTATAGCATTTAATTTTATCAGTTTATGACATCGTATAGATACTACCATGTCGTATACTTGTTACTTACAAAAGAGAGTCTTATATACAATGACATTTTCACATGGCAGTAACAACAACAAATCAAATCTAATTATTTTCTTAAACACCCAAAAAACTTATTTAATTAATTAATATTAACATAAAAGAACTATAATATAGTAATACCGTTACATAAAATATTTCTTAAAACCTACAGCAGTGTTCAGAGTTTTTTTTTTTTACTTGGATTTGCAATGTAAATATTGTAATTTGTATTCGATGGCTTTGTAATATCATATCATTTTATCAGATTCAACCAAAAATATATATATATATATATATATTTTTTTTTTGGTCGCCAGCCACGGTATCCAAGCAGGCCCCACCAGCGGTGAGACGGCATCTTTCAGCCAACCATACTTGACTAATCCGTTGGTCGCCCCGGGTCGCACGCCTGGCAATGGCGGGTGAGGCTCCCAAGGGGGGTGTCTGCGTACGTGAGGTCTCGAACCTGAGACCTCCTTAAGCGGCACCGAGCTGCTTACCACTCGGCCCAACCCCCCTTGGTAACCAAAAAAATATATTGTGAACATAAAAGTAAAAAATTCTATTTAATTATTTATTACATATTAACTTTACTAATCAATTTTATTAAATCACAAAATTTATGTATAGTGCAGATCGAATTTTTGTATATATTTGTGAATGTAATGTGCTGATAAATATATATATATATATGTGTGTGTGTGTCTTTTTTTTTTTTTTTTTGGTCGCCAGCCACGGTATCCAAGCAGGCCCCACCAGCGGTGAGATGGCATCTTTCAGCCAACCATACTTGACTAATCCGTTGGTCGCCCCGGGTCGCACGCCTGGCAATGGCGGGTGAGGCTCCCAAGAGGGGTGTCTGCGTACGTGAGGTCTCGAACCTGAGACCTCCTTAAGCGGCACCGAGCTGCTTACCACTCGACCCAACCCCTCTTGGTCTGTGTGTGTGTGTCTGTGCATATATATATATATATATGGATTGCATATGTAAAGTGGTCTTGCGAGGGCAGTCCACCTGAATATACGGAGGAATCCAGACTGGCCCCTATCTGCAGCTCAGGTCCTCTTTGACATGATAACTCACTGCTACTCACTCTGATCATCTGAGCTCATCTGATCATCTTCCCCCGTCTCAATGTATGATATATATTACGCACACACGTACATACAATATTCCTCATTGTTACTAAAAAATTTCCACAACGTGCCAAATTCTAAAAAGTTGCCCCTCTTTTTTTTTTTTTTTTGTCTCCAGCCACGGTATCCAAGCAGGCCCCACCAGCGGTGAGATGACATCTTTCAGCCAACCATACTTGACTAATCCGTTGGTCGCCCCGGGTCGCACGCCTGACAATGGCGGATGAGGCTCTCAAGGGGGGTGACTGCGTACGTGAGGTCTTTGATCTTGGGTGGTTGGTCTACAGTACAACAAATTTAAAATGATGACTCCGTAGGAGCTATAGTCGATTGATTGATGTGATTCGATATCTTGAATTCGAATTTTATAAATTGATAATATTTATATTAGAAGAGTTTTATCTCGTTTCTGTACTGACCCAGCTTAGAGCTTGAATTAGTGATGGTACTGTTGACTTTTAACTATGATGCAACATATACCGAAAAGATCAATGCTTCTACACAAACTTTAATTAAAACGATTCGATATTTCTTTATTTATTTAAGATATCGTACCGTAGGAATTTTTACTCGTTAATGAATTAAACCTGCCCATGCTTAGACTAATAATGATTGTGAAGATTGATGGATATTCTACAACCCTGCCATAGACCTCTATCCAAACAAATAATTTGATCTACCGCGTTGAGGTAAATCATCGAGTAGAACAGACCATTTGAGGTAGGGTTAGTTTTCTTTATATCAATTTGCCCCTACTATCCATGAACAACTAGTTAGCAATCATCCAATTTGAATTTAAACACAGTCAAAATTGATTCAATAGAAAAATTTATTTCACTGAACTTCTGTATATCCTACAAAAATTAATTATAACTTAACGTTAATCATCCAATAAATATGAATTGATTTAAGTTTTTTTTAAATGGATAAAATTCCTGTTGATAGAGTCTTATTCTCAGTAAATCGAACTGACTCACTCAAACTGAATTAACAAGAGTATTGTAAAAACTTTCAATACCAGTGATATAGACAAAAGGAACGTTGATCATCCAAGGTGAATAAGTAAAACTGATTGATCAAATAAAAGAAAGTTTTGTTTTTTCTCGATAAAGTGGAGGAGGAAATTTTTGAAAAAGAGAAGGGAATATTTGACGAGACAGAGAGACAAGACATGGGAGGGAGAGGAGGATTCCTTGCCACTATTGTTTTCTTCTTTATTTGTACAATGCAACATTATGTACAAGTCGAAGTGCAGTCCAAGGTTAATATGCGATCAGGTCAAGATTTCTGAAATACTTTTTCCGATCATTCCAATTTTGAATTTGATTCTGATCTAGTAAATGAATTATTAGACTAATCCTAAATTAATTACCATTATTATTACTTTTTTTTTTCGCCCGGATGCCACTATTTTTACTTAAGACATTTACAAAGGGAGGGTGAGGGAGCAGCTTTTCTGCCCATTGGGCAATCCGCCTCCGCACCTTCTTCCCCATTATTGTCTCTCGTCACTCAAATGTCTTTTCCTTTCCTTTTTGTTTTCTCTCTTATCAGTAAAAAAAATTAAATTCACATTAAAATAATAATTACTTATTTAGCTGTAAATCGTCACATCAAAGTCTGCCGTCAAATCATGGCGGTCGGGCAGCCACTCTGGCAAAACCCTTTGCAGCTCTCACCAGGGAATAACCTTTGCAGTGCCTGGTTCAACCACTGATGTCATCGTCAGAGTACGAAGAAGTAAATATTCAGTTACTAATAGGTAGGGAGTTTATTGCGTAAGTTAATATTTAAATTTTGATATATATAAAAGTGATTATCAGAAATTATAGAAATTTTACACATATTAAAATTTAATAGAAATTTATATAACAAATTTACTATATATTATATGCAATAAAAAATTTATTGTACAAGTTATTATTCAGATTTTAACGTGTATAAAATTAACTCCAAAAAATTATAAAAACTTTAGCGGTATTTAGATCCGATAGAAATTCATATAATGACATTAAATATTTACTTACAGCAAAGAGGAGGTGCAATTAGGAGAGATTTGTTTTGCGGTATTGTAATTTTCTAATATATACTAACTCCGTATCAGAAATTATAACATTTTATTGAAATATATTCTTTTAATTTAAAGAAGAGTTTTAACTTTTCTAAAAAAGAGTATAATGAATATCCTACTCTCAACTATATAAGAAAAAGTATAGAGAATTTTCTACTCTTAATGAGTATTCTTTTTTATTTTTCTTTGTTTTTAATATTTTCATAAATTTTAATAATTATCCATTTATATTCTTTTAATAATTTACACATTTCTTCCACATTTTTCTAGATGGATAGTTTACGATAAAAAAATTTATATCCGTGGGATGTAATGAGCATATAAAACAAGAAAATATTATATATTCATAAAGTATCTTTTAGGCTAAGTTTTCAATATTTTTGTTATTTTATATAACTTAATGCAATTTTAAAAAAAAATAGATGTATAAACATGTCAATATTATAAAATAAGAAAATCATTAATTTGACAATTTTGCATATTATCTTTCTCAATTTTTCTTTGATTGGATATATTACTATAATTACGATGGACACATAATTATTATAAATAAAAGTATTGAATTCTAATATTTTTCCTCTTTCTTTTATTTAAAGGGTCATAACAGGTTAGATGAATATATGTTGCTGTAAATATTTAGTCACATTATTTTTTCTTGTATAAAACCCAACTATCATACTTATATGTATAAACAATACCTACTTAAACATAAATTTTCATGGAAGAATAATCTAACAACGATTTAATTTAAAATTATTTTATTTTATTAAATATTGATTACCCATTGTAGCGTATTGCACTAGTTTATTATATTATGGAATTGTATAAAATTAAAATTTTATGATCGAAGTTAGGAAAAGATTTTGCATGTTAAATGCAATCTTTTTATCCACCCGTGTAAAATTTTATGACCAGTTTTCATTTAAGATCAATATTTCTTTTACATTGTTTATTTCTAGGCGACGTAACTTTGAGAAATGCTACCCTAAAATATACTTTTACAGCTAGCTAACCTTTTGACGCTCCGTGGATAGAAACTTACCACGGTTAACTCTTAAAAAATAACGAGGCCGGTAAGATATATCAAAGTTGGAGATTATGTTTTTACTGTAACACCAGTGGGCTTAAACTACTTCTTAAGGAATACCGCTTTGTTTGGATTGAGAGATTGGGAGAAATTTAGAGGCACTTGTAATCACTTCAAATCCCTCAAAAACTCACTTTTTTAATTCCTCCGATTTAGGAGAATTTGGAGGGATAATAAATTTTTAGATAAATATACCCATTGTAACTTATTAAACGAAACTTTTAACACGTTATAATTCTTCATCATATAATTACACAATTACACGTGTCTTCTCTTCTCGACCATCACCAAGCCATGACTACAACATGCTTTCCCTTACTCGACCACCACCAGATTGCAACCATTGAGCCGATCAAAACTATTATAAAACCATAATTTTATTTGAGTTTCAAAATTATCATAAAATTACTGTACCTCTTTTATACATTTTTTCCGTTGGATCGATCTTTCAAATTAAAAGAGTAAACTTTTTTTATCCCTTCAAATCCCTCATCATTTAATAATAATATCCAAACGAGTGATTTAGAGGAATTAGTTATCCTTTCAAATCCCTCCCCCTCCTCCAAATACCTCAAAATTCCTCAATTCAAACATAGTGTAAGATTTACTAAAATTATGAAACAATTGAGAATGAAGGCCGCTTTGGTACAATAGTATCACTATCGACTTAGGATCAAGGGACGGAAAAAACCTAGATTCAGTATCATCAACTATATGATCAACACGAGTTAGATGGCGGATGAAAAAACTTGAGATCAAGAAGGTCGAGAATCCCCGATCGATTACCGCATAGTGGCAGCACTAACAGAAGAGGACAGGAAGCGGCATAAACAAACTCATCAATGAACACGAGCTTCAATAACTAAGAACCGGGCTGGGAGACAAAGGCGACACGCAGACAGTCACATACATCAGACTAAATCGGAATACCTCTCGATATTGGAAAAAGAAAAAAAAGACAACAGTTGAACTTCCCGGACAGTTGAAAACATACCCTAATGATTTACAGGCTAGAGCTGTGTCAAGGATCGTAAAAGACCATAACCATGATCCTCATGAGATCAGTACTTCCCCATCGGACTCGAGTAAAGTCGATGTTACGGTGACCTAGGGAGCAGAGGCCCGGGGATTTGGCAATGTCTCGATAGTCACTCGGTCCACTTGTCCTTGCGTCGTCTAATCTCCCCGAGAGCTTCAACCGGCGAGTTGCACCCGACTCTCTCCTGCAACATCAATGGATAAGACTTTCTGCAACACCGAGAATGAGCTTATGTGATGGATGGAGCTGTAGTCAGTTATGTGAAATCCAATACACGAGATAATTTGACCTATTGTTTAACTAATCCAAACTTTCACCCACTTCGAATGAGTACAGGAGAAGTTAATACCTGAACTTCAGGCAAATCAGCCCGCATAAAGGGATTGGTCTCGAGCTCTTCCTCGATGGTGGAGGGAACGGTCGGGAGGCCTTTCTGCCGCCGGTCTCGAGCCCATGACAACTTCTGCTTAATCTTAGCATTCTCCGGTTCAACAGTCAGAGCAAATTGCAAGTTCTCAACGGTGTACTGCACAAACCCAGAAAGAGGTTGCTCCACGGTGTAGGCAACGAGAATAGAGAGAACAGAAAAGCATATTCAACAGTCAATTAAATACCTCGTGGTCGCAGTAAACTCTCGTCAACTTCGGTAACGATCCTAAGGTGACAAAAAGTGATTGATACATCTGCTCCGCCGTGCCTTCGAAAAATTTTCCACAGCCAGCTATCAACTGCATCGTGGAAAGATTTCGGTTAGCTTCCTTCACTTCCATGCGAATAACTTTCAGCTTTCTCATCTTCCTAAAACGCTTCTATATGCAGTATATAAGCAATCCCCCTTCTCCCATTTCTCGATAATTTTGGACTATGTGCACCATTTAGGATATTCTAGAACAGAAAATCTCCTCACTATAGTTCGGGAATCCAGCAATCCGGTCTGTCACAGCAGAATTCAGACAACAATAGACAAGAAGGGTAGGTGAATAATTTTCCAACTTCATTTTCTAAGGCACCATGTCACAGAATTCTTTGTTTTCCTAAGTTAATAATTTTTAACCTATAATCGCAATCGAGAGATCTAATGCCCTCGAGATAAGTGAAGTGAAGTGGTATTTTCAGGAATCACCAATGTGTCACCGGTGAAGACGGCCGGGTCCTCTTCTGCCTTTGCTGTCACATAGTAACTTATGTGGCCCTTGGTATGGCTGATAAGAGCAAGCAGAGTCAAAATGGCAGCGACCTAAAGCATAATAGACCACATAACAAGACAAACTTCCACGATGATTTAAATTGCCTATCAGTATCAGTATCAGCGGACAGATAGACACATCTCATTACGATGTGGAAGATTGATATGGAAACTTAAGCTATAAGTTATGTGGAAATTCAACCTAAGAGCAGAGAGATTCGAGCATCGCTACATGGGTCCCTAACAGACAATACCTTTCCTGTTTTCCTTAAAAAGCTGTATAACTTGTTCGGAAAGCACTTTGACTATGTAAAATTATCGAAATGGAGACAAGATTAGGACAGGCCAGTGGTAAGAAGGGAAAGATTCAATGCAGGTGAAGATCGCATTTGCGAGATCCAAATAACCACAGCCGTGGCAGTGATATACCAAGGGGTGTGAAGGGCCAGTATACTGATGTCCTTCCCCAAAGCAATCTCATCTCCGTTTTCCACCTTGTCGGTGCAACCCTTCACGTTATCGACCAAACCACCGTAAACCTTGATCCCCGGAATCAATTGCCTTATCTTGTCGTTTCCACCAGCGTGATATCTATCATATAGAGCCAAATCCAGCTCAGTACGAGAGGAAAAAACTCGATATTTGAATCAACAAGCTAACGAAAATCCGCAAAGAATGCGTATTCCGCATCATCTGCACGCAAGTACTCGCTCGAGACTGCAATGGAACTGATAAAGATTCAACGCAATCAATAGAAACTAACGACAGATTAATCCCATGTCTGGACAATCTGTGCGCAAAGTGAGGAATAACGAGGGCTATCACAGAAAACGAGACTGGTCGAAAGAACTGAAACTGGCCGATGAAATGGGAAGCAAGGATCGAGCGAGAGGTACTGGTGGTGGTGAGTGGTGAGGACGAGCTTGATAGAGGCGCCGAGCTCCTGGGCGGCGCCAACGACCTTCTCCGGCTCCACAGGATCAACAACCGCCGCCTCTTTGGTGCTGTCGTCGATGATCCTATAACCCGCCGACGCCGAGTCAAGTCAGACTGTTATCAAATCTCAACAACACCGAGAGAGAGAGAGAGAAAGAGTACAGGTAGGCGTAGCTGTCTTCCGGGCAAGGGATGTGGTGGATCTTCATAGTGAAGAAGTTCCCAGCACTCGCAGGAGAGAACTCGAGACGAGAAGTTTGAAAAGTTGAAAGCTTTTGCAGTTTTACAGAGAAGAGGGAAAAATGAGAAACGGGACGGAGAGAGATATATGTCAGTTCCGATGGTTGCCGGCGGAGCGACAGCGAAGAACCCGGTGCTGGATTTGGTGCTTTTATGATGCGCCACGGGGCTCGATCTGCCAAGTGGCAACAGAAGACGTGGCAATAGCCCAGATAGCCTAACACATGAACTGGCACATGACTTGGTTGATGTCAGCGATGGGATGTGGGACGACGATAGTCCCCTTGACTACGGAGAAAAAAGTAACAATTTTTTTAAAATTTTTTTCATTTTATCTAAATTTTTATTAACTTAGCATTATTTCGTTCTCAATGGTCACTGCCTTTACATTTTCGTGGACAGATAAGGTTTTCACATTGGGCATTTTTTTTTTATTTTTAATATAAAACAAATAATTATTCACCGCTAATATTAAGTATCCTAAATCAACTGAAATACATATTATGATTAATCTGTAGTAGAATTAAAACTTTTTTAAAAAATTTTATAGGTTCTCACAATATGAGAATTGATTTAGGAGTGCAATGAGAGAATCAGGGTCAGGTTGATATTGATCCCTAACATTCGAGCATTGAGAGAAAATAATTAATTTTTGGAAAAAAAAGGAAAGAAGAAAATGCGTCACCATCCCGTTGGTTCCCCTCCGTCGAAGTCAAAGTGTCTCCGCAAACTCAGTCCCGTCACGGTGCGTGAGCTCCGAGTGGGTGCGATCTTCCCGGTACTTTGTGCGATCTACTTCATGTATATCTTCTCTGTCTCTGTCTTCGTTTCGTTGCTTCTGCCGTGTGATTCACGATTGGATTTATCGTTCTTGCCTGTTTGGACCATAGGATCCGAATCGTTCTTGCCTGTTTGGACCATAAGATCCGAAGAGGATTGGCTCATCCCGGTGATGCTGATGTGATCGTTGATATTAGCTTCGTTGTTCTAGTCATTTCCTGACTGAGTCAATCAAGTGAGGCTAAACCGAGTCCTGCACATATTTAAAAGATGGAATTTTCAGTAGTTCGGATGAATCTGTAATCTGTATAAGGCTTCTCTCATGAGTTGGTTTCAGTTTAGCACCCTGTTGCATTTCCCATTCCCGTGAACCTGTTTACATCTGACAAATTAGTGGACAGAGGCTACTAGCTACTCTCTCTTTGTTGCTGGTTTATTCAAACCCGGAAGCAGGAGAGGAGATTTTCATTGTTCTGAGTTATTGTTATCCTTTAAACGTCTAACTGATTTAACTTGGATTTTACTTTTTGGGATTTTTTTTTGCCATGGGAGATTTTGTTATTTGTTGTATGTGATAGCTGCGGTGGTTTCCTGGATTCCTAACTTAAGCTTTATGGCAGGGATTGGTGGCTGGTCCCTCCACACCCATGAGTTCTACTGTTTTAACATCTCGAGGAGTACTGCCTCCGACTAGCTTTGATAGGTGTGAACCTCCAAACTCTGGGACCTCAAGGTCTTTTGCAATGCCTGAACAAGATCTTAACGACAATGAGGACACAGAGTTGCTGTCCGTATCCTGGAGCCAAGACTATGGTTGCTTTGCAGCTGGCACCAGCAGAGGTTTCCATATCTATAACTGTGAGCCATTCAAGGAGACTGTCCGGCGGGATTTGAAAAGTGACGGGTTCAAGACTGTAGAGATGCTTTTCAGATGCAACATTTTGGCCCTGGTCGGGGGTGCAGCTAAACTTTCAGTATCCCCCCTTCAAAGTTCTCATCTGGGATGATCATCAGTCGGTGCATTGGTGAATTTGAATTTAGGTCAGAAATACGGGGTGTAAAGCTGAGACGAGATCGAATAGTAGTAGTACTTGAGCACAAGATCTATGTTTATAATTTCATGAACTTGAAGCTGCTCCATCAGATTGAAACTCTGTCGAATCCAAGAGGGCTCTGTTGCCTTTCTCACCATGCAAACAAGTCTGTCTTGGCTTGCCTATGCCTTCACCGAGGACAAGTTCGGATTGATCATTTTGGACTGCATATGACAAAGTTCATTAATGCTCATGATAATAACATAGCATGCTTCACCTTGACAATGGATGGGGTGCTTCTTGCAACTGCAAGCACTAAGGGTACTCTAACAAGAATTTACAACACTTTGGATGGGACTCTCTTACAAGAGGTAATTACACGGGAGATGAACTATAGCCAATTTATATATGTTCAGTCTAGATTCGTGAAATACTAAGGAAATTTATTGCATAAGTTAGAAATACATTACTTACCATGATATATATATCTCTAGGTGTGTAGAGGATTGGCCAGAGCAGAAATTTCCAGTATCACTCTCTCACCAGATGTCCAGTGGATGGCTGTGTCGAGTGACAAAGGCACAGTCCATATATTTGGTCTCCACGTTAGAGTGGGAGTGGAGGACTCTTCTGCACATTCAGGTGCTTCTCAAAGCCCAGCTCTTTTATACCAGAATTCCTCAACCTGCATTGATCCGTTGATTTCTCTGAACACCGGCTCCAATCCTGGATCATCATTATCTTTTTATGAAAGGTAAGAGAATTGTTGATTAATGGTTCATGAATCTCGTCAATGGGTGTGGTTTTCTTTAAGAGTTCATTATTTCATGAACTCTGTGCGAGCTTAAATTGTGACAGCAGAAAGCTTTATCTTGTCTTACTCCCTATGTATTAATAGCCGGATCTTTGGATGATCCACTCATGAGAGAAGTGTAACTAAATCAGAAGCAGATGGTTCTGCAGAATTTTTTTCCTTGAAGCCAAGGACAGCTTTAAAAATTTTGAAATTTAGGAGTTCTCAATTATTGTCTTGTGTCACTTCTACTAACAGGCGTTTTTAACACATTTTACTGGTTATTGTGGGTCTTAGCATGTTGAGGCTAGTGATCGAATATACTAAGCCTCTAGCATCTTGTGCAGGGGTCTTACCAAAATATTTCAGCTCAGAATGGTGATTTTCCCAGTTTCACTTACCAGAAGAGACTCAATTTATTGCTGCATTTGGATCCCTAAATACTGTTATAATTCTTGGCATGGATGGGAGGTATATTTTATCATTGTTCTTTTCATGTTATTTTTAAAATATTTTTGCGCACTAAATGGCTGGTAAACTAAAGGCTTCATATATCATGTTCCTGTTGCTGTACTAGAAGACTGATCTTAAGAATCGGTTTTGTCTGAGACAACACTCTGGCAAGTTCACATCTTGTCTTTATATTAACTGCAAGCATCTAAACTTTGTTTGCTACATGTATGCCCATTTTCAACTCTGGATTTCTGTGAGCAGAAATAACATTGATACTTCTCTCATCATTTCTTTCCCGTCGGGAAATCTTAGAAGGGATTAATTAGTTTACCTCATCCGCTAATTCCATGGAAGAAAGACAATGCCCATTGCCCATAAAATAGAAGAGAACAGCCGTGTCATGTGCCTATAGTACTTCCTATTCTAAAACTAGTGGTTGATGGCTTCCGTTCTGACTGATCCTTTTTCTTTCATGCTTTAAATCGCTTTCTCCCTCCCTCTCCGATTGTTCCTGATATTTTCCATGCACACTCAGCTTTTACAGGTGCAGCTTCAATCCTGTCAATGGTGGGGAGATGGGTCAGCAGGAATATGTACGATTTCTGAAAACCGATAACAATACCAAATGATGACTTTTCCATCATGTTTACAGGTAGGAAACTCTTTCGATATCTGTATACTATAAATATATATCTCGACTTGAACATTCCCTCAAGTCTTATTTTGTGCAGCCAGTGAATGTTTAGAAGGTGCCTGTTGCAAATGCTGTGGATTAGTCAATGTAGCTTCTTTCTATTTTCGCCCTTTGGCTTAGACTCACATTACCTGACAGATGATAAATCTCAAAATGAACCGTGAGCTATGTGGCTAGGACTTGCTTGGTTCGAGTTCAAACACGGTAGATGAAACCCGAACTGTATTCTCCCACAGTAACACTCACCGAGCATCGATCTTGAAGTGGTGCAGTCAGATACCTACTTTAAAATCATACCGGTTCATGATCATCTGGATTATCCATTATGGAACGTAAGACTAGCAGGACTTTATAGATGGTGACGTTTCTGCTAACATGTTGGATACATAAAACCGGTTATCTGTTTCGATATAACTGGGTCATTCTTCCTCGTCTTGTGAACGTCAGGTAGTCAGTCGTACACTGTGCTTGGTTGTGCACAAATACACGCACAACCAGCATTGAGCTTTGCCTTTGATGTGCGGATTTTTGAGTTTGTATGTATTGAAAAATCCAATAGTTGTCAATTAATTTAGGGTCTTTTCGATTCGAATTGGGCTGATTCGAAAAGGTTTAAAGTTTTTCCGATGATTAATTTTATCGATTCACGGTTTTCGATCTCGAGATCTTGATTTAAGGTGCAATTGTGGACATTAGGCCCAACATGTACACGTCTTTCTTTCAGTATTGGGCTGCTAAAAGTAAGGCAAGTTAATGGGCTTCAATTTGGGCCCACGAAGCCCAAGATTTCTTGTCCTTTAAAATTTTTCCTTCAGAGGTTGCAAATTTTGAACAGTGATAGACGGAGACGGAGAGATCGGAGATTCATCTTCGGACAACGATCTCTCTTCCTCTGCTGTTCCTCTGGCAGAGGCTCACTTGCAGAGACGCCGAAAGGTTCGCTCCTTTCTCCAGTTTTGACACCCTCTCGGAGCCTATTCCCGGAAATTCCCCTCCCTTCTCTTCGGGGCCAAAGGGGGAGTGGCTAGGGCTTACGTGGCCGATCCTGAGGTCGATGTTTGGGTAACCTGGGGCCGAAGGAGTGGGAATCGAGAGCGCTTTTGATGGAAGGGAAGAGGATAGGAGTGAGCCCTCGGCCGTGCAGTGGGAAGAGAGTGGTGGCGGCGAAGAAGAGGCTGAGGTGGTGGGGATCGGGCGGCGAGGAGTGTGTCAACAGTGTGAGGAAGCTTCTGAGGAGGGAGATTTGCTCCAAGAGGGATCGCGCCTTTTCCATATCCGATGCCCAGGAAAGGTTCCGCAACATCCGATTGCAGGTCGATTCTGAAGTCCACTTCTTTTTCTGTTTTCTTCTCGTGTAGGAAATTTCTTTTTTGATAGGGAAAGAAACTAGTGAAAACGAAGATACGGTCTTTTTAAGTCAATTAAAGTTGGGGTTTTGCTGTCTGTAACTAAAATTAGTCCCGAAATTTGTGAATAGCAAGTGAAAGCAAACGCAATGGCACATTCTTTAGAAAACACATAGCATGTTTGGTACTAAGAATATCTTCAGTATTTTCCATTTAATGTATCTGGGGACGTGGTTCAGCTACTGGAGGAATGTTCGTATTCTGGGCTATGCGAGTAAAAAAAAAATATATATATATATATATATATTGATAATTGCGAGTAAAATATTTGCTTAACAGAACTTGAATGAGTGTACAGTGCAATCTATTTTATAGTTATTCACTATTCATTTGGTTCGTTGCATAGTTGAATTTGTTTCAGAGTTTGTGGAAGCATGTAGTTCATGAGTTGGAAGGCTTCAAGCAACGCGTGCTCCACTGGGATTTGACATTCGTTCTATCATCATTGAAGCCACTAATGTCATTGTGGAGCCAAAATGCGTTTTCACTTCTATCATGAACACTGAACAGCCCGCTTAGGATAATCAGAATTTTGTGTTTTTGGTCTCCTTTTACCCTTTCAAAGATTTAACGTTAGTATTTTGATTTTGACTTCAGCTGTTTCTAATGCTAGAGTCTGTTTGAAAATCTTATAGGAAGAGTATGATACTCATGATCCAAAAGGGTATTGCTGCACAGTCCTGCCTTTTCTCAGAAAGAGGTCAAAGATTATAGAAATTGTGGCAGCTCGTGACATTGTTTTCGCTCTTGCACAGTCTGGTGTTTGTGCAGCATTTAGTCGAGGTAGTAGCTGTATTTTCTGATATGCTTCTCACAGATTGGAAAGTTTTCTCGATTTTGAGATGCCTTTGTTTATTTTACTGAATGCAGAGAGTAACAAAAGGATATGCTTCCTGAATGTGAGTCCTGATGAAGTTATCCGAAGCTTGTTCTATAACAAAAACAATGATTCTCTGATTACCGTTTCTGTATATGCTTCGGACAATTTCAGCTCTCTAAAATGCCGAACCACAAGGATTGAGTATGTAACTTCCTTCTGAGAGAAGATAGATTTTGCAGAGTATTAAATTGTACTGAATTATCTGTTTATGGTTGTTTTCTAATGGTTGATGGTTTAGATATATAAGAAGGGGCAAACCAGATGCTGGGTTTGCCCTCTTCGAATCTGAATCATTGAAGTGGCCTGGATTCGTAGAGTTTGATGATGTAAATGGGAAGGTGCTCACTTATTCTGCACAAGACAGGTATGTATTTGTCTCTGCCACTGATTGAATGATTTCTCATACACAGGATTATTTCTTTAGTAATTTACTACCTGCATATTTATGACATGGATCTTTCTTCTTCTGTTGTGTTTGTGTTATATATCAGCATATACAAGGTGTTTGACTTGAAGAACTATACAATGCTGTATTCTATATCAGACGAAAATGTCCAGGAAATCAAGATTAGGTAATACTTTTTTTAGGGTCCATGTTCCATGTAACTCCCCTCAAATTTGTTAATTAGTCCTGATGCATTTATTTTGCTGTTTGCTGAACTTTCATAGCCCAGGGATCATGCTATTGATTTTCAACAAGGCTAGTAGCCATGTCCCTCTCAAGATTCTTTCAATTGAGGATGGTACCGTGCTCAAGTCGTTTAACCACCTGCTTCATCGGAACAAGAAAGTTGATTTCATCGAACAGTTCAATGAGAAGCTACTTGTCAAACAGGAAAATGAGAATCTTCAAATTCTTGATGTACGTATCTTCACTAACTTCTTACCATATCTTATTCATTTAGTTACTCAATGTCTCTGACTTGCTGCCATCCACAGGTTCGCAATTTTGAGCTGACAGAAGTTAGCAAAACAGAGTTCATGACCCCATCAGCATTCATTTTTCTGTATGAAAATCAGTTATTCCTCACATTCAGGAATCGGACAGTGGCTGTATGGAACTTCCGGGGGGAGCTCGTGACTTCATTTGAAGACCATCTTCTGTGGCATCCAGACTGCAATACTAACAACATATACATCACGAGTGATCAGGACCTCATAATCTCTTACTGCAAGGCTGATTCTGATGATTCTCTCACTGAGGGAAATGGTAATGTCTTTTGATAAGAACTTGCATGCGGAGTGAACTTTAACCAAACTTTATGTACTGACAGAAGGTTCTCTCTTCCTAATCCAGCTGGGTCCATCAACATCAGCAATATCTTGACTGGGAAGTGCCTCGCAAAAATTCAAGCAGTCAATTGTTGCCCCTCTGAAGACGAGTCGAGTGAGGACATGAAGAAACTTGCCCGCTCCTCAAGAATAAGAAGCAAAGTGGCAGAAGCTTTGGAAGATATAACCGCTCTCTTCTACGATGAGGATAGGAATGAGATCTACACAGGCAACAGACATGGCCTTGTTCATGTGTGGTCTAACTGATACTTTGTGTGTGATAGCTTGTTTCCTCAGAGTTCTACATAATCTTAGCTGGTCTTCTAGTTCGTATGTGCTCTACCTGTGCCATCAATATGAGAGAGAACCTGTCGAACCTGTATGATAAAATGTTCTTACTCTATTTCTATTCTTTTGCGTGCATTTGCTTGGACATGATCTTGTTGGGCTTGTATGATTGTGATAATGTAATGTAGGAATTCAGATTTTCTTCAACCTTTTAGTTCCACCTTCTCCTTTTCTCCTTTGCAGATGCTTCTCTCGTTGAAGTTGGAGACTCAGTAGCTTGGGCTTGAAAAAGTGTTGCTTGAGGCCCACATGCGATGTGCTAATCTCGACCGGAAAAGGTCCGGCCAATGGCCAAATCAATAATTTGTTGTGCATAAACCATGACCGAAGTTTTAAGCTGGTAAGAGCTATTCCTTTGACTGTCCAGTGTACAAAGATCAAAACTTTTTACACAAGCACAGGAGGCAGACAGCCATGGTGGACCTGAAAGCATATATGGCCTACATACAGACTCCTTAATGACACTTTTGGCACTTGGAATGCGGACACCAGGAAATGGAATGACTGGTTTGGCTGTTCAATTCCACTTCTTTGCATTCGAACTACAAGCACCACACATCATTGCTTTCCTAGACAATTGAGCCTCCTCAACCATTGCTGCAGTGGGTTCTTCTGGCCCTTTCTTCTATTCTTCCGTTTCGAGACCTTCTGTGGAAAAAAATCGAGCAAAGTGCCCGGGTTAGAGGTTCCGACCTGGTAATATGCAAACTTTTTGAACAATGAGATTAATCTTATCAGACAGCTCTATCCCCTATCTCTGCACTGCTTGGAGCCCTTCGATACAACCGGACAGCGACAGCTAAGAAAAACGTGAAGAGGGAAGTCTAGGATTTCAAAATGTTTGCTCATACCGTGGGATACTTGTCACCGAGGTTCGCCAGAGTTTGCTCTGTTCAAAGAACAAGAAAACGGGGAGCATTAACAGCTCTATACATCAAGCCCTCTTACCACATGTAGCTGAAACATTAACCAGGACGGATCAATAGTTACCGTTCTCGTCGTCTTCGTCCACCCATTTATCCCAATCCACTTTGATGAATGCTGGAGGCTTCCCTTCCTGCTTCAAGAGCCTGTCCCACCATTTCTTCTCTTCCTTCTTTATCACGTAAGCAATGCTTCTCAGACCAATGTTGCATTTGCTTTCCTGCAGAATGTTCAAAAATGAACTACATATACTGATCAGAAACTTGTCTATTATATTTGCAGTATGCGACGACCCCGAGAGACATGGATTCTCATACCTTCGCATTGATCTTGTCGAACAGTGTGATGTCAACCTCGTAAGAAATTCCATCTTTGGTGGCGAAGAAGACAAATCTCCCTTCAGGTTCGAGCTGATGAGACACGTCTTTGGCATCAGGGAGATCGATACTGATGTAGATCTTGTCAGATCTCTGTGCCCACTTGACTGTAGGATGCCGGCTGCAAAATGGTAAACAATCACTCCTCAGCCCAAGACTAGACCGCAACAACGTTTGGTTATTTCCATGATGAGAACAGACCAAAAAAAAAAGGAAAGACGAAAACATTGACCATCTGTTAAATGTCTTGCGGGGCCGGTAACAGGACTCGGACATCTGCTCCGATTTCAGCAATCACTCCGAATAAACATTCAAACAAATCAGACGAAAATTTAGACACAGTAAAAACTCATACTGCCCTCTTAAATTTCCAGTTCAAATCAATGTATTCCCTAACTAGGAGACCCCCAAAAACCTATCGCTCGAACATGAATACTGGTTCGGCATGCATCTCATCTCAGCCAAGCAAGTGGAATGCGGAATCGGGTTCGTCAGCGCGAAGGAAGTCCGCAAGAATGTGAACTGTAGACAGTAGGGGACTGTTTCGCTGTGCTGCATCGAAGGGGTTGTTACCTCATCGTGCAAGGGATGCAAGATCTTCAGCTGTTATGCGAAAATGGAGGCCCTCCTTGATGCAGAGAGATCGGAAATGAGAGTTATAGGGAGACAGAGAGAGAGAGAGAGAGAGAGAGAGAGAGAACAGAGTGGCAAGGAACGTGAAAGAGCTCGAATGTTCCGGAAACTAATGTCCCAGAAACAGGGTCCGTCAACGTATGGACTCATTTTATTTATTTTATCTGAATAGGACGGAATAATAGAATTTTTAAAAATTCTTTTTAATTCACATCTTAAATAGTAGAGAAATTTTTATACATCACTCGAGATAGAAGAGTTTCACTTCCTACATTAGAGAATATAAGAGTTCTAGATATTCAACTTTAAAAAAAATGTAAAAGTAATGTATAATTTTTAATTAACATTAATAAAATTATAGAATTATTAAAAAAAAAAAAGTGTGTTTCCAACTGCTCACCGTCTGAGACGGCCGGCATCTGTCCAGTGCAAGCCGTGCTACTGCTGAGATTCAGAGCAGTAACGTTCGGATTTTCACTTACTCATTCACTGCAGTAACATCGAAAATCTAGTACAATAGAAGATACCGGTATCTGTCAAGAATCAACTCTAAAGATCACATTTTTAACAAGCACATTAAAAGGGTATGAGTCAAATATCTCGATCTCATCAAACAACATGAATGTTAATTTTGTATCACTAAACTACCATCCTTAACGATCCGGTGAACAGTGAACTTGAAAATGAACTTCCAATGAACTATCCGAGCTGGTGAAGGTGGCGATGAGAACACCTTAATGATTAGTATAGGTCACGACGCGGTAATCAATTGCATCGCAAAGGCTCGAGCCACGAATGTCCCAAGCCGATCAGCACATGTATCCGTACCGGATCCCATAGCCATAGGATGCTGCTGTAGAACACGAAGTGACTCCCAGCCCCAAAAGTATCAGATGTTGATTGATAATTCCAAAACTAACATAACACTACTAGCTTGATATCCATCGATCCCGTCACAGGCACAATTCACAGAAACGATACTATGCACCGAGTTATCCTAATATCATCATCCTAAAACAAAAAACATCTACATTCTTTGCAACCAGATTAACTGACAGTCACCATCTTAATCTACCATTCAAAGAGGGTTCAAAAAGTGGGGAAAGGAAGCCACTCTTCCAGATAATGCAGCTGGTTGTGTCCCCCACAAAGAGTTGGATCTTCAACAGCATCTCTTATCCAGTTGAGCTCAACTTACTCCTTGACTTGGTATCTTCCGAAACCCAAATCTTGAGCATATGCCTGCTCCAAAATGATATAACCTGATGCATAGAAGTAAATGAAACAGCAGTTACAAGATTGAAATGAGATCATTAAGTTCAAGTTTTAATGCTTTTGAATGGGGAAAACACAAAATTTCTGTTTTTATCTTAGTCGCATTGGAAACAAAAGCACTTTCAAGTTATATATCATGGAAGAAAAACACCGAGTGGAAGGGAGTTATTCTTAAGCATAATACCAGTAAGAAGAGATTCCTACCTTTTAGCTAAATGATGACTTGCCAGCACTGTTACTGTGTGCAACATTCCTAGTAAACTACAAGCCAAAGAATCCTCGGCACTTTGAGGACCCACACAAACATTTTCTCTTCCTGAAATTACTGCTTATATCACCTTCCTTGGGCACGTCTCCATAATCATAAGTTAACTCTGTCAGTGGGGGAATGTGCCTCATAGCAAAAAAGGCAATGTGAAGATACGATTGATTGTTGTCTTCATAAATAACAGGTTGCCAGAAAACATTGGGATAACAGCTGTGGTTCATAAACCGAGCTATGTTACCGAAGCTCTTGGCAAAAATAACCAATGGCGATGGGATGTTGTAAACCTCCTCCTGCGAGGGCTCATCAGAGCCCTCTCTCTTGAGCAACCCCAGTTCATTCCACTTGAAAGGCTCATATATTCGGCTTGTATCAAAAATATATTCATCGTTGTCACCCTCTTGCAGCTTCTGCTTTAGCCTAGCTTTGTCTATGACTTCACCTGCATACTCACATATAAAAGTGCCCGCTCGAATAGGATCCCAAGAACGGAGCCCCCAGCCTCGGTTCTTGGTCTTAAACACCTCAAAACGGAGCTTCAAACCAGTTTGTGAAACCCGGTTCTTGCAACCAGGGAAGCATTGACAGGAGGGCCCACACTCGTACAGCATTGGCTTCCTACTTACGAGGATCCCATTTCCAGTGTAAGGGAAGTCACCCTTATTTGACTGATTGCAGGAGCAGTTGGGGTCCCCAGGACTGCATGAGCTTTGGCACTTGCAATTATGAGAAGCCTGCGTATTGTAAGGCTCAAAGTACCTAAGAGATGGGAAATAAGTAAAATACCCTGGACCCTTCTCGTTGTCGACATCATTCACGAGAGTTACAGGTATGCTCTCAGCTCCTGAAGTGAGGTCGGCAACTACAAGACCAGCAGTAGTGGAGACCCCTTCTTTCCACTTCTCAATCGATTTCCATTTTCCAAAAGCTGATGGCTGCCCAGGAACTCTAACCAACTTGTACTTGAAGATATTAGTATTAGACTTGCCCTTCTGCACCCACGACTCCTGTACTGTATACAGCCCATCGTACATGTACACCTTTGAGTTTAGGTTGACCCCATCTTTCATTCCGCGGATAACTCTGACTTCACTTCCTCGGCGCACGCTCCTCTCCAGGGCGAGGTTCCCCCTCTCAAGTTTCTGATCGGATGCCTGCTTGTCAAGCACATTCCCTCCCCCACCCTGACCACTATAAATCAAGACATTCTCGTCTCCAACGTCATCATCATAATATCCTGACGAAACAATACTTAAAGCTACAGCATCTTCCTCTGATTCTCCCTTGAGATTCAAGTAATCGATACCTGCCATGATTGGGGCATGCAACCCCACCACACAAAACTCCATTCGGAAGTAGAAGATGTCGCCAACTTCCACTCCAGGGATGCTCCCGATTCTCCTCTTCATATTTGTTCTGAATCCCTTGGTCATCATCATATTGCCAGCTTTCAGATCTGCACGCTTGGCATGCCCACTTGGGATCAACCCGGCATCTTCCAATTGGCAGAGTCGCCTTCGGAGGCCATCAAAGCCCATCATGATGAAATCAACCAATTCTCTGTCACCCTCTTCTCGCTGTGCCAAGCTAATCGGAACAACAAAATTATGATTAACAGGGATCGCTGCCTCAGACCCCCAGCTTCTCCTCTCTGAGATTGTCTTCTGAGCGGATCTTCGAGGGCGGCCACGCTTCCGACTCTCTGAACCCCCTGATACATCTACTGAAGACTCTACATCTCCATTGGGGACCACAGAGGAGGGCTCAGGTCTCCTAAAGGACCGAAGGGGAGTAGGAGCAGCTGGAGGCTGGGAAGCTGGTGGTGGGGACACGAAGGGGTAAAATGGGGAATAGCCTGAAGGAAATGGACCTCTTGGTGGAGCTTGGACGAAGCTCAGGCCCTGGTCAGAAGATGGGAATATGGGCTTCAGGCTCCTGAGAGGCTGTACATCCAAAACCTTAGTCCTATCTATGGATGCAGGAGGAGGAACAGCGTTCATTCCCGAACCTCCTTGCATTGTACCGATCGTTTGACAGCAAAAAGCACAACCTCAATCTCAAACTCCAGAATCCTCTGTTCCCAGAAATTATCACACTAAATCAACCCTAACCCTCATCTTCTTTCCTTCACTGTCTGCAGAGCAAAAAAAGGAACTCACTGAGCGGGCCATGCACCAGCAAGGGAACTGTTTTAGCATGACAGACAGGTACCCTGCAGAAACCCACAAGATTTTTTCAAGAAAGCTCATGTTTTTTCGAACCAACATCGAAGAATTGAAAAAAAAAAAAGGTTCTTGAAACAAAGTTGAGACTAAAATTTCAGATCCACTGAGGCAAAGCAAAGACTTAGGCAAGTCGAGGGCATCATCTTTCCAACACCCAGAAATCAGGACGAAACAGAGCATAATTTAGCCTCCAAAGCATGCAGCCTCCGGGCTGGATACATGAGAAAGGAGCAAAAATTACCTTCCTTTAGCACTCTATAGAGCCTTCGTTAGGGTTGTGGAGGCGCAGGGAGGTCAAGGAAGAGAGAATCTATGGGCTTCCCTCAGAGCGAAAAGGTCCCTTTCTAACGAGCTCAGCGCCTCTTCCTGTCGTTTTGCCCACCATTTCTGTCGTTTTGGAGGTTGGAAAACGTTTTCATCTTTTTCTGTCCTCTGTTTTCCCTATATGACATTTGGCGGCACGCATGAAAATGTTTTTCCTTTTCCTTTTTCCTGCTTTGAAAATGTGAAAAATGCAAACATATAATAATTTTCCATTTTCCTTATACCATGTTTGGTAGATTAGCTCCATCCAATGTATTATTACCCGAGAAGTAACCACAAGTGCCAATGAAACAGCCCCCTTCCTTTTCCGCTTTTAATGAGTTACTGTCTTACCGATGTGGTTCGATTACATCTTATGATACGACATGGAAAAACTCAAAAAGGAAGTACGGTGTAAGGGTCTACTCGCCTCCAATCCCAAAGGTTGATTCTCACAGTTCATCAAAACAAAATAGGCATAATTTCCTGGCAATTTGAAAGATGATTCCATACCTTAAAAATTTTTCCACTTGGCCATAATCGACAATGAAGGCAAAAAAACTATACCAAGAAACTGTTTGGCAAAAACTTGGATTCTTTGGCTGCTGGGAAGATCTATTCATCTGCACGAAAAATTTCCAATGGAAAACAGATGATAAAATCCTTGTAACTTCATAGGGAAAACAGAACCCTCAGGAAAAGAAGGGAAGGCAGGGATATAAGCAACAACTGACTGACTGACAACACAAGGTTGAATTGCTCATGAGCAAACAGCAGGAATATGCAGCACTTTGCATGACTTGGCTGGAGTTCGGATTTCTTTGCTTGGCATGTAACCCTGCATTACATAACTTGAATCTCATCAGAACCAACTCCTCCATCAACAAAATCGAAAAAAAATGGTACTGGTATAATTTCAATGTGCCTATGAATATGACTAAATTATTTGAAAGAACTTTTCTTCTACAAGTTCATCATAACCCTAAGTTCACCATTTAAGTAACTCCAAAACCTTCATCTCTGAACCTTCCATTGGATCAGGATAACAGAACCTTCACCTTGTCCCATTGGCCGGAATCAACAAACAAAGCAAGCAGACTATACCAAAGAATTGTTAGGAAAAAAAATCAGAATTCTTTGCTTTGCTGCAGGAAAGCTTAGATCATCTGTAAAGGTTTTGGAGAAATCTTGAGCATAAAACCCACACACAAAACAATCTGTGGGCACAACTATTTGCATGACATTCTCGTACAACAAGAATGGAAAGTAAAATATTACACAGAATATACAATTGATTAGTCTTTCCTAATCTGTTTGTTGTCCATCATCATTGCCATGATTCTCTCCATTACTCCCCCGCAAGCACGATGGGGGTGAACGCACATTGAGCTTGGATCGAATCTCAGAAAAACGATAGTTAGACAACCCTTTAGTGAGAACATCAGCCAATTGTTCGCAGGAGCTAATAAACCAAATGCAGAGACGGTTATGAGCTACCCGTTCCCGGACAAAGTGATAATCAATCTCAATATGCTTTGTGCGAGCATGAAACACGGGGTTCTCAGTCAGGTATATAGCAGAGAGATTGTCACACCAGAGAATAGGTTGGCGTTGTAGAGGAACCCGTAGTTCACGTAGCAAGGCTTGAAGCCAATCAAGTTCTGTTGTCGCATTGGCAAGGCTCTTGTATTCTGATTCTGTGCTTGATCGAGCCATCGTCCTTTGTTTCTTAGAACTCCAAGAAATTAAATTTGGACCAAGATAGATGAGGAAGCCACTGATAGAATGGCGATCGTCAGGATTCCCAGCCCAATCAGCATCAGAAAATCCATGAAGTGCAGAAATAGGCCCTCTTCGTATGAGTAATCCATGAGTCATGGTGCCCTTTAAGTAACGAAGTATGCGCTTAACTGCTGCCCAATGTGTTGTGGATGGTTGGTGCATAAATTGACAGACATGTTGTACTGCATAGGCAATATCTGGTCTTGTGAGTCATAAACACTGTAGGGAACCAACGATCTGACGATACAAAGAAGGATCTTGGAACGGCTCGCCATCATGTAATGAAAGTCTAGACCCAGAGGTAGCTGGGGAAGGTGACGGCTTGCAATCAAGCATGGAGCTCCGTTGGAGAAGGTCATGAATATACTTGGATTGGGTCAAGCAAAGACCGTCAGAGTGAGGGTGTACCTCAATGCCAAGGAAATAATGAAGCGGACCCAAATCTTTCATAGCAAATTCCCGACTTAAAGCAGCAATGAGGGAAAGGAGCAGTGCAGTTGGAGAGCCTGTGAGGACTATATCATCCACATACACCAAGAGATATACCACATAGGTAGTGGTACATAAGACAAATAAGGAGGAGTCCGCAATTGAGCCTTGGAATCCGAACTTAAGAAGAAATGAACTTAGCCGTCGAAACCATGCTCCAAGGGTTTGTTTGAGTCCATAAATAGACTTTCGTAATCGGCAGACTTGATGAGGGCAAGAAGGGTCGATGAACCTCGGTGGCTGTTGCATAGAAACCTCCTCTTCAAGAAGCCCATGGAGAAATGCATTTTTAACATCAAGCTGACGAACCGGCCATTGCAGAGAGGTAGCAATAGAAAGAACAACACGAATAGTGACTATCTTAACAACAGGACTAAAAGTTTCATCATAATCAATACCTGCACATTGATTAAATCCACGAGCCACTAATCGAGCTTTAAACCTGTCCACCGATCCGTCGGGTTTCTCCTTGATTTTGTACACCCATTTGCAACTGATGATATTACAGTCAAATGGAAGGGGTACCAAGTCCCAAGTATGATTATCGATGAGTGCCTGAAATTCATCATGCATAGCTGCCACCCATCTTGAATCCTTCCTCGCTGTAGAGAAGGATTTGGGTTCCTTGGAATCTACCACTGCAGTAAAAGCAACGGGATGTCGAGATATCGTAAAATGACGAGGAGGAAGGGAACCATCTTGAGATCGAGTAATCATTCTATGACTGCGCGGAGGTGGAGCATCTGTAACTTGATCAGACAAAGAATGGCGCTCAACTCTAGGGACAATCTCACCAATAGGCGGAGCAATAGAAGATGGACCAGACCTCGATTGAACTATTAGTGATGGCGACACGGGCTTTGGTAATGGTAAGTTAGGCTCTGGAGGATCTGCACTGGAAGTGGGAGGAGGCTGAGCTTGTGAGGGCCCCATAGAGGATTTCCTGCAAACAAGTGAAAGGGAATTCTCCGATCCAAAAGGAAATGAAAGTTCATCAAAGAGAAATGTTTTGGTAATAAAGACACGACCAGTGATAGGGTCCAAGCAACGATAGCCATGATAGTTGATAGGATAGCCTAAGAAAACACAAGGACGAGATAGAAATTCTAACTTATGACTATTGTATGGACGTAGATAAGGAAAGCAGAGACAACCAAAAACACGTAGGAATGTGTAGTTTGGAGCGGTGCCATGAAGGATCTCATAAGGGGAGACAAGCATGAGAGATTTTGTAGGAAGACGATTAATTAGAAAAACTGCAGTTTCAAAGGCATAATCCCAATATTTTGACGGCATCTTGGAGTGAGCAAGGAGAGTAAGTCCCATATCAACAATGTGACGATGCTTACGTTCAGCAGATCCATTTTGTTGAGGCGTATGGGGGCAGGAAATGCGATGAATGATGCCATTTTCTTGAAGTTCGGTTTGAAATGCCTGTGAAAGAAACTCTTTGGCACCGTCAGATTGGAGAGCTTTTATTTTCCGATCAAACAAGTTCTCAACTTGAAGACGAAATGTACGAAAAACTCGATGGACATCAGCGCGAGATTTCATAACAAAATACCAAGAGAATTTACTGAAGTCATCAAGGAAGTGAATATAATATGAATAACCAGAATGAGAAGTGACAGGTGCAGGACCCCAAATATCAGTATGAAGTAATTGAAGAGGAGCTGAACTTTTATTTAATGTAGATGGAAAAGGAAACTGGGAAAGTTTTCCTAGCTGACATGATGCACACACATGCATAACATGATCATTATTAGTGAAAATAGACGACGATGATAAAGCACGACGAACTATAGAAAAGGCAGGATGTCCAAGGCGTTGATGCCAAAGACGACTGGAGGTAGTTGTGGTGAGAAGGACTCTTGGAGTGGGAGAATTCTTATTTCGGGATTGCAAGCAGTATAATCCATCCTTAAGCGGGCCCTTGAGAAGCTCCTTGTGTGTGTGTGCAGACCCTTCATGACAAAATGAGTGGGGTGAAATTCAAAAAAGCATGAGTTATCTCTAGTAAATCTTGGAACAGACAATAAGTTTTTGGAAATATGAGGAGCACACAGGACATTATTGAGAAAGAAAGAATGAGTGGATGTATCAAGTTTGGATGAGCCAGAGGAAATAACAGGTAAACCTGAACCATCACCAATGAACAATTTTTCGGGACTGGATAAGTCTTCTTGAATATTGAGGTTGGAAAAATCCACTGTAACATGATGAGTTGCCCCCGATTCGATGTACCAGTCTAAGTCTTGAACAATGGAAGTGCTACCTTGAGTTAAATTGACCTGTGGCAACTGAAAATTTTGAGGTAAAAAGGAGCAATAAGCAGCGATATGGCCTATCTAATAGCACAATTGGCACAAAGGACCTTGACCAGCATTAGTCAGCGCACGCCCATTAGAGGGTGGCCCAATACCGAATGAGTCATTTCCAGTAGATGATAAGGTGAATGGGACCGAATGCCTTGGGCTGTGACGTGTGGGTGGGTCGGAAAAGGAGATGGACCTACTGTTGGGCCTGTGCTGGTGAGCCCAACTTGTTTGTCCCTGCTGGCCCATATGCCATCGGCTTCCTCCACGTTCAGATTGAAAATTAGGGTCACTATTGCGCCCTTGAAAACGACCGCGACCTCTTCCTCCTCTATGAAACCAAGTCCCATTGCCTCCTCTACCTCGAGACGATCCTCGTGCGGCTGCAATGTTTACCGAGGGCGGTGCTGTGCCCAGCAAGCCAGCGATGGGAGAGGCCGATTGTTGTGTCTGTCGAAAAGAGCGTCGGGCATCTTGCTGCAAAAGTAGAGCTGAGAGATTGTCCGTGCTCATCGTTCCAATTGTTGGAGCTAAGGCGAGTATAAGCGGCTCCCAGCCTTCTCCGAGTCCAGAGAGGATTCGGTGATTAACATCTTGAGTGGATTGATTTTTCCCTAGTAACGCAAATTTCATTGCTAGTTGTGTTACCTCCTTTAGGTACTCGCTCATTGCCATGTCGTTATTACGTAGATCTCGCCACTGTTGATCGAGGAAATCGAACTGAGATATAGTCTCTGAGTCAAAGAGAGTTGCCAATTTGTTCCATGCTTGACAGGCAATGGTGGCGCCGATTAGAAGCACGCCAATGTCTAGACTCACACTGTTGAGGATGCAGGTCAATGCGAAACGATCTTGTACGACCCATTGCTTGTACTCTGGATTAGGTGCTGCCTCATTATTGACTGTAACTTTCTCAGGTGGGGCTGGTATACTACCATCGACATATCCGAGTAGGTCATACGCTTCCAGCAGAGGAGTCATCATGTTTCTCCATACATAATAATTGTTGCTGGTCAATTTAAGGGAAATGGACGACTGACTGTTTGGGAGAGAATTTTTGGTGAGGGAAGCCATTGAGATAGAGAATTTGTGGTCAGGAAGGTTTCAGACAAAAATGGGCTTGAGGGACAGGAAATTCCCAGATTGAGAGCGGAGGATGAAACACAAAGAATTCCCAGGTTAGTGCTCTGATACCATAAAGGTTTTGGAGAAATCTTGAACATAAAACCCAAACACAAAACAATATGTGGGCACAACTATTTGTATGATATTCTCGTACAACAAGAATGGAAAGTAAAATATTACACAGAATATACAATTAATTAGTCTTTCCTAATCTATTCGTTGTCCATCATCATTGCCATGATTCTCTCCATTAATCTGTATGGAAGATTCCGATGGAAAACAGATGATAAAAACCTTGTATTGTCAGAGGGAAAACAGAAATCTGAGGGAAAGAAGGCTAGACAGGGATATAAGCAACAGCCAACTCAATGACACAAAGCCGAATTTCTCATTCGCAGCAAGCACAACAAGAATATGCAGCCCTTTTCATGCCTTTGATGGAGTGACAGAGTTCTTTCCTTGGCTTAATAACCCACTAAGGAATTGTGGAACTGCATTTCATAACTTCGATCTCATCAGAACCCCCTCCTCCATCACAAAATTACAATGAGTGGTGCTCTGCAGAACTCCAGAAATGAAACAGATGATGCCATTCACAGCGGCTCACATTCTCCGCCCAGGATAATTTCAATGTCCCTATGGACATGATTATTCGAATGAACATTTTCTTCTACAAGCTCCTCACCACCCCAAGTTCACCATTCAAGAACTTTAAAATGTTCATTTCCAAAAATTCCATAAATTGGGATAACAGAACCGTCACTTCATCCCATTGCCCTTGCCTTTGTAATGGTCGTATGTTTGAAAGATTCTGACTGTGACTTCATTGGAAAAGAGTACTTGGATAAAATGGTTTCTTCAGCATTCAACCGCGTTACATGTTGCACTGTAAACTCACACTTAGCCAGCAAGGACCTTGAACAAAACAATTACTTAAGTAGCGAATATCTGATGTTGTCACCTTCTTCTTATGCTTAGATTTCATCATCAAACAGAATGGCAGTAAAGAACAAAAATACCCAAGATTTGATCTTCCGCAAGGAAACCCAAATCAAAAATAAAGTAAAATGGGTCGGCCAAACTGGAAAGCTCTATCTATCCCAAAGAGCATCTCAATTACAGTTTCCGGCAAACTACTAGTAAAAGACTTACTTCTCCACGAAAAAAACAGTCTTGTTCGGTTTCTTCTTCTTCCTCGTACCCTTCTCTGTCAGAGGAACCTTCATAAATCTCCATCAAGCCTGGGATTTCATCCAAGTTCTTGATGGCGTACCTCTTCAAGAAACTACCCTCAGAAAAAGAAAATATCCAGCCATTCGATTTATCCCTCTTGAACAAACCTTTTGATGTTAGAGCCTCGACAACCCTCTGCCTTCGACGAAGCCTAGAATCCAATCCGTAGGTAAGAAACTTTGGGTACTTGATAATCATCTTGAGGTCCATCTTTACTGTGTTCAAGTAGAAGTCCATCACGGCCCTGAGCTTCTCCTCTGATATGGCAAGGCACGTCGGGTCCCGCCTAAAGGTCGAATGGACATCCTCCTCAGCCAACCCAGGCCCCTGTAAACCTCGACTTTCCGGTTCCAGTTAGCCTCATTCCTGCTGAGCATCACCCGGACGGCGTGGATGAACAATACAGATTTGGGCTCGACCCCGAGTCGTTTAACCGACTCCACTGCTCGGACCACCCTCCTGTGGCTCCCAAGAGCGGCCCTAGGCTGATAAACGAGGAACTTCGAGAGCCGATCAGGGGTCACCACCTCGCTCAAGAGAAACTCGATGTTCGGCTTTAGGGCGGACTTGAAATGCCAAGTTAGAAGGCATGCGAAGCGTCTAACCGCGACGCGGAGCTCCTCGAAGGTCAGGATGTACGTTCGGAGGAAATCGAAGGTAGGCTCGAGGTGGGTCTTCACGGTTCGCCTCAGGAGAGCAGGGTTTTTCACAATGAGCTCATGGAGGAGAGAGCCCCGGAATCCATTTTCGATTAAGAAGTCAAGCTTGGGCTTCAGGGTTGTCTGTGGTCGGCAGAGGAGGAGCCTGGGGTGGCGGGAGATTAAATTCGACAAGTGGGTGTCGCGGAAACCGTAGGATTTCAGGAAGCAGAGGACTGCATCGGCTTTACTGGCGGATTTTTCTCGGATTTGGAACTTCTTCGCGGCGGAGACAGCCGATTCCAACGGGACCCCGCATCTGTTCACGAGGTAGTGGACTGTAAAGGGGGGCGCCGACGAGGGATCTGAAGTGCTACTGAAGAGGCGTTTTGGGATGGGCAAAACTGATCTAAAAGATCGAAATTTCGCCATTGAAAGAAGAGAAGCAGGAGGAGAGGACGAAGATGAAGAAGAAAGCCGAAGACAAATTCAAGCGCCGGCTTTGCCGAGTCTGCAACATTTCAATTAATCGGCGGCAGTGCTCCCGGGAGGGAGAAGAAGGTTGATAGAGAAATAGTGCAAAATCATATTTTGTACCCTAAACTTTCTCATTTGAAACGCTTTGCTCCCTCCATGAAGTTCTGTAATCTATTCTTCTCAATTCTTTTCCCATTTCTAAAAATGCTCTCCATTATAATTTCAATTATTTTAAAAAAATTATTTAACCAACTATTCTTTTTTTTTTTCACTATTTTTTATTAATATATATGAATCTCTCTACGGCCGTGATTATCTTAAATATCCATTGACAGAATTTCATTCTATAACCGTATTTTAGTGCATTTTATCATTCAAAAAAGCTTTGGTTTGTGGGGTGGGACAATCTGCTTAATTTATTTAATTTGCAAATAATATTATTTTTATCTTTTTGTAATTTTATCCCCACTATACTCACTGTGCGTAATACAGATCGCTTGCTAGTATATATTTAAATCACAATGGCCTGCGGTGAAGAATTAATCAAGTATTAATTATCGCAATTGTTCGAATGATTAATATTAATTTATCCATTTTTCGCATTTTAATTAGTATTTTCTCACGTCACATGACAATGTAGAATCGTTTAAGAATTTTTCATCTTTTTTTTTTAATTTGAAGATGATAACTAAAAATTTCTCATTTAAACGAGAAAGTTTTCAGTAGAGCGATCATACTATGTCAACATCACTTACGTGGTATATCTGTCTAATTACAACTTGACATATAATCAATAATTATATAATTATAGTTATTAAATCCTAAAAAATTTTAAAAATTTAAAAAATCTTAAATAAGTAGTCAACCATAACTGAAAATAATATATAAATGATAAAAATATTAAAAAAATCTAATAAATAGTAAATTCTAATTGAAAATAATATATAAATAATGAATTTTTATTAGACGGATATACCACATAAACGATATTAATATATTATAATCGCTCTATCGAAAACTTTTTCCATCTAAACATCTATTCTTATGTATTTAAACAGGGTTTTAAACCACTCATTCAACGTGGCGGCCTACTTGAGGGCTTGTTTGGGTCGAGGGGTGAGCAGGTTTATGGAGGTTTATAGAGGTGGAGGTTATGGAGGTGAAAGGTTATAAAGATTTTTAGAGGTATACATTATGGAGAATTTCGTAACCCTCCGTAACCCTCCAATTTGGGGATTGAAAAATAAACTTGAAGGAGGTTTATGGAGGGTTGAAAACAACGCTCCATAAACATCCATTACCCTCCATAACCATCATATTTTAATTTTTCAAATAAGAGTTGAACTTACACCTCCATAAACCTCCTGTTTATCAAACAAGGGGTATACTTAACCTTTCGCAACCCTCCTTACACCTCAATCTAAACAAAGCATGAATTTGTATTTTATTTTTAATTTTTATTTACAAAATATTAAAAAAGACTTCCAGGAAAAATTTCATGCACGCTTTGACCATCTCCCCCCAAAAATGAAAGACGCTCACTTTCCCTCTTCCCTCTTCCCAGGGATCGGCCGATTGACGTTAATGATCAGTGCATCAGCGACTGTTGATTTCGATGTGGGGACTGCTTAGGGCTAGCGGTCTCGCTGATTGAGGGGGTGACTGTGGAGTCGGACTATTCTCCAAAGTTTCTCGGCAGTGCGTGGCCCCTGGATGTCTCTGCCACAAATATGCCTGACCTTTGTGGCTAGGGAGGCTCTGATCTGTTCATCTCTCATGTTATGCATCTACTTTTTGTGGGACCCTAGCGTGTTCTGATTTGCAATTTTAAGGTTTTTGTCATGTGCGGGTCGCAGGTTGCCTTTCTATCTAGACTGCTTCCTTCTGAGGTCGCGTTCTGTGTGCAGTTCTACCCCGTGGAGCTAGATGGTCGCGTGCTGGTCTCTTTTCCTGTCTATTCTGTTGACCTCTTATTCACCCACACGCAACGTCATCCCTTTCAGAGCAGTTTGCATTCTCTGTGAGAATCTCTCTGTACCAAGCCGAAAGCTATGGGTCACTCGAACGTCTGGAACTCTGATGATCTGGGGCTTCTCTCTGTAGTATTCGTCAGATTGCAAAGCTATTGATTTCATCATATTAGCGGCAGAGCACTGCTCTGATCGGGTCTTCTGCGATTTGCATTTTTTTTGAGTCGACGGTAGTGATTACATAGGTTGGGGAGCACGTTAAAGGCGTGTTTGATTCTGATTATGCTACAATGAATGATCACGAAGTTAGAAAGATGGCTACCCGGGAATTTGTTTTATCGTCCGGTATGTTTTAGCTTTTCCAGACCCTAAATGCTTTGAATATCTCATAGATTGAATTGGCAACGTAATGTCAGTAAATACAATGAGCACACGAAATAAAGCTGTATATATAACAGGAGACAAGTGTAATGTACATAGCAATTGAGTTGCAATTGATTATGCTCCACTGTAGTTATAGGTTTTGAGTTTCCTTATGATGGAAGGAGAACGTGACTATGGTGCTTTGACATGGAATTCCCTGAATATGTGAAAGTGAGCTTTGTCTAGGAAGATTATTGTCCTCATCATATGCTATTGGATTTGATCTTTTACAGTCCTGCTTAGATAGTGCCAAAGAAGATTGAATTTGTTGGGTCAGTGTCAGTTTTTCTTCTTGGCATCAGCATTTATGCATTCTCCTGAAAAATCTTAGCAGCCTTTTATGATTTGATGCAACTTTTGGGTGCAGTTATCCATTGGGACTTTAGCACGATGTTGCTTTTTTCAAGGGGCTCCTCTATGCCTTCCATGTCATCGGGTACTATTGACCTTTTTTTTCTTTTTTCCATTTTCCGTCTTATAAGACTTAATCTTCTTTTGGTAATGATAGATGGAATAACTGTCTCTTGCTCTTACCAAAGCCTCAGTATAGGTGGTTGATTTGTTTACCAGTATTTATATTTGAATATTTCCAGGATGCATTGGATATAGTGCAAGTATCAAGACAAGATCAGGAAGAGTTCTTTTCAATACTCATTGCAGTTTTATGGCTTGGGAACATATCATTTCAAGTAATTGACAGTGAAAATCATGTGGATGTGGTAGCTGCACTTTTATATTGTTTGAGGCAACATGGATATATTTAGAGAAAATTGGCATCAGAGGAGACCGGTTCTGTTACAAAGGAGACCTGGGAGTTCTCATGGTTGAGTGAGTACTGAGGTAATTGTTTGCTTCTAGCATTGGTTGTCTTCAATGATTTATGTAAATTTTTCTGAATGTATTTTACCTAATTGGGCAGGTTCAAAAAAAAAAAAAAAAAGAAGGTTTGAAAAGGATGAGGTCGTTGGCAGACAATCACATGATTCTTCTTGATCAGAATGTCAGATGATTTTCTCATATAATTGCCCCAATCCTCTCCCAGTTGGGATGGAATGCCCAGATTACCTCAAAATTTTATATTTAACTGGTCACAATCAAACAACCCCTGTGTACAACTTTGATCAATTCGGCATATTGTCAGTGAATATGGAAGGAAACGCCTACCTGTGATAACTGAGATTACACACTTCAGGCTTATATGACACATTAGATTGCTAAGGCTCGGACATGGGTGACTGTTCTGCTTTTTGAATGTGACAGCTGAGACTGGTCAACTTGTTTCCCATTTTATTGGTTATTTATTTGTATGCATCTGGCCTTGCAGATCTTGATCTTGCCCGGGAAGCTGCTTTTGCAGGATGCGACCGAGGACGATCATGGAGGGGTGGATGATGTGACTAAGTTGACCTATTTGAATGAGCCCGAAGTACTTTACAATCTGGATAGAAGACATGTCCTAAATGAAATTTATGTAAGGTAATTAATCCTCTGGACACGTGTATTCCTCCTCCGTATTAGCTGCTGTCCAGTTAATTTGGACAGCTCTTCGGTGGTGTCAATCATGGTTAGTTCTTCTATCTTTCTTTAATTATATCCTTTAGTATTAAAGTTCTTGGTAGTTACAAATTGTAGAATTGAAGGCTATGGTTACAAGGATGTGGCTTACAAAGTCCTTTTGGGATTTTTAGCTAATGCATCTTTATCAGATAATCAGAGGAAATATGTCTAGCCATTCTTTTTATTATTTAGAATCATTCTTATATTTAATTCAATTTTGTACGTTACCTTCTAGGTATGAGTCTAAATTTGCATATTTAGGTTTGCAACAGGGTTTAAGGAGATAGATTTTGAGTTCTAACGTTGGTCTCTTCATTTCAATCATGGAAATGGGATCTTAATTTGGATAAAGTGCCAGTTTTGAATTTCTATAACGATTGAGGCAAAAATTTCACCATCGCTCTCTTTTCCCTTTTGATTAGAGACATGCACGGGGTATGCTCTCAATCCGTTCACAAAGCTTCCTCATCTTTATACAATATCAGCATGATGGAGCAGTATATAAGGGAGCTCCATTTGGTCAGCTAAGTCCTCATGTCCATGTCCTTTGCTGTAACTGATGCATCATACAGATACAGGTAGGTTGGTCCATTCTTTAATGCCTTTGCTGAATTAAACTGTTTTAAAGTTTGTTTTGTGGTTCATTCTTAATGCCTTTGCAACGCAGGCAGATGTAAACTTTTTTAAAAATTGTATTGATCCAAAATTTTCCCAGTAAACCTTTATTGAAGATGATGGATTTGCCAACTCTATTTGACTTTCAAAACTCTTTAAGAAGTCACTGGTCTTGGTAGTTTGCCTAGCGAGTGGATGGAAGTAATTGATCAATCATGCCTTCGGTATGCCCTAATTGGGGAGAAAGTCTTGGGTGGAGAGGCGCCATCATGTGGCGGCGCCCGCATGGTGCCTCCGCCCAATGATGTGCCGACACATGTCGGTGCTGGTGATGTTGTCGCATGCATGGTGATGTAGCACTGCCATGTGTCAGCAGCGCTTTATTGGGTGGTGGCGCCACGTGGGGAGCTGCTCCACCTAAGAGTTTCTCCTAATCAGGGGCGTCAGAGCCAGGGCCCCGTCTCTATCATCCGGGAGGATGGATGGGCTGGGTCTCGAGTGGGTGAAATAGAGGGCTCATCTACTTGCTAGAGCTGATAATGGGAGCGCAGTAGGCGATGGGCTTGATTGAGTGGTCAGGGAAGCCTGCCTCGGTGAGCCACGTTGTCGGTCCGCTCGGTGGGCAACCCCATTGAGATTCTTGGTGGGCCATGTCATCGGGCTCAAGATGGGCTGTCATTCGCGAGCTATGGCATTGGGTCCTCGCTGGGCTTGCATTGCATCATCGAGGCCGGGCGTGGGCTTTCAGTTTCGGCCCCCAGGCGGAAGGGGCAATCATGGGCCACTTCACACGGCCAGGTTATCGGGACGGAGCCACGTCACCAGACCAGGGGCGGGATGGAGCCACGTCATCGTCGAAGTGGGCTTTGCCATCCAGCCGTTGCTATAGGGACAGTCATAGCACAAGAGGCTTCTAGGCCAAGTCATGCGGCACAGCTGCTTTACTGGGCCATGTCTTCCAGCCCACTGAGCGGCATGGGCCACGTTAGCGGCCCCGAGTTTTATCGGCATGGGCCCAACTGGCTGCTTATGCCATCGATGATGCCCTATTGGTCCATGTCATCGGCCAAGTGCTTGTTCCGACACGTCATCGGGCCAAGTGGTCCTTTTGGCTATGTCATCGGTATAGATGTTTAGTAGGGCCATGTCATCATTTTTAAGAGGCGTGATTGGGCTACGTCATCAGACCCATTGCTCCTTTTGACACGTCATCAGCCTAGTGTCTCAGTTGAACCACGTCATCCTCTACAGTGGCTAGCTTGGTCATCATCTGGCTAAATTACCGGCTGGTCCCACGTGTTCGGCCTGCCACTGACACGTCAGCCAACCAAATGGTTCACTGCCACGTGGCTCGGGGGCCACGTCAGCAGGGCACCTTTTCTGACACGTCATCCAGCCAAGTGGTTACTTTTGCCACGTATTCGTCCTGGAGGCTTAGTTGGACCACGTAATCCACCTGCTATGGACACTTCTTCAGGGTATTGTGGCCTGCCTTTGCCATGTCATCGATCGTGAGCCCTTATTGGTCAACATCATCATCACGGTGACCTGATTGGGCCACTTCATTTGGTTCAGTGGCTGTCTTTGTCCACGTCACCCAGTCATTAATGCCACGTCATCCACCCAAGTGGTCCGGTTCTGCCACATCCTCGGCCATTTGTTCCTCTTCTGCCATGTTATCCAGACCTGAGGTTTGATTGGGCCACGTTACCGGCCATGTGTTCTTCTGCCATATAATTGACTTGCTTCGGACGCTTCATCCAACCATGTCGTCCTCTTCTGCCACGTCACGAGGGTTGGGCCTCGTTATCAGGCCCAGTGGTCCTCTTCTGCCACGTCATCGGCCCATGTGATTGGGCCACGCCACCGTATAAGTGGTTGCTTTTGCCACTTATGGCCTAGAGGTTTGATTGGGCCACGTCATAGGCCTAGACTTCGGGTCAGCTTGGGCAACATCGCAGGCCCAGCGGCTTTCTGGGGCCACGTTGTCTATCCCATTAACCGGCTTGGGCCACCTCATCGGTCCAGACACGGAGTGCTTCCTTGTGCCGCCTCTTCATGCCAAGTGACGGGCCACATGATCGGACTAGTATTGTTGTAAGATCAAAAAGACATTTGCTGTCTGATAAACTCTAGGGCCATTTTTTTTGCACTCTATAATTCATAATTATGCCAGATTGCACCCTAAAGTTCGCTTCTGTTTCCACTTTCACCCGGCCAGCTCACCGAGGCCGGCCTCTCAAGGCACTGTATCTTATGGGTGATGGCTGCTTCCATGTTTGCCGGCGGCAACATGATGAAAGACCAAATAAACAGGATGTCCTTCATGGAGCCAAGTGTAGACGACATCATACCAGACAATCTGCAAAGGAAGGCTTTCGACTGTTGGGAGGGTAGGAACCGGTCCGGATGTTGACAGGACACCGGGCATAGCTGATCTTGAATCATGAATCCAAAAGGATGGGGCTGCTGTGCCAAAGCTGTCCCTCTTCCCCCGAGCTTTCGACCACGAAGAATCTGTTCTGGTGCAATCGAAGAAACGCAAGGTTAAAAGGAAGCAGAACAAACTTCTGTTTCAGAAAAAAGCACAGCAAACACCAAACAAATAGTACACAGCTGAATACTCTTCAGGATGCATACAACCTATAAAGCTTTCTACGACATATCACACAGAAAGAACCCCTTCATAAAACACGATCCTTGTGAGAATGAATTAACATTCCGATTCACATCTTGCCAAGTACTCCCTTTGCAACGGAAGGGCGAATCACTAGGTTGCGGTTTGGCAATTCTCCCATGTCCCATACTTGGAGCTGAAGCTGCCTCCACCGCTCTGCTCTGCATACTCGAGAATGACTGCACGGGAGCAGTTATCCCATGTCCTTGCTATGTCCTTGAGGGACATGGGCTGCGAGAGCCCCCGGAGGGAGATGCTAAACCTGGACTTTGCCTTGGCAGAGAGATCTTCATACTCTTTGCTGTAAACATTTGACATTTTTCCCAATGTCCACAAGCAGGCATATTTAGTTGGCGCCCAGAGAGACAAAGTAACAAGTTATACACATATCGAATATGAGATAACCTCAAAGTTGGATGTGGATATAACGAGAGGATGAAGAAACTTTTTCCTAACCTTACTTCAACAGGGAACTTGTCAAGCAGTACAGGTGAGCAGTTCGGATAGTTTGAGGGGACGAGCATCCGCAAGGGTTGAATTGGTGACTGCATAAAACGACAAAAATATGAGAGAAACTCTTGAGAATTCTCCCAAAATGAATCAGTCCCAAGAGTTTTAGTAACCCACCAGCTGTGCAGAACCGTACTGTGACTTCAAGCCTGGGCTAAGAGAGACAGCATTGAAAGAGCACTTAACAATCACTCCCTCCCCTCCATCTGCCACAGCAGCCGCAGCAGTTGGATCAGCATCCTCATTACTGATATCAATTACTGTGTCTATTAGCCGCTGGTTTATTTCCCTGATCTCTTCAACAAGGGTGTGGTTCGCCTGTAGAGTATAGCACACCTGTATCAGCCTCAATCTTAACAGGTATCCATATGGCGCACAACATCATAGAAAGTCGTTCAGATCAGCATATGAAGGAATGCCAACTCACAAAAGTACAATTGCCCCAATGGCAAAAGAAACTCCATTTCATAGTTCTTTATTATAAACTAAGATAATGTTCATCTAAGAATGATATATATATATATATATATATAAAGCTAAAAACTACCCCTTATTGCCACTTCATTGTTTCCAATTTCCTTTTTCTTTTAAACATGAGCCATTGCAAAAAACATCTTATATCGAGAAGCTTCCAAAAAATGCTTTTTCACAGAAAATCTTATAAATATGTGGCATGTGATTGAAGTTTATTATTTATACAAAACAAGATGAGTTTGAGAGTAGATACGTAAAGAGTATAAAAAAAAAAATGCGGACTCCTCTGAACTAGAGGCACAACCAATAATTTTATTCAGTGCTAACAGTTTCAAAAAATCCTGCTTAACCATTGAAGTGGACAAAGCTGTTAAAGGTATCAATCAAGAGGGGAAACTATAAAAACAATCCCAACTTCTTTTACCCATAAGATAGAAGTACTCGAAAAAACAGAAAAAGCAAACACAGGTACCTCAGTCCTCAATCTCTTGATACTAGAGGTTGCAGTTGACTGCAGGTCAGATGACTCCACACCCATTAACAGCTTGAGACTATCATTCAAACTGCCGGCAGAAGATGCAACATTCAAAGGCATAGCACTAGTGTAGCGCCTTATCTTCCTAGTACTGCTCGGACCATCTTGCATGATGAAATTCCTTGCCTGCGTGCGGCATTTGGTCATGGCCACTAAGTCCTCACCAATAGCGGCTCTAGATCCATTTCCTGGTGCAGAACCAGCTATCCTGTCAACCATGCTAACCACTGAACTGATGTCATTGATTGCATCACTTAATGCTTGAGGTGATGCCGATTTCACCTAAAACGAAATAGAGGATCATCTCTCTTAGATTTTGCTTAAGGAAGAATCAGAAAAGAAAATGAGCTCAGCGTAAGCAGGGAAACAGCCTAATGGAAGTAAACTCAGCAAACCATCGATTAGCAATTGTGAAATAAATCAGCATAAACAGAAATAAGTTAAAAAGAATTGGCTAGACTAACAGCTCGAATCAAGCGTTCAATTGGCTGCTCAGTCACAGTTGATTTCCCAGAGACCGCTGTTGATGCTACACCATGAGTTCCATCAGGACCACTGAACTCCGCAAGAAGCGGAGAGGCTGATATTCCAGGAGTTCCAATGGCAAGGGACTGAGGCCCTGCTGGGGCAGCAGTTGTATGCTGATGGGCAAGATTTCCAGCATTAGACAGGGAAGACATGCTAGAAGCAGGCTTCTGATTCTCTGACTCCGCAGGCACAGGTAACGGAACTAAAGGAGATGAAGGAGATGGAACCAAAAAAGGTGAGCTTGTAGATTGTAAAGGAGTCCCAGTTTTGGTTAGAGACGTCAGCAGATTTTGCTGATCAATCTGTGGGGAAGAATGCTGTGGAATCTGAGGGGACACAGCCTGCAGAAGCTGAGGGGAAGAGATTGAAAATGAAGATCCTGGTTTCACCTGTTGGTGAGGATACACAGGCCGCTGCCCTGTTGCTTGATGGTGTTGTTGGAAGGCTCCTTGTTTAAGGCCCATCATTGGTCTTATTTTCACCTCACTCACCTCATTCATCTGATGCAGTTGTGCTGGGAGTTGCTGCTTAGTCTGTTGGCTTAATTGCTGCTGCTGCTGCATAAGCTGCTGTTTCTGCATCAGCACCTGACGTTGGTACTGTTGCTTGAGCTGCTGCGGCATCTGTTGTTCTTGTTGTTGTTTTAGATTCTGCGGGACGATGTTGGAATTCGCTTGAATGTTATTAATGTTTGACTGCATCATATTTAGCCCGCCCTGTGATGTCATGGCACTGACATTTACCTGCTGCGGAGCAGAAACTGGATTCTGTTGCATAGATCCCACAGCAACCTGCTGCAGTGAATTCATGGAGTTTCCTTGCCCGGACTCCATGCTGGGATGAGGCTGCAGAGAATTCATTATAGGTTGCTGTGCATTTGAGACCCCTGGAAATGAAGACATAGAGCCATGCTGCATGCTGGTCAAATTGCTCTGCTGCATGGGAGCCACTGAACCCTGGAGATTCGTTGACTGCAACTGGGGATTCATTTGATTCTCATTTGACTGGACTTGACCAACCTGAGATTGTGACTGCTGAGGCTGCATTATATGATGCGGTGGAAGCTGCGCTGGCTGCCTTCTGGGCCTGTTGGTATTTAAGAAGTGCACTATCTGCTTCTCATACAAGGGCAGCTTTTCCTTCACAGTGGGAAGTATTTCACTCTTGGGTAGTTGCAGAAAATTAGTAAGGCGCTCCACCATTGTTTTAAATAATTTCAGCTTTTCGAGCTGCTCTGACTTTGGCTGTTGGGGAAAAGCATCATGCTGCCAGTAGATGCCACAAAACACATCAAATAAAATTAATATCTTGTTAGAATTATGTAGGCTGAACCATCAAAGTTTAACCCCAAGGACTACACCTTGCCTATGAAAATATGTGAATGAATTCACACACATTCCATACCTGCTGCAGCTTTGTAGCAATTTTCTGGTACATTTCATTTAATTCTGGCCAATACGATTCCTTCAAGGATTTTATCTGTGGAGAAAAAATAGGTTAGAACACAATCAATCTGTTCGACAATCACGCATAAACATTTCATGATGGATACTCAACATTAATATAGCAAAGAACTTGGCACATATAAGAAATAATGCTTAAAGGCATGTTACACCAGAATCACCAGAGAAAATAGCTAATCTACATGTTTACATTTTTTTCAAAGTCTCCCAATCCTTTCATATTCCAGCACAAGAATCAAACGCTAATCCAGCATCCAAACCTCAATTTCGCAACCTACAGAGCCACTTCTCCTCATAAATAACAGGCAACATGCACCAAATGAAAAGACTGAGCCTGTGCCATACCTTCTGATAAGTCTCCTCCTGCCAGTCGCCTCCATTTGCTTGGCTTGACTGAGCAGTGGAATCAAGAGGCGCTACAAAAGAAAAACGAAACACATGCTTCATGTAGGAATGGGAGATATGGGTTGTACAGATTACTCCAGAAAGAAATAAAGAAAAAAAAGGAGAGGAAGGGCATACTGGACGATGACTCCCCGAGGCTTCTTTGAGATTGATAGATCTGCTTTTGCTGATCCATCACATGTTGTGCCGACTGAAGCACTGGACCTGGTGCTTGGAGTCTCTGCTGCATATCTCTTTGTAGTGAAGCTTGTTGTTGCTGTAAGCCCACTTGCTGTGGCAACAGTCCAGGTTGCGATTGCATCTGCGACATTAATTGTTGCTGTGATGGTGGTAGCTGAGATTGCTGTCCAGGCAACAGACTCGAAGCCCCGCCTTGCATTTGTTGCTGAACCAAAACTTTGGACTGTTGCAGCATGGGCAGAGAGTGCTGGCCAACTTGCATACTAGGATTGCCAGATTGAGTGCCCATCACGTGATGCTGCTGATGCATTCCAGAGACATTATTTTGAGAAGCCAGCTGTTGTGGATGGAGATTTGAGAGGTTGTGTTGCCGAGACAACAACTGCTGTTGCTGCGGCTGCTGCACCTGAAGGTTTTGAAGATTATTCTGTTGGTTTAGCATCCTGTGCTGCTGCTGCTGCATGTCCCCAATGTTGTTTTGCTGATGGATCATTTGATTTTGCTGCATATTTGGCTGCTGCTGCTGCTGCTGCTGCTGCTGAGACGACATCATCTGCTGCGGCTGCAGGGATGTTTGCTGTTGCTGAACCGCTTGTTGTGGCAGAGTCTGATGCCTCATTGACGATTGCTGATGTTGCTGAAGCATTGGCTGTGTTGTCTGTTGGATAGGCTGCTGATTTTGTTGAAGACCAGTGATAGTTGTCTGCATGACCGAGGATGACTGCATAACAGGTTGCTGCGGAGGCTGAATTTGGTTTGGTTGTAATATATTCTGCTGCGGTTGCTGCAGTTGCTGCTGCGGTTGCTGCAGTTGCTGCATGTGAGATGCCATCATCGAGTGTGGGATATTCCCTTGCTGGAGTTTCTGCTTCGCAATATGATCCTGCAGCTGCTGCTGCTGGTACATATACTGCTGCTGATTCTGAGGTGGTTGTTGCTGTTGCTGCTGAGAAACCACCGGTTGTCTTCCCGGTATCTGCCTTTGATTCACAAAGATGCTGGACGCTAAGCCCTGCCCCATTGAATTCCCAAGCGAATTCTGAGAAACATTGGACATGTTTGTCTGGTTCACAACAGTTGGCAGAGAAGTTTGACTTATGCCGGAAACAGAGGGCAATGTGGAAGTTAAACCGGCAGATCCCTGAACTCCAGAGGGTAGCAAGTTATTCTGAATAGTCTGCTGCATGAGTTGTTGGCGCCCCTGAGATTGATTAGGAATTGAAGGGCCCTGATTTTGAAGTTGGGGCTGCACACCTTGTGCTGAAAGAGAAAACAGAGGCAAAATCAATTAGCAAGCTAATATAAGGAATTCCTCATGGATAACATGGGCTCATGCAATCTGAGTACCAACTTAAAAACGCAATAACTAGTAATGACAGAAAAAATAAATTTAACAGATGAGAAAATCCAAAAGCAAAAAAGGAAAATGTAATTCATATCTCTACAAAGTGGGAAAATGTGGATATATGCACTAATTATCTTTGACTTCTTATAAATATCTTCGTTTCTCTCTCATGAAAAGCACAGGTGGCTCCTTTCCAATTCCAATTTTCCAACTGAAACAAGGATGGTACACAATTTCTCAAACCCCAATGAAACAAGACCTTTGCTTGCTATGCTGATATAAAATCCAATCTCCACGACCCACCCCAACTCCAGTGTCCAATGTCCTAAATGAAGCCAGATCAGCCTCTGCATGGTCTCATCCATCCTCAGATCAAGCTGATACAACTTTATCAGAGGCCCATCTTAGCCTTAAAAAGTACAACTTGATCTCGCTTCAGTTAGATTTCATTTTTCACCCCCAAAAAAAGGGCAAGGAAGAGAACTCTTCATTATCAAAGCACCAAAACATTTCATAGCATCAAGCATGAAGCAAATCTCTAGCTATACCTGGATCAGGAGGCTTAATGTTATTACCTGCAGAGCTGGATGGCATAGGATTGGCCACCGAATTCTGAGACTTTGACTCCATGGTCAGCATCTTTAAAGATATTTTCCGCAAATAATCAGGCTGAAAACAGAAAGATAAATGCAAGTCCGTAACAAAGCATGTCATTTTTGGCATTATCTGTACGTAATTAAGCTTCAAATGTACAATGATAAATGGAAATCTGTGATTTTTACATTAACATGAGAGAAAACTGCAATTCGATCATCTATAATGATTATACTATTAGTTAGAGAAAACTGCAATTCGATCATCTATAATGATTATACTATTAGTTCCTTTGATAAACATTAAACATATATATTTCTCTAAATTACAAATAAATAAACAAAATACAGAAATATCTACTTTTCCAATCTAATACAACAGAGTGTTGTGCTAGTGGAAGAAATCATGGGCCAACAAACCTGGCTGGATGCACCATGGAAAATTTTTTCCTCAAACCGAACTGCAATTTTCCTTAGCTCTTGCAATCCCTCGGGACCAGAAAAGGGGAGATGTCTCTTCAAAGTGTCCATTCTAAATTTTAGACAACAAAATGAGAAATTTATCAAGCACGACATAATTCATAAAGAAATTTTATTCACAAAAGAGCCTACCAAATACACAAATGCAGAGAGAAGTTCAAGTATCAGCAAAAATATCCTCCACTCCACATGAGAGAATAGGAAGAAAGACATAAATGTTTTTTTTTTTAAATACGAATTAGAAACGATACTAAATAAAAGCAAAAATAATTTAATACTTACTTAGTTGTACAACAATCCAATCTAAATATTGTATTCCATCTAAGTGAGAACAAGACATTGAAGGTCAATAATTCAACGAATGAACTATGAGAAATAGAAAGCACAAACTTACATATCAGAAAACGTGATTTTTTTCCCCGAAAAGTAGCATTATCTAGAAGATATAACAAGTTTAGTTAGGAGCTATCCCTTCATGTACAGATTGAAGTTTTTCCCATTGTTTAGTATGGGAAATATCCAAGACATGAACTGAAGTCGGTGACAAGCAGCTTTCCACCCAGTAAGATTGTAATAAAAAATCTAAGGGCCTCAAATACAATAGAATGAGGCATGCAACAGAAAATCTACCAACTGTTCAATAATCATAAAGGGAAAACTGATAACGGTGTGGTAGTTTCTGAGTTTTTGCCAGGGTTTAGTTTCTCCAATGTACAGGACTACCATAATTTGATAAGTCAATATCAAGTATCAAGAAACATCTACATAGGTAATACCTTATGTAATATCCTCCTATTAGATACAACATTATGGTCCAACTAATAACATTCAAATGCATCTCTCTCCCTTTAGACCACTCCATCACTGAACTTCTCACATAGACTGCAGAATATTGCATTTCTTTCAAAGATTTTATTTCTCTAAACTTTTCCAAGGTCCAAAACAGAAGAATGGAGATCTTGTATACTTTGACCAAAGTCTTACTAGCCATCCCAGTTGAACAAGATATGTATTTTCCAATTGACAATATAAAAAATCCATCATCCATCATCCATCATACATATAGAAAGATACGTGGATATTATAGTGGCGCCAAAGCAGGGTTTATCAATTAACATAAATCACAACTCTGAAAGGAGTAATTCAGAAAAGAAAATTTGAACCATGTATTCCTCTTTATTCATCTCCACTTTAATACCTGTTGCACGTAACTTACAGCTTCCCATACCACAGTCCCCAGATTAAGTATCTAATCTAAGTTCTAAAGTGAAATAAGCTACAACAGGAACAGTAACAAAAATCTTCATACGATACTGAAGCCATCCAATTTTCCACGATTTCAGGCCCCAAATGCATAAAAGAAAACGACTTCTAGTCTATTAACCATACAAGATTCGAGCCATATACAATTGCTTTACTGGAGAACTTCAGCAAAATGAAGAATTTCACAGCATTCTATCTAGCCAGCTTTTAGCCTAATTAAGGTGCTTATAGCATTACCCAGGAAATATCAGTTTAGGAACGTACCCATAAAATATCTCATTCAATCTGCCTCCTCCCAAGACTTAATTCACCAGAAATTGCAGGCAGCTGCTGACGTTTTTCTATTATATTTCAGTACTCCCCCAGTTCTTAACGCGTTAAGATCTTAATTCTCTTATAAACTCTTTATTTGGTGTATCAGGACCGTATATATAAACCCTAGCTGGGGACAAAATCCTTACTGCAACAATCCAACCTGAAAAAAATCCAGAAGAAAAGAGTGAATGCTTACATCTTGTTGACTATCCGATGCCTTGATTCTGCGGCCAAATGCTTCCTCCAATCGTCACCGTCCGGCACAGCCTCGCCGCCCGCAACGCCGCCACCTGGGCCAGGTGGGGGCGGCCTCCAATTATTGTTGTCCATCATCTATCTAGTTCCTCAACCCAGTCGAGCAGCGATGCAGAGAATTTCTTGAGTGCTGCGATTATAGGCCTACACGACGGGGCAGAAGTACTATTTCATATCAAGACCACGTATTGGTAGCAGGGTACTGAATCCTACGACAATCCCTGGCTGAGGACCAAGTCCGGTGAGCAATCGGAGCACTCAAGATTCGATTTTGAGAGAATTTGGGGGAGGGAAACAGAGATGAGAGAAAGAAAGACGAGACTGGCGGGTTATATAGAGAAGGTGCGACGGCACGCAAGTCAAGCTGATTGGGCCATGGCCACAAATGAGATGAACGAATGTCGATCTTCTTTCTGTCTATCTCAGCTGTAAGTTAAATTCGGAGAATAAAAATTTGCATTTCAGTCCTCAACTTTTTGAACACTTTATTTATATTTTCCCATAACTTTTTTCATATTTTCCAAATAAATTTTATATCTGTAAGGTTTGATAGAAAAGTTTTACCTTTAAATGGATCGACAATATCCAAGTCTAGATTAAAGTCCATCGAACTTCTAGATAATAGGTTACATGTACCTAGAAAAAAGAAGGTAGCATGATAAGTGTGTTATATCCAACATGAAAAGACATATCTAAGAGATCTTCACTTCAACGTAACTTATACAGTTTTATTCTTTAAAAATCTTGTATGTAACTGATACAATATGTGACAATGTTGATATGATGTGACAAGTCAATAATATTTTTAGGGTTGGTTTTTCATTTTATATTTTGCTAAAGAAATCTTCTAAATAATTAAATCATGTTGACTTGTGATACTATATCAGTACTGTCACATAATATATTCGTTATATACAAGACTCTCTCCTCGAGGAGCCAAGGTCTTCTTAAACTTTATAATGTCCCTAAAATCTCATCTATTTTCAACATGGGATCATGATGGTATCCATCATCAATTTCGTCCGGTCGGTCCATGAGATGAGAGCTCTGAGCTTGAGATTGACAGCAGCACTACAGTTCATAGTATTCTCTTAACATGATCATCAATTGAGAATTCTAAAATTCTCTAAGAAATAGAAAGGAATAGTACGGCTAACCTTAGTCGTAAAACTCTTGGGTCATCGACTTGGGGTGTCAAATCAGAATGGCTGTCCATTTTGAGCAGTTAATTGAGGGTGCTGAAAAGAGTGAGAGTCTATAACCTTGCAGTGATGTGATTGAAAAATAAAAATAAAAAATACCGTTGATTATCTATCAAACCTCTGAATGAGTCAAACATTCCCCTAAAACAAACGAAAACATTGCTATCACCATCACAATGATGAACATCTAAGTCTTCTCTTTGGGTCAAACTAGTGATTAAATATCAATTGATTGGTGATCCCTCAACTCCAGAAGGTGACAAGTTGATCTACCTATTCTGCAACCAGAGCTGTTGGCGCATTGGAGATCGATTATCCATTATCAGGTGGGTTTGAAGTTGGGGCTGCATACCTTGAAAGAGAGAGCAGATGCAAAATCAATTAGGAAGCTAGTGAAAAGGAATGGTTAACACTGTCACGAACACATGCGATCTATGAACTGCCGACTTGATTATCTTCGAGTTCTCGTGCACGTCTTAGTTTCTCCCTCACAGTGAAAAAAGCACGGGCTAGCCTCTGAAAGGATGGCCTGATCTTGTTTCGGGTAAGTTTCATTTTCCACGGGAAAAGAAAATGGAAATTGAAAAGTCCTCTTCACAACCAAAGCACCAGAGCTTATGAAGAAGGTCTCCAACTCGTACCAGGATCCACAGAGTTGGATGGAGTAGACTTCGGCTCCCAATTTTCGAGACCCTGGCTCCTCGGCCAGCAGCTTTGAAGGTACTCTCCGCCCGTAATCGGACAGGAGAAACAGAAAGACAATGCAACTCCGCGACAATGCATGTGGTTTTTGGCATGATCTACACGTAAATAAGCATCAAACGTGCAATGACAAATGCAGATCTGTGATTGTACATTTCCACTAGGAAAAAGACTGAAATTTGATCATCTATCTTCTGTTTGGTTGCGTCATTAGTTACCTCCATAACAATAAGAGCACGAATTCTCTAAATTATAATAAATACAATACGAATGCATCTACTCCGCCAATCTTATATTACAGAATGCTCGTGTTAGTGAAAAGGAATCATAAGCCAACGGACCCGAGTTGACGAACCATGGAGGCTTTCTTCCTCCATCTGAGCTGCAGTTTACCATAGCTCCAACATACCAGAAAACCGACGACATCCATTCAAAGCCTGCATTCTAAATTTTAGACAATAAATTGAGAATTTTATGAAGCATGATATATAAAAACATAAAGAGATTATCGGCACAATGAACCCATCAAATACACAAGCACAGACGGAAGTTCAAGAATTAGGAAAAATATGTTCATTCTTCCACATAAGAGAATAGACGGAAAGGTAACCTTCTATGTTTCAGCATTGGAAGCAATATCAAATAGAAGGGAGATCGAGATACTGAAGGCTTGAATTCAATGGAATTACGTATTAGAAATATGTCATTCGAAATATGTTCTCCCGGGGCTTAATTAAGCAGCTTATCGCATTACCCAGGTAAACAAGTTTAGGAACACGGAGTCTAAAATGCCTCATTCGAAATGTGTCCTCCAAAGGACTTAATTCACAAGAAATTACAGGAAACTATCAACATTTTTCCATTATATTTTAGTACTGCCCGAGTTCTCGACGCACTTAAGATTTTCCAAACATATAATTTGCACCAGTTTATTTCTCCGTATAAAATCTCTATTTGGTGTGTTAAGACCATATCCATATCCATAAATCCTAGATGGGGACAAAAACGTTACTGCACAATCCAACCCGATGAAAATCCATAAGAACCCAGTAAACGCTTACACCTTGTTAACTGTCCGATGCCTCCATTCCATGGGATGATAGATGCTTCCTCCAATCGTAACCCTCAATCATCGAGGATGAAGTCTGGTGAGCAAATAGAGCGATGAAGATTCGAATTTGAGAGAATATGGAGAGGTCTTGGGCGTGGGAGGACATGTGTTAGGTGAAATGTGTTAAACGTCTATCGATTTCTATAAGGGATTAGAAATAGAAATCTCATTATCGAGAATTCAACTCAAAATATCTTATTTTTCAATGATAAATGAGGTTCGTGGATCTAGTACAATGCAAATAAACAAAGAGAGATAAATAGATTTATAACTTTCACACAATAAAGATCCAAAACTCAAAATACACCTCAAAGTCATTAATCAAAGTCTTATACCATAGTACTAACACCACATCCTCCACGCATCACATGCAATCATGACAGACATTTTACACCATTTATTGTCATGTTTCACAAACCACATATATAGCTGTGGAACACACTTAAAATTGAAGAAACTACACCCACAATCACCACATCCATTTTAATTATAGCATTTATGGTCATGTTTCACTAGCTACAGGCAGCTGTGGAATTGCGACTGCTGAGGCTTAATGTCGTTTACCCGCAGAGTTGGATGGCATAGGATTGGTCACCGAATTCTGGGACTTTGACTCCATGGCCAGCATCTTTAAAGATATTTTCTTCAAGTAATCGGGCTGAAAACAGAAAGATGAACGCAAGTCTGTAACAAAGCATGTCACTTTTGGCATAATTTGTAGGTAATTAAGCTTCAAATGTGGGATGGATGAATGCAAATATGTGATTTTTACATTTGCAAGAGAAGACACTGCAATTCGATTGTCTACAATGATTACACTATATTAGTTACTTTGATAAACATTAAACAGATACATTTCTCTAAATGATAAATAAATAAACAAAATACAGAAATATCTACTTTGCCAATCTAATATAACAGAGCGCTGTGTTAGTGGAAGAAATTATGGGCCAACAGACCTGGCTGGAAGCACCATGGAAAATTTTTTCCTCAAACCGAATTGCGACTTTCCTTAGCTCTTGCAATCCCTCTGGACCAGAAAAGGGGAGATGTCTCTTCAAAGTCTCCATTCTAAAGTTTAGACAACAAACTGAGAAGTTTATCAAGCATGAAATAAATCATAAAGAAATTTTATTCACAAAAGAACCTACCAAATACGCAAATGCAGAAGAAGTTCAGTTATTGGCAAAAATATCTTCCACTCCGCACGAGACAATACGAAGAAAGACAAATATTTTTTTTTTAAAAAAGCATTAGAAACGATACTAAATAAAGGCAAAAATAAGTTATACTTACTTCTTTGTACAATGATCTACTCTAATACAATAGGATGAGGCATGATACAGAAAATCTATCAACTGTTCAATAATCATAAAAGGAAACTGAAAACAGTGTGGTAGTTCGCGCGTTTTTTCTGGGGTTTAGTTTCTCCAATATATAGGCCTACCATAATTTGATAAATGACTATCAAATATCAAGAAACATCAGCAAAGATTACATAGGTGAATACCTTATGCAATATCTTCCTCTTAGATACAACATTATGGTCCACTAATAACACTCAAATGCATCTCTCTCCCTGTAGACCACTCCATCACCGAACTTCTCACATAGACTACAGAACAATGCATTTCATTCAAAGATTTTATTTCTCTAAACTTTTCCAAGGTCCAAAACCGAAAAATGGAGATCTTGTCTACTTTGACCAAAAGTCTTAATGACCATCACAGATGAACAAGACATGTATTTTCCAGCTGACATTATAAAAAATCCATCATCCATCATGCATATAGAAAGATACGTGAATATTAGAGAGGCGCCAAAGCAGGGTTATCAATTAGCATAAATCACAACTCTGGAAGGAGTAATTCAGAAAAGAAAATTTGAACAATGGATTCCTCTTTATTCATCTCCACTTTAATACCTGTTGCACGTAACTTACAGCTCTCCATACCACAGTCCCCAAAGTAAAAGTATGTAATCTAAGCTCTAAACATCATAAAATTCTAAAGTGAAATAAGCCACAACGAGAACGATAACAAAAATTTTCATATGATACTAAAGCCATCCAATTTGCCACGATTCCAGGCCACCGATGCATAAAAGAAAACGACTTTTAGTCTATTAACCTAAAAGATTCCAGCCATATACAATTGGTTTGCTTGAGAACTTTAGCAAAATGAAGAATTTCACAATATTCTGTCTAGCCAGCTTTAAGCCTAATTAAGAAGCGTATAGCATCACCCAGGAAACTATCAATTTAGGAACATACCGGTAAAGTATCTCATTCAATCTACCTTCTCCCAAGACTTAATTCACAAGAAATTGAAGGCAACTGTTGACATTTTTCCATTATATTTCAGTCCTACCCGAGCTCTTGACGCATTAAAATCTTAATTCTCTTATAAGATCTTTATTTAGTGTGGTAGGACCATATATATAAACCCTAGCTGGGGACAAAATCCTTACTGCAACAATCCAACAGGAAAAAAAATCCAGAAGAACCGAGTAAATGCTTACATCTTGTTGACTATCCGATGCCTTGATTCAGCGGCCAAATGCTTCCTCCAATCATCACCCTCCAAATTCTGAGACTTTGACTCCATGGTCATCATCTTTAAAGATATTCTCCGCAAATAATCAGACTGCAAACAGAAAGATAAATGCAGGTCCGTAACAAAGCATGTCATTTGGCATAACTTGTACGTAATTAAGCTTCAAATGTACAAGGATAAATGCAAATCTGTGATTTTTACATTTACATGAGAAGAAACCGCAATTCGATTGTCTACAATGATTACACTATATTAGTTACTTTGATAAACATTAAACAGATACATTTCTCTAAATGATAAATAAATAAACAAAATACAGAAATATCTACTGTGCCAATTCAATATAACAGAGCGCTGTGTTAGTGGAAGAAATTATGGGCCAACAGACCTGGCTGGATGCATCAGCGAAAATTTTTTCCTCAAACCGAACTGCGATTTTCCTTAGCTCTTGCAATCCCTCTGAACCAGAAAAGGACAGACGTCTCTTCAAAGTCTCCATTCTGAAGTTCAGACAACAAATTGAGAAATTCATCAAGCATGAAATAAATCATAAAGAAATTTTATTCACAAAAGAACCTGCCAAAAACGCAAATGCAGAAGAAGTTCAGTTATCGGCAAAAATATCTTCCACTCCGCACGAGACAATACGAAGAAAGACATATATGAATTTTTTTTTAAAAATAAGCATTAGAAACGATACTAAATAAAGGCAAAAATCAGTTATACTTCTTTGTACAACGATCTACTCTAATACAATAGGATGAGGCATGATACAGAAAATCTACCAACTGTTCAATAATCATAAAAGGAAAACTGAAAACGGTGTGGTAGTTCGCGCATTTTTTCTGGGGTTTAGTTTCTCCAATATATAGGCCTACCATAATTTGATAAATGAATATCAAATATCAGGAAACATCAGCAAAGATTACATAGGTGAATACCTTATGCAATATCTTCCTGTTAGATACAACATTATGGTCCAACTAATAACATTCAAATGCATCTCTCTCCACTGTAGACCGCTTTATCAATGAACTTCTCGCATAGACTGCAGAAAAGTGCATTTCTTTCACAGATTTTATTTCTCTAAACTTTTCCAAGGTCCAAAACAGTAGAATGGAGATCTTGTGTACTTAGACCAAAAGTCTTACTAACCATCCCGGTTGAACAAGAAATGTATTTTCCAGCAGACATTATAAAAAATCCATCATCCATCATGCATATAGAAAGATACGTGGATGTTATAGCGATGCCAAAGCAGGGTTTATCAATTAACATAAATCACAACTCTGGAAGGAGTAATTCAGAAAAGAAAATTTTAACCATGGATTCCTCTTTATTCATCTCCACTTTCATACCTGTTGCACATAACTTACAGCTCTCCATAGCACAGTCCCGAAAGTAAAAGTCTCTGATCTAAGTTCTAAACATCGTAAAATTCTAAAGTGAAATAAGCTACAACAAGAACGATAACAAAAATTTTCATATGATACTAAAGCCATCCAATTTGCCACGATTTCAGGCCACAAATGCATAAAAGAAAACAACTTTCAGTCTATTAACCCGACAAGATTCGAGCCATATGCAATTGGTTTACTGGAGAACTTCAGCAAAATGAAGAATTTCACAGTATTGTAACTAGCCAGCTTTAAGCCTAATTAAGGATCTTAAGCATTACCAAGGAAAATATCACTTTAGGAACACACCAGTAAAATATCTCATTCAACCTACCTCCTCCCAAGACTTAATTCAAAAGAAATTGCATGCAACTGTTGACGTTTTTCCATTATATTTCAGTACTCCCCGAGTTCTTGACGCATTAAGATCTTAATTCTCTTATAAACTCTTTATTTGGTGTATTAGGACCATATACATAGACCCTAGCTGGGGACAAAATCCTTACTGCAACAATCCAACCTGAAAAAATCCAGAAGAACAGAGTGAATGCCTACATCTTGTTGACTATCCGATGCCTTGATTCTGCGTCCAAATGCTTCCTCCAATCATCACCGTCCGGCACAGCCTCGCCAGCATCAAAGGCGCCGCCTGGGCCAGGTGGGGGTGGCCTCCAATCATTGTTGTCCATCATCTATCTAGTCCTCCACCCAGTCGAGCAGTGATGCAGAGAATTCTCGAGTGCTGCGATTATAGCCTAAAATCGACGCGCAGGGGCGCTATTTATTGGTACTTGGCAGCCGGGTACTGAACCCTCCGGGAAATTGCACTAATGGTACACAAAGTTTTTAAAATATTCCAATTCGGTACAAAAAGAATTTTTTTTGCCTAAATAGTGCAAAACGTTTCAGAATTATTACTTTATGGTACATTCCATCAAATTCTCATTAATTGCTTCGAAAAATGATGACATGTCATGCCACACGGTGAAATATTTTATGACGTGGACAATTCAAATTTCCGGTTCGTTAAAAATTGATAGAAAATGTCTTAAGCTCGTTCAAGTTTAGTATAAAAAGTTTTAGATTGGTGTCATATTAGTACAAAACTGCTGCTACAATGTTCATTATAATTATAGCTACTGCTGCGATGTTCGATACTACAATAATTCGAACACTGTAATACTGGAGAAACAAATTTCCAATTTCTTGGATTTTTCTCAAATGACAGATAGGACGATGAGAAAGGAAAGAAGGGAAAACGAGGAAAAAATACATGGTTTTAGTCATGTGAGTTGCAAATCTTAATTAAAATATAATAATTGTCCACGTCATAAAAATTTTGCCACGGCAGGACGACTTGCTATCAATTTTTGATGCAGTTAATGAGAATTTGATGGAATGAATCACAAAGGAACAATTCTAAAACATTTTATACTATTTTGGCATAAAAATTTCTTTTCGTACTAATTTGAAATATTTCTAAAACTATCTGTATCATTAGTTCAATTTCCCCTTAATCCACGACAATCCCTGGCTGAAGAGCAAGTCCGGTGAGCAATCAGAGTAATCGAGATCCGATTTTGAGAGAATTTAGGGAGGGAAGAAGGGATAAGCGAGAGGAAGACGTGCCTTGCAAGTTACATAGAGAAGGTGCGACGGCGCCCAGGCCAAGCTTATTGGGCCATGGCCAGAAATGAGATGAAAGAATGTGAATCTTCTCTCTGTCTCTCTCAACTCTCAGTTTAATTCGGAGAAAAAAATTGCTTTTCAGTCCTCAATCTTTTGAACACTTCATTTATATTTCCCAGAACTCTTTTCATATTTTCCATGGCATGTTGACCAATAAATTTTATATTTATAAGACTTGACGGAAAAGTTTTACCTCTAAGTGGATCGATAATATCCGAGTCCAAATTAATATCCATTAAATTTCTGTATATTAGATAATATGAAAAAAAAAAAAAAAAAAAGGAGGGAGCATGATAAGTGTCTTATATGCAACATGGAAAGAGACATTTAAGAGATCTTATTCACTTTCGACGCAACTCATGCAGTTTTATTCTCTAAAAAAACACCTCTTGAGGAGGAGAAAGTTTTGTATATAATTAATATAACATGTGACAGTGCAGTACCAATGTAATATGACAAGCCAATACCCGAACAGAAAAGGTGCTCTTAAACTTTATAAGGTCCCTAAAATCTCATTTATTTTCGATACGGGACCATGATGGTATTTACTCATTGTTAGTTTCGTCGGGTCGCTCCATGAGATAAGAGCTTTGAGCTTGAGATTGAGGGCAGCTACAGTTCATAGTCTTCTCTTTAACATGATCACCAATTGATAATTCTAAAATTTTCTGAGGAATAGAAAGGAATGGTACGGCTAACCTTGGTCGTAAAACTCTTGGATCATCGACTTGGGGTGTCAAATCAGAATGACTGTCGGTTTTGAGCAGTTAATGGAGGGTGCTGAAAAGTGCGAGAGAGTTTATAGCTTGTGGTGATGTGATTGAAAGTAAAAGAAAAAATACAATTGATTATCTATCAAACCAACCTCTGAATGAGTCAAACAGTTCCCTAAAACAAACGAAAACGCTACTACCACCATCACGATGATGAAGATCTAAGTTTTCTCTCTGGGTTAAGCGAGTGATTAAATATCGATTGCTCGGTGATCCCTGAACTCCAGAAGGTGGCAAGGTGTTCTACAACCAGAGCTGTCGGCGCATTCGAGACCGACTATCCATTATCGGGTGGGTTTGAAGCGGGGGCTGCATAGTTGAAAGAGAGAACAGATGCAAAATCAATTGGGAAGGTAATGAAAAGAATTGTCACGAACTCGAACTCATGCAATCTATGAACTGCTGACTTGATAATCTTCAAGTTGTCAGGCATATTTAGCCTCTGAAAGGACGAGGATGACCTGATCTTGTATCGGGTAAATTTCATTTTCCATGGGGGAAAAAATGGAAATTGAAGTCCTCTTCTTCACAACCAAAGCACTACAACTTATCAAAGCACTAGGACAGAGTTGGATGGAGTAGAATCGGCTCCAAATTTTAGGGGCCTTGACTCCTCGGTCAGCAGCTTTAAAGGTATACTCCGCCCATGATCGGACTGAAAAAACAGAAAGATAACACAACTTCGTAACAATGCATGTGGTTGGTTATGTTAGGAAAAAAAGACTTGGGGTGTCAAATCAGAATGACTGTCTATTTTGAGTAGTTAATGGAGGGTGCTGAAAAGAGTGAGAATTTCATTAAGCATGATACGTAAAAACACAGAGAAATTATCGGCACAATGAACCCATCAAAAACACAGGCATGGACAAGTTCAAGAATTATGAAAAATGTGCTCATTCTTCCCCACAAGAGAATAGATAGAAAGATGATCTTCCATGATTCAGCATTAGAAGCAATATCGAATAAAAAGTGAGACCGAGATCCCGAAGGTTAGGATTCGATGAAACGAGTGCAAGAATTAGAAAGTAGAAACGACACATTAGAAAACGTGAAGTTACGGTGAATGAGAAGAATGTAAAGTTAAATTGTAAAGCTTGGTAAGAGTGAGTAATTGGTTATAGAATTGATATAATTTGATAATACCAAGTGTTCTTAATGTAACGGCCTAACTAATCATATATGTAAAAATATTACGTCCAATTTTGCAACCAAACCTTAGAACATATGATACAAAATGCACTATGATATGAATTACACTACACTGTATATAGAAGTAAATGTCCCTTTATTGTTTTTTACTTTAAATTTCAAAAGAGTTCTATCACAATAAAATATATATATATATATATATATAATAAATATAGTTACGAGAGAGTTACATGGATTCATAACAGGAGAGCTCTCTGCATGACAAGCACGAACGTATATTTAACACATTAATATGATATTTATAATTTACCATATATTTATAAATATGTTTTTCTTGATATGTGACATATGTGAAGTGATGTGTGTTAAATGTCTATTAATATGTGGCATATGCGAAGTGATGTACTCTTTTTTTTTTCTTCTATAATAGATTACAAATAAAAGTCTCATTATCGAGAATTAAACTCGAAATCTCTTTTTTTAAGAAATAAATGAGGTTCATGGATCCAGCACAATGCAAATAAACAAAGAGAAATAAGTAGATACATAAACATCACACAATAAAGATCGAAAACTCGAAATGCACCTTGAAGTCTTATAGCATAGTACTAAGACCACATCCTCCACACATCACACGCAATCAATCATGACAGGCATTTTAAACAATTTATTGTCATGTTCCACAAACCACAGATATGGCTGTGGAACACTCCAAACTCGAAGAAAAGACACCCACAATCATCACATCCATTTTAATTATAGCATTTATAGTCATGTCTCACAACCTACAGGCAGCTGTGGAATTGCGACTGCTGAGGCTCAATGTCATTGCCCGCAGGGTTGGATGGCATCGGATTGGTCACCGAATTCTGAGACTTTGACTCCATGGTCAGCATCTTTAAAGATATTTTCCGCAGGTAATCCGGCTGAAAACAGAAAGGTAAACGCAAGTCTGTAACAAAGCATGTCACTTTTGGCATAATTTGTACGTAATTAAGCTTCAAACGTGGAAGGATGAATGCAAATCTGTGATTTTTACATTTGCATGAGAAGAAACTGCAATTCGATTATCTACAATGATTACACTACATTAGTTACTTTGATAAACATTAAACACATACATTTCTCTAAATGATAAATAAATAAATAAAATACAGAAATATCTACTTTGCCAATCTAATATAACAGAGAGCTGAGTTAGTAGAAGAAATTATGGGCCAACAGACCTGGCTCGATGCACCATGGAAAATCTTTTCCTCAAACCGAACTGCGATTTACCTCAGCTCTTGCAACCCCTCTGCACCACCAAAGGGGAGATGTCCCTTCAAAGTCTCCATTCTAAAGTTTAGACAACAAATTGAGAAATTTATCAAGCATGAAATAAATCATAAAGGAATTTTATTCACAAAAGAACCTACCAAATACACAAATGCAGAGACAAGTTCGGATATCAGCAAAAATATCTTCCGCTCCACACGAGAGAATAGGAAGAAAGACATGTTTTTTTTCCAAAAAAAAAGCATTAGAAATGATACTAAATAAAGGCAAAAATAAGTTATACTTACTTCTTTGTACAACAATCTACCCTAATACAATAGGATGAGGCATGATACAGAAAATCTACCAACTGTTCAATAATCATAAAAGGAAAACTGATAACGGTGTGGCAATATATCAAGAAACATCAGCAAAGATTACATAGGTCAATACCTTACACAATATCTTCCTCTTAGATACAACATTATGGTCCAACTAATAACACTCAAATGCATCTCTCTCCCTGTAGACCACTCCATCACCAACTTCTCACATAGACTACAGAACATTGCATTTCATTCAAAGATTTTATTTCTCTAAACTTTTCCAAGGTCCAAAACAGAAGAATGGAGATCTTGTCTACTTTGACCAAAAGTCTTACTAACCATCCCAGTGGAACAAGATATGTATTTTCCAGCTGACAATATAAAAAATCCATCATCTATCATGCATATAAAAAGATACGTGGATATTGTAGTGGCGTCAAAGCAGGGTTTATCAAATAACATAAATCACAACACTGGCAGGAGTAATTCAGAAAAGAAAATTTGAATCATGGGTTCCTCTTTATTCATCTCCACTTTAATACCTGTTGCACGTAAGTTACAGCTCTCCATACCACAGTCCCCAAAGTAAAAGTATCTAATCTAAGTAGTAACACTCAATATCTTCTAAAATTACATAGTTAGCTGATGCAATATCTGCCTCCCAGATAAAACATTATGATCCAAGTAATAACACTCAAAAGCATTTCTCTCCCTGTGGACCTTAACATAACCAAAGCTGCTCACATACAGTTTCTTTCAAAGATTTTTATTTCTCTAAACTTTTCTAAAATCCATAACAGTAGCACAAAGATCTTTACACTTAGACAAGACATCTTATTCACCATCCATCCTCATTGAAAAGATATGACTTTTCCTGCTGATGATTTAAACAACCCATCATGCCTAAAGGGCAGGAAAGCAGGGGTTATCAATTAACATAAAGCAGAACTCTGGAAGAAATAATCCAGAAAAGAAAAATCGAATCATGGTTTCCTCTTTTATTTATCTCCACTATCATAACCCTGTCACACAACCTAAGGTTCTCTGTACCACAATCCCCATAGTAAACCATCTAATCATTTTTTTTCCCCTCGATAGTAAGCTATCTAATCTAAACATCGTAACAAGCCTAAATTGAAGTAAACTCCAAAAAGAACCACAAGCAAAATCTGTGTGATATTAAACCCATTATATTTGCCATGATTTCAAGCCTCAACCACATAAAAAAATTCAACTTTTAATTGACTACCCAACAAGAATTGAGCCATACACAACTGGTTTACTATTTGAGGAAAATAAAGAATTTCAAAGTACTATCCAGCCAACTTAGAGCCTAATTAAGTAGCTTATAGCATTACCAAGGTAACAATCAGTTCAGGAACATAGAGTCTAAAATACCCAAAATTCAGAATACGCTTTCACAGGACTTAATTCACAAGAAATTACAGGAAACTGTTGACGTTTTTCCATTATATTTCAGTATTACCCTGGTTCTTGGCATATTAAGCTCTTCTAAACACATTATTTGCTCCAATTCTCCGCATGAACTCTTTATTCAGTGTTTTACGACCATATTTATAAACCCTATCTGGGGACAAAATGCAACAGGGCTCTTACTGATCCAGTTATAAAAATTTATAAACCCTATCAGTAAGAGCCCTGTTGGATCAGGAAACTGTTGACGTTTTTTCTTTTTATAACCGACGTATCTAAGTGCCTTTCGAATCCGACTAGCAGTAGCTGCGACACCTTCTCCGTGTTGGTTAATGAGTTGATCGATCATCTTATGCTTTTCGGAATTGGAATTGATACTAGGCTCGAGCAAGGATTTAAATAAAACCTGCAGAGAAAGCACGAAGTTCAATTAGTTCGAAATAACGTGACGAGACTAAACACGGATGGATCGGCGAAGGGAAACCATGTTGGTTACCGGAGGTATCGTACGTGCTTAGACACAAAGAACTCGAAGTTTACATTCTTCCCAACTGATCTTCCCAGTAAATATTGGTTGAACCAATAATTGTTCAAGGTCCGTGGCCAGTCACGACACTTCCTGGATTTTGATTTGTTGACATCGGAAGAACTTTATCTCTTAGTGAGTCCTCTTGACTCGAGTTGGATCAGTTAGAATCCATTAGATTTCTGGATACAGTGGTTCGTTCCGGAAAAAAAAGCTTAGCAGGCCATCGAGAGTAAGGAAGGTCTCTCATAATCCGGCACTAACTGATGGTTTCATTCCAAACTCGATCTTGGGTAGATGAAACCGAACACAGACAGGACAACTTAAGAAAATCCGAGCTCTGCCTAAGACATGATCGAGGTACCGGTGCTATGCTTATAAATTGGTTTTGTCACTTAAGAGGCCATAATTAGGGTACTGCAGGATGGTAAAAAGGGAAATGAATGTTTACTGATCCATATCCTATTACCTATTCTCGGTGAGTATTGAATCTTGAATCTAGCCAGCCACCCGTGCCACTATGCATGGAGTCTCCTCTTCTATAATTTAGGGTTCGGAGAAATTTTTAATGTTAAAAAGATGGTTCGTGAACTAGAGAGGGATACGAGTGAAGGGGTTATGGCAATTTTATCAACGAAAATTGAATTTAGAGTTTTTTAATTCCACGTGGAGAATAATATTACATGCCCTTGAAAAGAAATGAAGGACAAGGAGGAAGGAAGTGGGTAGGTGTGCTGCAAAATAGATAAGTAAACCTCATAACATGTGATACAAAATGCACTTTAATATGAATTGTACCACACTTTATATAGAAGTAAATGCCCCCTTATTGTTTTTAAATTACAAAAGAGTCCTATCACCACCCAAAAAAAAAAAAAAACACGAAAGAGCTCATGGATTCATAACAGGAGACCTTTCTACATGACGAGCATGGACACAAAGTCACGAGTCAATGACAGTTAATACATTAATACGATATTTACAATTTATCAAATATTTATAAATATTTTTTTATTAGTGTGTTAAATATCTATCGATTTGTCGTGTCCGCGAGGTGAAGTACTACTTTTTTTTTTTTCCTATAATAGATTAGAAATAAGAGTCCCGTTATCGAGAATTAAACTCAAAATATCTTATTTTTTAGTGATAAATAAGGTTCATAAATCTAGTACAATGCAAATAAGTAAAGAGAAATAAATAGACATATAACTTTATCATAATAACCGAACTCAAAATAAACATTTAAGTTGTGAGTCGGAGCAGCGTACCACAGTACTAACACCACATCCTATGCACATCACATGCAATCATGGCAGTCATTTTATACCATTTCTGTCATGTTTCACAAGCCACATATATAGCTGTGGAATACTCTAAAATTGAAGAAAATAACGCGCACGCACAAAATCATCACATGCATTTTACATAGCAAATTATTGTCATGTTTCACAAGCAAAGCTACATGTAGCTGTGGAAAGAGTTCATGAATTCATAACAGGAGAGCTTTATGCAGGACGAGCATGGACACACGTCACGGATCCTACAAGTTCAAGGATTTTATCTGTGGAGAAAAAATAGGTTAGTACACAATCAATCCTTTCGACAGTCACGCATAAACATTTCATGATGCATACTCAACGTTAAATATAGCAAAGGACTTGGCACGTATAAGAAATAATGCTCAAATCTCTATTATTTTTCAAAGACGGCATGTTACACCAGAATCACCGGAGAAAATAGCTAATCTACATGCTGTTTACGTTTTTCTTAAGTCCCCCAATCCTTTCATATTCCAGCATGAGAATCAAACACTAATCCAGCATCCAAACCTCAATTTCGCAACCCGCAGAGAGAGCAGCTTCTCCTTATAAATAACAAGCAATATGCACCAAATGAAAAGACTGAGCCTGCGCCATACCTTCTGATAAGTCTCCTCCTGCCAGTCATCTCCATTTGCTTGGCCTGACTGAGCAGTGAAATCAAGAAGCAGTACAAAAGAAAAACCAAACACATGCTTCATGTAGGAATGGAGTTTAGAGTCTAGATACGGCTTTTACAGATTACCCCAGAAGGAAAAAAAAAGGAAAATGAAGAGTTCTCTTGATTACCAAAGCACCAAAACTTTTCATAGCAGCAAGCATGAAGCAGGTCTCTAACTATACCTGGATCAGGGGGTATCATTGCCTGCAGAGTTGGGTGGCATAGCATTGGTCACCGAATTCTGAGACCTTGACTCCATGGTCAGCATCGTGAAAGAAATTTTCCGCAAATAATCGGGCTGAAAACAGAAAAATAAAATGCAAGTCCGTAACAAAGCATGTCATTTTTGGCATAACTTGTACGTAATTAAGCTTCAAATGTACAAGGATAAATGCAAATCTGTGATTTTTACATTTACATGAGACGAAACTGCAATTCGATCATCTACAATTATTACACTATTAGTTCCTTTGATAAATATTAAACTAAACAGATACATTTCTCTAAATTATAAATAAATAAACAAAATACAGAAATATGTACTCTGCCCGTCTAATAACAGATTGCTGTGCTAGTGGAAGAAATTATGGGCCAACAGACCTGGCTGGATGCACCAAGGAAAATTCTTTCCTCAAACCGAAGTGCAATTTCCCTTAGCTCTTGCAATCCCTCTGGACCAGAAAAGGGGAGATGTCTCTCCAAAGTCTCTGCTCTAAATTTTAGACAACAAATTGAGAAATTTATCAAGCATGACATAAATCATAAAGAAATTTTATTCACAAAAGAACCTACCAAATACACAAATGCAGAGAGAAGTTCAAGTATCAGCAAAAATATCTTCCAGTCCACACGAGAGAATAGGAAGAAAGACATATATGTTTTTTTTTTTTTTTTAAATATAAGCATTAGAAACGATACTAAATAAATGCAAAAATAAGTTATACTTACTTCTTTGTACAACGATCTACTCTAATACAATAGGATGAGGCATGATACAGAAAATCCACCAACTGTTCAATAATCAAAAATGGAAAACTGAAAACGGTGTGGTAGTTCGCACGTTTTTTCTGGGGTTTAGTTTCTCCAATATATAGGCCTACCATAATTTGATAAATGAATATCAAATATCAGGAAAAATTACATAGGTGAATACCTTACGCAATATCTTCCTCTTAGATACAACATTATGGTCCAACTAATAACACTCAAATGCATCTCTCTCCCTGTAGACTGCTTTATCACTGAACTTCTCGCATAGACTACAGAACAACGCATTTCACTCAAAGATTTTATTCTAAACTTTTCCAAGGTCCTAAACAGAAGAATGGAGATGTTGCGTACTTTGACCACAAGTCTTACTAACCATCCGGTTGAACAAGGTATGTATTTTCTAGCTGACATTACAAAAAATCCAGCATCCATCATGCATATAGAAAGATATGTGGATATTATAGTGGCGCCATAGCAGGGTTTATCAATTAACATAAATCACAACTCTGGAAGGAGTAATTCAGAAAAGAAAATTTGAATCATTGATTCCCCTTTATTCATCTACACCTTAATACCTGTTGCACGGAACTTACAGCTCCCCATACCACACTCCCCAAAGTACAAGTATCTAATCTAAGTTCTAAACATCATAAAATTCTAAAGTGAAATAAGCTACAACAAGAACGATAACAAAAAATCTTCATAGGATACTAAAGCCATCCAATTTGCCACGATTTCAGGCCCCAAATGCATAAAAGAAAACGACTTTTAGTCTATTAACCCCACAAGATTCAAGCCATATACAATTGCTTTACTGAAGAACTTCAGCAAAATGAAGAATTTCACAGTGTATTCTATCTAGCCAGCTTTAAAGCCTAATTAAGGAGCTTACAGCATTACCCGGGAAACTATCAGTTTGGGAACATACCAGTAAGACATCTCATTCAACCTACCTTCTCCCAAGACTTAATTCACAAGAAATTGCAGGCAACTGTTGAAGTTTTTCCATTATATTTCGGTACTACCCGAGTTCTTGCCGCATTCAGATCTTAACTCTCTTATAAACTCTTTATTTGGTGTGTTAGGACCGTATTATAAACCCTAGATGGGGACACAATCCTTACTGCAACAATCCAACCTGAAAAAAATCCAGAAAAGCCGAGTGAATGCTTACATCTTTTTGACTATCCGCTCCCTTGATTCTGCGGCCAAATACTTCCTCCAATCATCACCATTGTTGTCCATCTTCTGATAAGTCTCCTCCTGCCAGTCAGCTCCATTTTCTTGGCTTGACTGAGCACTGGAATCAAGAAACACTACAAAAGAAAAACGAAGTACATGCTTTATGTAGGAATGGAATTTAAGAGTTTATAGATGGCCTGTACAGATTACTCCAGAAAGAAAAAAAATGGAAAATGAAGAGTTCTCTTTATTACCAAAGCACCAAAACTTTTGTAGCGTCAAGCATGAAGCAATATAACATATCAGCCCCTCTTCCAAATTCCATTTTAAAGATTTTTAGGGAAAGAGACATGGCAGGCTGAGCGTATTCCAATTTGCTCATATATCAATCCTCACCCAAAAAAAATTTCAATCGGTTTCGCGTACCGATCTCTCACGCAGTGTATTTAAAGCAATTTATTCCACCAAACAGCAACCCCACATCCTGGAAGAACCAATCTCATCGGAACTCTAGCATGGTATTCTTCCACACATCAAAGCCAGATTATTTACGTCGGGGAATATAGCAGACAGGCCGCACAATAGAGGGAAAGAACTGACTCACGTCTCCCCATGGCAAGCTCCGCTGGATTGGTCGACAGCAGCTGCGAAGGAGGATGTCTGAAGCCACAGAAAACCCCTAGATCGGCTTCTCTCTGTATATTTATAGCCGGGGGGTCGCCGTTCGTCTTTGGAAGGAGGGAACGGACTTCTTCATGGACCGCACTGAGCTCGTTGCAAAACGCAATGGTTCAGAGAGGGGAAGAGTTTGGGCCGTCGACTGCATATTGGGCCCAATCCAGAAACTTCGTTCGAGGGATGAAATTTCATGGAAAAGTACTACGATGAATTCGTGACGGTGAAATAAGATAATTAAAAATATATTAGCTAAAATTAAGCAGAATACCTATAGTATCTTACAAATTTTTTTCGAGTTAAAAGCCACATCGTCCCCATGTCTCTCTAAATCCATCCCCGACACTTAACACTATTTTTTTTTGGGATAAGTGCAGCTTAAATTGTTGAAATCAATACACAAAAATGCACAAAATGATAAAATTATGCACATTTTATAATAATTAAATTAATGTTTAGGAGGATACAATTCATGCAGAATACATCTCTTAGAGATGATTTTAATTTATACTCTACATGAGTTCTATCGCTCAAATTGTTTTCCGCTTCGCTTTTAATTTATATATTTCCTTTTTTATGGGGATTTTCTTAACTTAATATATTAGTAAATACGTTTTTATATTTGAACCGGTCGGTTTTGCTGAAACCTCAACGAAGAATGATCCAAGTTCCTGTGTCCCGACCTGAGGCTACTGTCACCATTTGCCGAGGCATTCTACGTCAACGACTCTTCAGCTGATGCTTCAGACTCTAGTGGAATTCAGGGCGCTGATCGGTTCGGGATATGGCGACGTTACGGTAACGCAAAAACTAATGAAGCTGAAAAGGTATGGCATGGATGGGGGATTAGAGCAGGTTGAACCCTACTGTGCGGTTCGATTGTCGGCTAATGAGTTGATCGATCATCTCACGCTTTTTCGGGATCGGAATCGACACTTGGCTGGAGCAAGGAGTTCGGTTGATGAAGATTAAACACGGATGGATCCGTGAAGGGAAAGCGGGTTGGTAACCGGAGGTCTGGTACGCACTCAGACGTTTAAATTATTCCTAACTGATCTTCCAAGTAAGCGTTGATTGAACCAATAATTGTCCAAAGTCCGTAGCCAGTCACGAGACTAGCTGGATTTTGATTTGTTAATTAATAGGACGGACGAGGTCTAATCTATGAATTAGAGTGTTTAATTTTGCTTTTATTAATGAAGCAATAATTGCATCTTCTCCCACGTACGAAAAGGCTTAGCAGGTCCCAGGTTCGAATATTGTGAATAAACATAATTCACACTGGGAGAACTTTACCCCTTAGTAGGACGTCTCGGCTCGAGCTGGATTAGTCAATGACCGTTGTATTTTTGTTAACAGTGGTTTGGACTGAAAAAAACTTAGCAGGCATCGCGAGTAAGGAAGGTCTGAGGTCTCTCGTAATCCGACACTCGTTGATGGTTTCATTTCAAATGCATCAACAATTGATGACTTGTCATCCTATGTGGCGAAATATTTTATGACGCGAATAATTATTATACATTATAGACGGAAAAGAGAACATTACAATATCAACTAATTTCTAATTGAATTGATTAGATCTTCTCATTCAAATCTATTGATATATTAGAATTTCACAACTGTATCGGTTTAGCTTCCCACGAACCATTAGGATGCTCCACTTTTATTTTTGATAAATAACGATGAAATATCAGTACTTTCTCCTAATAATTTACGGTGAATTCAGCTCGTCTAAAAATTCCTTTGCAGGTTTTTACACGTCATATATGCAATTTGTGTAATGTTCTAGACGTGGACGTATCCAAAAAATTCGTTCGAGGGATGAAATTTCGCGGAAAAGTACTATGTTGAACAGTGAAATAAGATAATTCAAAGATATTAGACAAAATTAAGCTGAGTAATTATAGTATCTCACCTTTTTTTTTTCAATTTAGAGGGAGATCGTCCCCCGCATCTCTCTAAATCCATCCCCGACACTTAACACTTTTTTTTTTTTGCCGATGATAATGTACTATGACTAGGCCTGGCCACGGTTCAGGAACCGGGCGGTTCCGGTTCCGTGGCCCCCTGGAACGAGCCCTGAACCTTCCTTTGGACGGTTCAGGGGCGGTTCGGAACCGGTGGCCTGGAACCGGCGGTTCGGACCCCTGGCAGCTGGGGGTTAGACAAATTTTTTTTTATTTCTCTACGGTTCCGGTTTGGAACCGCCGGTTCCGGGCCGGTTCAGGTTTCGGTTCGGAACCGGCGGTTCCGGTTTCTAAGGCAGCTGGAACCAACCCTGAACCTTAGCCCTCACGGTTCGAGGGCGGTTCCGGGCCGGTTCCGGTTTATGGCGGTTCCGGGCCGGTTTTGAACGGGCCGGTTCCGGGCCCAAACCGGCCCGTGGCCAGCACTAACTATGACTATCAATATACACAAGAACTGTCGCGGAAATAAATATCAAAGGTTCCTACATGAGTTCTATGACTCAAATTATTTTCTGCTCCACTTTTAATTTATATATTTCCTATTTATAGAAATTTTCTTAACTTAATATATTAGTAAATGCGTTTTCATATTTGAACCGGTCGGTTTTATTGAAACTTCGACGAGCAACGATCCACTGGAGAGATCTAATCTACGAATTAGAGTACTTAATTTTGCTTTTATTAATGAAGCAATAATTGCATCTTCTTCCATGTACCAAAAAGCTTACAAATTCTCCGATTCGAGTCTTGTGAATGGAGAGAATTCACACTGGAAGAGCTTTACCTCTCAGTAGACCATCCCGTCTCGAGCTGGATTAGTCAAGGCCCGTTAGACTGCTGGATACAGTGGTTCGACTGAAAAAAAGCTTAGCAAGCCATCGAGAGTAAGGAGGATTTGAGGTCTCTCATAATCCGACACTCATTGATGTTTTCATTTCAAATGGACCAAACACGGGTGGATGAAACCGGACACGGACGAGACACCTCCAGGAAATCCGCGCTCTGCCTAAGACATGATCGAGGTACCGTCCAGGAAACGGGCCAGTGCTAAATATCTTATTTCTATAATGGATTATAAATAAAGGTCTCATTGTCAAGAATTAAACTCGAAATATCTTAGTGATAAATGAGGTTCATCGATCTAAGTACAATACAAATAAATAAAGAGAAATAAATAAACACATAATTCTCACATAATAAAGATCGAAAACTCAAAATACACCTCAAAGTCAGGAGTCAATGCATTACCACAGTGCTAAGACCGCATCCTCCACAAATCACATGCAATCACGAGAGACATTTCACACCATTTATTGTCATGTTTCACAAGCCACATATACATTACTGTTCTTGAATTTATCACACACAACCATCGCATGCATTTTACAGCATTTATTGCCATGTTTCACAAGCTACATCCAGCTGCGGAATTATTACTGCTGAGGCTGCATTACATGATGCGGTGGAAGCTGCCCTTGCTGCCTTCTGGGCCTGTTGGTATTTAGGAAGTTCACTATCTGCCTCTCATACAACGGCAGCTTTTCCCTCACAGCAGGAAGCATTTCACTCTTGGGAAGTTGCAGGAAATTAGTAAGGCGCTCCACCATTGTTTTAAATATTTTCAGCCTTTCGAGCTGCTCTGAATTTGTCTGTCGGGGAAAAGAATCATGCTGCCAAGGGATGCCACCAAACACATCAAATAAAATTAATATCTTGTTGGAATTATGTAGGCTGAACTTTGCCGTCAAAGTTTAACCCCAAGGACTACACCTTGCCTATGAAAATATGTGAACGAATTCACACAGATCCCATACCTGCCGCAGCTTTCTAGCAATTTCCTGGTATATTTCATTTAATTCTGGCAAATACAATTCGTTCAAGGATTTTATCTGTGGAGAAAAAATAGGTTAGAGCACAATCAATACTTTCGACAATCACGCATAAACAATTCATGATGCGTACTCAACATTAAATACAGCAAAGAACTTGGCACATATAAGAAAAATGTTTAAATCTCTATTATTTTTCGGAGACGGCACGTTACACCAGAATCACCAGAGAAGATAGCTAATCTACATGTCGTTTACAATTTTTTTTAGTCCCCCAATCCTTTCATATTCCAGCACAAGAATCAAACACTCATCCAGCATCGAAACCTCAATTTTGCAACCCACAGAGAGAGCAGCTTCTCCTTACAAATAACAAGCAACATGCCAACATGCACCGAATGAACAGGCTGAGCCTGCTCCATACCTTCTGATAAGTCTCCTCCTGCCAGTCACCTCCATTTTCTTGGCTTGACTGAGCACTGGAATCGAGAAACGCTACAAAAGAAAAACGAAACACATGCTTCATGTAGGAATCGAATTTAGAGTCTAGACATGGGTTCTACAGATTACTCCAGAAGGAAAAAAAAAAGAAGGAAAATGAAGATTATCTTCATTACCAAAGCACCAAAACTTCTGTAGCATCAAGCATGAAGCAATATAACATATCAGCCCCTCTTCCAAATTCCATTTTTAGGATTTTTAGGGAAAGAGACATGGCAGGCTGAGCGTATTCCAATTTGCTCACATATCACCGCTCACTCACCCAAAAAAAAATATATATTCAATCAGTTTCGCGCACCGATCTCTCACGCAGTGTATTTAAAGCAATTTATTCCACCAAACAGCAACCCCACATCCTGGAAGAACCAACTTCATCGGAACTCTAGCATGGTATTCTTCCACACATCAAAGCCAGATTATTTACGTCCGGGAATATAACAGACAGGCCGCACAACAGAGGGAAAGAACCGACTCACGTCTCCCCATTGCAAGCTCCGCTGGATTGGTCGACAGCAGCTGCGAAGGAGGATGTCTGAAGCCAAAGAAAACCCTAGATCGGCTTCTGTCTGTATATGTATATCCGGGGGTCGCCGTTCGTCTGTGGAAGGAGGAAATGGACTTCTTCATGGACCGCACTGAGCTCGTTGCAAAACGCAATGGTTCAGAGGGGGGAAGAGTTTGGGCCGTAGACTGCATATTGGGCCCAAATACGAGCCCATTATGACGGTTAGATGAATTGGGTCACAGGCCCATTAACAGAACAGTTACCCACTGCGGTTTCTCGGCCCGTATTTGTCGAGGGGACCTTTAGAAAGTACGATGGCCAAAAAAAGGAATTTTTTTTTCGGTAATAAACGGGCTCGACCAATAAATCAATTAAAAAAAAAAATCAAATTACGGATAGACGGGAAAAGAAAACCTTACAATAGCAGCTAATTTCCAATCGAATTGATTAGACCTTCTTATCCAAACATATTTTTTTTTTTTTTTTTGGTTTCCCACCCGGTGTCCGGTACCCGAAGGCTGGCCGACTAATCCGGATTCGGGGTACTGTCGGGCGGTTTCCCGGGGACCCCTCCCAAGAAGGTCTGCTGCGTTCACAGGGGCTCGAACCCGGCACCTCTGCTTAAGCGACACAAGCCCCTTCCACTTGCGCCAACCTTCGTTGGTTATCCAAACATATTGATATCTTAGAATGTCCCAACTGTATCGATTTAGCTCCCCATGAACCACTAGGAAAAAGCTCCGGCACTTCAATTTATTTTTAAAAAATAACGATAAAATATCGGTACTTTCTTCTAATAATTCATTACGAGCTCAGTTCACCTAAAATTAATTTCTCTTCTAGTTTTTACACGTCATATGCAAAATGTGCTAGACATGGACGTATCCAGAAAATTCGTTCGAGGGATGAAATTTCGTGGAAAAGCACTATGATGAATTCGTGACGGTGAAATGAGATAATTAAAAAAATATTAGACAAAATTAAGCAGAGTACCTATAGTATCTGACTATTTTTTTTTTTTTCGAGTTTAGAGGGCGATCGTCCCCGCGTCTCTCTAAATCCATCCCCGACACTTAAAACTTTTTTTTTTTATAAGTGCAGCTTAAATTGATGAAATCAATACACAAAAATGCACAAAATTGACAAAATTATACACATTTTATAATAATTAAATTAATGTTTACGAGGATACAATTCATGCAGAATACATCTCCTAGAGATGATTTCAATTTATACTCTACATGAGTTCTATCGCTCAAATTATTTTCTGCTTCACTTTTAATTTATATATTTCCTTTTCCATAGACATTCTCTTAACTTGATATATTAGTAAATACGTTTTTATCTTTGAGCCGGTCGGTTTTGCTTAAACGTCAACGAACAACGATCCTAGTTCCTGTCCCGACCTGAGGCTACTGTCAACATTTTCAGACACATTCTAACTCGACGATTTTTCAGCTGATGCTTCAGACTCTAGTGAAATTCAGGGCGCCGGTCGGTTCGGTATATGGCGACGTTACGGTAACGCAAAAACTAATGAAGCTGAAAACGTATGGCATGGATAGGGAATTCGGGCAGGTTTGAACCCTACTGTGCGGTTCGATTGTCGGCTAATGAGTTGATCGATCATCTCACGCTTTTTCGGGATCGGAATCGACACTTGGCTGGAGCAAGGAGTTCGGTTCTTTCGAAATACCGTGATGAGATTAAACACGCGTGGATCGACGAAGGGAAAGCGGGTTGGTTACCGGAGGTCTTGTACGCACTCAGACGTTTAAATTATTCCTAACTGATCTTCCAAGTAAGTGTTGATTGAACCAATAATTGTCCAAAGTCCGTAGCTACTCACGAGACTAGCTGGATTTTGATTTGTTAATTAATAGGACGGACGAGGTCTAATCTACGAATTAGAGTGTTTAATTTTGCTTTTATTAATGAAGCAGTAATTGCATCTTCTTCCATGTACGAAAAGGCTTAGCAGGTCCCAGGTTCGAATATTATAAATAAAGATAATTCACACCGAGAGAGTTTTACCCCTTAGTGGGACTTTCCGACTTGAGCTGGATTAGTTAAGGACCGTTGTGCTTCTGGAAATAGCGGTTTGGACTAAAAAAAACTTAGCAGGCATCGCAGGTAAGGAAGGTCCGAGGTCTCTCGTAATCCGGCACTCATTGATGGTTTCATTTAAAATGGACCAAACCCGGGCGGATGAAACCGAACACGGAAGAGACACCTCGAGGAAACCGAGCTCTGGCTAAGACATGATCGAGGTATGGTCAAGGAAACCGGCGAGTGCTACACTTATAAATCGTTTTTTGCCACTCAAGATGAGGCCACTCATCTTCTATAATTTAGGGTTACAAGAAATTTTTCCATTTTAAAAAGAAGGTCCGTGACTTAGAAAGGGATACGAGTGGAAAGGTTCTGGCCATTTTTGTCACCGAAAATTAAATTTAAGATCTTGTAATTCCATACAGAGAATAATATTACAGCAACATACCGTTAATGGAAATGAAGGGACAAGGAGGAAGGAAGGACGTAGGGAGGTACACTGCAAAATGGAAAAGGGAAAGAGTAAATATTTAACGTGCAATATACAACGGATAATTTATCGTATAAACTTCTCTTATATCTTCGCATGCGTAGAGATTTTACAATTTTCAAGAGCGATTTTACACAAAGATCTCGACGGTAATTTTCACAGCAAATTGATTATGTATTAAGCACGCAAGGAATATTTGATATCGAAGTGAAGGGCCGCAAAATATAAATGAGGTGAGGGGCCAAAGAGTACCTGATAACTAAATTTAAGTGTGGGCGGCATGGATTGCAGACAACTAAGGGTAGCTTTTTATTAACGTTTCTGTCTCGCAGTTGGGCATGAGCTATCAGTATTGAAGTGTCCAGGGTGGGGGACCTGTTCGAAAAGAAAACATCCAACCACACTGATACTAACCCGGCCAAGGTAGCGATTCCCGACTTATTCACGAGTTTGACCGATAGATGCGTACACATGATGGTATGTTGCCGCCGCACCCTACCCTTTCTGACGGTGGAATGTAGGAAGCATACTGAGCACAGTTGGTCAGTTATTTACTAGTCAATATATGTGGTTGATTATACCGAGATATATATATATATATATATATATACACGTATATGTTTGTGGTTAAGAATTCGCTTATACCAATATTGAAAAATTAGACAAATTTTTGGGGTGCTATCCAGTCATATTGTCTAAGGGAATACTAATTAAATTGTACATATGGACGAACAGGTGTTGGTCACATGTGCGATTATCATAATTAATACTAATTAGAGTAATTCAGTTGGCATTTTTTTACTATGTCATTGTAATGTAGAATAATCGAAAAATAGTTTTCCTGTTAAAGGGTTTTTCTCGATATACATAAGAGGTACATAAACTTAGAAATGTACAAAGAATAAGGAGTAAAAAGGGCACGAGAAATCCTACCAGTGAGATCCCATGACCTATATATTACAGAATGAGAACGATACCAACTATACCGAGACACGCTTCTTTGTTATTAAAGGGTTTTATTACAATTTTATTCCTTAGCATCTGGTTTGAGTTTAAATAGTTTATGATTTATTAAATTTCTGAGTAAAAAAAAAAAAAGAAATCAAGAAGTAGGAAAATTTAAGACAAATCATGAACCCTCAATTTATTCCACGGTGGATAATATATAGTCCCAAAAAAAAAACGCACCCACCTTTGGGCTTTGACTGCCTGTCAAAGCTTTACTTGAACTTTTGCCGGAACACACGAACACAGTGCTTTACATGGAGATTATCACCACCGCAATTATTTAGATGAAAAGTTACTTTTTAAAGTTAAATTTGAGATTGAACACCATTGCTTGGTGGTGTTGATCGAAGGGGGATGTTGAACTGCAATCCGGAACCGCCCAGCTTCTCCTCCAGGAGCTTGGAGAGCTTCTCCTCCATTGAAGGTGACAGATGGTTAACCCAGTCCCCCACCACGGCCTTCCTGAACAAGTTCTTGTTCTCGAAGTCCATGATCGATTTCCCATTCTTATTCACCTCCAGCTCCTTCATTTTATCGAAGCTGCAGAGTTCGGCCAAGCCCTCGATGACGCCGGCCTTCTCCTCTTCGACGGTGAACGGGACCCCGAGGAACGAGGCCAGCTTCTTCAAGTGGGATACGATGTCTTCCTTCATCTCTTCGTACTTCATGAACATCACCCGGTCGGGCTTCTCCCTGCTTGCGTTCCAGTAGCCGAGCACGTGGGCCCAGAACGGGCCGAACCCTACGGCGCCGCTGCAGAACATCTCGAATGCCTCCTCGAGGGACACCTCCGGGAGGTTCGCCGGCTTCACCTTGTTGAGGTAGATCCACTGGGACACGAACATGTCGAAAGGGTTCCTGCAAACGTACACGACCTTGCACCCCGACTCCTCGAACTTGATCGGGTCCTTCAGGGCGTGGAACGGGACGTGGCACCCGAAGATCCTAGGGTTCGGGAGGCTTGAGAGGTCCGGGAGCTCAGCCTGCGCGTACACCTTGTACTCTATGAAGGGCACGAGGTCGTGGGGGTTCGAGGTGAGGAGAGGGTGGGCCTTGTCGGAGACCGGGAACCGGCCACGGTTCGCGACGGCGAACCCTAGGGCTTTCAGCCAGGTGGTGCCCGACTTCGGGAGCGTCGCGAGGAAGATGTCCGAGTCCCGAGCTTCGAAGTGCCTCTGGAAAGACAGTATGGCTTGGATCTCTTTGGGCTGGCACCAGAACCCTTGGAAGAGATATATGTGAGGGGTTCTCCATCCTCTTGCTCGGGGGAGAGAGAGGAGGAGATCTCTGCAGTCCCTGGTTAGGGCTTCATCCTCAGCTGCATCGCTTGACTGCTTCTTTGGGGACTGAGTGATGGCCATTGATGAGATGATGAGGAGGTTAAGCTTGAACGGTTTGGGCATTGTTGGGGCTTCATATATAGAGAACTGAACATTGGAAAATGGATTCACAGGGAGAAGGTCAGTTAGGAGGGTTTTGATGGACTGTTGTTATATTATAATATTAAGATTACATGAAAAATTTCAGTTGCTATAAAATGTTCACGGGTATTGCATCAAAATGTGAAATCACGTGATTTTAGAAAAGGGTAAAATTTATTGTAAATTTTGGTAAATATGAGCGATTAATTATAAAGTTATCTGTAAAATTAATATGATTTAAAAATTCCACGTGTTCTGAATATAAAAACCATACTAATCATACTGTAAAATTTTTAAACTCTGTAATTTCATATTACGATCAACCTCGTTGTTACCAAATATTCTAACATATGCACCGTGATATGAATTGCTACACTTTATATAGAAGTAAAAAAAAAAAAATGTCCCTTCACTGTTTCTTTCTTCTTCTTCTTCTTCTTTTTTTACTTTAAATTACAAACGAGTTCATGGATTCATAAGGAAGAGCATTCTGCGTAATGAGTATAAGCATATGCAATAACTCAAAAACATTTAATATATCAATATAATATCTATAATTTATTAAATATTTATAAATGTATTGACTGATGTGTTAAATATTTATTAGTTTAAATATATATGTACATTATGTGATATACTTATTATATATAAGATTTTCTTTCCTATTATGGAATATAAAGAAGAGACAGATAAATGGATATAGGAGTCTCTTTATCGAGGATCGAATTCGAAACCTCTTTTTTTTAAAAAAAAAAAGGTGAAACGTCTTTATTTTAATTAAAGGTAACTCAACGTACCAATATTTATTTATAAAATTTATTAATCCTTTATCCCCACGATCAATATCACATTCATTTTATAGCATTTTATTGTCATGTTTTCACAAGCTAAATGTAGCCGTGGATTTCTCCCAAATTCAGAGGCTCATAAAAGCCACATCATTTCCACGTTCTTTTTTACAAAAAGAGTTTTAATTTAATACACACGAAGCAAATAATTGAGGTTCCGAGTGCTCAACGCGTGAGAGGAATTCTGTGCAGTGGCAGTGACTTAAATTAATAAATTCAATTTTTAATTCTTATCCGTAAATTTTTTTATTTTTTCATTTTTTTTAATACTAGAATTTCCTTTATAAGTAAATGAAGTGTTCCAACATGTATATTTATGATTGAATTGGCAATTTCATTTTTAAGGTATTTCCAGACACATTTTTCTTTTTGGCCCACAAACGTGCACACATTCGTAATCTACCAAGACAAAGACAAGGTCGTAGATTTGTTGGGCATTGAAGGCACGTACCAGACTGTCAAGAGAGAATCTTGAATGATCTCTGCTTCCACTCGATGGCCTGACAAATTGAAGAATAAATAAACTTGTGTAGGGTTGCAACAACTATGGCAATCAGCCGCAATATTATTACCATACACGGAATATTTTTATTTTAGACGAGAATAAAAAAATTAAGTAATACGAAATCCTTTAATCCCATCTAAAAAAAAGTACTACTACACTAATTTTTTTTATATAAACTTATTTAATTATTTTAATTTAATTGACTTTTTTTAATTTATATGACAGGTCACAGAAATTTGGAGACATTTGAACACGTCCAATTGGATTGACCATTCACTGGATAGTTTGTCCAGGTCTAAATTTGGAGAAAGCCCATGTTGTAGAAATGTCACATCAATATTACTTGGTCGTGTCGGAAATAAATTCTGATGAGCTGCATTAACTGATTCTTTATAGGAATTTAAACAGTAAAATATAAACTCAAATTTCAAATAAAATTTAAAAAAATCTGAAAGTCCCAAGGACCCTTCAAAATTCCTAAGGCAACTCTGTATCTGCAATGCTCGATATCATTTTCACATTCTCGTTAATCGATATCAGGTTAAATTTTAAGGTTTTACTTAGATTTATATGTATTTTCTACCTTTAAAAGTTAGAATTCATGTTTTACCACCTAAGTTTTTTTCATGAGCGTGCTGATACGACTTATCGATATTGTCTTGTGATATTATCTGCAGGCAGTGATGACGCGGTATCCGCCTTTTTTTGATTGTCCTACCATGTGTATTTTTTGTTTGCTGTACGGTCCCATGTGTACTTATTGTTGGTAAATAAAGCTTCACAGTTGAGCAACAAGGCAAAGGCAGGTGCAACCACCAATTGCAAAGTCCCGATCGAGTCGAGACTCTTCGCTGGAACAGGAGAGGAGATGGGGAAGATAGAAGGGCATGGCCCGCATGGGCCTCGACGACTTGCTTTACTTAGATTTTAATTCACAACTTCTCATTTTTAGAGAAATAATGCTCAACACGGTCAGTACCGTTTTCGATCTGAGATTAAAAAATTATGAGTTCGATTATCGCAAATACGAATACTCCGCATCCCTTTATTTCCCGTTTCTCTATCCCTTTTAGGTATAACGTACGCAGAAAGAAAATCTGTTTTCGGAGTGTGCCCTCTACACGTCAGATACGTATAAAAAGCAAAGAACACTTGCTATACATGTTGGGCCAACAGGCAATATAAAAAACACATGTATACATATAATAATCAGCTTCAACTTTATATGTTTCCACTGCAACTCTTGATGATATCTGTTCACATGATCATGTACGACTAACAAGTGATTAGGTGTACCTATACATCACCATTGTCGGGCGTGGACTTTTTGGGGTGACGCACCTGATTATCTCGAAAAACTCGTGAAATATTATGTACGTTTGCTCGAATTGCATCTATTTCTCGTTGAATTAGCTTATCTCGTCCCCTCGAACTCATCTCGCATCCCTTCCATCGAGTTTCCCCACCCGAATCGACTTTTTTCAGTCCGTGCTGCGGATATCCGGGAGTCCAACCGGTCCTGACTGATCTATGATGATTGTATGCATGTGCTTCTGTACTGTGTCTTTGTACCTGAAAATGTTCAGCAGCCATTCCCATCATTGAACGGGGAAGCATGAGTCTCACTTCTCAACCAGTGGTGAACAACTTGTAGAATTTTTCACGTGTGCATATATGCATATATATATATATATATATATGGTTGTCCCTGCTAGGCGGAATTATCGATTATATACTTTATATTACGAATAAATTCTTGTACTTGGGGTTTTTTTTGGATAATATTCTTAATTTTGATCGGAGAGTGACCACAGTTAAATAAAATTAAATATATGATAAGGAAAGAGGAAAATTAAAGAGCGGTCAGCGGGAATTTAAGTGATAGCTATATTTTTAAGGTAATTTTACAATTCAAAATTCAATCTCTATTTCTTTTTTTTTATGTGTTTATTCTATATTTATTAAGGGCATTTTTCTTATGTCTGAAAAATAGACAACTATCATCTTTAATTTCTCCCCTAGAAGTAATACCAGAGGCGAATACGCGATACGTAGGAATTTTGTTATTTAATAAATTTGGTGAAAAAGCAATTATATATATATAAATGGCTAAATAAAAATACAAAATATAGTTTAAATCTCAAATATATAATATTTCATTTATTCAAAAATAAATTAAATAATAAACTTAGAGAAATGCTTTGACCGATTCTGTGTAAAGTGGGAAAACTAGAGGGGGAGGAGGAAAATGATTGTGAAATAGGAAAAGGGAGAGAAAAAGTGCAGTAAGTAACTGGTCATATTCTTATATATCTCCAATCTATTAACAAATTTTATTTATTTATTAATGCATAATTTAAGAAAATGAGAAAGACATCATGAAAGAGTCATAATCCAGTATATAATATCAAAAATTGACTCTTACTGCATACGAAGTTATCGATTATACCGTCGAATGAAAAATTATATATGTTTTATTCCGATTTTATAATAATATTTTTTATGATTTTACAATTATATATTAATTACTTTATGACATAGAACGTGGAGAATTTCAGCCTGATCAAATGCGAACAAAGAGAAGAGGACACGGCTTGTTATTAACTTTTGAAAAAGATAGGACCACCTGCCTGTCGCATACAAAAAGTATAACTAACCCTTTCTTGCCCGATTGATTGAGTTACATCAGCCTTTTTCCCGATCTCGAAGCATTCGCACTCGACTTGAGCTGATAGATCTTGACCACATTTTTGGTAATGCCCTGTCCTTTCTTCCCATATTCCCTTCCATTTATAAAAGTTCTCTGCAATTGTCGGTCTGGTGATCACAAGGGAAAAATGCGACCTGCCCTTTCTATTTGGTCGGTGTCACTTTGACCACCGACGGCAATGATATAGCGGTCTAAGACCGGCCCTCGTACGGTTTGATGGGTCCAAAATCTCATATTCGAATAACTTCAGTGCATTCGTGTCAAGACATCTACTAGGAGTGGTACTTTCTGGGTAAGACTTTTGACTTTTTTCGATTGCACTAGGCCTTTGGTTGTACTCTTCTGCCGATTGTTTAATTCGTTTGGTATTTATCGTGGTTGATAATACCTATCTAGGAGCAGCAGCAGTAGATTATACAGCCTTGGTCATTGATGGCATCGAAGTACACAGCTCATATATATATATATATATATATATATATCATCCGAACTGAAATACGCCGAATAACTCAGTTTTGAATGCCTCGTATGCCTGCCCCACTCTGGGTGTGCTTGTGACGGTCTCAATTGATGACTAAACCCGAGCTAGACCCGTTCGACTCCAACCTACATGTGAGAGGGCCAGGTCGAAAGGCTTGGGCCTTCCACGGTACAACAATACTAGATCTTCACATACTTCTGGATAGCCCGAGGCGATCAACATTTTCAGGGATAGGATGATTCGAGAATAAGAACACGCACAATCGCACAGATTCGTTCTTGGTCCCGACTCGAGGGCGTAGCACAAAACCTCCTTATCTCATTCTAATTGCAGCAAACATTCTTAAACAAAGTCATTTGTCTGTCCCCAACAGCGACTTGCAGATACTAGACAAATCTTTTATTTACAAAATCTTCTGGTCAAAACCGAGCTGACAGTATCAGCAGAGCCTCAACAAAACTGGCATTTGCCTGCAAACCATCCAGTGCTCGGTGGCGATCTAGCAACGAGTGGCTGAAGAACCTGGCCACGCCATACCAACCGCTCGTTATTACCAGATCGACCCTGTTGCAGATCATAGGAAAACTGATACTGATACATAACTTAGCACCTACTCTAGCAGCCTCGAGCCGAGCGACCGCTCCTCTCCGTTCAAGTGCTCTGTGTGAAGGCAGGCACTTCATGGTCGTGTGGGAGGATCGAGCTTCCGAGACCATGAATCTGAAATTCATCTGCATCACTCAGGATTTCATCCTCGAGAACTGAGAAACCTTGGTTGTTGATATCCATCCTGTTGAACATGATGTTGGCAACGGCCCTGTCAACTATGTTCGTCTCCAACTCCATCGTTCTCTTCTCTGACCTTCAATCCAGTATTCATCGACATCAGTAACACAATTTGGTTTTCAAGTGTAAAATGAAGAGAACCGGAGTTCGGACATAAGAGATTCAGTACCTTGTGGTCCGGTTATGTTCTGTCCATGGTGGTGGCTTTTCCTTGTGCAACCCTTCGCTCTCACCCGCCACTGCCAGGTGATGCTGTTTCGAGCTGTCAGCGAGGCGGTATAAAGCATCTCGAAAGCAGATGCGGGTTTTCTTGCTCAACTGGAAAATTTTAGAAACCAGAAAGGAAGAGCTAAACATCAAGTTCTGATTCATGTACATCACTAAAAGAAAATACACAGATGACAGAGTTCTTGAGACGTTTAGGTCACTACCTGTGCCATCACCATCTTGAGATCCTGCAGGACAGATTCTTCAAGGGACAATTCACTATGTTTGGAAGGATCGGGGACATGGACCAGCAATGCCTTGAATAAATGGTTGTGCAATTGTTAGACATATAATCTCGAGAATCACATTGAGGAAACTTTAACTCCAAAGTTTGTGAAATAATTTCCCAGAGTGAAGTATGTAAGTGCCACAGCAAAAAGAAAACCGAAGAACAAGACATGATTTTTCTTTCGCTCCTTCGAACCTCCAACCGATTATGAAAAGTTACAGCAGAAGTTAGATTCAATCTTAAAAGTTAAATTTCCAAGTAAAAGAACTAATGTAGAGCCATTTCTGTCGGTCACTTCCATCAGGTACCGATTCCACAGCGAGAAAGTTTTTGGTTACTTACGACGAAAATGCATCTTACACAAGCTTAACACGGTGATTTTCCCGATGTAAACTGACACATACATTGGTACCTGATCCACCTGCAGAGAAACTGAATTCAACCCATTCTAATGTTATGTCTCCCGAATTTTCCAACTGCAGACTTAAGTTCAAGTCCTAAAGATACTATCACACGAATGCAGAAAGCCGATTCTGATGTTTTGGTAAAAGAGTAAAAATTTTAACCTTTGGTGTTGAAATCATCTCCTTCTCAGTGTTGCAAGGAACGGATTGTGGAGCAGCGATCTCCTTTTCCCATTCGAGAGATGAAGAGTAGCAATGAGAGCCACAGCAATTTGAGCTCTCCATAAAATTCTTTTTGCCTACAATGCTGTGCAAATCACTGGGATTCGGCCACAAATTTTCAGCTGGAGGTATTTGATATCGGCTATCAGGATAATCACAAAATGATCCGTGAATTTCCTCATCCCCATCAAAATCTTCCAGTAAGGAGTTCCTGCATAGGGCAAGTCCACGAAAACAATAACAGAAATTAAAATCATGCTAACATCGAGCTTGCAATGGCAGTTCACAGATCGTGGCCATCAGATAAGAGAAAACAGACAAACCTGATTCATCAAGAAAGTTCAGAACTATGTATTATGCAGGTTGGTGAAATCATACTCCAGGTGTGAATTTACAGGTTCGTTTTAAGTGAGTTGCAGCAGGCCAACTGGGAATAATGATTTCCAAGGAGTGCAACTCGGGCCATATTTGTCAGAAATGAATTTAAACAACTTGGTGTAGAATAGAACCGATTCTACGGTGAATCAATGATTCCATATCATTCCTTCGTATGAATTATCACCTAAAGCACGCATCCAAATTGCTTTTGAAGTATCATCAAAATCAAGCATCATGGAATCGGAAACCAAGCAACTTACAAGAATAAGTCGTCTGCCTGCCCAACTCCTTCTAGGTTGTTATACAACTGGAAATCCATATAATCCAGTGGGGCAGGATTTTGCCAAAGGCACTGGTTTGATAATCCCTCGAAAGGACCCGGGCTTCCAGCAACACCTGCACTTCCCTGAAAGAATTCTCCTGAAGCAGAGTTCGACACTGGGATAGAGTTCTTTTCTGGCAAGAAGGCTCCATGGCTCCCACCAATCCCCCACGGGGGCCAACTGTTTGGCAGTGGGAGCCTGTCTGACCACTGCAAATTCTTGGGTACATCAAGAAGATGAATGGCACTTGCAAGATGCCCTTCCATGAGTCTTATCCTAGAAATCACACTGAGTCAGAACAAAGATTATAGAATCGAGACAAAAACTCAAAGTTGGCGCATCGATGTCAAACGAGCAAACAAGGAAAACCTCCGGAGCTTAATCTTGATTTCTCACATCCCATGACAGAATTGCAACGATCCTAATAAAAACACTTTCTTTCTGCCATTTATCGGATTTAAACTGATGATTGATTCAATACACTCATTCAAGAAATTAAACGATCCTCGCAGAAAGCCAAAAACACAGAGTCAGCCTCAATCAAATATCAGTTTAAGAAAGCATGATAAAGAAGTAAACCCAGCGAGCGATCAGCAAGGCATCTTGGTAGGCGTTCGAGTACGAAACATAAACTAAGATTTCTCCCCGCAGTCGCTCGCTCCAGACCACATCAAGAGCGATAAAAGGGATCTGCTGGGCTTAGAAATCAAGAAAGGTTGAACATCAACAGACCTTCTGAAGGAGCAGCAGAGGAGGAGAGATCTGGTGGAGCAGACTTCCTGGTTGATCCGGAGAGTAAAGCTGATAACTTTGATGGGGTTTCTTGCTATTGGGAGGTTGCCCAAAAAAACCCAGACAGAGATGATAACCTCGGTGGGTGGGGTGGCTCTGGCAATTGAGAAGTTTCAGGAGAGGGAGTGAGAGAGAGAGAGAGAGAATAAAATATATTTTACAGAGAGTTGTGAGGTTGAGAAGCGAAGGTGGGGCAGAGAAACAAATTGGGAATTCGTGGCTGAGGAGAGCCCTTCATCTAAAACTGCAACCTCATTGGTCCACCAATCACGGCTGGGTCCCACTTGTGTCCCATTTGCAGCCAGTCAAGCTTTTGATTTTTTTTTTCATTCATTTTTTTTTTTTTTAAATCTCTCACGGGATAAAGCCTGGGGTTTCTTTTGAATGCGGGCTGTCCACTTCATAATTAGATTCGTTTCCCCAAATGCCCCCGCAAGGTATCAATATACGCAAAGTTCTCACGATCTTTGAATTAACTTGACAACTTCTAATAATAGTTTACACATTTAATTTGTTATATATTCTTATCATATTGACATGAACTCAGTATCAGTTGACTGAACGTTTCGCATTCTCATTATTATCTTAATTCCTCGAGTAGGATCAGGACGCCTGGATCACAGTATTATCACTTGACAGTACTCGCGTTATAAAACTAATAAATGAGAATTAATTATTTTTTATGAATTTTTAATAAAAATAAAAAATAAGAAATTATATTTAAATTTATTTAATTGATACTACTGTATTGGCACTTTCACGCGATTACATGAGATATTAATGAATGGGGAAGCCTCTATAAAATAGTAATGGTATAGTACCCTGACTTGATATAGTCATGACGTCGTGACGTACTATGATTGGGTGTCATATCGCTTAATCATGTCACACAATAGGGCTGTAACTATATACGTAAGCTAGGGTACTATAGCTTGACGATTTTATAAAATTTTCCTAACGAATGAACGCTTAACGGCGTTCTGTGGCTATATCGGTCTTTTCACTGCAACAGTCGACGTTGCATCTCACTCCTCTGACCAGATCCAAGGTTTTCGGAAACCGACACGTGGCGTCTAGAAAGGACAGCTAGGGACACGTGGAACTCTGTTGTGGGTTCACAGGGACGGCTTCGGTTGAGTGGATAGACTTTAAGCCCCAAAGCTATTTATCCGGTATACGTCAATTAATTTAACTTGTAAAATACGCCTTTCTCTTAATTAACATACCGTGTCTGAGTTTTATAAATAAAAAAATTAATATTGGAAGAGTTTTAATTTTAATTAACCTGTTCTAATCTAAACGTGAATCAGTAAGGATTTACTGTGCTTCTTTTAAGCATTCGAAAATTAAAAACCATTTATCCATTATTATTATTTTTTTGGGTCTCCCCCGCCCCCGGCTCGGGTTTGTGGGGCCCTTCGTAATAAATAACTGAGAGCGAATATATGAGGCCTCGTTGTGTGGGCCCGGGCCACCCAGTGCTCGTGAAGATCTCCGGCCCATATACCGTTCGACCCGTCAGCAGCATTTGGTGGTGGGCCACGTGGTCCTGGGCCTGGTGGGACGGAGGCCCAAAAACGGCGTCCTTCATGAACAAAAGAGGGGGAAAGGAAAACTATATTATTTAACGATTATGACGTCATAGATGATTTCGTGTCTTCCACGAGCACCGAGACGACGTCGTTTCATGCTCAAGGTTCATCTTCTCTCCCTTGGCCGCGGTCGCCCATGTGTTCACCAAATAGCCCATTGCTGCGGAGCGACGGCGAAAGGCTGAGGTGAACCGGTCGAGTTGCCGACGGGCCTGTAGAGAGAGATGGCGTTCACACTGAGGAGCGTGAAGGTGCCGCCCAACTCGGTGAACCTGGAGGAGGCGAGGAGCCGCGTGTTCGACTTCTTCAGGACCGCCTGCAGATCCATCCCTACGATCATGGAGATGTACAACCTCGACGACGTCGTCACCAAGTCACAGCTCCGCTCCACCATCGCCTCCGAGATCCGCAAGAACGCCCACATCACCAACCCCAAGGTACCTCAATGCGGCTCTGCAGACTTAATTTGTTAATGTTTACTTTCAATGAAGGGATTCAATTGTATGGCCGTGAACTTGATAATGTTCATCTATGGCGGTCTTAACTCCTGAGCTATTTATCTATTGAAAGATTTGTCTTTCCCGAGTTTCCTCCTTCGAGTCGTTGATTGATGCTGTGTTGGTTGGAAAAGGGGGGCAAAGATCAGTTGTTTGTTACAGAAAACTGAGGATGTTCATTGGTTTGTCTTGACTTGGAGTTACAATCTTTTGCGGGGATTGCGTTCTTCTATTTGAGTGATATAGCCACATCCAATTGTTCTTGTTCCAGTTCAAAATCAGAAATTTAGCTGAATGGGAAGTCAAGCTTGAATTTTAGGAGTCCACTGAATTGGCACTTAAACCAGTGAATGTTGGTGTATATTACATTCGCCATTGTTAAGCTCGGGTAATATCTTCATTTAAAGATATGACTCTGCATAACCTTTGAATCCCCCTATGTCGATCCATGGAATGGACTCTCATCAAAAATCCATCTAGATTGTATTGCCTTGTATTGTCAGATCTGATTGGCTACCTGCCTCACTGTGGAATATTGTATTATATGTGATAAATAATGCGTATTTCAATCATTTTCATGTTTTAAATTGTTGCAGGTGATTGATATGCTGCTTTTCAAGGGGATGGAGGAGCTGAACAACATCACAGAACATGCTAAGCAAAGGCATCACATCATCGGGCAGTACGTGGTGGGTCGACAATGGCTTGTGCAGGATTTAGGCACCAAGGATAAGGGCATATCTGAGTTTCTGAAAAACTTCTACAAGAGCAACTACTTTTGAGGTACTGATGTTTTGCAAGCATGCTGGAGGTAATCTTCACTTCCAAAGCACTAGTTGAAATAAAAATCATACTCCAAATTCGTTCAGTATCTTGCATGTGGACAAGATTCTTGTTTTCTTCGGCTGTTGCTAATGGGAACAGATTTCCACCTCACTTGAGTCTTGTTTTCAGTGTTGGAACCTTTTGTGTCAAGTGCATGTGAGCTCACTGGTATGCATGAAAACTTTGCAGGACCGTTGGTTTCATATACGGTTCGGAATAGATAATCCATTCTTCCCTCTTTTGTGCAATACCGCAACCTTCTTGAACAGCCTTCCCCAACAGTTACTTTGAATCATGAAGATTACATGCAGAGTGAATCCTCCCCCATTAGCATTTGGCCCACTGTACCGGGTCATCTACCACTGCATGCAGCACCTAGCATGTGACCCATTTAAAGGTGCCTATGTTCATGTGGATATTAAAATCCGTTGTCCCCATGGTTTTATTAGCCCTGGCCAGCATGGAAGCATCACGAGTTGTCTCTACTTATAGTTATTAATAGTATCAAAGGGTCCCCTCGGAATAAGCCAATGAGAATGCATCCCAGGCTTGAGGATTGTAACCTTCCCACGTAGTTTGCCTGATGGCCCTGCAAATCTTCCATGGATGTCTCCATTGAGAGCCCACGGTTGCAGGCTGTCCCCCAAATGAATGAAACATTAGGTTGGTGAGGAGAAACTCTTCATTGCGAACTTGCACCAATGATTATATGATAAGGTGGTACTACTACTATGCATGTACGTGAAGCATTAGAATCTCGGGAATGATTGAAATATGGTGGAGTCGCTCATGTCCTGCATAATGATAAACTCCTCAGGTTCTTCCAGTGGTTCCAAGCAGTGCAGAACCTGGAAAGCCCCTCGAGCTTGTGGTCTAGCGAGGCTTTTTTAGCTCAGTAAAAGGCCATTCTGCAGAAAGAACGAAAGTGAGAATGGATTTACAGAACTGGAAAAGAGGCTTGCAATGACAGGGAATGAATAATTTCAAGCTTCCATGGAAGTGGCAAAGGTGGTGCAGCATGGGCACGAGCTCCCATGGAGGATGAGCATACGTGCAAACAGGAGAACAAAACCCACCACCATGATCATCATCAGCTCAATCTGAGACCAGAATCCGACAAGCTACACCTTTAATGTCCTGCCCGCGGCAGCTCTTTGGGGCCCACTTGTTAAGGATTCCGATCGGTTTTGACTTCGACCGGCCACGGCAGTCGAATGGGAGCAAGACTCCGCAGTGCGGCATGCAACAATCGATTTCTTGGGGGGCAGAAACTAATCGGTTTATTAACTAGGGACTTAAGAAAAAATATCAAGCACAAGTTTAGGGTCCCTGATGTTTTATTTATTTACGGTTTTCACTGCCGTACATACTGTGAATTGCAAATCGGTTATGTTTGTAGCAACCTAGAGTTGCAAGTATACCGGGCGTAATAGTGTTGATTCGTGAAAGGACTTGTTTTTGTTTCTATTTTAGTAGTACACATTGATATGTACGATGAAAAAGAACACAAAGTATGTGATCCAGTATTGCAAATAAGCAGAAAATGAGGGGTATGACTCAGAAATTCATGGATTTGAGACGGATAAAATTATTTCTTTTTGATGCCCAATATGATATGTATAAGTTCAATGAATTAACGATGAATTTTTTCATTCATGATGAATTTTTTTATTTGCAATATTTAAATTAAGAAAAGAATAAAGAATAAAACGTTGAAGCAGCTCGTTTGATGTGTCTGAGTTGAAAAGATTAAAAAAAACAAAACAAAAAGATTAATTAGCATGGACGGCAAAGGGAAGATGACAGCATAAAACAGGGACGAAAGGGCTGGCACCAAACTGGACTGGGGGATTGGGTCCTCAGTCAGATCAGAGTCTCTGACTCTGAGACACCCAAAAATGGCAAACAAGGCATAACCAACCACCTCCCTGCCTGTATTCCCCTGCCTCCAAATGTCTGGGCTGTCAGCTGTTTCAGGAGCCATTTCCGGATTCAAAGACCAATGTCCTCTCGAATTTCTGGTCCAATCTCCAATCGGTGGGAGAAAACGAGACGGAAAAGGAAAAGCCCAAAAAAACACAAAGGGGAAAGACCATCATCCTCCCCACCTCCCCCAAAGGAAACAAAGCTCTGTCCTTGTGCCAATCAAAAACTTTTGCTTTCCCTTCATTGGGTGACAGACAACCAAAGGCTGCATCTCTGTCCGTAACTGCTCTGTGCCATTGGTTCAGGAGTCCTTGAGAAGTTTGAAAGATTGAGGAGATCAGGCAGGTTGGTGGGTTGAGGCGGGAGAGCGATTCGGAGCATCAAAGGTGCGAACTTTAATCTGGGCATTGTCTTTTTGGAGGCCAAAGGGAGGCTCGGAAGGAATGTAATTATGTAAAGGGGAGAGGTTTGTTCTTTTCTTTCCTTTTCCATTGGTCGATTTTAGCAGAGAAATGAGCAGTAAGCACGGAGGGTTCATCAAGGCCTGGGAGTTAACTGTTCGAAAATCGCAAGCTGCAGCAAAGAAACGGGCAAACGGCATCTTTGCCACCATGTCAGTTGCCCACGTGGATGATGACGACAACATCTCAGCCGGACCCGGCGAGGTCTACCACTCGGAGCGAGTCCTACCCAACGGTGACTTCTACACTGGCCAATGGGCGGATAACATACCCCATGGGCATGGGAAGTATCTTTGGACCGACGGGTGTATGTATGTCGGGGAATGGTGCCGGGGGAAGCCAATGGGGAAGGGGAAGTTCTGCTGGCCAAGCGGGGCCACGTACGAGGGCGAGTTCAAGAGCGGATACATGGACGGCAAGGGGACCTACACGGGTCCATCGGGAGACACGTATCGGGGCTCGTGGGTCATGAACTTGAAGCACGGGCACGGGGTGAAGAGCTATGTCAATGGAGATTACTATGAAGGAGAATGGCGCCGAGGATTGCAGGATGGACATGGAAGGTACCAGTGGAACAATGGGAATCATTACATTGGACAGTGGAAGAATGGGATGCTTAATGGCAATGGAACATTGATTTGGACGAATGGGAATCGGTACGATGGGTTCTGGGAAGAAGGGTTGCCGAAAGGGAATGGGACTTATAGATGGGCTGATGGGAGTTTCTATGTTGGAGTTTGGAGCAAGGACCCGAAGGAGCAGAGCGGGACTTACTACCCTTCTGGGTCAGCGTCCGGGAATTTGGACTGGAATCCGCAGGTGGTGTTCAGTGAGGAGCTAATGGATTGCAGGATTTGCCCGGGGGAGAAAATCACGATCCTTCCATCGCAGAAGACGCTGCCGTGGCCAGGATTGGACGGCCAGCAGATATGGAAGACACCGAGGGATGGCGATGGGGCTCCGGGTAGGCCGAGGAGGAGTTCGGTGGACGGGCGGATGAGTAATTACAGCTGGGCCATGGATGGGGATATTGCTGGCGGGGTAATGAGTTCGAGGGAAGGGGACGAGGGATTTGCAGGTCTTCGGATCGAAGATTACGAAGCGAGATTAGCAGCTGCGAGAAAGTTCCTGAGAATACGACCCCCGAAACGGCAAGGAGAGACCATCTCTAAAGGACACCGGAATTACGACCTAATGCTCAATCTGCAGCTAGGAATAAGGTCTGGTTTCATCTATTCCTTTGTTAAAACGAAGGAAAGGAAATGGATGTATTTCCATCATAAGCGAATTCGGTCCTAAGTGTCTTTGCTTTCTTTCTGCTCTAATGAAACAACAGGCACGCAGTTGGAAGGCCAGCACCGCCAACAAAGTCATTCGATCTGAAGCCGTCGTATTTTGAACCCAAGGAGAAAGTGTGGACGAAGTTCCCCCCTGAAGGATCGAAGCACACGCCCCCACACTCATCGTTCGAGTTCAAGTGGAAGGATTATTGCCCGGTAGTTTTCCGGTAAGTGTTTGGGAACATTTTCCTGTGCATCTAGAGCAAGAAGACTTACTGGTAGCTGTTGATTCCTAGTCTTGTTCGTATATCTGCAGGACCCTCAGACAACTGTTCAAGGTTGATGCAGCTGATTACATGATCTCGATTTGTGGAAACGATGCCCTTAGGGAGCTCTCATCCCCCGGGAAAAGTGGGAGTTTCTTCTATTTAACCAATGATGACCGTTACATGATCAAGACAGTGAAGAAAACCGAAGTAAAAGTAAGAAGACCGAGTTCTTGTGCAAGAATTTGAAACGAGTTCTTTCCAAATCCTCCACTTGAATGTTACATGAGAAAATGTCCTGATGTTCAAACTAACGCGATGACAGGTTTTAATAAGGATGCTGCCTTCCTATTACAATCACGTGCGTAACTTCGAAGACACCATGGTGACCAAATTTTTTGGTCTTCACTGCGTGAAATCGACGGGGCCTGCCCAGAAGAAGGTAATGTTTGAGAAGGACAGCAGTTTTACGGAGTTTTGGAGTCCGTGGTGTCATGGAGTTTGATGGGAGAATCTGTTTCTTGTGATGATATTCTTTGGATTTTTGATGATTGCAGGTCCGGTTCGTTATCATGGGAAACTTGTTCTGCTCACAGTACACCATCCACAGGCGATTCGACTTGAAGGGATCTTCCCATGGCCGTGTTACCGATAAACCCGAGTCAGAAATTGAGGCAACAACAACCCTCAAAGACCTCGATCTCAACTTCATATTCAGATTACAGAAAAAGTGTTTCCAAGATTTCTTCAGGTGAGAAATATATCAAGTCCATTCTCTTTTCCAATACATTTCTTCACAGCCAGTGAATGAAACTCGATCACCTGCAGGCAAGTGGACCGGGACTGTGAGCTCCTGGAGCAGGAGAGGATAATGGACTACAGCCTTCTCGTCGGTCTTCACTTCCGGGACATCTCTTACAACAACGACAGCAGAATTGGAGAAGCTCGTCCTTCTGTTACTGCTCTTCACACTCCGAGAGGTTTGATCTTTTCAATACTTTTGCTTCTCTACTTGACTTGATTCGGTGTTGAAAGTGGCTGCATTTACCTCTGGAGCAGGAGACTCTGATTTTGACCCTGCAGGCCATCGACTTTCTAGCATGGAAGCAGATAAGATTCTATCCGAGCCTTCGAGGTAAAAGAACAAACTCTCGAACTGAACTTTCAAATTCTCATTGGTCAAGCCATCGGTCGACATTTATGGAGATGTCTTTTGTTCTGAATTCGGGTGTTTGGGAAGCACTTCTGAGGCCTCTTTTCCATTAGCACAAGCATAATTGGTGTCTGCAACTGCATTGACCACACTCTTTCTTTGTTAACGCTGCGTCGAAGATCTCAAGCACTTTCTCGAGTAGTTTTCTGTCCATCAAGTGCTTCATTTAAAGTATAGCATGCAAAATCAGGACTCGAGTCTTTGTAAACCAAGGTTTGCAACCATGGCAGGTCCAGTCACATGAGACTTGGAGAAAACATTCCTGCAAAGGCCGAACTGACTGTGAGGAGGAGGAGCGAATGCGAGTCTCAGCTTGTCGGGGAACCCACAGGGGAACTGTACGATGTGGTAATCACCTTCGGCATAATAGACATATTGCAGGACTACGACATCAGCAAGAAGCTTGAGCATGCTTACAAGTCGATTCAATATGACCCCACCTCGATATCAGCAGTCGACCCGAAGCAGTACTCTAGACGGTTCCGGGATTTCATCTTGAGAGTGTTCGTGGAAGACTCTTGATAATAATGAAGTTAGATCGACCCAAAAATCTCTGGCAAGAAACAAGGTGGAAATCTGTGTATAGACGCCCGGAAGTCACGGATCTCAGGGCCACTGCTCGGGTTCAGAGGACTCCTTGCTCCTAAGGATTCGGCTTGTGATCCTCCACCTTCACCGACTTGTCTGATTCATAGGTATAAGTTACAATAGCACAGCCAACGAATTGTTGTAGGTAGTCCAACAAGAAAAGACTTGAACCAATTCGATTGTGTAAAGATGTATTCTTCTGTACCCAAATGTTACATTCCAGAGAAAAAAAACGAGGAGGCTTAGGATTTTCTGTAAGCAAAAGGATGTACAGTCAATTCATGAGGGAAAAAAAGGAAGGAATTCCCATCTGTTTCACCTCTTGGAAAATGGAAGCTTGGATATCACCATTGCTGTAAAAGCTCTTCTTTCGGGTTTGTTTCATTCTAACAAGATCTCGTTTTTCGAATAACAGATGACCGACAGAACAAAAAGTTCACCCGTTTGTTCTCTGGTATGCAACAGGAATCGATTCTGCAGAAAAAATATGTGCTTTGATCAGCTGGTGATGATGCGATGAGCAAGACACCGACTTTCTCCTCCAAGAAATTCCATTTGCTGATGAGCTGTCATTGCCATCTCAATAGTTTCCCCCGTCCAGGGAATACGTCAGAGCACGGAGACTGATTATGTCTTGACCAGGATTGTCTCGACACAGAAAGCAGTCCACACAAACCTTGGATGCGATGCAGTGGAAAGATAAGGCTGTTCGTTCTCGCGGGAACACATCATTTCGTTCAACTCCCTCAGCACGACAAGCAACACACGTTTTTTCGGGATGAATTCGTAATGAGAATTCCGTGCTCGACGTCTAGTAATTATCTATTGGATAAATTACATGCAAAAACATCCGATTTACTCATTTTCTCAAAAAGGCCCAATGTTTTAAATTTAAAAAATAAAATCATCTATTTCATTTTATTTCCAAATTAAGTCAAACATTTCAATTTTAAAAAATAAGTCATGTAATTTTATTTTATTTCCAAATTAAGCCAAATTTTGAAATTTATAAAATAAAAATCAGTTTTTGTGTGATTTACCCTTATCTATTTGACATGCGAGTACATTAAGTATAGAGGACATATTTTGAAGATTATCACATTCAACTACCTAAATTAATATGAATAAATATGAAATTAAATGACATTAATATTATTTAATTATATAACTTATATTTCTTCGACAGAGTCAGCGATACTCTTATCATTATCAAAATTATGAGAGAATTTCTCCTATTATGGTGAGTCCATTAATCAAGTGAGCAAATAGCAGGCTTTAAACCCTACATATATAAACACATATAAAGCTATTAGGCTTGCAAGAGCAATTATCCATATCAGTACTCAACAGTCATGGCCTTGGATACACCCATTTTGCATCTACTGGCAATGTCGTTCACTCTTTTCCTCTCCTTCTCGAGGTACGGACTCATTCGAGCGGGTTCCCTCATCGGAGAAGATGATGAAGAGAAGGATCTGCAACGTCAACTCCGCGTTCTTAACAAGACCCCGGTTTCGAGTTTCAAGGTATGTCGTGCCATGGTGCCCAAGTCACGCCGGTTACAGCGATGCTAGCTAGTCTTCGACCATGTCTTGTTTTTCTACTATCAATGTCCGCCGGCTATCTGTCTGCACCGGCACGGAATCTTTGATTTTGACTATGTGCTACATGCTCTTCTAGACCGTGTATGGGATCATCGATTGCATCGACATGTACAAGCAACCCGCTTTTGATAACCCTTTACTGAAGAATCACAAGATTCAGGTTACATAATCAGACATCCCCTCGTGTCTATTATTTTTTTTAATTAAGATTCTATGGGAAATAATAGGACTTCACGATGTAGAGAGCCCCGAGTCATTTACCGAGTAGCAAAGAGAAGAGTTCGCCCGGTTCCGGGTGGCTTAGCGATTCCGGCACCAGCTGCCCCAGCGGAACCGTTCCGATAAGAAGAACAACAAGGGAAGATCTAATCAGGCAAAGATCATCACCGGTGCAACCTCTGGACAATGATCCTTTCACCTCCAAGGATCCAAATACTTATGTAAGTAATAGGAGACATTATTTATTTTATTTTATTTTATTTTACTACATAAAAAATAAATTTTATTTATTTATCTGCTGACATGGCAGTATCATTATCTATCTAGTATGCAGTTCAGAATCTTCAAGCGCTTGACCGACCATACACGTCGGCTAAAGCATATTTGAGTTGCCACATGCCCAAAGTCAACACTGGCGAATTCAGTGGTGCTCTGATCTGGGCCTACGGGGGGGATGGCAAAAATGTCAATTACATCAGCGCAGGCTGGATGGTGAGTAAGAATACATTGATTTAATTCTTTTCTTCCCCTAAAATAAAATTCGAAGAAAAGAAGATTAATGAATTAGTTTGATTATTTAGAAAAGAAGGGAAAAATTAGCCCATGAGTACTAATTTACTACACAGTTCAATTTATTTGTGGATTCGTATAAATATTTTCGAATTTTCTTATTAGGCACACGCAGATTTGTACGGAGATCCTTTTATACACCTCACTGGTTTTTGGAAGGTAAGTGCTTCTTCCCTTCTCAACAGACACATCCAATTACGGATGTAAGTGAAAGACTGAAAAAAAATAGTCTGAAAAAGCTATTTTTATGGAATTCTATTTAAAATTCATGTAGTTTTTAAGTTTTAGAAGAATCAATTGAGAAATTCAGGTTCCGACTTGAAAAATCTAGAGGCGTCGCAATTTGAATTTATAAAAAAATAAATTATCATATTTAATAATTTATGCTATTGTTTAATTTTGACGATAAAAAGGTACTTTCTATATTAATTTTTGAATTAACTAGTTTATTAATATACCAAAAATATCAATAATGGGTAATTATTATTTATTAAAACAAATTTTAATTTTTTTTTTGTATTTAGTTATTAATTTCATATTGAAAGTTGGGATTCGAAAAAAAAAAAAGGCGTTGTCAGCAGTTGGTTTTTGCTTATAGTGGTTCTCGCTATGATTTTCAATTTTAAAAAATTCGACCTTAAATAAGTCGGGCCCGACAATTTGAAGGCAAAATACTCCCCGATCGAACCATTTCAACCGTACTACCAATGATATTGAAGATGTAAAGGGAAAAAAAAGGTTTGAGATTATGAGCTTCCTATCTTAGTATTTCTCACAAGATCTTGAATTCGATTATCCATGAAAACAGGGAGATGGCAGCTCTGGATGTGCTAATACGAAGTGTCCAGGCTTCGTGCAGACTTACAAAGGTTCTCCTATCGGATATGTCATTAGTAACATTTCGAGTTATGGAGGACCCATTTGGGATATCGTTTTATCTATCTCCCAGGTAAGAAGTTCTTGTTTTGGTCTAGTTCATTTTTTTCCTCAGTAAAAAAAAATAATAATAACAGTAACAGTGATTAGTCATCCCACTACGTTACGTACGGACTTTCGTGTTCAACTATGGATACATCGGATAAACTGGGTAATCGATACAACAATGACTCCTGCCAATATAACATCAAGAAGGACATGATATAGTTCAAGAAGTCGATGGCTTAGCATAGTTTGAATTCCCGTTGTATAATGCTCGAGCTTTAGTGGTATTAGACGAACTGAACAGCCAGTAGAGGCACTGGCCTTGTCAACTTAACACCATGTCCAATGGACTGTTATAGTATAACAAGCTAATATCTACCCTGACCTGCACGTAAAGAGTACATTCTAACATATTTTTGTACAGAGGAATAGTATGAGAGCAAATTTTAAAATTTAAATCATTAAACCACCTCCCTTTATTTATTTATTTATTTATTTACTTACTTACTTACTTTTCTAGTTAGATCACATCACCAACATGTCATCGATCGAATTTATGTACCATCATCACCACAGGATCCAAAAACAAAGAACTGGTGGTTGGCCACGGGACCAAACTTGGTGCCCTTTGGATACTGGCCAAAGGAGCTGTTTCCCCAGCTCGGTAATGGCGCGAGCAGAGTTGCCTTCGGAGGCGTGGTGAAAGCGGTTCCACACCGAGTCACGCCGCCGATGGGCTCGGGACTAGCAGACTGCAAATGGCTTCACACCGCTCACATCTTCAAAATCAAGTACACGACGACCGATTCGAGTGAATGGAAGGCACCCGAATGGTCTCAGGTGGAAGGTTACATTAATTGCCCTGACGTGTATACGGTGCAACGTAATTGTTGGAAGACGTCTCAGGAGTACTTTGGCTTCATGTATGGAGGAACCGGAGGAGTCTGTAAATGATCTCCAATGAAGCTGTGCCGGTTTTTCATTCAGGAATATAATGAATGATTGAATGACTGAATGAAATAGTGTACCGATGATCCTGTTACATATATATATATATATTTATGAATGTCGTCGATCAGAAAATTCTCCAAACAAACGGATGACTGATCGAACAGCTGACATGTCTACTACAGACATACAGCTACAGAGGCAAGGGGAAACGATCATTATTCACGTCACGGTAGTGCAAGGTGCCGAGGTTTCTAGGACTAGAGATAAACCCGAACATGCGTTTTTCGGAAGATCAAATGTTTGCTTGCCCTCTTTCTTATTCTTTTATCTTATTATCGGTTCAAAAGTTAGCTTTGTTTCAGAAAGGCAGTTAATGTTGTTCATGCTGCAGAAGATACATAGCCAAAAATCACATAATTTTAAGGTTGTTCATCATCTTGTAGGCTTAGTTAGGCTATTCATCACTATTCAAAATGGGAATCTCATCTAACCATTAAAAACCATTCTGCATATGAAAAAAAGCATGGCCAATGCAACTGCTGCAGAAGGGGAATGGGAATATTCCACAGATGCTCGACTCGGTATGACATAAACAGCACAAAACTCGTTTGAATGTGTAGCAGTGCGACCGCCAAGATAAGTAGAAGAGCGACAGCCCCAGTCGTGGTAACATTTCAAGAATGAATACGAGTAACTCCGTGGTTAGGTTTTCCTCCGTGATTTGGTTTTCAATGCCATACCATAGGACGTGCAAGCGTAGGGTAGGGTGACAACTACAAATGCAGAAATTGACAGAAAAAGTTGTCAAATTCTGTCTTCTGCATTGAGTCAAGAATGCATGCTTGAGCTTTGCCACCGGTTTCTCCACCAAAGCATGACTGTGTAGAATGCCAACAAGAGCCAGCAACCCCAAGTGATGACAACCAGAATGGGAGATATATATATATAACAATCATCCATTTATTGGAGATATAACTTATCAAAAAAAAAAGAAGAAAGAGAACACAAAGACTGCTTAGGTCACATGGACAGTCTTAGATTTGTTGTAGGATAACCGTGTAGCTAGGCTTGGGCTGCTGCTGCTCCCGCCGGAGAATCTTCCTTGCAGTGAACCCGACGGCACTGCCTGTTTCCACACAGCTTTCGGCAGGCTCTCACAGCCATGATCAGGATTGCCACGAGAAGCACGGTTGAGATGCCGCCGAAGGTGAACACCATCACTATTCTCCTGGAGCTGCAGTCTAGGTTATCTCCCATGACGGAGGAGACGGCCGTGGTCGCCACTTGTGGTTCCACAGACATTAAGGAGGAGGAGGAGGAGGAAGACGTCGAAGAAGAAGAAGAAGACGAAGAGGAAGAGGAGGAAGGAGTAGGGATCGAGAGAGAGAATCTCCCTAATGCAGTTAGTTATCTGTCAATGAAGTAGTAATGGGTCAGAACAGATGCCACTACAAGAAATCAGCTAATTTCCGGGAGACAATTCTGAAGGAAATCTCGCGCAACTCTTAACGGAATCTAACAGAAATTTTATGAGATTTTCGACCGACGAGGATCTGATGATAGTTTGTCGGGAATTCAAATTCGACGAAAATCTTGCGGAATTTTCTGTGATCAAATTTTCTCACAGTAATCTTACGAAATTTTTGTAAGATAATACAGATGAAGATTTCACGAAAATTTCCGTGAGATGGATCAATCAAAATTCTAACGATAGCTTTTGTGAGATTTTCGATGAGAATATCTGATAGAATTCCGATGCAAAATTAACTTCCGGCCGATTTTTGACCGATCTATCACACAAAAATCTAATGCTATACAGTCTCACCAAAATTCCTCTACGCTTTACTGCTCATGCTTTTGACAAAAAATTATTAATTGCAAACTAACCATCAGTTTTCAAAAAGAATTATTCAAATGAAAATTATTAAAGCAAAAACATAGTCGAAAGAGAAGCAACAAATGTAAATATAATAGAAATAGCCCCTAAATTTATATGAAAATATTAAAATTAATACACCGAAATTTATCATTTGATCAGAAACAACAGATGAAACACAATATGAAAATTAATACACTTTGCAATTTGCATTTCTGGCATGGTTAATGGCAATGGAACGTTGATTTGGACGAACGGGAATTGGTACGATGGGTTTTGGGAAGAAGGGTTGCCGAAAGGGAATGGGACTTATAGATGGGCTGACGGGAGTTTTTATGTTGGAGTTTGGAGCAAGGACCCGAAGGAGCAGAGCGTGGCTTACTACCCTTCCGGAGCAGCATCCGGGAACTTGAACTGGAATCCGCAGGTGGTCTTCAATGAGGAACTAATGGATTGCAGGATTTGCCCCGGGAGAAAATCTCGATCCTTACATCGCAGAAGACGGTGCCATGCCCAGGATTGGACGGGCAGCGGGTGTGGAAGGTGCCAGGGGACGGCAATGCAGCTCCGGGGAGGCCGAGGAGGTGTTCGGTGGACGGACGGACGGATAGGTAATTACAGTCGGGCCATGGATGGGGATATTGCAGGCGGCGTAATGAGTTTGAGGGAAGGAGATGAGGGATTGCAGGTCTTCGGATCGAAGATTATGAAGGGAGATTGGCAGCTGCAAAAAGGTTCCTGAGAATATGACCCCTGGAGCGGCAAGGAGAGACCATCTCCAAAGGGCACTGGAATTACGACCTAATGCTCAATCTGCGGCCAGGAATCAGGTTTGGTTTCATCTCTTCCCTTGTCAAAACGAAGTAAAGGAAATTGATGTATTTCCATCATAAGCGATGGAACGACAGGCACGCTGTTGGAAGGCCAGCACGGCTGACAAAGTCATTCAATCTGAAGCCGTCATATTTTGATCCCAAGGAGAAAGTGTGGACAAAGCCCCCCACCCTGAAGGATCAAAGCACACGCCTCCACACTCATTGTTCGGGTTCAAGTCGAAGGATTATTGCCCGGTAGTTTTCCGCTAAGTGTCCTGGAACGTTAGTGCAAGAAGGCTTACTGGTAGCTGTTGATCCCCAGTCTTGTTCGTATATCTGCCTGCATGACCCTCAGACAAATGTTCAAGGTTGATGCAGCCGATTACATGATCTCGACTTGCGGAAACAATGCCCTTCGGGAGCTCTCGTCCCCGGTGGAGTTTCTTCTACTTAGCCAATGATGACCGTTACATGATCAAGACCGTGAAGAAAACTGAAGTAAAAGTAAGAAGATACCGAGTTCCCGTGAAAGAATTTCAAACGAGTTCTTTCCAAATCCTCGCCTTAAATCTTACATGAGAAAATGTGCTGATGTTCAAACTAACACGATGGCAGGTTTTAATAACGATGCCGCCTTCCTATTACAATCACGTGCGAAACTTCGAGGACACCATCGCGACCAAGTTCTTTGGTCTTCAGCACGTGAAATCGACGGGGCCTGCCCAGAAGAAGGTAATGTTTGAGAGGTACAGCAGTTTATGGAGTTTTGGATTCTGTGGTGTATGGAGTTCGATGGGAGAACCAGTTTTTTGTGATGAGATTCTTTCGATTTTTGATGATTTCAGGTCCGGTTCGTTATCATGGGAAACTTGTTCTGCTCGCAGTACATCATCCACCGGCGATTTGACCTGAAGGGCTCTTCCCATGGCCATGTTACCGATAAACCCAAGTCAGAAATTGAAGCAACAACGACCCTCAGAGACATCGATCTCAACTTCATATTCAGATTACAGCAAAAATGTTTCCAAGATTTCTTCAGGTGAGAAATATATCAAGTTCATTCTATTTTCCGATACATTTCTTCACAGCCAGTGAATGAAACTCGATCACCTGCAGGCAAGTGGACCCTGACTGTGAGCTCCTGGAACAGTAGAGGATACAGCCTTCTTGTCAGTCTTCACTTCCGGGACATCTCTTACGACAACGACAACAGAGTTGGAGAAGCTCGTCCTTTTGTTACCACTCTTTACACTTCGAGAGGTTTGATCTTTTCAATCCCTTTGCTTCTCTACTTGACTTGATTCGGTGTTGAAAGTGGCTGCATTTACCTCTGGAGCAGGAGACTCTGATTTTGACCCTGCAGGCCATCGACTTTCTAGCGTGGAGGCAGATAAGATTCTATCCGAGCCTTCGAGGTAAAAGAACAAACTCCCGAACCAAACTTTCAAATTCTCATAGCTATTCTGTCTGTGGGAGAAGTCAAACAAGCTTACAAATGATGATAAAACAAGCATGTACATACATATACCAATATATAGATATATTTACATATTAATACATTTTTCTCGGGTCTCACATACTAATTTAGGTCAATTCCTACAATCTTCTTACATGAACTAAAGTCAATGTTCTAAAAGTTAAGCTACTCTTTTTATGGGAGAAGTCAAGCAAACTTACGAATAGATATGGTTTCGTGTGGGTGGATGAACAAGATAGACGTACGTGTCCGGGACTGGGAGAGAGAGAGTACCATAAACTTCTACCCTGGCCAGTGGGCCGATAACATACCCCGCAGGTACGGGAAGTATCTTTGGACCAACGGGCACGGGCTGCTGCTGGAGGATCTTCCTTGCCGTAGACCCAATGGAGCTGCCGGTTTCTGCACACCTTTCGACAGGCACTCACAACCACGATCAGGAGCACCTAGCATACTTGAGATGCCAGGGAAGGTGAATACCATTGCTATTTTCCTTGAGCTCCCATCTAAACTGTCTCCCACATGACGGAGGGGAAGGCCGCGATCTCCATTTATTGTTTCACAGACACTGATGCTTACGTGTGTGAGCGGGAGAGAGGTTTGTGAGAAGTCAAATATTTTTAATTAATACGTCAATGGGTCAAGGTTTCTAGGGATATCAAAGTAACTGAATTTGAGGGTTTATAAGCTAATATATGAGTTCGCAAAGTAGACTTCTCGATTCCTTCTTCTTCGACATGGTAATACTCAGAGCTTCTGGTGTTATGAGTAAGCACGTGGTTAGGGAGGCCCTCAATCTCTTCAATGCCCCTTCCTCGACATGATAACAATCTATGAGAGGATGGAGAGGAGTCAAGTGTAGTCAAGTCATAAGAGGGAGGAAGGGAGGGAGGGAGGGAGATGTTCATTGACAGGATAATGGAATTGATGTTTATTAGCTTTTCTTAAGGATAAGGAACTAAATGTTCAAATACAACAAAATAAATACAGAGGGACCCATGTGATGTTCAATGGCTTTTCCATTAAAAACTGATGGTTATATGGACGGAAGAGCCTATATGGTGCATAAAAAGAATCAAATTGATATTCAAATAACATAAGGACCTAATTAATATTAAGAAGGATAATATTAATATACTAAATTTAAAAAGATGAACTTTATATACAATGCATTTCTCAATGACAGGATCGTCTATTTACTGTTATTTATTTTGCCTGTAAATGATCCAACGAAGTTGTGCTCGTTTTTCATCAGGAATAATAAACGAATGAACGATGAAGTCGTTGATAATATCCTGTTACGTACCATATCTATATATGGATATTGTTGATCAGAAACTTCACTAAAACAAACCATACCTATTTATGAATATTGTTGGTCAGAAAATTCTCCAAACAGACAGATGACTGATCGAACAGCCGATAGCATGTTTGTTTACTACTGACACTGCAGCTACAGAGGCAAGAGGAAACGATCATTATTGACGCCACAGTAGCGCAGAGAGCCAATATCTCCAGGACCAGAGATAAATTTCAAGGAGGCCCTCGAACATGCGTTGTTTGGAGGATTAAATTTTTGCTTGCTCTCCAAGCTGTTCCTGTTGCAGAGGAAAGCGTGGTTTGTAAGCAAATGGAAACAAAGAACTAGAACAGAAGAGATGATCATGAAACATTTACCACGAGTGAAACCTGTATCGTAAGTAAATTTGACTATAGATGGAGCATCGAGTCAAAACTGGATCAGGTAGAAAAATAGTGAAAGCAAGTCACCAAAAGAAACTCGCAGAGCGAATGATAAATCTATTAAACTATGCGGACCTCAGTGACAAACAGTGCATGGAACCCGTATGGAACTCTGCTCGGCAAATCTACCACAGCAACGGGATCGTCTGACATCGTTTTCGCATCAATTACATTCACCGATGATTTTCTGCAAAGTCAAGAAGTTGGAAAGCTCCATGAGTACTCTTGTCAGGTGACTGACTATCTTAATAGCCTCGCTGCAAGGGAGAGAGGTTACCCTGTTTTCTCATCGTGCACAAAGAATATCAGGTACCCGTCATCTTCTTCGGAAGCAACACCGTGTTCTCGAGGGACAAAAACAGCTTCTGAACCGAATCTTCCGTTTCCCAAGTTGAAGATCCCTTTAACGTTTCCTCCAACTTCAACCTTCTCTTTTTCTGGCACCGGTTCGGCGAGCAGGTCGAATTTGATGATCCCAGCAACCTTCGGGAAGCTGTCCATTTGTGCACAGTAGACATATCTCTGCTTCCTGAGAATAAAAAGTTCGTAAAATAAGTGCAGCTGATCGATCATAAGGATTCACAGACTGGGGATATCGATTAATTCTGCTGCATAAATTTCAATGCATAAGGCAATCTACAAGTATCGGGCCTTTACCTGCCAGTGTAGGCCTCATTTATCCTCGGGAATTCGACAGCTGATCCCGATAACTTCTTTTGTGAAGCCAGACCGGTTTTCATGTTGAATCTGATCTCGTGCCTGATATACATAAGACATAGTAACAGCTATTAGTCTTCCAGCAAGTACAAGGAAAGCTAAGTGAGCAAGACAATACAATCAAAAAGGCTCCCGTACAGTTCAATCCTGTAACTCCCAACTCTTTCTCTGACTGCTCCATTTAGCACCTCTAGATCTGGATTCTCGACACGGCAAGTTATGAGGACAACTTCATCCTCCTCCTCCCATGCATTGGCTAACAAAGCAGGCAAATTTTGGTAGGACACAAGGTAAATATCCTGGATCTCAATTTTATCAAGAAGGAAAATATACACTTAATTGGTAGGAAATGTGAAGAGAAAAGTGAGGATGATGAACCATTGTGAAATATGAAGCAATTTGGAAGCTCAAACCATCTGATGTGGAGCTCATTTTTGGCATAACGTGGGAGTACACCGAACCGTGCTTTCTTCGTAGCATCAAAAGCGTAGGCCAGCTTGTTTTCTTTCACCATTGCCTGAAGTTGATATCTAGATCAATATTATCTCTTTGTTCCCCACATAGGGTAATAGTTTGTATATCAAGTGTTCAGTATTGCAGAAATCTAGCCTTTTCAGAAGGGAAAACTATGCAGATTGCTAGCAACATCTTAACCCTCATAGTAGACTAAAGACTAAAGACATTGATCTGCTAACTTCATGTCATTAAAACTTCGATAGATTGTACATTTTTTTAATTCTTTTTTCGTCGTACTTGGAACTCTTATCCATCCCTCTTCTTTAATATCTTCTATTACTTAACGATTCTTAACATTAGTTAAGTTATTAAGGGGAAAAAATCATCTTTTTTATCTCATGATAGTTTGCACAATGAGGTAGCCGTACCTTGGGCCGAAAATACAATGGAAGATCCATGAAAATGGCATAATTCTCGGTGATGGCAAAGTCGTGCATCATGATGGATTCTGGTATTGTAATCGGCACAGGGTCATGCATGAAGCCATCTTTGGAAATGACTCGGTACGTGACATACGGGGGCGTCTGTGAATAGCCAAAAGTAAACATTTCACCTGCGGCAAAGGGGATAGACATCACCACCTTACCTTTTCATGATAATTTCGACTTGGAATTTCATCGGACAGATATTACCAGTGATCGGGTCAACTTTGGGATGTGCAGTGAAAGAATGCACCAGTCTCTTGTCATAGTCCATCATCCCAAGAGTTTGCAGGTCCCCATCTTCCAAAATCTTAAGCGCATCTGCATGATGTCCAACAAAGAGGAAAACATGACTCCCAATCGAGCTGTTAATCGGTCTTCAAGGATCATATCTTCCAGTTGAAAGAACCGAAACTTACAAGGTTTATCAAGCTCGTGCAAAGCTAGGAGTTTCCCGTGGTGATATGCAAGAGCTGTATTGCCTATGAAAGATATCATACAGCCATTTAATGTTGGGGAATTGGCTCGATATGTAAAAATTTTTATTGCAGTCTCAAAGGGAATGTTCTGTAAGACTACCTGTTCCAGCTCCATAGGAAATATCCAAGACTTTCAGCTTTGCTCTCAACATTTGCAAGTGGATCATAACCAACCCAAACAGCCCCTTGAGGTCTCCTATCTGCAAAAGGGGCATCACAACAAGAATTATGGGACTCCTCAACCAGCAAGTTAGCTGTTAAGGTTGATTCCATTATCTTAAGAATATCACTTCTTCCCTTTTTCCCTTTAGTGTTACTCTTCAGAGACTAATCATGCTGAGAACAAGGAAAGGGAAATAAGAGAGCCGGAGAAGATACCGCTAACTGAGATTGAAACAAAGCTCTAGGCCGTGTTTGACAGACACAAAATCAATGCAATATCTTAATGAATACACCAACTAATAAGAGTTCCAACAAATAGAACCAATACAGTAGGTATGATCCTGCTTATCTTTCTGCCACACACCTTTGCGAATTTAGCACCCCCGAAGAACTCTTCCTGCCTAAGTTTCGATGTCTTCACGAAGCGGGAGACATAAGTTGCCTTCCCATCTTTTATGCGTAACCCATGAATCATTCTGCAATCAAGAAAAAGTTATCATGTCTACGAGGAAATGTCGATTTGATAGCTTCTCAATGCTGAGGGTAACAAGGCAGGGGACTACAAACCCATCTCCGTCGAACCTGCATCGAGGAGCAGCAAAGGATCAGTACAAAAAGAAATAGTAAATCAGAAACTCAATCACTGTAAATCTATCAAAATTCAAAATCTTGAATCGTGGAGCCATAGGTTTGAGTCATTTATACCAGTGGTACCCAGCGACAGGGGCGAACTTGGAGTTTGGACCCACCCTCACAAATTCTCCATTCAAGCACTCCTGCAACACAACATAAAGTTTCCATTTTGGCGCCATTTCAGAGAAGCTCCACTAAATTGGCGAATCCATGTACAGCAATGGGGACATCTTGTAAGACTCACAGGGAGGTGGCCTCTGACGGGGAGGTCAGTTACAGGAGTGGTCTCGGCAGGAACAGGGCCGAAGTTGCCAGAGAGATAGTGCAGAGGCCGGGAAGGGCCGTACATGAGCTTCACTATGAGCTTCTCGGCGTAGTCGATGGCCTTCGAAGTGAGGCCATTGCTTGGCTTCGGGTTCACCACCACTATCCCCGGCCCCGCTCCGCCATTGGAGCTCAGCTTCCTCTCCTCCACCTCCTCCGCCATTGCTGCTGCTGCTGCTGCTGCTGCTCTGGCTCTGTCTTATCTCCCCCGAGTCACGACAGTGTCTCTTCTCTCCCACTCGTGTCCCATCACTGCCCTGCAAAAGATCTTTCATATATAACGTATCTCAGTATGATTGCGGGTATTGTACCACTGTGCCACATGGGATGTCAGATTTCATTATTATTTTTCCCTGTGAAAAAAGAATGTAATTTTTAGAAATATATTTACAATTTTTTAAGTTGAGTATAAACTTAATCGAATATTCAAAATGACTTATTAGTAGTAGTGCAAATAAAACCAAGGAGGGTTGGGCCGAGTGGTAAGCAACTCGGTGCTGCTTAAGGAGGTCTCGAGTTCGAGACCTCACGTACGCAGACACTCCCCTTGGGAGCCTCACCCGCCATTGCCAGGCGTGCGACCCGGGGCGACCAACGGATTAGTCAAGTATGGTTGGCTGAAAGATGTCATCTCACCGCTGGTGGGGCCTGCTTGGATACCGTGGCTGGTGACCAAAAAAAAAAAAGAAGTAGTGTAAATAAAAAAATAGGAATCTCCAAAAATCGAAAAAATTGAATTTTGTGAGTCCCAATATAAATTTAATGTGATTTTTAAGGTGGAAAAAAATTAAATTAAAAAATTTGGGCCCACCCAAAAAATTCAATGGGGAACGAAACTGAACTGAAAATTATATTAAATTTATATCATATATAATTTTATTACTAGATTGTGATAATATAAATAGTGTATTTAATATTTTAAACTTGAATCTTGAATCATATTCATAATTGTCATTTTCTTATTACACTAAAACATTTATAATTAGTATTTTTTATTTATTATAATGAATTTTATTTTATCATTTTTGTATTTAATATATTATTATAATAAAAATCGAGAACCAAAAAAACTAAACCAAAATTGGGTGGTTTTCATAAAATTGAAGTAACTTTCAGTGTGATATTTCAACTCGAAAAACCGTACCGAACTGTCTGCTTCCACCTTTACTTCTTAGAGGTTCGGAAGACCTACATACCCACCTATTGTTTAAAGGACTTTATTGATATTTAAAAAACCAAATTGATGTCACTCGTCATGGGCACGAAGCCTTCATATTTTTTTTAAAAAATAATTTCTTTATCTGCTCTCACCTCCTGTTTGTATCTGGGAAAATTTGCTGCCTGGCCCGGCCCACTGGATCGGCCCCTTAAACATGTTGTGCTGGGCCGGCCCAGCCCAATAAGATCTGGCCCGCATGAATTGTCACCTTTAAATTTGGAGGTCTCGTGGCCCTGACGGGCATGACAGCCGATAAGATATTAATAAACAAGATAAGGGTAAAATTGTCACTTACCACCTCGATTACAATCGTGTTAAACACCACCACCCCCTCCCCCCACGGCAAAGTTGATCTTGACTGATGTGATCCTCTAAAATAAGTGAATTATTATATAAATTTTATTTAATATTTTTGGTCCTAACTATCAATATTAAGTGAAGTGGTTTTTTATTAGTCTAATTCGAACTCAATAAACCCCATTAGATTAAAACTTTTGCAAGGCAAATCATCTCTATTCACAGAGATCGAATAGAAAATCTTATTTAAAAGGAAGAGACACCCCACCTCCTCGAATAATCGTTGTTATAAATCTTATTTAATTTTAAATTTTATGAAATTATTATATTCCGTCTGCATGCAGTATCCCAGGACAAGCCGAAGCGTGCCTCGAGACTAATCTACGGTCGGACCGCGATCTCTGGAAAAATTCTCGTCGACCGTCCCAACCTGAGATTCGATCATGAGATCACCTAAGTTGATAATAACTTCAGGCAATGGTGAAGGAATATAAGCTGGCCGACGCCTTTGATGCAACGAAGAAAGCACGGCTCGGTGTCGAGAGTCCAGATCTAGAGATTCTAAATGGAGCGGTGGAAGGAAGAGCCGGGAGTTTCAGAGTTGAACTGTATGGGAGCCCTTTTTTTACTGTATTGTCTGGCTCGCTTAGCTTTCCTTGTACCTGCCGGGAGACTAATAACTATTATGTCTGATGCATATCAGGGACGGGACGAGATTCAACATGAAAACCGGTCTGGCTTCAGAGAAGAAGTTGTCGGGACCAGCTGTCGAATTCCCGAGGATAAATGAGACATACACTGGCAGGTGAGGGCCCGGTGTGCTCGTAGATTTCCTTATGCATTGAAATTTATGCATCATAATTAATCAGTGTGCCTGGTTGATGATCAGCTGCACTTAATTTATGAACTTTTTATCCTCAGGAAACGGAGATATGTCTACGTTAAAGGGACCTTCGACTCGGGAACCCGAAGATTCGGTTCAGAAGCTGTCTTTGTCCCTCGAGAGCACGGAGTTGCTTCCGAAGAGGACGAGGGGTACCTGATATGTTCTTCGTGCTCGATGAGAAAACCGGGTAATTTCTCTCCCTTGCTGCGAGGCTAGGCTACTGAGATAGTCAGTCACCTGACAAGAGTATATACACATTGAGCTTTCCAACTTCTCGACTTTGCAGAAAAATCATCAGTGAATCCGATCGATGCGAAAACAATGTCGGACGATCCCGTTGCTGTGGTAGATTTGCCTGAGTAGGAAGAGTTCCATATGGATTCCACGCGCTGTTCGTCATTCGCTCTGCGAGTTTCCTTTTGTGATCGGTATTGCTTTCGCTGTTTTTCTACCTGATCCCGTTTGGCTTTCCCTATCTCTGACTTGAAATTTACCACTACTGATGCGGGTTTCACTCGCAGTCAATCGTTTCGTGATCCTCTCTTCTGTTCTAGCTCGTTGTTTCCGTTTGCTTACAAACCACGCAATCTTCTGCAACAGGAACAGCTTAGAGAGCAGGCAAAAATTTGATCCTCCAAACAACGCATGTTCGAAGGCCTCCTTGAATCCCAGAAATGCCGGCTTCCTGCAGTACCGTGGCGTGAACAACGATCGTTTCCTCTTACCTCTGCAGCTGTATATCCGTAATAAACAAACGTGTTGTCGACTGCTCGATCAGTCCTCTGTTTGGTTGGAGAATTTTCTGATGAACAATATTGATAAATATATACACACACGCGATATGTATATGGTAACAGAAGATTATCAGTAGCACTATTTCATTCATTCATTACATTGCTGAGTGAAAAACCTGCACAGCTTCATTAGAGATCATTTTTTACAGATCCCTCCTGTTCCTCCATACATGAAGCCAAAGTACTCCGGAGTCGTCTTCCAACAATTACGTTGAACCGTGTAGACGTCGGGGCAATTGATGTAACTTTCCACCTGAGACCATTCGGGTGCCTTCCATTCGCTAGAATCGGTCGTCGTGTACTTGATTTTGATGATGTGAGCAGTGTGGAGCCAGTCGCAGTCTGCTAGTCCCGAGCCCATTGGCGGCGTGACTCGGTCTGCAACCGCCGTCACCACACCTCCAAAGGCAATTTCGCTCGCGCCATTACCGAGCTGGGGAAACAGCTCCTTTGGCCAGTATCCAATGTGTTCCAATTCTTCGTTTGTGGATCCTATGGTGGTGATGATACATAAATTCGATCGATTACATGTTAGTGACGTGATCTAACTAGAAAAAAATAAATAAATAAAGGGAAGTGGTTTAGTGGTTTAAATTTTAAAATTTCGTACGATTCCTCTATATAAAAATACATTAGAAGGTACTCTTTGCAAGCAGATCATGGCAGGTACTGGCTTGTTGAAGTATAGCAGGCCATTGGATGTGGTGTTAAGTTGACAAGGCCGGTGCTTGTGCTGGCTATTCAATTCGTCAGATACCATTGAAGCTCGAACATCATACAACGGAAATTCAAACCATACTAGGCCACCATCTTCTTGAACTATACCGAGTTCTTATTGATGCTACGCTGACAGGAGCCGATATTTGTACTGGTTGCCCAGTTTGTCCGAGGCATCTGTAGTTAAACACGAAAGTCCGTACATAACGTAGTAGAATGACTGTCATTGCAACTGTTATCCTTTGTTTTTACTGAGGAAGAAAATGGAACTACACAAGAAAAAGAAGAAATTTCTTACCTGGGAGATAGATAAAACGACATCCCAAATGGGTCCTCCATAACTGGAAATATTACTAATGACATATCCGATAGGAGAATCTTTGTTGGTCTGCACGAAGCCTGGACACTTCGTATTGGCACATCCGGCATTGCCATCTCGCTGTTTTCATGGATTTGAATTTCAGAATCGAATTCAAGATCTTCTGATAAATACTAACTCGCAATTTTTCCCTCTACATCTTCAATATCACTGGTTGTTGTATGGGTGAAAATGGTTCGGTCGGGAGTTTTTTTCCTTCCGACTGTCGAGACCCGATTTATTTAAGGTCGGGTTTCTTAAAACTGAAAATCACACCGACAACGACCGTAAGCAAAGACCAACTGGTAACAGAGCTCTTTTTTTTCTTTTTCTTTTTCTTTTTCAAATCCCAACTTTTCAATATGATAGTAATAAGAAACTAAATACAAAAATGAAAAATAAAATTTATTTTAATAAATAATAGTTATCCATTATTGATTTTTTTGGTAATTATTTATTATTGATATTTTCGGCACATTAATAAACTAATTAATAGGAAAATTAATCTAGAAAGTACCTTTTCATTGTTAAAATCTAACAATAGTATAAATTATTAAATATGATAATTTATTTTTCATAAATTTGAATTATGAGTCCTCCAAGTTTTTCAAGTCGGGACCTGAATTTCTTCGATGATTCATCTGGAACCTGAAAACCACATGAATTTTATACAAAATTACATTAAAAAAAGATTTTTCGGGTAGATTTTCTTTTCAGTCTTTCACTTACATCCGTAATTGGTAGTCTCTGGTGAGAAGCGAAGAATCGCTTACCTTCCAAAAACCAGTGAATCGTATAAAAGGATCTCCATATAAATCTGCGTACGCCTGATGAGAAAATTCGAAAATATTTATACAAATCCACAAATAAATTGAACTGTTTAATAAAGTAATACTCAGAAAGATAATTTTTCCCTTCTTTTATGGTATAATTAAACTAATTAATTAATGTTCTTTTCTCCAAATTTCATTTTAGGGGAAGAAAAGACTTAAATCAATGCGTTCTTGCTTACCATCCAGCCGGCGCTGATGTAATTGACATTTCTGCCATCTCCGCCGTAGAGCCAGGTCAGAGCGCCGCTGAACTCGCCGGTGTTGACTTTGGGCATGTGGGCACTGAACAGTGCTTTAGTCGACGTGTATGGCCGATCAAGCTTTTGAAGTTTCTGAACTGCATACTAGATAGACAATGATGCTGCCACGTCAGCAAAGAAATAAACGAAAATTCATTTTTATGCAATAAAATAAAATAAAATAATGTCTCCTCTTACTTACATAAGTATTTGGATCCTTGGAGGTGAAAGGATCACTGTCCCGAGGTTGCACTGGTGATGATCTTTGCCTGATTAGATCTTCCCTTGTGGTTCTTCTTATCGGGACGGTTCCATCGGGGCAGTTGACACCGGAATTGCTAAGCCACCCGGAACCAGGGGAATTCTTCCCCTTGCTGCTCGGTAAATGACTCGGGACTCTCTGCATCTCGAAATCGTATTATTTCTCATAGAATTTCGATTTTAATAAAAATTAATGGACACGAGGAGACGTCTGATAATGTAACCTGAATCTTGTGATTCTTCAGCAAAGGGTTATCAAAAGCAGGCTGCTTGTATATGTCGATGCAATCGATGATCCCGTACTCCGTCTGGAAGAGCATGTCGCACATAGTCAAAATCGAAGATCCAATGCTGGTGTAGATAGATACCCATCCCGAGATTAAGGAATCTAATTAATTACAACATTGAAATCGATAGTAAAAACAAAACATGGTCGAAGACTAGCTAGCATCGCTGTGACTGGCAGTGACAGGGGCACGGCGGAGTAGCATGCCTTGAAACTTAAAACCGGGATCTTATTAAGGATGCGGAGTTGTCGTTGTAGATCCTCCTCTCCGTCGTCTTCTTCGACGAGGGAACCTGCTCGAATGAGTCCATACCTCGAAAAGGAGAGGAAAAGAGTGAGCAATAGTGCCAGAAGATGCAGAATGGGTGTATCCAAGGCCATGATTGCTGAGTACTGATGGATAGTTGTTCTTGCAAGCCTAATAGGTTTATATGTGTGTGTATACATAGGGTTTAAGGCTTATTATTGGCTCAATTGATTGATTAATGGACTCACCGTGATAGGGTTAACAATACAGTTCCATACCTTCCATATATGTATAGATTTGCTTATCATCATTTTCGTTCTCATGTTAAAAAAAAATTCTTACGATTTAGTCCTTCCATACGAGGGACAAAAAAATAATTACATAAAATTTTAGGGACAAAACTGATAGTAATGCATTAAATTATCAGAGTTTTGTAAATATTGAAAATGAGGATTGAGGATAAAGATAAGGATTTATAAAAAATTAAGGATGAAATTGATAATTTACTCTATTTATTATCGATGGTATTAGCGAGATAAATTATACATACAAATAAGATATCCTAATTATTAAGAAAATTATAAATAATTATATTTTAATAATATTACTATAATTAGTGTGATAATTATTTTGACCATTGATACACCGTTTATTCATTTATTGTAATTTAACTAGAAAAGCTCAACGTTTTACTTTCTTACCGTTATTTTCAAATTATAGAATTAAATAATATTAATGCCATTTAATTTCATATTTATTCATATTAATTTAGGTAGTTGAATATGATAATCTTCATAATATATGTCCTCTATAATTAATGTATTCATTCGCAAGCCAAATTGATAAGGGTAAATTTACATGAAAAAAAAAAAAGCATGAGATTTGCTTCGTTTATTTAAAAAAAAAGTCGAATGTTTTAAATTTTAAGAATAAAATTATGTAATTTTATTTTATTTTCAAATTAAACCAAACCCTTCAAATTTTTAAATAAAATCATTTTATTTCTTTTTAATCCTAATTTAAACTAGACATTTCAGATCTGAAAGCTAATATCACATTATTTTATTTCCATTGAATTAAACTAACGGTTAAACGCTTAGGTAACTAATTCTTTTTAATATTTTCTTTCATCACGCAATTAAAGTATAATAGAAATTTTCTTTAAATTTACGTCAATTTCTTATATATAAAGTCCTATCAATATGTTCTCATAACTAATATTAATCTTAATATCACATTATTTTAATTTGAATTGTTTAGTTTAATTTGGGAATAAAATGAAATCAGATAATTTTATTTTTTTTAATTGAAACATTTTTCTTTTGCCTCCAGTAGATAATTATACCGCAAATGGAATTTCTTGGAGGACAAAGTCGGTGCAGAATCGGTTCCTGTTGCATACTGGAGAACAAACCCGAAAGGAGAGCTTTTGCGGCAATGGTGATATCCAGGCTTCCATGTTCCAAGAGATGAAACAGATTGGAATTCCTTCCTTTTCTCTCCTCGTAAATTTATTGTACATATTTTCCTTGCAGATAATCCTAATCCTCCTCGTTTTTTCTTTCTGGAATGTAACATTTGAGTACAGAGGAATACATCTTTACACAATCGAATCGGTTCAAGTCTTTTCTTGTTCCTCTGCCTACAACAATTCGTTGGCTGTGCTATTGTAACATATACCTACGAATCAGCCACGTCGGTGAAGGTGAAAGGATCCCGAGCCGAATCTTTGAAATTTCCACGGGCCCACAAGAGATTGGGCCCATATCCATCCCAAAAGCTCAAGCTGATAGGATGGTGGTACCCGCTCTCTATCTTATAAAGAGGGTTTCAATTGTTTTTTTGTCCGATGTAGGATTGACTCTTCAACACCCGCCCTCACGTGGCAACGTGTCCACACTTGACACGTGCCTTTAAATACCCGCCCTCAACAACTGACGGGTATTTTTCTTCCGGTCTCGGGCTTACGGGTCACGAGCTTCACACTCGGACCTGGCATGATGTGAGCCCACACGGTTGGCTCTGAGACCATGTGAAATTTCCACCCGGCCCACAAGAGATTGAGCCCATATCCATCCCAAAAGCTTAAGCTGATAGGATGGTGGTACCCGCTCTCTTATAAACCGGGTTTCAATTGTTTCTTTGTCCGATGTGGGATTGACTCTTCAACAGAATCCTTGGGAGCAAGGAGTCCTCTGAACCCGAGCCAAGCAATGGCCCTGAGATCCGTGACTTCGGGGCGTTTGTACACAGATTTCCACCTGCTTTCTTGTCAGAGACTTTTGGGTCGATCTAACTTCGTTATTATTAAGAGTCAGTCTTCCACGAAGACCCTGAGGATGAAATCAAGGAACCGTCCCGAGTACTGCTTCTGGTCAACTGCTGATATCGAGGTGGGGTCATATCGAATTGACTTGTAAGCATGCTCGAGCTTCTTGCTGATGTTGTAGTCCTGCAATATGTCTATTATGCCGAAGGTGATTGCCACATCGTACAGTTCCCCTGTGGGTTCCCCGACAAGCTGAGACTTGCATTCGCTGCTCCTCCTCACGGTCAGTTCAGCATTTGCAGGAATGTTTTCTCGGAGTCTCATGTGATTGGAACCTGCCACGCTTGCAAAGCTCGGTTTACAACTACTCGAGTCCTGATTTTGCATGCTATACTTTCGTAAATGACGCATTTACTTGACGGACAGAAAACTATTCAAGAAGTGCTCAATGGGTGCGGTCAAGGCAGTTGCAGACACCAATCATGCTTGTGCTAATGGAAAAAGGCCTCAGAAGTGCTCTCCAAACACCCAACCTGAACAAAAGACATCTCGGTGGCTTTACCCTATGAGAATTTGAAAGTTCGTTTCAAGAGTTTGTTCTTTTGCTTCGAAGGCCTCGATAGAATCTTATCTGCTTCCACGCTAGAAAGTTGATGGGCTGCAGGGTCAAAATCAGTGTCTCCTGCTCCAACGGTAAAAGCAGCCACTTTCAACACCGAATCAAGTCAAGTATGTAGAGAAGCGAAAGGATTGAAAAGATCAAACCTCTCGGAGTGTGAAGAGCGGTAACAAAGGACGAGCTTTTCCAACTCTGTTGTCGCTGATGTAAGAGATGTCCCGGAAGTGAAGACCGAAGAGAAGGCTGTAGTCCATTATCCTCTCCTGTTCCAGGAGCTCGCAGTCCTGTTCCACTTGCCTGCAGGTGAACGAATTTCATTCACTGCACTGGCTGTGAAGAAATGTATCGGAAAAGAGAACGAACTTGATGTATTTCTCACCTGCAGAAATCTAGGAAACATTTTTTCTGTAATCTGAATATGAAGTTGAGATCAAGGTCTTTGACGGTCGTTGTTGCTTTAATTTCTGACTCTGGTTCATCGGTGACACGGCCACGGGAAGAACCCTTCGGTTCGAATCGCCTGTGGATGATTTACTGTGAGCAGAACAAGTTTCCCATGATAACGAACTGGACCTGAAATCGTCGAAGATCGAAAGAATCTCATCACAAAAAACTGGTTCTCCCATTGAACTCCATGACACAACAGAATCCAAAACTCCGTAAACTGCTGTACCTCTCAAACATTACCTTCTTCTGGGCAGGCCCCGTCGATTTCACGCACTGAAGACCAAAGAATTTGGTCACCATGGTGTGCTCGAAGTTTCGCACGTGATTACAAGGCAGCATCCTTATTAAAACCTGCCATCGTGTTAGTTTGAACATCAGCACATTATTTTCATGTAAAATTCAAGGGGAGGATTTGGAAAGAACTTGTTTCAAATTCTTTCACCAGAACTCGGTGTCTTCTTACATTTACTTCGGATTTCTTCACGGTCTTGATCATGTAACGGTCATCATCGGTTAAGTAGAAGAAACTCCCTAATGAATTTTTAAAAAGTTTCAAGAAATTATTTTTTGCAAAAAAATTAAATTTAAGAGGGAAGAAAAAGGAAGGAAATTCAACGAAAGCCCTTCAAAGGTTTGAGAGGGTGAGGCGGCGCGTCCCTGACCTCACCTCAGCTTTCTCCAAAAGGAAAAATATTAAATAATACTATTTTATAATAATATAATGAGAATAAATTAATTAAATTATTTTTATTAAAATTAATTATAATAATTATTTAGATTATTAATATTAATTCACTTATTTTTTATATTAAATTAATTTTTTTATTTCGCCTGTGGAGATTGAATGAACTAATAATTTCTCAAAAACTAATCCATTCACCGACACCGACAGCTCACCAAAAAAGCGTTCAAATTCAAAAATCTCCCTCTCTCTCTCTCTCTCAGCTGAAAACTTTCTTTCATTTTTCCTTATTTTTTTGCCCCACCATTTTCGTCGTCCCGTTCCTTTTTAGTTTCCCTGCAAGTCCAATCCGAAAGGTAAGAGGTTTCTTCTTGCTTTGATCCCAAGCTTCCCTTTTTTTTTTTTCTTTCCTGGGTGAATGATCCCAAGCTTTCAAAAATCACCTCCTCCGCATTTCCGCCATTTATATGATTCAAAGTTTCTTTTTTAACACAGGCAATCCCCACAATCCTCTTCCACGGCTTCGCCGGCATCGGCGGTCGGGATCTACCTTGTTCTTGATTCCTGTCACATCCCTCGTCCAATTCTGAGAAAACCCAGAATCGAATTTCGGCTTCTCCGATCGACGAGGATCAAGGTTCGAATTTTCCCGTGATCTTCTTCCTCAACCATCTTCCCTGACGCAAGAAATCTGGAGTTTTGAAGTTCTTTGATCGGTGAAGGTTAAAATTTTATCCGACAACCACAGAAAGTTTTGAACTTTTCGTTTTCCATGGCCAGTGTTGATAAAAACTATGAATTGCCTGCCAAACCGAAATCATCTCTCTTCAATCGGTCCCTCACATTGCACACGAAGCCAATGGAACCGTCCCCCAAATCCTACTTTAATCAACCGTCTCTGGAGCGCGGCGGTTCAATGAAGAAACCGTGCAATTCTATCGACTCGCTCATGCCCACGAGCTACTCGTTCAAGGGAAAGGTCAGGAAGCTCTGCAATTTGTTCGAATCATCGAAATCGCCCCCCCGGTCGCCCAATCAGTCGCCGACCCAATTGCAATCTAGGCTGAAATCCACAAAATCAATCTGCTCTAGCCGCAGCAGCAGCAGCAGCTCTTCTATCCTTTTACCTGGCGCAGGGGATAGAATTGTTGTGTATTTTACCAGCTTACGTGGGATACGTCGAACCTATGAGGATTGCTATGCTGTGAGGTTGATATTACGAGGATTTAGGGTTTGGGTTGATGAGAGGGATGTATTGATGGACTCGGCATACAAGAGGGAGCTGCAGGGTCTGCTGGGTAATGAGAAGCATGTGAGTTTGCCTCAGGTTTTTATAGGAGGCAAGTACATAGGCGGTGTCGATGTGATCAGGCAGCACTACGAGACTGGCGAGCTTGCGAAGATCCTCTGTGGGTACCCAAAAATGGCCCCGGGGTTGGTGTGCGATTACTGCGGGGATGTGAGATTCCTGCCCTGCACGAATTGCAGTGGGAGTAAGAAGGTATTTGATGAAGATGAAGGAGAACTCAAGAGGTGCTTGGAGTGCAATGAGAACGGGCTGATTCGGTGCCCTCATTGCTGTTCTTAATGTCGTGCTTGGTGCTTGAGTCTTATATAGGTGCTGAAAATATCAAAGCTTGTTCTATCTTACTGCAGATAAAGTGGTTACGGTTCTTTGGACTCGGGGTGAACTCCTTGGGGAAATGGATGTTCATTGCCTCTTTGAACAAAAAACGTTGCTCATAATATGTAAGGGCCAAGAACGGCCATTTTGCTCGTGTTTCTGCACGGCTTACTAGGGAGATCGGTTCTCTCGCCATGGGAGTGTCTTGTAAATAGTACGTAGTTAATATCTATGAAGGATTGCATGTGCTGTCAGTGTTTTAGCTGAAATGAAAGAAGGGCTTGTTGATATGCACAAATCACTGTCTGTTCTCTCTGTTACCTTTCCTCTCGGGACATGAATCTCTCCTCATTGATGACTGTGCTGACATGCCACCTGTTCTGCTTGTCTGCTTAATCTGGTTCTCATTTTTGTGCTTTCCAATTATTGCCTCTGTTGAGGATTTCCTCATTGTGCTCAATAAATCAGTCGTACCGCAATAGGTTTGATTCATATTTTCTGGTAGCTCTGATTGTCATGGTTTTGTAGATACCTCACTCCTCGATGATTGAAGTAAAATGATGGTTTATGTTAGAATTGTTGTAGTCCAGAATCTCCAGATGCGCATCTCTTTCAGCATGATAACAGAAAAAATATTTCCAGTCCACTGTGAACCGTTAAATGAAAGTACTGGTATTTTATCCTTCTCCTGTAAGGAAAAAAGGAAAATGCAAACAGTACTTTGTCCTGATGGTTGTCTGTGGAATCTGAGAATTTCTCGAGTGATTGCTGGCTTCTACTGTGGCTTAGTGCTGGCCTAGCTAAGCTAAATGCTCATTCCCATATTCTGCTCCATGGACTCTGCACTTGTTTAGAATCAGAATTCGAATACACAGTCCGGGCAGAACGAGGAAGGGAACTTAAACCGTGAAAGGTGCACGGACCACGTGCCAGCATAAACTGATCAAACTTACGGGATCTTCAAGAATCTTGTACTGGCAGCTCTCCGTAGTATGTATTGGAGCAACTCTTGTTCTGGTTCACCAGTTCTCTTCTTTCCTATGCCAGGATCTTGGAGTTTCAGCTGCCAACACAGAAGGAGCCTTTTGCAATGAGTTCTCGTCAGTACTCTGTGCAGTGGCTCAGTTCATCAACAATCCCGGGAAAGTATTAAATACGCAAACTCGCCAAAGCCTCTCTGATGGAGAGACAACTGGAGATATCCATTCCCTCAAAGCGTATGTATTCGTCGTATTGTCATGAGGAATGCAATCAAACGGATGGGTGTACATGACTGAATTCCACATGGGATAGATAATGAAAAGAATCCCCATTTATAAGGAGATCAAGGACCGACCAGGAAGTCGCCAAGGACAGTTTGTGCGAGTACAGGGCCTTCCTACTCGCTCTGTTGGCATATTTGAACATTTACCTTGTATATATAAAGATCACGGATGAATGTCTCATAAGTTTCGAACATAAAAAAAGCCAAAAACCAGCAACTAGTAAAGATTACGCTTAACGCAACTGTTCTTACGATCATCAAATCAAACATGGTCCAAGGTCGGGTTCATATTAGTACATGGAAGAGATGCAGAAACTTAGTGGAATACATCAAGTAATCACAAATCAACCACACAAACACATGATAGCTCGACAATTAACAGGAAATCATAGATTTTAACTCCTGATCCGACCCACATTGATCATTTGTCAGTCCCTTTGCTTGAGGTGGAGGAGGGGCAGATCCAGAGGCAAAACAGATAGTGTGATCTGCAAAATAGACAGATGATCGTTATCTGATATGGAAATGTTTGACAAGGTGACTATCAACTTGATCCGGGTGCAATGAATAGACATGGATACTTACACTGCACAGAGCGTACCCATGAAGCAGCCTTGTTTCTTGCCCGATTGAACAGGTTTGTTAGCTTTGAAGAAAGCACAAAAATTCCACTGTCAGAAGGGAAGGGATGCAGCAGAAGTAGTTTGTTTACAGGAAAACTTGATCGTTTTGTTTCCAATTTTCCGGTTTTAAGTTCCGTAATGGTGCATGTAGAATGAGGAACAAGGGAGCTGACTATGAACGTGTCTTTCCAGTTTTCCAGTTTTAAGTTCCGGTTTTTCCCGGATTTCCAATCCCGGTTTGTTGCGCTTGACATTAGTGCAGCTTATGCTCTCCTGGGTCTCATCCAGAGACTATGATAGATATGGTAATGTTATGGAACCAAGCGTCGAGGTGGAGATGTAGACATTCCAAAAATGCTATACCAGATCAAATGCACATCATGACAAACACGTGAATAGATTGATATGGAGAAAGAGGGAGGGTGATGAGGAACCTTGAGGCATGTTGTTGTCATTCTCCATGATCAATTGGAACGAACGACTGATATAAATCTGTAGCAGAAGCTGCAGATCTGTGTGTATATGATCACATTCGTGTGGGAAGGATTATTTATATGCCAAGGATAATAATTGGAAAAGAATAGAGGAATATCGAAGCGGTGAATGATTGCTTGACTGTATTCTGTCTTAGTGCAGGCTAGCTAAGCTAAATTCCTTGTCTCATATTTTATTCCATGGGTTTCACGTTTCACTAGAATCAGAATTGGAACTCTAGTTCCTGACCACGAGATGGAGAGAACTGAAACCCAAAAAAGTGAAAGGAACTGATCCCAACATAGATGGGTTAAAATTAGTGGCGTATCCGGGACAGCCGCGTTAGAACATCGAAAATCTTGAGATCGAGAGCGTGCTTAATGAGAAGCCTCTTTGCGATCTCAGCAGCATTGATTCTTTAGTAGCATGTCTAAGTGTTGGGACATGTCTCGACATAAGCCGGAACTCAAAGACCAGAAGACCTGAATACGAGTTCGAGATCAGATTCAAGATACGAGATACATGCGAATAACGATCAACGGTCGAGATCGCGGTTGGAAGTATGGAACATCTTGGACAGAATCTTAGTAGATATTTAGAAGATTTTGTGGATATTGTTTCTCGTTTGAATAGGATATCACGAATCCCGTAATCTATTTGATTTAAAAAATATGTGTAGATAATATTTTTTAGGATATCAAATATGTCACGGTCTTGTGTTATAAATAGGATCTTGTACTAGCTATGAATGAGTGCCTCAGCGCCGTGAAAACCCGAGGCCATAGGGCCTGGGTGAGAGAGTCTGATGAGAGATCTTTCTGATAAACTTTTCTGTATTGCTAAGACGTGAGAAAGATTTGGTTGTGACTCTTTTTTGAATGGGGATTTGTAATGGGGCTTTGGATTGGTGGTATCCTGGAGACTTAATCTCTTACTTTGATCTAGTGGAATCTTCTACTTTGTCCGTGATTGTTTCCCTCTGAGGTGAGGGCTTTTTCACGTATATCCGATGTCAAGTTTATGAATTTCTTGTTTCATCATCTCGTTCGAGACATCCCGAAACCCGGCGGGCGGTATCGGTGCGATCATCGCGAGTCCCCAACACTAAGCGAATTATCTTATCCGTCATCCCTCGAGTCCAATATGGTTTGCAGTGCTCCTGTTAAAATTCCCCCTATTACGGGCTGTAAAGTTTGATAGTCTCTGATACAACACACAGATGTAACGCAATCTGCAATCGATTTTAAGTTATTTCCGGGTTCACTAGCTTGATTTTATCCAATGTGCCGGCATCTGTCATCATCCATAGACAAAACTGATGGAAAATTCAGCCAGTGCTGAGCTGGCTGTGGTGGGATGAGTCTTGGCTGATCGGATTGAAACATTCTTGGACTCACTGGAAAAGGAAATATTCAGAAGTTAAGGGTGGGACCATTCCGCAAAAAGATAACGAGTCCAACAGTATCCACTGCTTGGAAAATGATCCCATGGCAGGAGACTCTGATCCGCCGCGGACCACAATGAAGAGAACAATAGAGTCCGGCCAACAAACAAGTGTTCTATATTCTACATGTTCTCTCGGATATTTGTTTGTTGGCTGGTGTTACCAATAACCAAATGCCGCAGATGAGGGTGACATGGATAAGAAGAGATGGAGAAGCTCGACAGGTGCAGCATGGAAATGGCCACTCACGGGCATCACAAATCACCACATTGTCTCCCGGGATAGCTCAAAAAATGCAGCAAATGGAAGATATAGTTTCTCTTGGATGATGAATTCATTCATTCGAATTAAAAATGTATAATCTCATGTGCTTTTTACAACGGTTCTTTGCGGGTTCAAGACTGACTAGCTTTCATTGCAGCAAAGGATTCTGGTTGGCATGATCCTGGTTTCATTCTTTCAGCAGCTCGGACAGGGTTGTAAGTTGTAACCTTGAACAACCTATTCATATGAATATGGGAGGTACTATTTTCTGCCTCATTTCGATATTTGTACACTCAAACCGACCCTCTGATAGGAACCGAATAGAATTTTATTGAATGTTTCGGTGCGTTCAAGAGGCGACCGATCTCTCCCACAAAAATAAAACAGAAACAAAGATAACAATATGAAATTCACTCAAATCTCTCGTCCCTAAGACGTTGTACCTCTCTGACTTGAATACTAAAATCTCTAAGATAAAATAGGAAACAATCCCCAAATTTAATTAGGAAATATTCCCTGAAAATAAGTTGCCTTCCAGGGTCATGATCTTATCACCCTCTTACCTCTAGATTGAGTTATGGAATTTCCTATTTCATCGACAGCTTGACATTATCACTGTGCATTTCTCTAGTATGTGCTATCAGAATGTGGTGTTGCTTACAAGACCTGTTTCCCGACCAAGCCTAAGTGGTCCGAAGACTCAGAGCAGGCACAGTGAAACTGTAGGATGATGAACTTTTCACCTCAAGTATACATTTCACCATCACTTGCTATCCCAGTATCATTTTTCCATATTTTTGCTTCGTTGCAGTATCAATGGATGAAGAATGATACGGCTTCAGTTAATGGGTTGGTGAAATGCAACCACGTGATTATTCAACAATTACATCTGCAAATGTTATCCGGAAATTCTGGGGAGTTATTGCTCAGATGAGATCAGATGGCTTTAATGGCACCGGCAGGCACAGGTCCATGTACACCCCCTGTGCCTGAGTCCTGGTGTCGATCATAGGTTTTCCTGTTGCTGTCGAGCCTTTACTCCTCGATAACAAGTCAAGCTTCCTCAGCATTCCTATTGAATTCTGTACCATCTTCTAGTTGATTTCTCTCCCAAGTTAAACCCAGAAACCTGCATGGATTATGGACAGGTTGATTCGGTTCTCTTTGGGCACGTTCACAATTACAAACCGCAGAGTCGTGATTTGAGTCTGAGTACAACAACTTTCTGGTCCATTCATTTGCTTTATGAGAAGAACAGGGGAATTCAGGAGCAGTGAAAAAGACAGGGAATCATTTCCATGATTAACCTGCCAAACCGATGAAGAGTCCCTTCACCCTTTCCAAGAGTCCCTTCTCGGGTCTCGATCCATATCTGCAGATCCAGTGAACCATGTCCTGTGCACCAGACCGCTTTTGCCTCGGAGCTACGACCCGGTTCAAGGGTACCGAGTTCCAAGGTCAGTTCTTCTGGCTCGTAGAAGAGATATTCGAGGAACGTGTGTTGCTGGGGGAGAGCTTGGAAAAGTAGATGGAGGGGGGCCATTTAACAGCTGTACTGCCATTGTTCCAGTGACCCATGTTAGCCTTGTCTTCTTTCTTTACATTCTCCTGTCCCTTTGTACATTTCAAAACCTTCCCCACCACCACTCAATAATGTCACCCTCTCCCGGATCACAAGTGTTAGTGCTCTGCAGCTCCATATGCTTCCTCTGTACGGACGTGGGGAAGGGATCAATCCATCATATGCCCTCTTTGGCATAGCTGCTCGGTGTGAAACCCGCGATGAGTAAAGCTGCACAGAATGTTGCTGCTGCATAAAATTGCAGACTGTTCTTTCATACTTCGACTCAAACAGTACATTGTGCCAGTTGCTTTGCTGTGCTCCTGCTTCGTGCTGTATATCGGGATTCATTTCGAGGGTAGTAACATGTTAGGACTGTACCATCTCAGTAATCAATGTCATCGATGTAACCCAGGAAATTACCCGGCTTTGGATAACCATCAAAGAGGCCATGCTACACATTTTTTTGGCCATAAAAGGGACTTGACAGAGGAAGAGTTACACATCTGAGACAGTGACAGTGAATTGAAGCCCATGTGAAATTGGAAGCATCTGTGTACATGGAGAGCGAGACCTCATCGCCCATGTCCCTGCCATGAGAGGGCAAACATCCAAAGGGCACAGCAGTAATTTCACACCCAGCAAACATGGAACATGCCATTGACAGTTTGAGCACAGGCACCGAGGAAGCTCATTGGAGGCCCTTTCCCTGTCTGTCATTTAATTCCATGAGAAGGGAAAGAGCCAAAAAAATAAAAATAAAAATAAAAAGCTTCACAAGTGCTTGGAGATGAGGCCCCACAATTCCTGAACTGATATGGTGCAAACTCATCATGGAAAAGATGAATAATTTGAGTGAATAGTTTAAAGAACATCTCATTCCCACTTTGATCTTTAATCATTCCCATCACCTCTCAGCTCATGTGCTGGTGTATTTAACATTCTTTCTGGAGATCTGTGAAGGGAGTTTCGGTTTCACTTGCTCGAGAAGCAATCTACAGATTACCTGGTTCAGCCGATGGGATCTTGTGGCCCCTTTTCCGGGTAAGTTGATGGATGAGCTAGTGATCCGTGTTATTTCTCGAATCGAGGCAGATCTTTCTCCAATCCGCAGAGAGTTTCAATGCAGGTCCACAGTGGAGTAAGCTTGGTTTGCTAAATCTGCAAGAAAAGGAGTGCAAAAAAGGCAATATTTTCAAGCTAACTGCACTCTGACTCGCATTGGTTTCAGCATACTTGACCATTTTCAGCTCCTGTTCTTGAGCCCCTCGTGTGTAATTGTTTCCATGGCCTCTCCTCCTGAGGTTTTCGATGAGAATGTTTAGTGTGTCAACTCGAACTTACCTTTCTTTATATAGAAACCTCTTCTTCTGCTCTTTTAAACTGATCGTGTGGATTGTATGCAGTGACAAAATGTGAAGAAGCTCCATGGCTAGGAAGAAGAAGGGCTGGTTCGACTACGTGAAGAGGTTCTTCAGGCTGGATGCGAGATCGAAGACGGAAAAAGTAAGTACTTCCACTTCCCGAATCGGATATGTCCTCTCAGAAGTTGCTTCGTTTTTTTTGTTTTAATTTTTTTTTGGATTTCCTTAGAAGGAAAGGAGGAGGAGATGGGCTTTTGGGAAGCTCCACAACAGGAGGTTGCCTCCACCAATTACCTGCCCACCTCCGAGGGCCGTGTTAAGTGAAGCAGAGGAAGTGCAAAGCAATAGTGCTCTGGATGTGGCCGTTGCCACAGCAGCCGCTGCAGAGGCTGCCGTGGCAGCTGCCCGGATTGCTGCCAAGGTCCTGGAGCTCGGCACCATTGTTCAGTTCCCTCAGACAATGAGTACTGCAAGCCAAGATAAGGAGGAAGAGGTAATTCCGGTCAATACAGGTGATTCTCCATCACAAGCTGCTTGCCAGTGCAAGACGAAAACCCGAGAATTGGAAGACCTTAAGATGAACGCTGCAATCAAGATTCAAGCTGCATTTCGAGGATACCTCGTGAGTTTTCTGTTTCCCATTTCGGATACGCCTGTGTTCTGTTGGATTTGCATGGGCAGCCTGAGGAATGGAAAAAGCAATTTCAGGCAAGAAAAGCTCTGAGGGCATTGAAGGGAATAGTGAAGCTTCAAGCGATCATCCGGGGTCGAACAGTACGGCGCCAGGCAATCGTCACTCTGAAACAGTTGCAGTCGATCGTGAACATTCACTCGCAAGTCTGTGCGACAAGATCTCAGGCCGGAGAAAGGACATCATGGAGTCACAACGAGAACTGCCATATCAAACAGTGGAGAGACAAGATTAAGGTACATAATAAACTCGAGAAAAAACCTGATTGACTGTGAAGAGGGTAGTTAATATTTTGAGTTGATGACTGTTTCACATTCTTAGGTTGAGAAGAACAATCCAAGGAGATGGGATGACAGCTTACTGTCAAAGGACAAAGAAGATGCCCAGGTGCAAAGCAAGAGAGAGGCTGCAATGAAGCGAGAACGGATAAAGGAATACTCATTCCATCACCGGGTTCGTGATATACCTGATTCAAACTGTCGTTCTTTGATACCATCTCATTTTCTCAACTGTTGGAACATTTTTTTCCCCAGAAATCTGCAGAATCAGAGCATAGAAAGCCTAATGGTAGGTGGAGGTATTGGTTAGAGCAATGGGTGGACACTCAGCTCAACAAAAGCAGAGAATTCGAAGATCTAGACCCGGTCCCGAACCCGAGACCCAAGGAAGAAAATGGAAGCAGGCTGCTGAAGCCTAGAAGCTACTGCCTTAAGCAACAGCAGCAACAGAACCATTTCGAACGCCCAAATTCCCCTAAACCGACTCCAAGGAGGCAGCTCAGGCACAAGAAGCAGTGTTCAATGGGAGAAGACAGTTTCCCGAGCTCTCCATCAATCCCAATGTACATGGCTGCGACTGAATCAGCTAGAGCAAAGGTGAGATCCACGAGCACGCCGAAGTTGAGGCCCGGGGCATTTGATGCTTATTCGGATAGCTACTCGCCCTACAAGAACAAGCTCTCCCTGGTGTCTTCCATTGTGAGTGAAGTGCCCACGTTGAATTGCAGCACCTACAGGGGCGGAAAGCCGAGTGGCTCGCAGCAGAGGTCGCCGAGCTTGAAGGGCATTCCTTGCACTGTGAAATCCAGCAGGGTCACAAAGGATATCAACATGGAGTGATTGACGGGAGATTTGATTCTCAATAATATTAGATGGAAAAAACAATACTGCATGGCAATGTCTCCTTCATGATTTCAGTATTCCTAGAAGCTCCCTATAGGTGGCTTTTCATAGACATTGTTCGAAAATCTTATAGAATCTTAAAGAGTTTGGAGCAGTCACACCATTAAAATCAAAATTCTAGATATTTTAAATCCTAAGAAGATAATCAAATTCAAAATCTCTTTATGTCAAAACAATGAAATGCTATTGAAACAAACCCTTTCTCCTGTGGAAGCCATTTAAAAGCCTAAATTTGTGACAATCACTATGGCTCTCTAGGAGTGAAGAAGCCCTGAGGAGGGAACAGGAGGAGATCTTGCATTGGAGCTCCTTTTTCTGTATGCACAAACCAATATTTAAAACCTCAATGGATCCAACTGCTCCATGCTGGAATCAGGTTCGTCCATTAGGAGATAAATTTTTCAATTTGAACTCAGCAACTTAAGAAAAACCGATACCAAACCACTTCCACATTTTTATTTTATGTCGGGTGGATTCTGCAGTGGACTCTGGACAGCTGGGATATGCCAGACTTTGCAACAAAGCAATGACAACAAATTGAATGAAATCCAGTACAAAAACCAGCTCCTTGGCGATGGTTGCACTGTTTTCTTTCCACCCCATTCCTTTATCCCGTATGCGGCTTTAGAAATCTGGTTCCTCGCTTGCTCCTTTTCCACCAGTGTTTTCTGTATCTTCTTTCCCAGCTCATCAAGTTCTGCACAAAGAATCGGCTTCAAGCCGATCCATTTCTAGCATGGATGTCAATGGTGGCTAGGACTCGAGTCTTCACTTCATCGAACTCGGAACCTGAAAGATTTTCGACCACTGTTTTTGGGAACCCAAGGATTTACTGGAGATGAACATGTGGCCAACTCAACTCTGATACATTTATCCAAGAAACACTGCAATTCCATATGTCGGTGTTTGTCGAATTTTGGTTCGTAAAATGTGATGAATATCGATGGTATAATGTTAGTCTACATCGATCATATAACCTTCATGTTTTTTACACCGTCAATGGATGCTACTGTTGGTCGCATTTGATTTCATTGTCTGTAGAGGGGAACAATCGTGTCTGATGGGGCAGAGGTAAGTTGAGGGTCGAATTGAACATTCCAGAAACTATATTGGTAATTCTTGTAATACAAGAAACTGTAGGAGCAATGTCAAATGAGGAGAAAAATATCAGGGGGCAAATTGAAATTAGAACCTTTACTAACATTCGGACAGCGTCGGCGGGGGCGCAGCCCAGGTCCATTGTTTCCGGGATAGCGTTGAGCCTTGCCGCCGCCCGCTAAGCAGGGCGGGAGAGACCGACGACATTCGTCTCCGTTTCGCTGCCCAAGGCTGCGTTCTTGAAGAGAAGCTTGTTAAATTTCTTGCTTTTGTAGATGTAAGCTCTCTCATCCTTCTTGGGTGCACCTTCGGTCACTTGGAAATCGCATTTTCATGGGGCAAGTTTGGGGAATTCGTGATCTCTAGGGGCAGCGCAGTTGCTTGTGCTCTGCAGCTGTTTGAGTGAAAGCGGCTACGAGTCTTCCTGCTTTTATATTAGTGGCGAAAGTTCAAGAGCGTGTTTGTAAAACTAGGAGCAGCTTATATGTAGGGAAGTTATCATATTTTGGAAATTTCTCAGTGGGCAATTCCTGTTTGGAATTATGGAATTTCAGATGGCAATTTCACAGGAAATTATCGTTAAGTTAATTCAGAATAAACTAGTGATGTATGAAAGCACTGACAGAATTTCATGAGGTAACTTCAGTGGAAGCTTGGCTAAACTGAGGAGGATTTCCAGCTACACTCCCTAGACATCAGTTTCCTGCAAAGACTCCAATGGTCATAGCTGATCAGTTCGCGCCTTTATTTAGGTAGTTGTTTATTCTCTTCTACAGTTTTCCATTATATGTCGAATATGTGGCTTCCATGACCATGCTTGATTGAATTTGCTGTGCTTGATTACTAGCATTGCTCCAATGATGGATTGGACAGATCATCATTATAGGACTGTTGCCCGCCTCATATCAAAACATGCATGGCTCTACACAGAGATGCTTGCTGCAGAAACAATTGTTTATCAAAAAGAAAATCTGGTAAGCTGAGTAAACCTCTGGGCTGGCTCGGGGAAATACATAATTGGAGCTATTCTGTTATGTTTTAGGGGCTAGTTGGATGCTTTAACTTTTTGGAGCAAAAACTTCCGCAGGTTTTTGAAAGCCAGTTTTGATGTGCAACATTTTTAGGGTAATGATCATCATAATGTGAAAGGGAAAAACACAAATATCTGATGGACAGTTGAAATGTTAGTTACTTTCTCTAGTTTCATTATGTAGATGATTCTTTAGTGAATCAAAAAGCTCCATTTTTCAGTTTACAATTGCATTTCAGACAGTCACTTGACAAATTTTGTCAGTTGTCAGATACTCGTTGTTAATGATATGCTTCTGTTTGGTCTTTCCTATTTGATAAATAATTCCTAAATAATAGTGCGATTCACATTGCTCAGGATAGGTTTCTTGCATATTCTCCAGAACAGCATCCTATTGTGTTGCAAATTGGAGGTAGCAATCTGGAGCACATTGCCACAGCAACTGAACTTGCTAATCCTTACGGTTATGATGAGATTAATTTCAAGTATGCTATTACCCTTCTCAATTTCCCAATTGACTATTTATTATTATTTTTATCATCTGTCTGATTTGATTCTTCTTAAGATTAGTTGTGGGTGTCCAAGTCCGAGAGTAGCTGGACGTGGATGTTTTGGTGCTCGTCTCATGCTTGACCCAAAGGTTGTTTTTTTTCAATAGTCATTTGGCTCTGAATTGAACACTTTAAATTGATGCTGTTATTCTCCTCTTTCAATGGTTGATAACTTTTGGCTTTTTCATGAAGTTTGTCGGTGAGGCTATGTCGCTAATTGCTTCGAAGACGAATTCTCCAGTTAGTGTTAAATGCCGAATTGGTGTTGATAATCATGATTCTTACAATGAGCTGTGTAAGGGCCTATAATCTTTTTTCCTCGCAAACTTGGAAGTGGATATACTTTCTTCTAGAAGATTGGATAAACTTCTGTAATATCAAGTTGGATTACATGGCATTTGCTTCCTTTTGTTCTATTTTATACATATTAAAGAATGGCTCATTTCCCTTTGCAGGTGATTTTATTTATAAGGTTTCTGCACTGTCACCAACCAGGCACTTCATCATACATTCTCGCAAAGCTATTCTTAAAGGCATGAGCCCTTCGGATAATCGTAAAATTCCTCCTCTGAAGTAAGTAATACAAATTAAACTTGAGAGAATTTGAGCTTTTTTATCCCCCTCCTTTAAGCATCTGAACTGCAGCAGCTTCTTATATATGGAAAAATAACCTCCAAATTGATTTGGTATGTTGAATTTGACTGACCTAATTTATCATATGTAGATATGAATACTATTTTGCTCTCTTGCGTGATTTTCCTGACCTGAAGTTCACAATAAATGGAGGCATTGACTCTGTCGATGAGGTAGTTTCTTCATACTTTATCATTGATCCTCACTGCCCAAAAAAAAAAGGAGAGGAAAAAAGGATGTATTGAAGCTGCGAGTAATTTTCCTTGTCTTCTAGGAACTGCAAAATAATCTGATATCTTTGGTGACCACCCGTTATCAATGAAAATATGCAGGTCAATGCGGCATTGCGTGAAGGAGCTCACGGTGTAATGGTGGGTCGTGCTGCCTACAACTAGTAAGTGTTAAGCATAATTTTTTTTTTCTTATAAGTAGTAAGCATAATATATCAAATGTGAATATTGTTGTCATCTATTGCTTTGTATCCATTATCTTGTCGTTGTCTGGGAGAGCCTTGATGGAGTCGCAGAAGATGATTGCTTTAGACCAGGAAAGTCATATCCTGGTTGTGTTGGACAGATTGTGGTCTATATGTGACTTACGATCATCCAAATTTTGCTGTGATTAACCAATCCTAATTAATTTTCTCAACTAGATTAGTTTACGAATTTTCCCTTCGGAATGGTGCTTCAAGTTAACATTAATCTATGATTGGGCCATAGTAGCTCGATCCCTTTGATCCCCATCGTGCGCTTATTTGTTATCATTCAAGTTAAAAAATGCCTACTTTCAATTGAATCTTCTCTTTGGTTAACTGGAAACTACTGTAAATTTTAACAGCCCCTGGTCTCTTTTGGGACATGTAGATACTGCTGTCTATGGTGCACCAAGCAGTGGAATCACACGCCGACAGGTATAACTACACGGAAATAACTGCTTTCTGCCTGCTTAGTTGCTTTTGCATCATTTTCTTCTCACCTTCTGTTGCTTGCATTCTCTTATAAGGTCCTTGAAAAGTATCAAGTTTATGGGGATTCTGTTCTGTGGAGAGATGGAAAGAAGCCGAGTGTGCGAGATGTGGTGAAGGTACAGATAATATAGTTAGTCGATTTGAATTTTATCCTGTCATTGTTTTCTTTACATTCCGAAAATTGTTATCTGTAGCCACTACTCGGTCTTTTCCATTCGGAGCCTGGCAATGGTTTGTGGAAGCGGAAAGCCGACGCTGCGTTTCAGAACTGCACGGTACGTGAGCATTCTTTGTCTTCGTGATCTTCACTTATCATAGAGGGCGATTTAGCCAGCAAATCGAACCCCTATGTTTTCTCGATGTACTAAAATAGCTATGACTTATTTCGATGGTGCCCACACATGGTTATTTACTTCTGGTGATGCTGCAGACAATCAAGTCCTTCTTTGAGGAGACGCTCGATGCTATTCCAGACTTCGTGTTGGACACGCCGATCTCAGGGCCCCCACCCAAGTCAGGAAATCCTTTTGCAGGCATACGGGATAAATTGCCGCCTCCATACGATTCAAGAGAGCGAGAGCTTGTGGATGCCTGATGTGCCATCTGGATTAACATTTTACCTCCCATAGAGCAATTTGATTATTTCTGCCATTACAGTTGACAGTGCCTGAACCTTAAAATTCTGAAAACAATAGAGATGAAAAGACATGCTTTTCTATTACACAAATTTGTCTGTAAAGGTTGCTACTCATTTATATACGATGATTGTTAAATCTAAGCCCCATGCTGAGCAAGTGATGATCCTAAGCCTTTCAGGGTTGGATTTCAAATTGCCCCTTAAACTTTGCTCACTGTCTCAGTTTGATCCCAATAACTTTTTATCTGTTCCCGTCACATGAAAATTCACATAATGGTTATATCTTACCAAGTAAAATCAGGGTGGCAACAGTATCGATTCAATTACCTTCATTGTGTCGTGTTCAGATTTAGTCAATGTAGCTGTTAGCTAATATTCTTTTGTGTGTGCGTTGGAACAATTTGTACTAGGGATCTCAATCTCGTCAAATCTTGAATTGGTTCTTACTGGTAGACTATGGTTTTCTTCAAATCCTATCTACAATATTGTTGAACAATTAGTTACACGAGGACAAAAACATTTTGGACATTTGGGACATGGAGAGAAGTTTAGGGAGCGAATTGAAGTTATCACATTTTTAAGGAAAGTATAAATAAACTTCTCCGAAGGCTCTTCCTTACGATCAATGCCACACAATAAGCAGTGAGAGGAGGGGACCTCAGAAAGGAAGCTATCGAGCATCAATGGAGTCGACCGATGGATTCAACAGCGGTCGGAACTTGACGACGAATTGGACCGTCTCCGGTGGATCTCTCGGGAACACGGTCACGGTCGAGTCCTCTGTTTCTCCCGTCGACGAAGCAGCACTCCGTTCAGCTCCCAAATCACCTCTCATTCTGTCTCCTCCTCCATCCGGCGCTCCCGGCTCCTGCGTGATCACGAGTAAGCAAGCTATTAATCGATTGTAACTTTGCATATTGGAGCGCAAAAGGTGGTTTGGACTGCGCTTCCCCGTCGGATGAACGAAACCAATGAGAGGGCATACATGTGATACGTCCTGGTTTGGAGTTGGATTGGAGTGAATTATCGGCTGATCAACTAAGAAAATGAAGATCTAATTTAAAACTTTAAGGTTTCTTAGTCTGATAGGTTGAAATTCAGTTCGAATACGTCATTTATTCGAGAGTTATGGTGTGATCGTCTTTAGGTAATCAGCGGCTTCATTCTATGTTGTAGTGCTGGACAATAGTCCTACTGTTTCATCATTGAAGTGCATTATGGCATTCCTTTGGCCTTAATTAATATGGACATGTTCTAGTCTGATGATATTTTTATTCGTGATTGTTGAGTTCCTGCAATTCCATTATTCATAAAAATGCTGAAACATGGTTTTTAATGTTTTTTTTGTTCTGCTAATAGAGATGTCCTTTCTGACTGCAGTCAATTTCTCGCAAAGATATGAGGTGAGGCAGGTCTATGTTAGGAGCACTTCTCGAGTATACGAGATATATTATTCCTTGAAGCAGCCTGTCGACAACGAGTATCTCTGCACAGTTCGTTGTGGGATTGCAGCTACAGCTGAAGCTCCTGGCATGTGCTGTACTGGGGAATCTAGTATTACATGTCTCAGGGACTCTGATGAGGGCTTGGACGAAGAAAGATGCAGGGTCTATAACTCAAACTACAATGATGATGAGTGGGTTCATGTCAAATCCCTCAATTTAGGTGCAGTTACCGATGGGTGCACCTCCTTGCTGTCGAAGAATTACATGAATATGGTAATTTGCTTACTTCATTCTGTCAAACTTTGTTTACCTCGATCTTATTCAATCAATTGCCTGCGCCTAATTGTTGATAGTGCTCATAAGTGGATGTTCCTTGCTTAGAATCTGTTCCTCCTTCCTGCACCTTTGGTTTCTGAAGGGCAGGCATTTAGCAAATAAAATGCCAATTAGGATTTTGCCTGCCAGACTTTTCATTGTATTTGCTTTAGGAGGATGTTAAAGTATTGGGATTGTAAATATTGGGGGAATGATGTAAACCATGACACGTGAAGGGGCTTGGCAAGAGAATAAGGATTAGGATGATGCAACTTATACCAGTGTAAATAAAGTTGAAGGGAACGTATCATTAGTTTACTAGTAGGGTGGAAACATGGATGTCAATATTACTGTTCCTCCTTGCTGTCATATTATTACTCATCAGAAGAACATTGCAGGATTTCTATGAGGCAACAGCTGAGATCTCTGATGCAGAACCCTGCATATCTCTCACGCTTCGTCTGCTCTCGATTCAGAGTGAAGGTTGTGTATATATTGATGAAGTCTATGTTTTTGTCGATCCCATAGATCCTAATTCAGAAATTCAAGAGTATAAGGCAGACAATTCAGCTGGAAGTTCCCTTCTGTCGATGCTTGTACCTTCCCTTCTGCAGCTTTCTAGATCAAAGGGTAGTAGCCTTCTCTCAGAAAAAGGTTCCGCTGATTCCCATGGCCACCAGAAACAAATTAGAACTGGGATAGAAGTAACCGAGCAAGATAAACTTTCTAAAGAATGTGGGTCGACTTCACTTTTGAAGGTTAATGAGCAGGGAGTGGAATCTGAAGTTGCCAATGCTAAGGCTGTTCACCCGATTGTTGAACCAGCTCATCAGATTTATCGAAATCCATATATTGAGAAAAGGCCAGATGCTCCATATAGTCACATTGAAAATGTCTTGGAACAGCTTGCTTCTCGAGTTAGCAGAATGGAAGATCTCTTCATGAGGTTTGAGGAGAATATGCTTAAGCCGATCAGCGGTATTGAAGCTAGGCTGCAGCATGTGGAGCAACAACTGGAAGCACTAAATGAGAAAACTTTCCATTCTGGAGAGCAGCCTTGCAAAAGGTTTTTGGTTCCAGAATATTCAACTGACAATTTGAACGTCAACTCCTCATGTGGCAACAAGAGTGAATGCCCTGATCAGGGGGCGTTAGAATCTGACAAGAAGGTCTGCTCAGATAAGCTGTCTGTCCCACCTGAAGATGGCAAGTCTGACTCTGAAAGTTCTGATCAGCTGTTTCCATGTCTAACAATTACAGCTCCTGAGTTTTCACATGGTGATGAGGAGGAGGAGAATCCTGTCTTGGAAACTCGAGCAGTGGTTGATTCTCCAAAAGCCAAAAGACAAGTTGTGTCAATAGATGATGCCCTTGCATCTGCTCTTGCTGGATTCTTGTCATCTACTTCAATTCAACCCCAAAAATACTTTCACACACTCCCAGGGAAGACTCCAGATTTCTCTAATCAAGACAAAAGCTATGAAGAAAATGATTCTTCTGTCTGCTTGGATGCAACTAACGAAACGAAGTTATCCAAGATTTCCTCTTCAGGCACTGTGAATTATGAGGATCAATTTAAGGAGATTGGAAAAGAAAGTAATGATCCAGTGCAGCCCAGTGAGGAAGAAAATTCAAACGAAGCAAGAGATATGATGGATGATGCGGCAAAATCAGTCACAGGAAGTGGTAGTTCTCATCAAATGGTCCCCATAATTGAAGATGGTGAAGTTAGCACTGGAACAAGTTTTATCTCGGTTCCTGATGAATGCAAGGATTTAAATAAGTTGCTTCATACACAGATCGAGAGTAGTTTCCATCATACGGAGGAAGAGGTAACAAATTGTGCTGATTCTGACTCTACTGCTTGTGAAGTTACAAAGAGAGACTCTGAAGAAGATACTCTGAATGATGTTCTTGCTCTTTCTCAATCTGCTTGCACGTTGGATTTCGAGAATCCAATTCTTGATGTGAAATTTGCTTCTCAGCAATACGGTACATCCAAGTCTATCCTCAAAGCCCTACTCGGAGATTCTCCAGAGTCAGATATTGATGTTCCTTCTGGTGAGGGAACCCTTAAAGCCTCTTCTTCTCAAGATCAGACGAATTTCATTGAATTTGATGATGCAAATCAATCAGACGTCAGTTTTGCTGTGGACGTGGCGTACTGCAGCTTGCAAGAGGTGCTTGTCGATCCTGATTCTGAAAAGCTACAGGATGGTGGTATTTCTTGGTGTGGAGAGGGCTTTTCTGGAAGTTTAATATAACAAAAGGCTGCTTCTTTGTTCGATCAGCGTTCATGTGTACATGCATCCACCTAACTCCTCCAAACATCATGCCCCTCGGCATCAACCCTCTGTTTGTTCTATTTGGTTAGTCTCTAACTTTCCACTGGCTTAGTGAAGTCCCTTTTATATTTTTGCTCCTTGCTGCTCATGTAGAAGTTACAGAAGAACTTAGAATTAATGTCTGGATCGTAATAAAGAGTTTGTCGTGGCCACTACTGCACGAAGATGCAACTTATTTCCCAGAATTATAATTCGTTTACACTAAATAATATTTTGATCAAATGAATCATATCTACAGCTATAAAGAAGGAACAATTTTGTCATCTTTTTTTGCTGTCTCGATCTCAACTTTCCCAAGTGCAGCTGGGAGAGACATTCCCATTATCTTGGAGCACAACGTTGGCACACGTAGCCTCAGTATTTTGACCCGACGGGCTCCTGAGATCGATGTCCTGCAGGACTATCCCTTTGCACGGACATGTCTTGCTGCAGTCGAACTTCACGGCTACCTTAGAAGCACTGGTCCCTCTGATGTCTTGGTATGTCACATTGCTGACTTGCACCGCTGATTTCTGCAGTTGGATCAAATGACCGGAAATCAAACATCATGCTACACGTCAACGGCTCATAAGCGGATGGTTTCAGTACCTGCTCGGGACACGGTCGCACTTTGTCGCAGTAGTATTGGTCTATGATGATCGGGTTGGTCACGTTGTTCATCTCAATGTCTTGAAATGTGATGTTCTTCGCATACCCCGATCCTCCCTGAAAGTTCCAGCAAAAGACCGTGGTCAAGTAGAGGCCTGAATGTTTCTCCTCTGCACAAGGCTTCTTTGGGTGGCCACAGCGGCCGTGCAGAGGCCGTAGCGGCTTCAACAAGTCATGCCAGCTGCCTTAATCGGTCTGGACTTGCCGTATTTACCTGCCAAGTCTTGATTCTCACACCATTGGTGGTTCCGGTAAGCTTTGCTCCATGCACGAACACATCCGAGACACGATCTTCTCTGTTGTTATCTCCTAAGCTCCCAATGCTGTGACCCATAAGAGTACATTACAGAAGGAAAAAGGTGGTCAGTTTCCGGTTCGATGGAATGCGATAACGATGCCAAGACAAAGGAAGGAAGAACCTGATTCCGTGGCCCGGTCCGCACACTATATTCGTCGCTTCAACATGGCTCGACCCGCCGACGATGGATATACAATCATCTCCTGAAATACAAGTTGCAGGACAGAACTCGGACATCAATGAGACCAAGCACCACCCCGATGCATCCACACACAGCCTGGTTCGTTCCTGGTTACCTGTCCCGATGACCGCATCCGATATGAGGATGTTCTGGGTTCCGGTGACATGGATCCCGTCGGTGTTGGGGCTATCTCCCGGTGCGGTTACTTGCAGGTACCTCGCTTCCACATTCTCGCAATCTCGGAACGTCACATGCATCTGCTGTGCATTCTTGATCTTGAGGCTGGACACCACGAAGTTCTTGCAGCTATCGAATGTCACCGCCTGCAGTTCGACATCCTGTTTCAGTTCCTCGAATCAACTCATCGACCGCACTCCACGTCAGTTTCACCAATCAAAACCCCGTGTACATCGATGCTAATGTTTCAAAAAACCGAACTCGAGGTCAAACGAAGATGTTTGGTTTCTCAGACACGACCAGAAGCGTGGTAGCTTACCGTGGGCGCTCCCTTGCATGGCTGCAACATAAAAAATGAACATTCATCAACTCTTAGTATGTCATATAAATTTGTTTTGATATACGAAAAGGAGCGTGGTAACATCGGTAATCCAATGATTCAATTTTCGTATTCAATTATTGTATACAGACGAATTGAACAACTAGCATTTAGCACCGGGTGTAGCACGAACGAAAATCTAATATAATCTAAGAAATCAATTCAAGTCACAGGACCACAAATATATAATATAAATTGAATGAATAGATGTGTGCTTAGTAATGGGACATCATTAATTCTACCTGTCTCTTGTCGACCTTGCAAGATTTTTTCCACCATTTCTGGCCATTGCCGCTGATGGTGCCACCGCCTTCCACGGTGAAGTTATCCAAGTTCTCGAACACGATCCACTTCCGGGGCTGGTCTTCATAGTCCGACGGATCGGTAGAAGCTCGGATCTGTCCGAGGATCTGCCCCGCACGTAACAAATCTCGTAATCAATTAATCTTTAAACCCGTCTCGTGAAATTACCCGAACAACTTTGACACCGGCCATAATCCTCGATTCTATATGTGTGTGTGTGTATATCATATAGCATGCGAAAGGGCACGTCAAATGTTCCATGCATTAAAATAAAAAAAAAAAAAAGACTGACCCTGATTGTAAGATTAGGTTTGCAAGGTCCCGAGAAGGTGATGGGCTTAAGCCTGTAGATTCGACCTTCTGGGACTTCGAAAACTCCTCCCTCCGACTTGCAAGCCGACTTCCATGTCTTCTTGAATGCCTGAAAATTTTGCACAGACTTATCATATAAAATATTCAAGGGTCTTTTTTTTGTGGAAAACAAATTAATTATCTTATTAAAAATATAATTTCTAGTATGTCTCTCAAAATATTAGTCATTTCAAGATAAACCTAGTTAGCTATTGCTAACAATCTGTTGCACAACTTATGGGAAGATATGAGTTTCAAAGAGTATTCGAAAATATCAACCCGGGTAAATATCGCTCGCAACCACCTCATTATCAAATCCTCCGCACATTCCATCCCAGTACTCGTTGACACTCACGATCTCTTCTGACATGGAAGCACAACTGAGTAGGGGATCGTAAGGATGACCCTCCAGGTTTTCGCTAGTCGTCATGTTCATCAGGTCGACTCTGAGATGACTCTCCTTGTAGCCAGCATGGGCATCACCAACCCGATCCTCCCCGCGGAACCCGTGACAGTTCGATAACAAGGGGCAGGCTATGACTAGGACCGAAACGAGTATGGTCTTGAACCACATTTTCTCAAGATCGGTTGGTTTGAGAAGACAAAAGGAGGAGACTAGGGGAGGAAAGTATTTGGTTTATAAATGTCATGCAATGTGATGTGAAGAACCCAAAGGAGGATTGTTGAGTGATGAATTTATAGGTAATGATGAGGAGGAGGAATTAATGGAAGAAGGGGGAAGAGATTTTGATCACAGCAAGTAATTGCTGCTTTTGAAGAATAATGTCTAAGCATGACATGACCCACATCATGTACAAGAAGAAGAGGAGGAGAAAGTGCTACGTAAACGGGTATAATATTTGTCAGTATTTGTATGATATCATAAATTAATGAGATTTAGTTATTTTTAGGGTTTTTTGTTATCAGGGTTTTATAGAATTGTTTTTTTTAAATTATACAATCTTATTAGTTTGTGACGCCGCACAAGTATTGTCGCGTATCATACTCGTTACACAGAAGACTTTCGAAGGAGTGGAGGGCAAACCTGGGTGGACTGGTTCGGATGGTTCGGTACATTTTTTTTCTTAAATAACTTCCTTTGTATACGTGGGTTTATAAGTCTGGTATAAATTTAATATGGTACCGACTAAGTTAAAACACGGGTTCAGACTTTGTCATACTTGAGAGTAGAACTTGTGATCGGTAAACTCAAGTGCAAAAGATAAAGTCCATCTTGTGGTGAATTATCTCCTGCCCCGAGCATGTACAAAGATATTTGTCTCTTGGTCAGTCGTTGACATGGGGTAACGAGTGCGAGTCTTGTTGCCACGTAAAAACATGAGTTAAAAATGTAATTTTTCACATTCGAAAGCAGAAAAAAAAGTCCGGGCCACCTGCTAACTTAAACTCTCTTTTGTTAAATGTGAGTCTGACATCTTATAAGTTTAATGAACATTTAATATGAGAAAATCTATGGGTTAGTTCTCAGTGGATCGACTCAGCTCAAATATGAAATACTAAAAATCTATTTAATTTATGGGAAATTGATGGGAGACAGAAGTGAAATAAGCCACTAGTTACTGATTAATTTCCATAAACCAGACAACTCCCATTTTAGTGATTTTAGAATCTGAGATTGATTTTCTTAACAAAAGGAAATGTTTTGTTTTATGGAGAATCCACTGATTTTTCATTTCCCCTTTTAAAAGGAAACATAATATTTGATCATGTGCAACTTACTGAAACAAATGTAAATAATGTCCTACGTATCATCTGATAGGGTCAAACCTCGAGAAAAAACTGGCTAAATTGTTCCGATTAAAAATAAGCAGGATAACTGTTCAGGTAATTAACAGTAATCTGCTCATTTGTCATGGTCTGATTGATATCTTCTCACGTCACACGGTGAGATATGATTATCTAAGAATCTGTCGATTTGATAAGATGGATATTATCCACTTATGTATAGACAACACAAGTTTGCTGTCCAAGACATGACCAAACAATGTAGCAACACCTGCACATTTGTATGCAAATATATATATATATATATACACACACACCACCTGATATCCCGAAATCTTATGAATCCTGTCTGATTTAACTTCGAACCGCATCGACCCACTACGAGAGTAAAACTCTTTTAACATGAATTTCTTTCATTTACAAAACTCGAATCCGATACTTTTTTAAGAGGGAAAAGATGTGTTACTATATAAACAACTCATGTTGGTGTGTGTGTATATATACATACAGAGAGGAATCGGGATGACAAGCACTTCAAATCTCAATTTCTGGTCATTAGTTCCTTTTTTTTTTTTGTGGACAACCGAAATTTATCAATATTCGATTCATCTTTTGACACGAATAGATAAAGAACGCATGGAGATAATCGAAGAGACCCGATGCACGGCCCAACTAATCCTGAACGAACTCACCAAACAAATTATGGGGTCGTTCCCGATTCCATCCCGTTCCGTTTTCCTGATTACGAATAATGCCGAAACCGCACGAGTTGCCTAATCAAGGAGTTGCGCAGAGGCAAAGAGAGATGGGTGTCTGAGTCTCTGTGGTAATTAGAAGCATGGGAATTGATGAGATTAGTTTGTATAATGTCCCATGACGACATGACATGACCAGGGTTCGGACTGATCCCCATCAGTCGTTGCCGTGGGGATGTCTGAGACATACATCACCGAGACACAGAGGCTAGGGTTTCCAAGAGTCTGGACACCTTTTTTTTTTTTCTTTTTTTCGATATGTATCATCTGATATTCAGATATCTGTCGGGTCTCGGTTAATTCGGATTTGGGTCAGGTCATTCTTTTTCTTACCATGTAAAATTCAAGGTTAAGTGTTTAACGACAGACGTATTAGACGAACTAAAGAACAAGCATAGTGTCGGTCCTATTAATATAGCACCGCTAAAGGTCCAACAGTTTAATATCGGTGTTTGCCGAGCACAGGTTCAAAGAGCCCTTCTACCATATCTTAACATCACCAATTATTAGCGATGGGTCTGGTCAATCTATTAAGTACTAAAATGTTTACGATTACCGATTTTTTTCTATTTATAAGATTGGAATTTGAAAGATTCTTCTTTGAAGGTACGCGTCAAACCATTTTAGACAAGCGCACTGACAGAGTTTGACATTTTGATTAGTCTTTGCTTGTGCTTACTTGCAAGGAATAATAAATAACTAATAAACTCTCGGTGTAATAATTGAAAAATCGAATAATAATAATAATAATTAATCGAATAATTCGACATGCAAAATTAAAAAAAAAAGGAAAAAAAAGAAGAAGATACATCATCGTGTAACAACCTACGAGTCATTGTTACCATACACTGGTGGTTTCGGTCTCTTTTAACAGCACGGAACGGCTCATCGTCACCCGGAAATGCTAGCTGCGACAGGCGTGTTTTATTCAGTTCGCGTTGGATGTTTCGTTACGAATGCTCTAACGATTCGTTTTCTTCTTATGATTATTATAGTTTGAGCCATCACTTTCTCGAATTCCTTTTTCAAATTATTTTTTCCCCTTATTTGTGGCAACTGCAAATCACGCTTAATTACAATGATTAGAGGATTGAATGGGGAGCGAGCAAGAGCTGTCGGTAATACTGCGATTGCGTACGTACATGTGGGCCGGTCAGGGCGGGTCGGGCCGGTCCGGTCCTTTTGAGCCCAATACAGTAAGTAGCTTGCCCATGGACCCATGATTAATTTCTTTTTAACGTCTTGCCGATACTTTCTGCACTCGGCCCATGGCCCATTGACACATATACGCACTAGAGGAATGCCGGTGGCCTGACCCGACCCGACCCGACCCATGATTAATTTTTTAATAATACATATTATATATATTTTAAAATTGATTTCATCCGATTTATGAATATTTTTATTTTAATGAATTGGATAATAGTTGTTCTATTTTATTATGTAAATTCTTATCATTTTAAATTTATCAAATTGTATTATTATGCAAATATAAATCTGTACCTTGTCTAAATTACATATTTTTATATATTTATTATTATTTTACAAATCGGATCGACCGACCCGTCAAGCATACAGCACCGGTCCGAATCTTTGAATACCCGGCCGTTACCATAGCGAAACACACAATAATAAACGCATATGTTTTATTTTTCCCTCTTTTTTTTTTTAACAAGTAAAATGACATATGACTAGGATGTAGCTACTAGAGGACACCCCCTAAACGGCACCGTACGAAGGAATTCCTACCCTGAATTTATTTTCTTTCCATTTCTGGCCGGAGCGGAAAATAATAATAATCCGACGGGATTCGGGTTCGGTCCATAGTAGTAAAATCAAACTTACCCTTAAATTATGTTTGGTACGATAAAATGGAAATGAAAAGGTGTGGAATCATCTAAAAAACAGTTCATTACAATTCAAACTAGGCCGTTTATTTTTCGAAGTATTTAACAGTTGAATCGAACCGCATTTTCTTTTTTTAAAAAATAAAAAGTAAAACCGGTTTAATCCTATACAAATTTGTTAATTGAATTGGTTATGCTTAAAATTTGACCAAGGAACCAGTTCTTTCCGGTTCGTTTCTCCCCCGACCGGTATTTTTTTCACACCGCTATGTGGCGCATCAAATTTGAATGTGAACGATATGAATATATATATACCGACCTGCGATAATGCGTTTGCATAGACTTATGACAGGACCAGCGAACGAAGAACTGGTGGCTAGCAGGCGGAGATGGCTTAACCCCGATCGGCTACTGGCCGAAGGAGCTGTTTTCCCAGTTCAGTGACGGCGCACACTGGCTTACCTGTGGAGATTTCGTCAAACGCGTCCCGGGACAACCGGCTCCCCAGATGGGATTTGCAACAGTCGACTACGATTTCGACCCCCAGTGCCATTTTCTCCAACGATCAGTGCGAGCTTTCGACCGGCGATTTCCAAACACTGAACGGGTACGCCGATGTAGACAATGTGGATTGGCCCCAGTGGTTACAGAGTGAAGCATCCGTGTGGTGATACGAAGCACTTCGGGTTTTCCTTCTTCTATGGAGGAAATCGAAACGGCTGTCGAAACTGTCAAGTACTTGCAATGAGGGCCTTAATTAACCTAGCTTCCGTTGTTTTCTCAATGATTCTCATCTTAATTTGCAGTTATGGAAGTTGACGTGGAAGTCCACATCGAACCCCGGTTAGTCATCTTCGCATACGTATTTGAGCCGAGCAACCTGCTGCAACAAAGTCGAAGCCGGGCATGGAGGTCCGGATCTCGGCTCTCCCTATGCTTAAGTTAGTGGAGAGATTGAAATGAGGAGTAAAGAAGAGGGAGAAGGTCGGCCCCTGCCGTTCATGGAGATGGGTACGTATATAGGAAAAGAAAGTGGAGAGATGGAGTGTGTTAGAAGAATGAGGCATGGGACTCTGACATTTTTACCGTGGTGGATCGCGCGTCCCGCTGAACTGTGTCTCGTAAGTGATTAATTGATGATAAATTAATTACCGCTCAAACGTAATTGAGGGACGGGGGCTAACTGCAACACGATGCACCAGAGCAGCAGGATCATCATGAGAGTCGTGACGATCATAACCGTTATCATTGCGGCCCTCTATGATCCCCCGCCGAGGTCATGTTCGGTGGGCAAGGAAACCCGGTGCCTCTCCAGTAGTCCCATCGATCAACTGTGTAGTGTGGCATTTATGTAGATAATATGTTATTGTTGAAGATTTATACGGTACATTATAACTTCTCTTTTTCCTTTATTTTATGTTAATCACACGAGCCACTGTCATAACTATCATCAATCAAAGCAGTCTGATCAGTGCTCTCGCCCTTCTCATCACGTCGTTGCGATGACGAGATGAGATCGTTTAAGAAGAAATGTCTGTTAGTAGTAGGCATTGCATGTTGGAAGCCTATCAAAATCATAAAATGCTACATGTGGGAAACCCTCAAAGATGCAAAAAGGAAACATTTACTAATGCCAAGTTGACGGGTCGGTGGTTCTCCAATCTTGAAAAAATTAATTAAATTACTCTGATTCATAATAATTATGACAAATGCTCGGTAATTGTAAAGTAATGCGACGTGCGATGGTACCGAGCACTTCAAGTTTGCCTTCTTCTACGGAGGAAATGGGGAGAGGCTGCTGAAACATCATCTGTTACATAGAACTTTCCAATAAGACCTTAGCCTGCCATTATTGATGGATACGAGCCATTGCTTTCTCAATCATTCTCATCTCAAAACACTCTCTCTCTGTCTCACTCTTCTTCTTTTTTTTTTGCTTGAAGCATCTCAAAACATTCTCGTCTCTTCATTTTTTTTTTCCTGTTAAAAAACTGGCGCAGAGGCTGTCGGTGGACAACCCTCTCTCTCTAAAATGGAGAGCTGAAGTGTCGAACACTGCTGTTTCAGAGTTGGAGAACTTGCCTGGTTCAGTTGCCCTGTCGCTTTCTTCTCTTTTAAGCCATCTCTTCTCTCTCTCTCTCTCTCTCTGTCTCTCTCTATGCGAGCAAGCTGTCATTTATAGAGAGACAATACACGGGAAATTCTCAAAGTGAATTGGGATTATAAGTAATACGGTGAACTTAACTAGTGAATATTTGACACTTAAGTAAATATTTTAAATTATATTTAAAAAATAAATATTATTAATAAATAGAAAAATGTGACGTGACGCTTAATGGCAACCCGTTAAAAATACACTGGTGGAGTTCACGAATGAAATGGTGAACTAAGTCCTTCGAAGAATCTCTCAACTTACTACATAATAATACACAATAAATTTATTTATTGAATAATTAAATTTTAGCATAGTAATGAAATATCCGGTGGTTCAGGACATATTTCTTTAGAATCGTATTAGCGAAAAATTATAATTAGAAGGATTTTTTATTTAAATTTTATGTTTAAACTTTTTATAAGTAAAATATAAAAATTATAATTACGATCCAGCCATCCCACTGTTCCGAGAAACTGGACTGATAGTAAAAAAAAAAAATCTAATTATTATTATGTAATCATTTAATAATTTTTTTAATTAAATGTATTTCCAGCAAATTCTTGTTAGTTTGCAATTATTAATATTACCCTCCGACAGCGTTACACTGATCGAGAGATGAGACAGTGAAGAAGAGTGAGAGAGAGTTGGTTCTCTATAGTATTCTTCGCGGTCAATCAGTTCCGATCCATCGATCTGCCGACTCATTCTGTTGGTTGGACTCGATCCCCGATGTGATCTGCTTCACTCACTCCTGCCTGTCTCATCGATTCAACTGGTCTTCAGTTGAACTGTCACTCCTCGGGCGGCACGAGTTCTCTGTTGTTTCAAGGTGAGTACTTCAGCTGCTGATCTCCTTCCCCGCCGTTGTTTTAGTGAAGCGAATCGATGCTTGTAAGGACATTGCCGTGTCTGAGCTGCGGCAATGTGCTTTTGTTGGTGATTTCGTCACCGATTTGTTGATCTGTGATTGAGCTGATTTGGTAATGTGCCTCTTGCGCGCCGACAAAATCGAGGAAGAGAACTTTTATGGTTTCATTGAGGCCATCTAATGTCGCCGACACAAGTCTCAAATATGGCTTGATCCAACTATCTGAGATCCATACTGATTCATTTCTTCGGTCGTGATTGAAGCGTTTGCAAGCTAGTGAATTTCCAATTGGAGGAGTCATTCTCAAACGGAGAATCTTATTTCAGGTACAGCACGTAGATCAGATTATTTTCAGGGAAAAGAGACTGCTTTTGAAGTGGAAGATTGCATAGCAAGCAGATGATCTTGCTTTTGGCAAGTTGAAGTTGTGGGGCTTTAGAAGAATCTGCAGATCGTGAGCAAGTGAATTGAGATCCTTGGTTCTCATCTTAGCAATCAAGAGCACTTGCTATGGAGTCTGAAGGTGAAAGTGGGGTAAGACTCGGACAATCTCTTTTACCTCAGTTTTGATGGATCCTTTAGTTCCTTTTTTATATAGGATCATTTGAAATGCTGCAGAGCTTCAGGCTAGCTCTAGTCATCGTATCTTCTTTAGAGCCATGAAAATTGACTGTCTTAGTCTCTTACTATTCCATTGTTGAGAAAGAGAACCACTTTTCCTTCTGGGTATTGTTTGTTGATTTAGATCATGCAGACTCTAACAGCAGGTGTACTGCTCCAGTTATGGCATTGTTATTTATCTTGCTCAATCGGTGGTATCTTCACAATCTCATTTTCAGTCCAATTTTCCAGCAGGGAAAGCCCATGAAAAATCTGGGTGGTCAAGTGTGTCAGATCTGTGGTGATACTGTCGGAAAAACTGTTGATGGAGAGCAATTTATAGCATGCGATGTCTGTGCATTTCCTGTCTGCAGGCCGTGCTATGAGTATGAGAGGAAGGACGGAAACCAGTCATGTCCTCAGTGCAAAACTAGATACAAGAGGCATAAAGGTACTGAGATGTAGAACTTCTTTAATCCTCTTAATCTTTGGGAAAAAATGTCTACTTTCTATCATGTACAAGTCTTATTTATATTCATATCGGTGAACTTGGTTTTCTTTGTTCTTCCAATTATTGTTTGACTTTTGTGAATTACTTATAATTAATGTGATCTGGAAGATATTCTTTTCATGCAACATCTTTTGTAGTTGTTACATATCTGATTTTGCTCTCTCTGTCTGTATGTGCGTGTCTCTCTCTCTAATACTTCTCTTCTTCATTCCTTTCATTGTAATGTGAAGATAATAGCACCTTTACTTTCTATTGTTTTAGGAAGTCCTGCCATGCTAGGTGACAGTGATGGTGAAGACAGTGCCAGTGACTTCAATTACACTACAGGAACTCAGGACCAAAAGCAGAAGTCTGCAGAGCGTATGTTGGGCTGGCACATGAATTATGGACGAGGGGAAGATGTTGCTCCTCCAAACTATGACAAAGAGATTCCCAACAACAACATTCCTCTGCTTCCTGGTAGACAGGAGGTAAATTTATAGCTTCTGGTTGTTCGTTATTTATTTCCTTTTTGTTGTCGATTTTGTTAATGACCGTAAATTCTGGTGCTTGCTAACTGTTCAGGTTTCTGGAGAGCTATCTGCTGCTTCCCCTGCACGGCTTTCTATGGCATCTTCTGGTGCTGATGGCGTGAAGCGTATCCATTCCCTCCCATATGCATCCTCAGATGTTAATCAATCACGTAACTTTCTCTGTCCATGTCTCTACCCTCCAATCTTGAATGAAACTCTGTGTTATATTAAAAGGCATCGCTTTCTTGATATTGTCTGTGGAATCTGGATCTTTTGTTGTTTGCAGCTAATATTCGAGCAAGAGATTTTGGTTCACCTGCACTTGGCAATGTAGCTTGGAAAGAAAGAGTTGATGGGTGGAAGATGAAACAGGAGAAACCTGTTGCTCCTCCAATGAGCACGGGTCAGGCCACTTCTGAAAGGGGAGGTGATATAGATGCCAGCACTGATGTCCTTGTTGATGACTCTTTACTGTGAGTTTTGATGCAGCTACATTTCTTGATCAATTTACTTTTTATCTACTGTTCCCTTTATTGGAATCACTGATTCTGCAGTTTAGGACTAATGTCATATTATTGTGACAGGAATGATGAAGCTCGGCAGCCTCTGTCAAGAAAGGTTTCAGTCCCATCATCTAGAATAAACCCTTACAGAATGGTGATTGTTCTGCGGCTGATTATTCTCTGCATTTTCTTGCACTATCGAATCACAAACCCTGTCCCCAATGCATACGCACTGTGGCTAATATCTGTCATTTGTGAGATATGGTTCGCAATATCCTGGATTTTAGATCAGTTCCCGAAATGGTTTCCTGTGAATCGTGAGACTTATCTCGACAGGCTTGCTATAAGGTGAGTTGATACTTTAAACCTTGATTTCTTGATTTGGTCTGTTAGCTTCTAATTCTAGATTGTGAGTTCTACTGAGGACTGTATTGTGCGTGGTTGTGGGATTCAGATATGACAGGGAAGGGGAGCCGTCACAGTTAGCTGCTGTTGACATCTTTGTCAGTACAGTGGATCCTCTAAAGGAGCCTCCTCTTGTGACCGCGAATACCGTGTTGTCTATTCTTGCTGTTGACTATCCTGTGGACAAAGTTTCTTGCTATGTCTCTGACGATGGTTCTGCAATGCTGACATTTGAAGCACTTTCTGAGACATCAGAATTCGCCAGGAAATGGGTGCCTTTCTGCAAGAAATATAGCATTGAGCCCCGGGCCCCAGAATGGTACTTCACCCAGAAGATCGACTATTTGAAGGACAAAGTTCATCCATCATTCGTGAAAGATCGCAGAGCTATGAAGGCAAGAACTTGTAGATAATATCATTTTTATGTTTTAACTTTGATTTGCCCCATTGATGATGTTATTACCTTTCTTATGGACTGCAGAGGGAATATGAAGAATTTAAAGTCCGTATTAATGGTCTGGTTGCGAAGGCCCAGAAGGTTCCTGAGGAAGGATGGGTTATGCAAGATGGTACACCATGGCCTGGAAATAACACCAGAGATCATCCTGGGATGATTCAGGTAATTAATTCTTTGTGCCACTAAGTATGCAATTTTTTTTGTATGTCATTTAGCAATATGAAAAGAACAAAAATTATCAGGCAGGGAAATTAATTCTCAGTGTCTACTTGTGTGGTTTATGTATAGACTGACCATACAAATATATATGGAGAGACATTTTATAGCTTATCTATGCGTTGGTAAACTCTGTGTTATACTCTCTTGTTTATTTGCAGAACTGGTGCATGAAATATGATTTGAGCTTCAATCTCTCGCATTTTTTTCCATGATCTATATTCGTTCAGTCCAATCACAATTATCACTTCTTTTAGCGGCCTAGGGTTTTTGCCCATTTGGCACAGTTCTAGATTTCCTTGATGTGGTTATGTGTTGACAGTGTCTTGACTGGAGGAGGTTGATTAGGTCATGGTCTTTGGCAGGTTTTCTTGGGGCAAAGTGGAGGGCTTGATGCTGAAGGTAACGAGCTGCCACGGTTGGTTTATGTCTCTCGTGAAAAGAGACCGGGCTTCCAACATCACAAGAAAGCTGGTGCTATGAATGCTTTGGTGAGTATGAAGTCAATAGCTCCTCAATGTTCAAATTCATATTTAAGCTTGTCTCATTGATAGTGGAAAATGCATCTCTCTTGCAGGTTCGTGTATCTGCTGTACTTACAAATGGACCCTTCTTGTTGAATCTTGATTGTGATCACTACATAAACAACAGCAAAGCCTTGAGGGAAGCCATGTGTTTCATGATGGACCCAAACCTAGGAAAACAGGTCTGCTATGTCCAGTTTCCTCAGAGGTTCGATGGTATTGATAGGAATGACCGATATGCCAATCGCAACACTGTCTTCTTTGATGTAAGTCATCTTCTAGTATACCACCTTCTCATGTGACTTTGGAGGCAGTTTCTAGGTTATTTATTTGAGTTGCCTGGACAGGATGGTGTGCTGCTTCTTGGATGAGGTTTAAGTTGGATTTTGTGATTTAATCTACGATATTTAATCCTTAATTGCAGATTAACTTGAGAGGTTTGGACGGCATTCAAGGTCCTGTTTATGTGGGAACTGGATGTGTGTTTAACCGAACTGCCTTATATGGTTATGAACCTCCCGTAAAACCAAAACAGAAGAAATCCGGCTCCCTCTCCTTTTGTGGTGGGTCAAGAAAGAAGAGCTCGAAATCAAGTAGAAAAGGTTCCAGCAAGAAGAACTCTGGCAAGCATGTGGACCCCACTGTGCCTATTTTCAGTCTGGAGGACATAGAAGAGGGAGTTGAAGGTATGGTTCTTCCTTTCCGGCTACTTTAAATCCTAAGGGAGCGTACCTGGCCATTCTTTATTTGCTGAGTTCTTGCATTATATTCTGAGTTTCATAGATTTGTCAACAGGTGCGGGATTTGATGATGAGAAGACGTTACTGATGTCACAAATGAGTCTCGAGAAGAGGTTCGGTCAGTCTGCAGTTTTTGTAGCGTCCACACTTATGGAGAATGGCGGTGTCCCTCAGTCTGCGACTCCTGAAACCCTTCTTAAAGAGGCCATTCACGTCATTAGCTGTGGGTATGAGGATAAGACAGAATGGGGAACTGAGGTAGATAACTGGACTCAAAATTCTTCTCTTGCTGGATATCTGTCTCTCCGGTGACTTGTTAACGTCAAAATAATCATGGAAGTGTTTGAAGTTTGCAGTTCATTACATGCGACTTAGATCTTCAGCTGTATTGTCAAACCACACATGATGCACAAGTCGGTTGACACTCCTGCCTGTTTAGGATTTTTGGGAAATCGATCACGACATAGTATCAGCACATGTTTCTGGTTTTGAAGTCCTAATAACCCTAATTTGTGTTGGCAGTAGTTTATATTATACATACGTTATTTTTCCATCTACAGCAGTTACGAAAATCCTGCTTCCTTGTTACTCTTCTTAAGAAGATCGGGTCATTCTTTGGCTCAAAGGTTCCTCCACATTATCAACTTTACCAAAATATGAAGCATGAATTTAAATCTGTTTTTGCAGATCGGATGGATTTACGGTTCAGTTACGGAAGATATTCTCACTGGATTCAAAATGCACGCCCGAGGTTGGCGCTCAATCTACTGCATGCCAAAGCTCCCAGCCTTTAAGGGTTCTGCTCCTATCAATCTTTCCGATCGGTTGAACCAAGTGCTTCGGTGGGCTCTCGGTTCGGTGGAAATTCTTCTGAGTCGGCACTGCCCCATATGGTACGGATATGGTGGGAGGCTAAAATGGCTCGAGAGATTTGCATATGTTAACACAACAATATACCCAATAACCGCAATTCCCCTTCTCATGTACTGTACCTTGCCTGCTGTCTGTCTGCTCACCAACAAGTTCATCATCCCACAGGTTTGCTCTTCTGATTTGTGTCCGACAACTTTGCCTTTTCACTCGCACCTCAGTCTCATTGTTCTCATCATTCTGGAAACTTCGAAACCTCCTGTCCTACAGATCAGCAATGTCGCAAGCATATGGTTCATCTCCCTTTTCCTGTCCATCTTTGCCACTGGTATTCTGGAGATGAGGTGGAGCGGGGTCGGGATCGATGAGTGGTGGAGGAACGAGCAGTTCTGGGTCATCGGAGGCGTCTCATCCCACCTCTTCGCTGTCTTCCAAGGCCTTCTCAAGGTCCTAGCCGGCATCGACACCAACTTCACCGTCACCTCAAAGGCATCCGATGAGGACGGGGACTTCGCCGAGCTCTACATGTTCAAGTGGACGACCCTCCTCATCCCTCCCACCACCCTCCTCATCATAAACCTAGTCGGAGTTGTCGCCGGGATTTCATATGCCATCAACAGCGGATACCAGTCATGGGGCCCGCTCTTCGGTAAACTGTTCTTCGCATTCTGGGTGATCATCCATCTCTACCCCTTCCTTAAAGGTCTGATGGGAAGGCAGAACAGGACACCAACTATCGTGGTCGTCTGGTCGATCCTTCTCGCTTCAATCTTCTCCCTCCTGTGGGTGAGGATTGATCCCTTCACGACTCGGGTCACCGGCCCTGACGTTGAGCAGTGCGGGATCAACTGCTGATCGAAAGGCAATCTCTGCAATAAGCTCAAAAGGTCAGTTCCTTATCCCATCTCCTAATCTGAAGCATCAATGCAGCTTCTTTGAACTTATTTATCAGATTCTTTAGGCGAGGCATAGTGTTTTTCGGACAACTGTTCCAAGTGTAATGTTATCGGGTCCTTTGCTTCTTTTCGAGAAACCGAGACTGCTGGAGGATGTGTTATTCATTTGTATTTGTTTATTATCTGATTCGATAAAGCAATTCGATTGAATCTGTTCAACTTATCCCAATGCTCCAATGTTCACTCCATCCAAGGACGAGCTGTCCAATGTGTTTCTTCTGCAAATGTTCTGCTGTCTCTAGTCAGAACCTAGAGGGGCCATTTGATGGACCTGAGAAGGGCATTGACTGATTAATCTATCTGTAACATTCCACTGGAAGAGCAAAACCAAGGCTTCTACACCAACAAGAGACTGTGATACTCCATGAAAACTTCTCAAGGTATCAAAGAGAATTGGATCGATAGTATTGTTGAGAACAGCTTGATCGAGATTGCGAGGTAGATACACATGACCCGCATAGCAACAGTTAATAATTCGGATCAAGGGCTAAAAATGTGTACAGTCGAATACAGAGACGATTGTCTTCGAGTCATCTGCTATTGATTGCAGCACGTATGTACAACAAGATGTGCTATTGAAAAGGATTATTGAATAGACATAGGTTAGGTCGATCCTCTAAAGAGTACAGCTCGGGAGATTGCGATATGTTAAATTGAGCACGATCATAGAATGGCTGGCCTGCAGGGCGTTTCAGAAGTCTTTTAGCGTAGTACGAGGTTGCAATAGGGCTGTGGACAAGAGCAAACCCGGGACGATGATCGGCGCTGTTTGCTATCATTCTTCATTACAGGCCTTGCTGAGAAAGACAGTGATGTCTAGGGGCGCTATCTGATTTGATACGATGAAGTTGTGACGGTCGGGAAAGTTGTTCCGAGGGAGCCGGGCCAATCGAGCAGCTGATTCTGATACATACGGAATGGGACGTCTCCAGAATCCGTCCATTGACAACTGACATTGTACCCATAATACAGAGCCAAAAGCCACAAGAAGTAGAAGGTTGTGCTGTCAATTCCTTGTAATCTGTCTGCCACAAGTCTGTCTGCGGGGAGAGTGGAAAGGAAACAGCCCAACAATTATAAGATTGTCTTTTTCCTTTTCGCCAATGAGACCTGACCGATTCAGGTTCGATCCCGATCAAGAGAGATGATTGTGAATGAAGAAGAAGAACAAGAAGGTGTCTGACCGGGACCGTTTCCAATGCTGAAGAAAGAAGTGAAAACGATTTTCTGAACTTGCACGCCAATCGAACACTGGTGGCTTTAGGCAAAAGCAGCACACCGTGGCTTCCTTTGCTTTGCTTGTCGGGATCGGTTTACCCCTTCATTCCGTATCGAACGTTCTTTCCGGTGTTCTAGTCATCTCTGTCCCTAGATCGAGCGTAGGGATCGGTCGAAGTTAACTTGCAATGCAGTCTGAGCAAAGCTGAAAGCCGAATCAATAATAGTTAGTTGGCTAGGTTCGGTTTTTCCCGGGAGCCAACCTGTGATGAACCGAAGTCGAGATCGAGCTATCAAACCACGATGAACCATTCCATCTAGCCAATATTCTTAGGACAATGCTACTAGTTTTGAGTTGAGATCATGTCATACGTTTTCTACAATGCCAGATAATCTGATGCCAACGTGCAGAGCTGCTCCCAGCATTGATGGGTCTGGGACGAAAGGCAGTAATCTCGAGAAAAACTGTAAAACATTACATAAATTTTATCGATTTTTATTCTCTCATCCCTTTATCCATATTATAAATCATAATTTCAATTTCAACCTCCGAAGCTCGATTCCTAGATCCGCGTCCGATCCCGACCCTCCATGTGGGGTCCATGGGCTCTCCCTATCATACTCCTACCACCTCTCCCTTGTATATAAGCATTGCCTCTCAACACAATCTCAGTCATAACCAAGAATTCAACCAAACCAAACCACCTTCCTCCCTCCTCATAGTCTCCCTTCCAACCACCCCTCCTCCATTTCCTTCTTCCCATCAATGGCTCCAGCAAGAGTCTCACTCCTAGGTCTTGCCACATTCGTCGTGTTCATCATGGCGCTCTCCTGGACAGCGTCGGCTCAGATGCCGGCACCTGCACCGGACATGGCAACCGGGGCTGCATATTCTACCCGGGTCATCTCGGAAGCTGCAATGTGGTCACCCCTGCTGTTCTCCATTCTTGCTCTTCTCAAGCATTACTAGGAGCCACCATGCTGACCGCCTATCAACCGATTCACTCGTTAAACGGAAGTCATGGCCAAGAGTATGATTAACCGATGCTTCCGATACTTTTATACGTACACTGTATCCATATCATATGTAAGTTGGTGATCACTTGTCATAAAATCACATTATAATTTGGTTTGAAAAGGGGATCCTCTTTCTTCTTTCATTCTATTTTGAATGTTTAGCATATGCACTCTCTCAGTAGACAACATAGGCAGCCAAAAATTCAATCAACCTTGACAAATTCAGGTACGAGTCTCACAGAATGGAATAGTGTAAGCCAAGGAGGTCATCGGCGAGGCTTGACATCGGCTGCACAAGAACCGAACTCGCCTGGTGCTGAGAAGGGCATCAATTCAAAGCAAATCAACAGATAGCAACTCCGCATCTTAGTCCCACATTCAAAACAAAACGGATCGAGGAACCAGGGCTCGAACCAAAAACCGAGCAATATCCAGAAGAGATCAAATGCTGATTTATAAGTTAGGGATGTTTCGCTTTTAACCTCTCCCCCAGAGAGATATACCGCAGGACGGGAGTTTACAGACACAAAATAGCTTAAACCACCCTTCAAACAGCCCCATACATATAGAGTTTGCCTCGCTTTGATTCCCGGTGAAAAAGAAAAAAGGACAAGAAATCGTTTGAGACGGGCAATATCACAAAAAGAAAGGCAGATGACAAAAGCGGTGGGGATAAAATAAAGATCCCTACTCGTCATCGCTGAAATGATCGCTGGAATCGAAACCGAGTTGGTGCAGCAAGAAGGTCATCTCCAGTGTTGACATATCTTCGCTACTGTCAAATCCGTAGTCCGCTGGGTCTATCAGATAGTCGATGTCATAGAGAAAGTCCACATCTTCTTCGTTGTCCTCTAGTCCACCTCCCACCAGGTCGTCAAGGCTCCACAAATGCTCGAAAGCATCGAACATCGAGCTCATGTTCACACGGTTGCGTCTACGAGGAGGTGGTGGCCTGTGGTGGATCCATGCATAGGATCCAGGCTTTGCCTTGTGCTGGGGGAAGAAAAGAGAAGCGAACATCATTACACACATTTTCAATTGTAAAAAGTCAGTGAAGTTTCAACCTAAAGTAAAACTTATCGCAAATAGGGAACGCTAAACTCTTTCTGGATCATGGAAAAGGGTAGACTGGGTTAATATTAGGTTCATATTTCTCCTCCGGGTTTAACTTAGATGAAACCATGCTCAGGCCCACTTTAGCACTATGTCACCGAAACTCATGTCACTCTCACTCAAAAATTGCCTCTAAAATCAGCAGCATATATATATATATATATATGTATGTATGTATGTGTGTGCATGTATGTATCCTGGAGCTCTCTTTTCTTCCCGAGAAATGGAGCTTACAAGCTCTAGCCTTTCCGTAGTTTGTATCTGATGTTAATCAGTCAGAGCAAGGAGCAGATATTTGAAATTGAAACATCAAGTCAGACACAGGTACCACACTATATCTAACCAAAGTTAAATTTATCAAATGCAGCTTCTCATCTGAAAGTGATAGAAACCTATATTACCTTGTAAAAACAGCTGCTGCCAAATGGGCAGTTTCCATTCCCAGAATTAAAGTGCTTACAATCAATTAACCTGCAGGTTACATGAGACAAGAATTATTAATTTTCTGACATGAAGAGAGTCCAAATGAGAGAGAGAGAAAAAAAACTAGCCCCTACAAAAGCAAGAACGGCAGTGTCTAAAAACCAAGTTTTTAAGTACTTGAAAAATCTTAATCAATTAATACCCGTTAGTGCCTGAGACCGAATGCTAGCTCACTATTCATCCACCTACGCAAGAATAACTAAGCTCCCATTTAGGTAAATATGGAATGAGCTATTGGCTGAACAATCAAACAAGCAATAGAAGATTATGCTGCGCTTACTTCAGTCTAGCCTTGTAGTTGTTGACAATGCTCTCTTTCTCCTCTTTCGTGGTGTACCAAATGTCACTTGGAATGACAAAGTATGAAAGTTTGCGACATATTGGGCAACTCCTTGATGCACTATTTACATCCATTCCAGACGCTGAGGAGCTTCGGCGCCAATTCCTAATACATGTTATACAGAAAGGATGATCGCATTCTGATAATATCCCAAACCTTCTTTCAGCAGCAATTGGCTTTGAAAGAATGCGATCAAAGCAAATATTGCACTCAATTTCTTCACTAATTTTCATTGCCTCGAGCTGCTTTCGCTTCTTCTGACAGGCCTTGCAAGTGCAATCTTCTCCATGAGGACAATTTCCCTCTACTGCAAGAGAACATATAGAACCATGTCCATGTCTTTCAGCCTTAGAATCTGCAAGGTCCTCACCTTCAATGCAATCGAAGCGCTCAAAGCTCAATGGCCTTTTAGAAGCAGAAAGCTCTGCAGAAGCTGAATCGACACTACTTAATGAACTCATAGAGGGTAAGGGATGAGGCATAGATTCCGAAACCTTGGCCTGTATGGCAGCTGATGAAGATGACGCACCATGCCACAATCGGCAAGGTATAGACGGCTTCTTCGAGGAAGAATCCCCTAAAAAACCAGAGCTCAAATTGACCTCACCAGATGTACTGCCAGGAAGTAAATCCTGGGGAGCAGAACCTGAGTCCTTAGACTGGAGAGAAGCCGACGAAGATGACGCAACATGCCATGATCGAGTAGGTTTCACATGCTCATATCTGCATCGACTCCCATATTTACACATTCCCTTCTGATAATAGCTGCATATCTATAATTAAAAATCAATAGACATCGGTAATTGAGATGCAAAGTTTCATAACAAGAAAATGTGTTAGGTAGTGAGCGAGGGGATTACGTCGCGAGATGGAGCCCTCCTTTCATGCAAGAAGTCACAGGTCTCTCCTTTGTAACAGGTTCCTAGAGCGTAGAACTTGCACCGCGTTCTGCACACAAGTGAAATTCCTGATCAATGAGAAAATTATCCAATTCAACTAATTTTATAGAAAATTGTGCTAAAAATCCACTCTATGTTCCCTGCCAATGAATAAAATCATCATGAATCAACAAAATAACTGAAGTGCTTCAGGAGCAGCTCCAATCCACCACGACATCATTTCGTGCCAATTCCAGGGGTGCCTACAGTTGATACTTATCCTACAGCGACACAATCTAAACACAAATCCTTTCTCCAAATCAACACAAGACCGACAATCAAAAGTCCAACGACAAATCTCTGGAACACAGGATAAAAGGACGATTCCTCCCACAAGCACAACAATCCGGCAACGTTACGTAGCTGAGGCAATTGAAATGCAGGCATCGCACCAAAAGAGCAGAGAACTCGAAGGAAATGACACCGATTAAGGGAAATTCACCTCCTGGACATGGACATGGAGCCCGGCGACAGTAAAATCCAACGATCCCGTCAACAATCGCCCTCCTCGCGATTACGATCAACAAGCGATGATCCCCGAACCCTAGAAATCCTCAAGCTGTTAATGAGAAACGGGGAATTCTGGAAGACCGAGAGATAAAAGAGAGGGGAAAGTATCGAAAGTCCAACGGGTTTCAAATTTTAGTCTCTCGTTTTATTTGTTTATTTATTTTTGTTATTGTTGTTACTTGCCTATCTACAGTTACCACCCATCTTGTGAATTACCTGATCTACCCTCATCCAACGGTAACAGAAAAAACAGCTGCATAAAAATAGTGGGTAGAATAGTAAAATAACACTACCATATGAATGAATAATAGTGTTATACGCAAGTGATATGAAATGATTAAATATCGAGCAATTAATTTATTTAACGCTATTAATTTGTTTTTGACGAATTCGGGCTATCAGACTATCTAGTCGTGCCGGGCCCATGCATCCTACCCGGACCCGACCCGTTAATCTTATCGGGCCGTACAGATTAGAAGGGGGCTCGATAACTCTCGGCCCACTAGGCCTGCCTTATTGTGCCGGGCCTGACCTGGGACCAAAACCACCAACTAGGAGTGTGGCATGGATTCTCCATGAAAATATGGTAAGTTTCGAGTAATATATTAAGAAACCGGTCAATTTCGGTTCACATGGTACCCGGAACCGAAACCGAAATCAATTAATTTATTTGCGCTGTTAATTTTAATCGTTTGTGACTTTCTCGTTTGAACTCGAGTTTATGAACTGTTTAGACCATTGAATTCCTGACTCAATGAACTTCATTTGACATAATAAAAATTGTATATTTGATGAATATTCGCGTCTAAAATATCATTATAACTTAAAAATAGTAATAGATAGTACTTAAATACAATAAAAACACATTAAAAATTATACATATTTGATCATGATAAAAAACTATATGAAACGATAATAATTATGAAAAAAATTGAATTAATTCATATTATAGAAGTAAAAGAATAAATATAAGGCAGGTTCTAACATGGTACCCAGAATCTGTGGTATCTTATAGATTCCGAGTCGGGTCCGATTCCAAGATTTAACAGGATATGATCTAATTACCATAAAAAAATATAAGGGACCCGGATCCTCTCGCCCCTACTACCAACCCTAGACCTTACGGTTCGGGAATGTTGACCATCTCCTCCCAGAAGAACCGCTCAAACCGAGCCTCCGCCGATCGCGTTCAACCAATGGCACCGCTTGGAAAGGGGAAATTCACCACCAAACATGGCAACCGAATCAGCCGTCATTTACCAAAACCAGAACAGAAGCCTCGAGCTGGCCCTATAAATCCCCTCCCCCTCCCATCCCAATCCCTCAGGCAGCAAATTCCCGAATAAATCAGAGTCCGGTCGAGCCCCCGTCTTCCCCGACACCACCACCTCTCCGCGTCCGTGAATCCTTTTCGACCGAGCCTTGCAGCAATGGAGATGAAGAAGGTTGCCTGCGCCGTCATCTTTGCAGCCGCCTCGGTGAGCGCCGTGATGGCAGAGGGACCCTCGGCCGCCCCCGCCCCCGCCCCGTCGAGCAGCGCAGCTGCAGCTCTGCCGGCGGTCGGGTCCCTGATCGGCGCCTCGATCGTGTCCCTTGTTGCCTACTACTTGCACTAAAGAAAAAAAAAAGGGTATGAATTGAAGAATTATTGTACGCCTAAATTGTTGACGGAAGGAGGGGAATAAGATTTGCTGCCATATATATATATATATGCACATATTTGAATATTTCCTGTCTCCTACTTTGATTCTCTCCTATTCTTATAATACATTTTTGTTTTTTTTTTTTAACACAGAGAGCGGAAACTCGAGAAAAAAGAAGAATTAAATAATGTAATAATAGCGTAAAATGATTCTAGAAATATTACATAAATTATCTCATGGGAGGAGGTGGTAGGTGGTCTAAGGGATCGATGTTATAAAAAAGACGAAGAATATGATGAGTCAATCAGCCTGCGCATACAGAGAATTAAATTCTAAATCAGTTTCGTTAATGTCGTTTTAACAGTGCATTTTAAACATACGGCTCTGCACAAATCAAAAGCGCACGCTTAAAATACAATTTTAGAATAATATTTACAGAAAAAATTTAAAATTCACCATTTTTTACAAATTTGTTAGCTAGAAGACTGTTTTTATCCAATTCTTTGCACTCGCATGCTTAAAATGCGATTCTAGTCTTAATTGTTGGGAAATTCTACGGTACAATTGTTGGACTGCTGAACCTGAGTCGTGGATCGTAAATTACTAATTTAAATTGTTAACCGGTTCGATAACTGAATAGCAGAACCTTCCTTAGCCGGTTGCAGAGATACGCAGGGATTGATCCCAGCAGAGAGGGAGGGGAGTCGGACGAAGGGCAGGTTCAGAAATACCCCCAAAGTGAGAGGGTGAAATCGAAACGACACGAAGCTACAGGGAGCCAATTGATAAAGAGAGAGAATACATGAACCTAGTTGAAATTAACCTTTTCTTCTTCGGATCAAAAGCAGAGACCGCGCCGCCCTCCGCCTCCTCTGCGTCCATCCCCGAGCCGGAAGAATATCCACCGATGGCTTCTTCCCTCATAGCTCGAAGATCCATCTCTAAGCTCCTCAGACCACCTTCGTCTTCTCTGTCCTCATCCTACACTTCCCTATTCTCCCAAACCTCTGCTGCAAATGGAACTTCTACATGGACGCAGGAGCTCGATCACAACAACCCTACCACCTTCAGTTCAGACAACCTCGCCGGCGCCGATTGCTCATCCGGTCGGCAATCGAGAATCTTCCCGCCGGAAGATCCCTTCCGTCCAGTCCCGAGACCCTTTAATTTCTCTGTCTGCTCGATTAAATGCCGTGATTCTCGGCCGAATCGCGGCCTCCCGAGGCCAATTTCCGGTCCCGCTTCCTTGCTGGACCAGAAATTGAGATACTCATCGGAATCCGATCCCGAGAAGTACCCTAGCAAGAACCCCAACTTCAAGCACCAGGAGATCGAGGGCCCAACCGTGGAGCGGGACCTCTCGGCCCTGGCCAACGAGACTCGTGTCGTCCTCGAGGGCATGATGAAGACCATCTACTCCTCGACCAAGGTGATGGCCGCCCTGGGCGTGGTCCAGCTCGGCCTCGGGGCCTGGATCTCTTACCTCACCCGGTCATCTCCGATCAGCGAGGTCACAGTCATGAGCTGCGTCGCCTTCGGGTTCCCGTTCTCAATGGCCTTCATGCTGAGGCAGTGCCTGAAGCCCATGTATTTCTTCAAGAAGATGGAGGAGCAGGGCAGGCTGCAGATCCTGACGCTCACTCTCCAGGTCGCCAAGAGTATGAATGCCTTCTTCGTTCGGGTCCGCGGGGTATCCTATGCTTGCATTGTCGGATTATCAGCCGGCCTGTTGTTCACATTGTTGTCGAAATGATTTCTGCCCTGCTGCCTGCTTCAGTTTTCAGCTAAATAATACTTGTTTCGACCCAATGGTTGGTTAACCATATTCAATAATTCCTGTGTGCTCGACAAGCTTCTCCTTCGGTTAACGAGAGGATCAGTATCTATTTGAACCATTGAAGTGGAAGAGCACAAGGTTCTACTGTGGATGCTCATCGGAGTTATGCTTCGGTCGACAGAAGTGATTAAACTTTGTATTTCGATCGTGCATCTACTTCTTCCACAAGGCACAAGCCACCTCTTCTAACTTGGAGTTTTCTTTTGTGGACCAAAACTTGCCCTTTTCGGGTTTTGCTTGCAACGTCTTTGCCTCGCATCCCCATTTTCCTACCAACTTTAGTTTCAAATCAAGGTGGGGAAAAATAACAGCAACAATCAAAACCTCTGGCACAAACATAACAGAATAAAAGGTTTTTACTGATCTGAGACTGTAATCCTCCTATTCACAACTTACAAGCTACTGTCTTCCTCAACGAATTGCTGCATATACCCTTCAACTCTTCATCATGTTACAAAAAAATTAACCTGAAAATTTATCCTCGCTTCCACCGAGCGCTGAGTGTGGATTCGAGATTTCCCCAAGCACCTTATGATGCAGATCAATCATTCTACTCCAAAGGCAGGCGGATGTGTAGCTTAGTTTGTTTGTACACGTCCTCCAATGAAAATTTGTACCTCCGAAGATCTTGCAACAGGGGAGTTCTCAGCAACTAGGTTGTGCTGGGCCCAACATTTGTATTAGGTTTGGTCTCGGCACGCACATAGGTGAACTTCCGGGGAGTGGAGGAAGGGGTGGCATTTGAAGAAGAAGATGACGTGGAAGCAGAAGCACCGGCTTCGGAAGAAGGGGGTTGGGCATCGCGCTTCCATTGCAGGCTCCTTGGACCACCCCTAACTGGTGGTGAAAGGCGGGCTCTGAATGTGCCAGGAATGCCACGTGGGAAAGGAACCCTAGGGAACCTTGCATAAGGAGAGCCTCGAACAGGTCGTGGCCATGTCACAGCAGCTGCAGGAGCAGGCTTTGGCAGGGCAGAGGGACTCCTCTTCATCACCTGTTGAAGGAATGGAACATTAGAGCAGATTAACTAGACCACCATCCAATCTTGAAATTTATTAAAAAACGTTGCAAAATATTGAAGAGAGCAAGAGACTTGCAACAAGGGTACTTTTGCCTAATGAACCTCATTCTTGTTAACAAGCTAGCTTTGCTAATCAACAAGATTTAAATCTAGTAATCAGTAACAAGAATTACTATTTTGCAGCAATTTCACCCATCATAGAAGTTTGTACAGTGCTTTTATCTTGCCAAAGAGGTATTTTCTAATGCATCATAATTATTCCATAAGTACCTTCAGAATCCGTGACATGAAAGAGGTTCCATCCACAGACAATGCATTATCAGCCGATTCTTTTCTGGCAAACTCTATAGTGGCAGACCTGCTTGGGAAGAATTGAGTCAGTAAAAGATTGATGAAAAGAAACAGGAATAGAAAGACTTGCAAGTATATCGAGTCATCAGTGGCTCACCCTATTGGCTGACCAGTTGCAGCATCAGTATTTATTATCACTTTTAGAACTTCACCAAACTTGTTGAAATGTTGCGACAGGCTATCCTTGGTAGCAGCTACATGAACCTGCCACAGTGGCAGCCATCAGAAATTTTCTAAAAAGAAGGAAAATCGATAGAGAGAGGACAAACTCAAAAAGTGACAAACTCAAAAAGTACTTACATTATTAACAAAAACTGTCCATGGACCAGCATCTTCCATTGACTGAGTAGATACTTCTGCAAAGAAAGCATTCAGAAATGATGTCTTTCAAAGGAAAATAACAAGATAGAAGCAGAGCGAGAGTGACAGATTAGGAATTGCAATTACTAGGTTGTTTGATTTATGAGCATGGACAAGAGATCAACCCTATGCAGTATAGCTAAATAATATCAATGAAGGAAAACCAGACATTTTCCAGAGAAAAATTTCACAACCCACCATTTGTTGATTGCTGCTGGGTCCTCTGAGAATCAGAAACTGATTTTACCTGCTCATTATGGCAAAACGAATCAGTGATCTGATCGATAAAAAGAAAAGGCAGTATAAATGTGATAACATAAGAATATTACATTTCCGTTGGAAACAGGGACAGGAACATTGTTTTCCTGCATTGCTCGAACACCAGGTGTATTAACTGCTGCCACAATCTGCAAAGGTTTCAGATGCTGAGGTGCAGAAACATCCTTTGATGCCTGATAATGAGGGCGAGGCTTTCTTGTACTAATACTTCCAGGAAGATAAACCATTTTATGGGAAGTATTTCTGGTTACAGGAGGTTCATCCTGTTCCCTGTTCCATCTAAACCCCATGTCGTCGTCATCATTATTTGCTATATTGTGATGCACCATTATCAAACCCCCATCATCTCTGAAAAAGGCATCACTGTGAGAGGCATTATCCTGGACCATCACATCAACTTCCTCATGCTGTTCATCGTCAGAAATATAACCATTGGGTAGAACAGAATCACTTTCCATCGTTGCCATATCCCCATCAAACTGTCCGTACCTTTCAATATAAGCTGATTCAATCGCATTGGGAACCCCATATGCTTCATCTTCAGCGATAGCCCCCCTACGTTCTATGACTTGGGGTTCTGCTGGATCCTCACCACGACCTAGTCTGTCAAATACGCTTTTGGAGCGCTTGACTTTCCTAACATCTTCAGCTGCTTCTGCCACAGCTTTGATCACTGTTGCCATGGAATTTGGCATCAATGCAACTGATCGAATCCTTGGAGGACGAACAACCAAGGAAAGATCTTCATTGGATGTTGAAACCACAGAATGAAGATGTTTGGATGCAGATTCTGTAGTACAATCAGAATTTGAAGTAGCAACAGCATCTCTTACTGCAAATTGCAGCAACCGGCGTGGAGCATCAATGTTAATGACTGGACGACCAGCCTCCCTCTGCAAGAAGTCGCGGATCAATCAGTTTCCTCACTAACAAGAAAGCCCAGGAGCATCAAATGTTATTCAAAATATCAACAGAGTACAGAAGAAAAGGATGGTTCCTTTCAATGCTGAAGCCATGCAACATGTCATACAGCACTAGGACTAATAAGCCGATGTCTATTCCAACACTTGAAAGAAACCAACCGCATAAAAACCAGCAATGTTTCTAAAAGAGATCATCTATATCTGTGGTAACTGAAGATATCTAATCTTCAAAGTTCATGAAAAGGAAATTTGAAAGATGTTAAAGTCAAATTCACTATGGAACATGAGCTTACTATGAAAAGCTAGCAACAAAACGATGCATATATGATTGATTATATCATGAATTTATGCACCACTTGCAAAACCTTCATAGTTCACCATCTGAATGCAAAAGCATTTACGACATTGCCACAAAGATCGCGATATGGGTAAATGATGAATAAGGCAGATGGCAAAGTTCCATCAACATGCATCATAAAGGGGACAAGGACAAGCCAGATTGCAGAACAATCTTTTCTACATTAGTTCTTAAGGAAGCCCAACCTTCAATTGATGTCTGTCATCAGAACGACTCCGTTTCCTTCGGGACTGATGCTGCGGTGAAACGGATCTTTTTACACGACTGGCTCTACGATAAGGTTTCTCCTCAGAATTGATCTTTTCAATCTCTGAGCTTAGAAGAGGAGGAGGGTCAGGAGTATCCCTCATAAGCCCATGCCATTCCCTGTTGTGTCGACTTCTTAATAACTTACTCGACCTTCCACTTTCAATTCCAGAATCCAAGTTTTCTGAAGCATTTCTTCCAGCTTGGTCATTGGATAAGAGTTCTGGTTCAGTCGCATCATGCTCGTCAGTTTCTTCAGGTTGTACATAGAGATCCAAACTAGTAGACAAATGATCCCACAACCTGTAGAAAGAATAGAAAAAACAACTCTACCCTTAAGAATGATAAGAAAAAATTTTTAAAGACATTTCATGGAAAAGAAATGATTATGAAAAAGGAAAAATACCAAGAAACAAAAAAATCACTATCATCTCCCAAAAAGACATCCAACTCATTTCTTGCTTCATCTTTGCGCCTTCCATTTCTCAATAAGACGACCACATATTCCTGCCAATGCAAATCAACAGTAACTAATTAACTCAAAACTCAAACAACACTATCAAATATAATTTCCTCAAAACTCAGAAAAACTCCAGCACCGTATCCTCTATGCATCAAACCACTAAAGATAGGCTATAGGAGGAAGAACTAGTAGGGAATAAAATTTAGATCAAAAGAGTCACTGTTGATACAACATTTCTAGCATCAAAAGCATCAATGTAAGGTGTAACTTGCTTCCAGGTTGATGGTTGGTATACTATTTCTGATATATCCTCACTTATAAGTGATTCATGCCTATTATTGGGCTGATTGCCAATGAAAATCAAGCAGGAAACTTTCTTCACACTCGCTACATGATTAAATAGCTCTAATACCAATCAAGTTGATTGATGAACTATAAAGCAGAAACCGGACATTCTGCAGCCTCCGAAGCTGAATAGATCACTCACTATTTCAAATTCCGGCCTAAGCTTAAAGGAATAACAATTACAATCCATTTGTTGTGAAGTCAACTACATTCCCACAACAAATTCAGATTTCGATGTCACCACATTAACAACAATCCACAAGCACGAGCAGGACCATGTCCATATCATCAAATCCTATATCCGTCCAACAGCAGCTGACGTATCATAGCTCTGAGCAGTAGCAGGGAGAAGCGAAAGCATAGACAGGAGGCAAGGAGGGAATCAGCAGCAGTACCACGAGTGTGTCATCAGTGTAATCGCCCATGAACTCCTTGAGCTTCTCCTTGACGGTGTCTCTGAGCCTCGCAGCCCCCTCGCCGGTGAAATTAACTTTGAAGGCCAGGTCATCACCTCGATCCACGCTCCCCATTTCCAACAACACCCAATTCACCGGAAGAGAACAAAACAAAAAACCCTAGGGCCTCGCGACGCAGCAGCAGGACTCGCTACCGGAAACCGAGGAGCGAGCCCCTCCGGAAACCCTAGCAGGAGGTTACAGGAACTGCAGCAAGATATCAATGCCAGCGAGGATTAGGTCCGCTTCAGGCTGACGGGAAAATATTGGAGAGTTCTCATGGCGCCACCGGAGCGAAGGACGAGGGAAAAGCCGCTACGGCGTCGTATATATATACGTTGCAGTGAATGATTGTGATGAAATGAATCGCAGCGCCGAGAGAGAGCCGTATTGCTATAAATAAAAAATCGGAAATCCGAAAAAATAAAAAAAAAATTGTTCAAATCTGAATCGAAAAAATCAAATTTATAAGTCGTGCAATAAAATTAAGATAGTTTTTAAGGTGAAAAAATTCAGCTGGAAAATTCAGGTCATGATTCTAAAAATCCGACAGGCTCATGACTGATCCGAATTTATGTTAAATTTATGTTATGTATGATAAATCATCTTATTATAAAATTTTTTTGACAATACAAATAGTACATTTGATATTTTTAAACTTGAATCTTGATTCATATTTATATTTTTTTATCTTCTTAATGTAATAAAAAAATTATAATTAGTATTTTTCATTTATTAAAATGAATTTTAATTTATTTCTTTGATATTTAATTTATTATTATATTAAAATTGAGACCCAAAAAAGGCATGGGAAAAAATCAAGCCCGAAATGGTCAGTTTACATAACCTCTCATCGATTTTTGGTATGATTTTTTACTTGAAAAAATTAACCAGAAAAAAGTCGGCCTGACAAATTCCTTTTTTTTAAAAAAATCTGCCTGACCCTCCCATTTATGCACATGGTATTCTCACTTTCCGGTTCGCTGTTGACGAAATACGTATACGGTGTCGTATTGTCTATAACAGTACGGGAAAACGATTCCCCAATAGGGCCTGAAAATGAGGATAACCTAGGCCCAGGCCCATTATCGGGGCCGGGCCCATGATCCTGATCAGGCCCAATAGGACGATTTTCTTCAAAACCAAAAAGAAAAAAGAAAAAAAAACTTTTATAGAGAAGTGTGCATCGGAAGAAATCCAATTTTCCGCGGGCTTTCTCCTCTCTTTCATCTCCTGAAGCCTGAAGCCGCTCCTGCCTCTCTCTCTTCCTTGCTCACAGAGTCTCCCTACTTCAACTGTCGGCGATCGTCAACCAGCAAGCAGTTTCTTCCGCCACCGCAGCTGGCCGTCACCACGGTTGAAGTGGAGGAGGTGAGAAATTGTGACTCTCTGCTGTCTGATTTATATATTTCAACCTTTCCAGTGACGGATTTTGATGTGAGTTTGTTGGCGGATGAGTCCAGATTGAAGGGGAGAGAACGCTTGCTGTCGCTCCAGTTTATTTGACTTCTATGGAGTCCCATTGCCCAAACTTCCTCTCTGCCTGTGATGCTCTTTAATTTTTTTTCCCTCCATCTAACTTGCAGAATGTGATGGTGTTATCGCGTGTTTGAGCAAGATGTTCCATTAAAGATACAGAAGGACGAAAAATTGCGTGTTTTTCATTTTGGTCAAGGTGTTTTCTATTCATTAAAAGTTTATGTACATCTATAAAGCAGTACAAAATTTGGTCAAACTTCCAATGTGCTAACTAAACCCAATCCTCGAGCTAACTGGGACGCAGCAAGTTTGTGCTGTGGCGGAGGCCACGAAAGCAACTTCAGCCTAACTACATCACAAATATGAATAACCAAAGCACCAACCTCCCCCCTCTTAGAGGAGAAGATACGACTGTTCCCCTCCAACCAAATTACATACACATATTGAGTCCATAATAGCTTTTGAATGATCACATCCAATGATCGCCACTTGAGATTAATCAGCCAGAGGGATGAAAAATTGCGTGTTGTCTTACAATTTCAGTAGATCTTCATCTGCTAGCTTGATTGCTGTGTGTTCGGTTCTGATTCCGATGGCATTTTCCGTATATTTCGATGTCTTGATGATGTATTATGATGTATGCCATAACACCACTGAAATGTGTGCCCATGTTTGCGCTACATAAGCTGAGTGGAGGTAGAGGTCACTTTTATCTTCTTGTTTTTTTGTAGGTCAAATTGGGCAGGCGACATTGGACTTGTAGATTTGTTTGTTGTATTTCTGAGTGGAATACATCATTCTTCTTTTTAAAATGGTGGGACAGGAAGAAAAGGATGGGAAATCTTCTAAAGCTGGGAATTTTCTCGAACTTGATGATGTGAAGTATATATCAGGCCTCAGTACTATACTGGTTGCTACAATTCAGGAAGCCAAGGACAGGATTTCCCAGATTGAGTACATCTTCTGCAGTCAGCTCTTCCCGAATTTTCAGTCCATGACTAGAAGCTTGCAGGCAATTCATGCCGAGGCCTTGCAATCGGCGGAAAGGGTGTGGAAGGAAAAGGAAGATAATATATTGCACCAGATAGAAAAGATCAGGATTGACAAGGAGCAGCTTGTTCAAGAAAATCAGTCTCTTAGAGTTCGAATGGAGGAGCTTGAACGTGACCTTGGACAGAAGATTAAGGAAGTTGATGATGGAATGGTACTTCAGAGAAAACTGATCCAGCTCGTTCAGTCAAGCGAATCTAATTTAGCAACCAAGGGAAAACAGCTGAAAGAGCAACAGGAGGCGGCGAGTGCTCTTCAATCGAGGCAAAGTATCTTAGAAAAATCAGTTGAAGGGCTTAAAGAAGAGCTTAGGCAGAAAAATGAGGAGATAGCTGAGGTAAAACAGTTGGAAGCGAATTTGCTGAAGAAAATGGAGGTACGGGCATTGGAAATATTTAGCAAAGAGCAGCTGCTCCTTGATTGTGAGAAGGAAAAGGAACAGATGAAGGTCAAATCGAAATATATGGAGGAGCGAATTGGTAGACTTGAAGAGGTGCTCCAGGAAAAGTCTGAAGTAGGTGAGGAGGTGCAGAGTTTGGGTAAAAAGTTAATCCAAGAAAATGACTTGGATGACCAGACAGAAAAGGTGAATGGCAAAATGCAGTCAATGAAGCATGAGGAAGAGCAAAAAATACTGCTGTGCAAAGTAAATGATTTGGAGGGGAGAGTGAATGACTTGCTGGCTCTTCTTGATCAAAAGAGCTGTGAGGCAAGTGAGGTTGAAGAAAGATTACAACAGCAGCTCCACTCTGCGAATTCTGAGTTGTTATCAGAGAAGAAGAAAAGGGCAGATTTGGTCAATATGTATAAAAGTCTTAAATCTCAGTACAATTACCTTCTAAAGAAGTATTCTCAGAGCAAGTCAGGATGCAAAGATGATCAGCATGAAGAGAATCTGGTAACTACGCCAAGTAAGGTCTCAAATTCAGTTTCACGATGTTTTTACTTCAGTGAATTAATGTTACTGCATTCTACTGGGAAGTGCTACTGCATTCTACTGGGAAGTGCTGACTCTTTCCACTTCACCAATTCTAATGATTTAATATTGAATTTGCAGACCTTGAAAAGAAGAGTAGTGCTACAGGTAATAATTCTGCAAAAGTGAAAGATGAGCTTGATGTAGATGATCCTGTGGAGAATGAAAAAGATGGGAGCTTGCCTAAAAGTTCAAGTCCAGGCTCAGGTGAATTTGTTGCCACGAAATCCATTACCAGTAAAAAATCTAGTCCAGTTTCTGGCTCTAAGCGCCCTGCATCAAGCTGGAGAGATACTAGGTCCCACCAAAGCCGCTGTGGGCCCGATATTCATGATGATTTTCTTGATACACCTCTAGAGAACGTCAGAAGGAACCTGAACGATGCTGAAAAAGATAAACTTAAAAATCCCTCTAACTGCGAACAAAAGGGAGTGGACTGCAACTCCCTACTTGACGATGAGACTGAGGACATGAATGTTGATCTTCCTTCTGATAAGAGGGAAGTGCCAGCACCTTCTGATGGCAGTAGAAAGAGCTTCAAGTATGTCAGCACCGTGAGAAAGAAAGCTGAACGAGAGACTCTGAAAGGGGTCGAGTGCAAGCAATGCAAAAAGTTCTACGATGCTGTTCTTCTCGATAACAATGGAACTACAGATGCTGATGGTAACAGGACGAATTTTCGGTGTGAGCATCATGATGGTGTCTCAAGGCACAGGTATAAGTATGCCCCTCCACTGACTCCCGAAGGCTTCTGGAACATTGGATTCGAATCTGAGATGTGAGCCCATGATATGTTTCAGAACTGGTTGCATAAATTCTTTATTGCTCGAGAACTACAATGCTAATGACTGGCAATATTGCTGACTGATAGTTCTAGGATAGAGCAGCATCTAGATGCCGATAAGCAAATAAGCCATCGGAGTTCTAAAATTCAATGAACTGCCCATTGTTAGATAGGAATGTTGTATTCAACCCTTTGCTGTTTAGTCATATTCTTTTATGTATGAGATAACCTTCTGAGTGGTGAAAGGGGCATCTACTTGAGTTTATCTGTCATCAGTTTTCTTTCCTTTGAAATACGGGAAGTGCTAGATAAGGCACGCATCTGCCATGGGCCTTACGCATATCGAGCTCATGTTTAGATGTTGCCGAATACTCCATGTTCAACAAGTTCCCCTTAGCTCAATCCTCATCGCAGTAAACTGAACTGGCTACAAATGCCAAACTTCGCAGCGTCTTAGCGAAGCTAAAAGAGTTAATTATGTGAGTACCTGAAATTTCACATCCAACTCAGTTTGCTCCTCATAGTTTATGTTGTCTCAATTTGGTCCATTAAGTTTGAGAATATTCATCTCTTGATAAGACGGTCAATGGAATTATGAATTTACTGTCTTAGAGATGAAATAAGGTGGCTTTAGCTTATCGAATGACATGTTACGTGTTTGCTCAAATTTTCAAATGTTACACAATTCACGGGTATCTTTATCTCAAATGACTAAGCAATTATTAATTAAATAAATGTCTCTTCCAGCCTTATTTTTAATCACGTAATATTGAGTTGAATTCCGTTATTTTACCCTAAACTTTAAGTCATACGGGCGATAGGAGACCAAATTCCTCCCCCACTACTCGAAACGGAGGCTAGACAGTTCTGCAGCTGCTCGAGGCATTGTGAGAGCCCCGGACCGAAGTGTTACATGGTGGATTGTCAGATTGCCCGAGAAAACTCTAGTAGCACTCCAAAGTACGGGGGGGACAGAGAAATTAATGAGAATGTAGGGGACATATTGTAAAGAGAGAAAACTTGAGGAGGTGAATGAAAATAAAAATGACCCCCTGCAGTGTGCACTTGAGTTTGTCGGTTGAAAATGAACCTTTACGTTGGAGCAAATTACAGATCAGCCCTCGCCGCGAAGAAGAAGAAGAGGAAAACCACCATACGTTTGCGGTCGCTGTTCTTTCGAGCTTTCTTAGGCTTCGGATTGAGAGGTCGGATATCTTCTCCAGCTTTCTTCCCTCCCTTCTTCATATTCACCTCTTCCACTGATCCCTTCTCTCATCTCCGCTTCGGCTTCCTGTATCGGAACGAAGATTTGGGCATCCCGATTGAGCTATCAGGTCTGTTCCTCAGTTATGTGGCTTCATCTTGTTAATTTGTTCCGTCAATTAAGTTTCCCGATGATCAGGGTTCATACTTCATCGATTTCACATCGCCTGGAAGGTGAGCCAGCCTCCCTTCGCATTCTTTATCTTCCGGGTTGGTCCACGTTAGGGTTTTTTGGGTTGGATCATATCAACGGGGTCCGTGCATTTGGATGAATTTTGAGGAGGCGGGTTTTTTCAGGCTTATTTTATTCAATATTGTTTATCTGTGTTGTTGCTTGTTTTCTCTATGGGCGTTTGAGATGAACTAGGACGGCTCTTCAAAAAGACTTGCTTTTTAGACCTGTGGACTTGAATGCCTGCTTGAACGCCCTTTGATTTGCTCTTCTACTTTCTTGCAATTGTTTATTCTTACTCATAGTCAGCTTCCAATTCTTTGGAATTATTAATACTCGCTTCTATTATCATCTGCTTACATTTGGATATTGTTGAATTTCCAGTTCAAAGTCTGAATAGCCCGTGTGCTTGGTTGAATACAGCGATCTTCAATAAATTGCATTGAGACAATTAACTGATTGCTAAATGGACAACAAAGCATCTCCCGACCTTTTTGTGAATGATGGTTCATTCATGGAGAGGTTCAAACAGCTCCAACAAGAGAAAGCCAAGGAAATGGGCGACGATGCTGGGAATACCAAACCGAGAGCAGTTGCATTGGGGACTTCAGCTCCTAACTCCACGATATCTAAAACCAGTTTCAGCATTAAGTCTAATGATGCCCGAAAACTTCAACCTGCCTCAGGAGGCAAACTGGCTTTCAGCTTGAAACAGAAGTCAAAGATTGTTGCTCCTGCAGTTAAGTTAGGAGCTGATGAGGATGAGGATGAAACTGATGCTGCCAATGACTCTGGTGATGTATCAGCAAAGCGGCAGAAATTATCCGAGAAAGATCTATCTAGCAAATCATCAAGACAAGTTGATGATGGTAATTACTGCTTCATGTATATTTTTTGTTTGATTAGTGCAATAAATCTGGGAATCTGATTTACTGTAGTTCTCAACTATTCAAGATTGCATCAGTATTGGTTATGTAGTTTTTTGTTTCCTGCCACAGAGATTTGGTTGAGGTGGTATTCTTTATGTCTATTTGTAATTTTGAGTAGAAATGGAGATGCAGGCTTGAGAGGAAGGAAGTGGACCTCTATAAGAGGTCCTTTTTAGCACCAATTGCTATTGTGCATCTTTTCACAATTTGGCTGGATGAAGAGCGTAGTATTCTCCCCTCATCCTGTTTGGCTTTCTATAGGAGGAATCTTGTTGAACAGTATAACAGGACAATCTAGCAGATTTATTAGAATACATAAGTCGGCAACTTTTTGCTAATTGTGAGATTTGGTTCCTATTGCGTCTTTCATTTTCTAAACTTTCTCAATCATCATTTCCTTCACATCTGGGTTTTTAGTTGGTGTTAATTCAAGTGAATTCCTATTTGATAAATGCTTTTTATCTTTTTTTTTTTTTGTTTTATACAAATCTCAGCTTCTTATTTACTGAACTACTGGATGCTTTCCTGTAGAAGCTTGCGCTTTTGTGTTCTTTGTATGAAATCGTGGGTTTAGAATTGTTGGATAAAGGAGGCAAAGGCTTGAATGTTTTTTGTCTCATGAATGCAGCTATAACCTTAAGTACCTACCAACATTGGTGGAAAGAGATGTTCAGTGAAAGATTTGGATTATGTGGCACGCCTGCTACAAGAGTTGTTTGCATTCTCTTGTTCATGCTCTCGGTATTAATCAGTTTTGTAAGTGACATGCAGCACCACCTTCTCCAAGTGACCTTACAGTAAAGAATGTTGCGGACAAACTGGCAACTTTTGTGGCAAAAAATGGAAGGCATTTTGAGGATATTACTCGCCAAAAGAATCCTGGTGATACCCCATTCAAGTATGTTCTGTATTTAGTATAGTTGTCTAGATGTGTGGACAGCTTTTTCTCCTTTCATTACATCTTTATTTTGATGACATCATTTTGAATTGATGGTATTCATGCCCTATCTACAGATTTCTATTTGACAAGACTTGTGCCGATTATAAGTATTACGAGTCCCGGTTGGCTGAAGAGGAAAAAGCTCTCTCACTTACCAAGGAACCCCAAACACCTAGAAATGGTTAGTATTTGATTTCAAGGACTAGATATTTGTTGCACCATGTCATATTTCATTCAGAGGCTGCCATTTAATAATTGAACGATCAATTACGACATTTCATTTTTTTTCTGTGAAATCATGTTATTTCAACAGATGCAAAAAGCTATAGGACAGAAATGATGACTGAATTTGAAGTTTGCAATTGGTATATGAAACTAGTGCTTAGACAACTCCGTGTAATCAATTGAGAAAATAGATGCATCATTACGCATAAACCTTGTCATGGAGGATTGATTCTGATCTGGATATAACTTAGCCATCTTAATATTCAAAAGGGGAAAAAAATAAAAGAAAAAGAAAACTATGACCCTCTGACCAGATGGGGCAATTTTTACCCTTTTTAATATTGGTAGGGTCTACTCCACACAGCATGCTGCATTTACTATCAATCTGCTACAGCTTCATGATTTGGTTTGGATATTATAGATTCGTGGATTTCATTACTTGTACAAAGGGATATGATTTTTGCATCTTAACTGATAACGGCATGTCATGATCCATACATCCAGCACCTCTACTCATACTTGTTATTTGTGTTATTTTTTGTTTATTTTTTTGTCAAGGTGGTATGAACACTTCATCATCAAGATCAAGTACTGCTTCCAAAAGGTCGCAGAGCCACCAACCAAAATACCAAACCCCTGCCTCAGCACTATATGAAGTGGATGATGATCCTCAGGTTGATTCTGCAACAGCAGACAGAAACAATAATGGTGTGTTTTTTCCCTTTCAAATCTGTGCATTATTCAAAGTTGCAAGAGCTGTCTTCTTGGAAATCATTCCGGTACCAGTATACTGAACTTGGAAAGTAGAGTGGTGTGGCTTTTCATCATTGCTTGCCAAGGTTATCCAACCTGTTAAGTTAGCGTAATCAATGCAACAAGCTTGATTGTTAATCTTGGTGATTATAGCCCTTTTATTGAGTCTTGGTATTAGATAGTCTAAATATGCAGCTGAAAGATCACTTTCGGCAGTTCATATAGGCCTTTTTCTTCTTGCATATTGAAACAAAATGAGGAAAGTCGTTGAACTCTTGATGATTTAAGATTGTGAAGTGTAAAAACTCAGCGAGGATGCTATCTATGTCATTTATGTAATATATAATTGGTTTATTTAGCATGTTACACCATTCCTGTTCTACTGTTCTATTGATCTAATCAATTGAAAGAGAGAGTTGAAGCACCATGCTGCTTCTGTATGTGTGCTCCTTTGAGCAAGTCATACTTCTGTATCCCTTGCAGATCCAATAGCTATGATGGAGTTCTACATGAAGAGGGCAGCACAGGAGGAGAGGAGGAGACAGCCTAGACAATCCAAAGATGAGATGCCCCCACCTCCTTCCCTACAAGGTTTGTATCTACCTTTTTAATCTCATTGGGAGCAGACTCTCTCCAAGGTGATGGTTTTTTTCCTCAAATTCTTAGAGGGTTGCTCCAAAACTATGTTGTCAACTCACATTTTTTGTCTTCATGTGTAGCTCCTGGTAAGAAAGGCCACCACATGGGCGATTTCATACCACCAGAAGAACTTGAGAAGTTTTTGGCTACTTGTAATGATGCTGAAGCACGGAAAGCAGCTAGAGAGGCTGCAGAGAGGGCCCGGATCCAGGCTGATAATGTGGGCCACAGGCTTTTATCTAAAATGGGATGGAAAGAAGGTCCTTCTCCACCAAGATTTGATTTTTTTTCCCCCAGTAGTGGGTTGTTTGTGGTTCAAAAGAAAACATTCCTCAAACACGCACACGTGTGTACTAGACATACAGGCATTTTTAATGATGTCAAAATCTGATTATATTATTGTTTGCTGTGGACAGGCGAGGGGCTTGGGAGCTCTAGAAGTGGTATTGCAGACCCAATAATGGCAGGAGAAGTAAAGAAGGACAACCTGGGAGTTGGTGCGAGTAAGCCAGGGGAGGTCACAGCTGATGATGACATATATGAGCAGTATAAAAAGCGAATGATGCTCGGTTATCGTTACAGGCCAAACCCTCTGGTAAGCTCCTCCTCCAGAAATCTATTTTCCTACTGCCACCAGAAGAGTTTGATTAGCTTTGATCTGTCCTCGTCATGTTTGCTTAGTAACTTTAGCCATAGTATAAGAAATCCTGTGATCGCCATGGAATGTTGACAAAACTAAAGGCTCTTCAGTGTAGATTCCCTCTTCAATCCACTCAGTGTGACTCAGTTTAGGCTGGCATGAACTTAGCTTCTTCATATTGCCATTTGCCATAACTAACTAGCACCTGCTTGGTTGGTTATCCTTTTGCTGCAGGGCAATCCCCGGAAACAATACTACTGAGTTATGAGCTTCTTTATAACACCTGAGTGATTATCCGAAGTTTGGACTTACTGGACAACCGATTAATGCTGTCCTTGATAATTGCACCAAAATCACAACGTTCGGTGTTTTGTGTTTTGTTATGAACCTGTGGTTAGTTAAAACTTTGAACCTTTTCCTTCATGTAGCAACTTCATTTGCCTGCGCCTTTCCCTGTGCCGCTTGGATTTCCGCTCCCTGCAATGCTTGTTTTCTATAGGAAACAAGTTAATGAAACTGACGGTGCGCAGAACGCATTCGGCCAGAATTTTAGGCCATACGATTGCACCAGCTATGTTATGAGGCTGTCTTGTATGTGAACGATTCTTCAAGTCAAGAGTTCCGGCACCCAAAAATCTGCCAAGCAAGAATCAAAAGAGAAATGAGTAGGTTACTTTAAACGAACGTAAGCCTTCAGGAAACTTGCACCCTTTTGTGGAATACTTATAAATGAAGCTTTGATACATCGGTTTCTCGTGGAAAACTCTATTAAGGAAAGAGAGCTGGTCGCAAAATGAACTATAACTCGGCCTACACCTGAACGCAAGTAGACTGTACCGTTCAAATTTAGAGTGAACCTGATCAGTCCGGTGTGCCTTGAAGGCCCATGTGTGTGGCCCCTCGAGAGCCGATTCATTGCAGTAAGCTGGAACTGGTCCATCATTGTCTGCTTCGGATTTTGACATTTCTATGCTGTTTCTGGTCGGGTTTACTACCCAGAGAAGTTTCAAAGGGTGCACTGGTGTTGCTCAACTCAGGACGATCTTCGTGAGCTCTCCCATGCAAAAACTTACACATGAACAACATGGGGAGGCAAATGCACTTCCACTGGGCGTTTCGCATATAATATTAGGTCGAAAATGGAAAGCCTGTTGATTTCACAAACACGTTCAGGAAAGGTAGGTCTATTGCAAGCTGAATACATCAGATTCACCCTGCGACTCCAATATCAAGTTCGGGTTCATGCAACCTCAGACCCCTCTTGTGAGCATCAGAGGCAACATCATTTATCACCGACAATTGAAGAAGTCAAGAGTCATAATTCATTGAAAAGAATCTGTTCAGTGTGAAGCTTACAAGGTTTTATTGACTCTCCTTGCTTCCTTTCAGGTTAATTACCGCAAGTTCTTGCTCCACAAACTCACCGGTGCAGATGGGCGGGTATCTTTCAGCGAGTGGGGACAATGCGAAGTGGCCCAGAGGCTTCAGCACGGCATCTGATGCTATGTGGGCAAACAGCTATACGAGCACAACAACAAACGAAACATATTAATGTGATCCTCTTTCTATGCAATTTTTCCAGCAACGAAACCCCAAATCATAGACGGATTTACTTACTGTTGAGGAGACTCTCCACAGGCTGCGATTTTGATCTGATGCAAGTTGAACAGAATCGATGGTTCTCTCTGTGACAACAACCTCGTGCATACCCGCCATGCATTCACCGGCAGTTAGCCATTCAATCTGACATGAAAGCAGTGGAAGAGAACAGAAAACCACCCATCAAAATAAGTTATTGAACAAGAAAATATAACCCGAAGATATTGAGTTATCAAAGTCAAACTATTCCTCACAAGGAGAGAGATGGAAACAAGAGTTATTCACTAAGCCAACAGCTTTTGGCTTGAAAACTATAAAAGACTTGCCTGCTTTCCAGTCTGAATCAGAAGACATCCCACAGGAACTCTCACTTCAACCTTTTGCCCATTTCTTAACCATATGTATAATCCCGGGAATCTACTTTTTCCATGAATCGTCAGAAAGTTCAGGTCATAGTGGTACCCGGCAAAGACAGTACCCTCCTGGCCATAACGGCTGAGATCACTACCTGTTGGGGCAAGAAGGTGTGGTCCCTGCAGTGGAGAAAAAGCCAACCAACTGGTGACCTAGAATGAATGATTTCAGGATATGCAGCAAGCCACTTCATAGAAGTAAACATGAACATTTTCAGACATTAGTTAAGAAAAACAATAGGTGGCACTAAATAGGCATCCAGCAGACAATTAGTGAAGCAAATATCTTTCAAGTCCAGCGAATTCAAGAGCAACAAAACTGCAAGGTCCAACTAAAATAAGTGTCATTTTTTTTCATTCAGTTTTTCTTCATCTACGGACTGAGAAAAATATACAAGACAAATACAATCAAAGCTTGGAAGTAGAAAAAGACAAAATCAAAGAAATTACAAAGGAGGAAAGAAATACCCACCTCTAGCAATACTGATAGAAATAAAATTGTAATAAACAAGGAGCATTGAGCACATATAGACTAAATGAGTTCACAACATATAGAAAGCAGACTTCCAGACAAAAAATACCCTCTTTTTTTCAGATTGTTGCCAAAAGAATGGATAGTTCTGGAAAGCAATGGTTTTATAGCTTAGAAATAACTCTAAGAAAAGCAGCAGAACTAGACATTCGATGGTTCTTTTCATTTTCGATTCTTTCATTTAGCATTCATTTGATTTAGGCTGCAGCAGAACAGCTGTAGTGATTTAATATAACAGTTGGAGGTCCACCTTTGCAACCGAAAACATAACATGTTTGTCACCTGCTTCATCAGAGAAGTGAATGCATCCTTTGGCAACCCGAAACCAATAGCTGCCATCTCAGCAACAGCCTAAACAAAAGCCACAATCAACTTCAAAATAATGAGCATGATGGTATGTAAGAGGAAGTAGAAAATCACCACCCTGAACAACCTCTATAGCTGATATCATTTTGTAACCCCAAGAATCCATAGTGTCCTTCCATTCAGGAAATCCTTCAGGTATGACTGGCTCTGAGTTCAGCTCCTGTCAAGAGTAAGGCCAATAAGACAGGCTGATTAAAAGAGATAATAAGACGAAATCAGAGGCCACAGTCAAAATTTTGTGAAGTGGGGAAGATTATGACCTGAAAGCGGGTCTTAGATGGGCGGGGACCAATTCTCCACATGTATCGCCACTTACGATCAGGGCCCTTTGGAGTAGTTGGCTGGAGTTCCGCAGGCATTGCCTTCAATTTCTCTTGCATTTCTTCGTCAACCAGACTTCTAGGAACCTCAACTCCCTCTGGGGTCACCCCAACCTGTAATTTCCATTTTTAAACAGTTTTACTTAACTAAGGATCAGCTTGAAGAAATCCCACAGATAACCCCTTAGAAATTCAATTGACAATGCATTGCCTCTTTTTCTACTCTGATTTACTCATTATTTGGAGCAACTGTACCATATGCTATGGAACTGTTACAACTGAGGGATGAGGAAACATGATCAAGCCAAGTGCTTAACCAGTAAATAGTAAATACTGCTGTTTCTTAATTGTTCTCACCATATACTACACAGGAGGAAACTTAACGACCTCAAAAAATGAAGCCTTTGAGTTTGATAACAGCTTAATTTTAGTAACAGAAATTACACTGACTTATTCAAATGAGCTGCAGTGGAGCAGTTGCTACTTCCTAGAGCTTAGAAGGCGATCAAGGTTTTCACATAGAGCTCTAAAATAAACGCAAACTCATAATGCATTGTACATCAGTTTCAGATCATAAAATGATCGACTAAATTCCCTACTGAAACTAATTAACTATGCAAAAAGAGCAATATCCAAGTCAGTAAATCCTCCTGTAAAACCAATTCCATGTAAAAGTTTATCAAATTCCACTAATCCTTCGAAGAACTGTAATTCCTCCCGATAATCCGAATTTCGCTGTGCAGGTAACAGATTAATGCTAACAGAATAAGAGACCTGGTAATGTAGATTGGGCCGCTCCTGGAGTCGCTTGAACTCTTCGGGCCGCTCGAAGTACTTCTCCATCATATCGATGAAGCGATCATTGTCTTCGGCAGGGCATCTCGGATCCTTCACCACTAGGGCTCCGGTCTCCCTCAGCACTCGGCTCACCTCGCCGCACAATTCGGTGAGCGAGGCACCGAGCTGGCCGGCGAGCTCCGCGGGGTCGCCGCTTAGGCGGCCGGTGATTTCCAAGTACGGCGCGAGATCTATCACCGGAATGTCCATCGGACAGCAAAAAGCGATCGGCCGGCGGGACGGGGAGAGAGAGAGAGAGAGATTCTCTGTGTGGGGTAATGGCGGGAGAGGGTTTTCCTGTTAGAATACAAGCAGCGGCGCCACGTCAGCATTACTTGCGTGCTCGACATGGCTGACTTCCATGGACCAGGCGTATGATGAATACTCTACGTGAAGCTTGAGGTCATGTCCTCGAACGCCGTTCATTCGGGGTCCATACACCGGGGTCAGGGAGAAACACCAATTAGTATTTCAGAGTCACAGCCGTGAAATCAATAAGATCTCAAGCAATAATTATACAATTTGCCCCTAAACTGTGCGATTCTCGCAAATCAGTCCTCGAGCTTTATTCCGGCAATTTAGTTGCTTAAAAGAAGTGTAGCACTGTCTTAACGGTCTCGTAATTTTAAGCTACGAATTTTCTTTTATTTACAAAATTTAAATATAAACTTTCAAGAACTTGCCGGACCACGTGAATCCACTGTCTGTATATGGAAAAATCTTAGATGTTCGTTTCTCACAATAATAAGATGAGAAAAATTAATTAAATTATTTTAATTAGTATTAATTATAATATTAGTTTAAATAATTAATACTAACTTACTTATTTATTATATTTTTATCTGCACCTCTTTAAGTTATGTGACGAAGTAAGATCAGTTAAGAATTTATATATACTCCAGTCCGACATGCCAGGTCAGCGAATTCAGCTGACAATCCTCGGGCTGACGTGGCGCCCGACAAACAGAGAAAAAAATTAATTAAAAAAAAAAAAAGGAGGGTGCCGCTTTCCTCTTTCCGACGATCGTCCTGCTGCCGCTCGTCGGAGACGTCTGTCCCCGGAATCCTCTCCCTTCGCCGTCTGCCTGCACCTCGAGCTGTAAGCGTACAGGTGCTTCCCCCCCTCTCTCTGCGGGAAATTAGGTCTATACACATGTCATTCGATAACTGCGGCGATGGTTTTGGTTCCGTAGTAGATCCATTTGCTGCTCTTGTTTATCGCCATGCTACTGGCTTTCTGTGTGGCGACCTTTTCCCACTGGTTTCGGCGGGGCTTGTAGTGTTACTGAACTAATCGGCGTCTCATTTCCGTGCTTGTTTGGATAATCGTATGCTACTGACCGAATTTCAAGTAAAATTATTTTGTAAAAGTTCTCCTTTCTTGCTGATGTTGGAGATCTATGATATGGCATGATATGTCCTTGACTGTACCTTATATTATCTGCTTGCTCTGTATAATCTTGACATCACCGTCGAGTTTTATTGTCATCCTTTCTTCGGGTGCAGGTGGCATAGTCGTTCATGCCTCCACACCTCGCTGATGGTTCTTGGTCAAGTCAGTCCCAAGCTGTAAGTGATAGATCGTCTCATTGTGTTCCTGAATCACTTGATGCACCTGCTCAAGAATTACTAAAGGAAGTATCCAGTAGGATATGCCAAACTAATTTCTCTTCCTATGCCAGTCTCAGTTGTCGCATCTGTCCGATCTTTACCAGATGAAACCAGTAGTGTAAAACATCACAGCCTAGCTAATACACTTTTTCATGGAGCATCTCTTCCTATTCCTGAATCAAATGATGCTTCTGTGCAATCATTACTGTGTGAAACATTCATGTTACTAGACTGAGCAGTATACTGGATACACCATTACCAGTGACCAGACAAAACAGTCGGTGTGAAAGGCCAGATCAGTGCATCTTAGACGATTATATCACGAGCTATGAATGGCAGGGTGCCTCTTCCTACTCCTGGTTCTACTGATGCACATGGTCAAGGATTATCACACGAAGCTCTCAGAAGAAAAGGCCGAACTAGTGCATCCCGGTTTAGTCAATCACGAGCAGTAAATGATGAACCTTCTCCTCCTCTTCCAGAATCAAGCGAAGCACATTTACCATCATTGCCAGTTGAGTTGTGGGTAGAAAAGATCAAGTTAATGCTTCTTAGAGGAGCCAATCACAGTCGTCAGATGTGGAAGCATCTATTCCTATTCCTGAATCAATTGATGCACTTGCCCAAGCATTACAAGATGAGACTCTCAGCAGTGCAGGTATCAAATTGATGAAAAATGTATATTCTATATTTGCAGTAGTTAAGTTTATCCTATTGTTGTTGGAGGAGATTTGACTTCCACAAGAAAGAGAACCTGGGGAAAGGCGCGGAATATCCAACTACTTTTATTGCCAAGAGGTCAAAAGCTTCCATTAGAGTTTAACAATTATGGGCAACCGATTGGTTCACATGCCTCAAAATTTTCAAGCTACCTCAGCAACCTTGTTAGAAACAGTGGCGGCGCACCAATTTCTTTACTTCATTGGGAAAATGTCACAGAAGAAAAAAGGGAAAAAATCTACAATAGCCTCCTGATATCGAGTTATATATATATTAAATGTTGCATTTACTTTTAGTTCGACTTATTGGTAAGATATTTGTAATTTTAACAGTATATTCTTCACTGCTTTCTTCATAGGAAATATTTGAGTTTGAAGAGACTCCACTGGTAAAAGTGAGAATCATGCAGGAAACAGGGAAGAAGCTCAGTGATCACAAGTATCAGTTGAAGCACGAGTACTATGATAAGTATGAGACAACTGAGGAAAGGTTAGAGAATGTCCCTGAAGGCATTTGTAAGGATGACTGAGCAGCATTTGTCTCGTACCATGACGTGGAGGAAAATATGGTATAATGAATTTTATAAAAGTTGCTGGTTAATTGTTTCTGTTCTATATTTTTTACGAATTTCTGTATTAACATTTCAGGGAAAATGTGCTAAAAATAAGTGCAATCATGCAAAGGAAGTAACTGTGCACTATACTGGCACAAAGAGATGCTCAAACCAAAGCACAGGATGGAACAGTTCGATAAAAGTTTCGGTCATGGTCACTTTTACCTGATATCATGTTTATTGTGGTGATTTATTGAATAACTTTATTACTTAGGCTCAAAAAGATCCGGAACATCATGAGCCCGGTCAAATGAAAATGTTCCGTATTGCTTATACAAAAGCTGATCGATGTGTGGGTTCCTCTGCTGCCCAAGAGATCCTGGTATTGAATTGATACATTAAGGGCCAAAGTCTTAAATGTATGTTACGTATATGTGGCTAATTTATTAGAACCTTTTTTGTAGGACAAGTTTGAGAATTTGTCTAATCAATTGGAAGATTCTTCTAGCTCCAAGTGAGACGACGAAATCTATTGTCGGATCATCGGACCAGAGAGGCATGGCAAGGCCCGTGGTTTTGGCCTGGGTCTGTGTTCGGACATGGACCGAGTTGTTCCGAGCTCATGAACCAACTCAGAAAGGCCAACAGCCGGAACGATGAATTGCGATCCTAGAGCAAAGGGCTAGAAAGGAAGTTCGAAGAAGATGGAAGACCAGAAGAAGGCGGTGGAAGAGGATAAAAAGAAGATGGATCTCCAATTTTCCCTCGTGGAAGAATTGAGGGGCAGGCCTCGGTAGGGCGCAGGACGTGGTTTCATAGATTAATATCGGTAAGTGAACCGGTCAACTTCATTTCTAGGGTTGATTTATGCGTGTCGTAACTTAGATCGGCTGTGCTTGTAACTCTGTGTATCTTGAAATGTGTCTTTAAAAGGAATGTCGGGATCGACATTCATAACATGGACCAGCAATGTAAAATATATCCTGCAATGACATTGCCTTTTCTTCCTTGAAAATGTCATAGGCATCCGAGCTTGTTAAAGCACCCGACTGATTGATACTTACCGGGACTACGATGTCTTCCTCATCTTCTAGGGAGTTCATTATTCTCAGAACACTCCAGTTTTCTGCACAGCAGAATGGTGTCTTTCTCCTTATCAAAGCATTCCTTTCTCTAGTACAAAGAAAAGAACCCAACAAACTGTCTTTTTTCCATGACATGTTTCTTCTTCATCAGAACATTCTTTTCTTGCAAAGTTAGTTTCAGTCCACAGGGTACCTGCAGAAACAAAAAGAACTCCGATCCTTCTTATTTTTCGGTTGATCTGATCTCTGTCGGGAATTCTTCTTTGCTTCCCGATTCAGCTTCCGGTTTCTTGCAAGCTTCTGATTCCTCGGGCCTGTGAAGCTTCTCAGCACATGTAACCAAAGCTTCTTTCAGGCATCAATGGAATCCACACCAAGTATCAAAATGTTCCTCCACGGTGCCCTCTATATTCCCGGAAACTCGAACCTTGCTATACCAGGAAACCACTGAAACTAACTGATCCTCCTCCTGTTCTCACTCTTGTGAAAGTAAGCACCTGCTCTCATAGAGCAAGACGTGATCACCCGAACCAGACACTGAATAAACTCCTTCAATCACCAACCTTCCCATCATGCCTCCTGCAACTGATCCCAACAAGTTCAAGGTCAAGGACACGAATCCTGATCTCGGGGAGCAGAGGTGGCCGAACAGTAGGGCCTATGGTGGAAGGGGTTGGATGAGTGGCAGCGACAGGTTCACCAGCACGTACGACCTCGTTGAACAGATGTTCTACCTCTATGTTCGGGTCACAAAGGCTAAGGATCTTCCCCCGAGCTCCATCACGGGGAGCTGCGACCCTTATGTGGAGGTGAAGCTGGGGAACTACAAAGGCCGGACGAGGCACTTCGAGAAGAAGATGAACCCAGAGTGGAACCAAGTCTTTGCCTTCTCCAAGGACCAGATCCAGTCATCGGTCCTCGAGGTATTTGTGAAGGACAAAGAGACAGTAGGGAGGGATGACTATATCGGGAAGGTGGTGTTCGACTTGAACGAAGTCCCGACACGGGTCCCGCCCGATAGCCCATTGGCACCACAATGGTACAGGCTTGAGGACCGGCACGGAGGAGGGAAGGTAAGGGGGGATATAATGCTTGCGGTTTGGTTGGGGACTCAGGCCGATGAGGCCTTCTCCGAGGCTTGGCACTCCAATGCTGCCTCGGTCCATGGAGAAGGAGTCTTCAGTGTGAGATCAAAGGTGTATGTGTCCCCAAAGCTGTGGTACCTCAGAGTGAATGTCATCGAGGCCCAGGATATCGTCCCAAATGACCGGAGCCGACTCCCGGAAGTCTTTGTAAAGGCAGAGGTGGGAAGCCAAGTCATTAGGACCAAGCCTTGTCCTACTCCCACCACACACCCGCAGTGGAACGAGGATCTAGTCTTCGTGGTGGCTGAGCCATTCGAGGAGCAGCTGGTGGTGACAGTCGAGGATCAGGTCCACCCTTCAAGGGACGAGATGCTTGGGAGGATCATCCTCACTCTTGACACATTTGAGAAGAGGCTCGATCACAGGCCGGTCCATTCCCGATGGTTCAACCTCGAGAAGTTCGGGTTCGGGGTCCTGGAGGCTGACCGGAGGAAAGAGCTCAAGTTCTCAAGCAGGATCCACCTGAGAGTTTGCCTGGAGGGAGGATACCATGTTTTAGACGAGTCCACAATGTACACAAGTGATCAAAGGCCAACTGCTAGGCAGCTTTGGAAAGAGCCGGTGGGTATACTAGAGGTCGGGATCCTAGGGGCTCAGAACCTTCTCCCGATGAAGGTGAAGGACGGCCGAGGATTCACTGATGCGTACTGCGTCGCCAAGTATGGCCAAAAGTGGGTCCGGACACGGACCATCCTCGACTCACTGAACCCTAAGTGGAATGAGCAGTACACGTGGGAGGTCTACGATCCCTGCACCGTGATGACCCTTGCAGTGTTTGATAACTGTCACCTGGGTGGCGGTGAGAAGCCCGGGGCCGGAGGGGCAAGAGATTCAAGGATCGGGAAGGTTAGGATCCGCCTGTCGACTCTCGAGGCCAACAGGCTATATACACACTCATACCCGCTTATCGTTCTGCAGCCGAACGGGGTGAAGAAGATGGGCGAACTCCAACTAGCATTCCAGTTCACCACACTGTCCCTGGCAAATATGGTATACGTCTACAGTCACCCTCTGCTCCCAAAGATGCATTATCTGCATCCTTTCACGGTGAACCAGGTGGACAACCTCCGGCACCAGGCTATGAGCATTGTGGCTACCAGGCTCGGGAGGGCCGAGCCGCCCCTCAGGAAGGAGGTGGTGGAGTACATGCTCGATGTGGACTCGCACGTGTGGAGCATGAGGAGGAGCAAAGCAAATTTCTTCCGGATCATATCCCTGATCTCGGGTATCATCTCAATGGGCAAATGGTTCGGGGATGTCTGCAATTGGAGGAACCCCATGACCTCGGTTCTGGTCCATGTGCTCTTCCTGATCCTCATATGGTACCCGGAACTGATACTCCCAACCGTCTGCCTGTACATGTTCCTCATTGGGCTCTGGAACTACCGCTTTCCGACCCAGGCACCCACCCCACATGGACCCGAGGCTCTCTTGGGCAGAGACGGTCCACCCGGACGAGCTTGATGAGGAATTCGACACATTCCCGACTTCCAGGCCACATGACATTGTCCGGATGAGGTACGACCGGCTCAGGAGCGTGGCAGGTCGGATCCAGACTGTGGTCGGCGACATGGCGATACAGGGGGAGAGGTTCCAGTCCCTTCTGATATGGAGGGATCCCAGGGCTACCGGTCTGTTCATAATGTTCTGTCTCTGTGCTGCAGTGGTGCTCTATGTGACCCCGTTTAGGGTGGTGGCTCTCGCGTCGGGGCTGTATTATCTCCGACACCCTCGGTTCCGGAGCAAGCTGCCCTCAGTCCCAAGCAACTTCTTCAAGAGGTTGCCATCCCGAGCCGACAGCTTACTCTGATGACAATTTATCAACCCTTTCGAGCTCCTGAAATTTTCAGCAGTCGATCACATTCCATAATCCCTTTCAACCTCGCACGGTCAATCGATGTTCTTCTACAACTCATTTCCAACAGTCATTTCATCTGCTGTATATTTTTCTACAATCTGCACTGTGATATAACCAATGGGAGATTAAGTCCATGACCCAGTAAGTAGATCTCTTCTGTTACTGATAGAAATTAGACAGGTACCCTCTCAATGGATTGTTTCTTTGTTTCATCCCAATCCCCAGCCCCTTTATCGCGTGATGTGTAAATTGTCAACAAAAATAGTTAAACAGTACTCATCCTTATATATATCATCGACAAACTGAATGTGAAGCCCTTTCCATCTAAAAAAGGTTTATAACAAGCAGCAAAACTGGATAATGTAAGATTGAAGGAATCTCAGGTCATATTATAAGAATTTGAGAGTCGATATTACTCCAACAAAGCATAAGAAAAAAAGGAAAACCCTTGCAGGGTTAGCAAAACAACAAGTATACTGCCCTTTGAGATCCAGAAGTGCAGATACAAGATGAAACAATCCACTGCAGCAAAGCAATCCTAGCACTAGCTTTCGGTCTCTAGAACACGAGTTCGTGGGGTTTCATGTTCGCCTGAGAGAGAATCTGGCGGCCAAGTAGGTTTTCAAATCAGGGACACCTTCAATGGCTTTTATCAATGGGGCATCCACCGATTTCTGATCATCTTTCTTCTCCTGTGGTAGCACATTCTTCTCCTGCATTTGTAAGGAAACAGAATGCAGAAATTTAGAGCATGATAATTGAGGAAAAGAGTAACAAAATGAAGGAAAAGTGTAGGGTCATAACTCCCACCTCTTTCTCGGCCTCGAAGAACTCGCCCTCTCCCTTATTCTTCTTCTTCTTCTCAGCTTTCTTACCAAAGTACTTGTCATCAAACTTTTCAACATTAACCCCGGAGATGTCAACCTTTGTGGAGGTTGCGATCACATACGACTGATTCACCCTTCTGAGAGGAACACCATTAATCTTGAAGGGGCCTGCAATTGCATTTTTCAGGAGTAACAGAAACTAATTACTAACCATTGTGAAACACAGGCATTGATACTAGGATTTAATACAAATTTTTAAACTTATCCATGATACAAATACACGTGCACACACATATATATGATTATTAAGTTACAGTTCTTCCAAATGCCGAAACCAGAACTACTTGATCGCGAAGACCTTTGAAAATCATCAACATTCAGAGACGGACTCGAAAACAAGAGTGATATGGCACAAATCGGAAAGACATTGCAAGTCTTAAGCAGATTATAATGAGCCCGCTAATTAAACCCACAGCTTATTGCTGGTTTGGGATCTAAACCATTATCTTCGCAGAACGATAACACGTGCAAAGATTCCAACTTCCGAGTAAATGAACGAAAAGGATCTCACCAGTTATCAGAAGCAATCCAGAAGGAAGCTGCTTCAAGAACACAACCCTCTTTCCCTTGAACCTCCCAGTAAGGATAATCAACACCGTACCTGGTGTAATGCTAGCCCTAATTGACGAGAAAAAGAGAAATGATTCAAATGAACGTCGACACTAATCAAACACCAACATTTGGCTAACCAATACTACAGCCAGCTAAGCAGGACAACGGCAGATTTTGCACGGCTACATAAAAATTCAATTTTTACACTTAAATTGAAGCTTGGTACTCTAAAATCAGCATAAAAGCAAACAGAGACAGGGCATTTCACCGCTTTTAAGTGAAAGTAATCAATCTAACGAGACCAAAAATATGGGTAACCTGAGCTTGGTTGGCCGGGGCTTGCGCTTGTTAACAAGGGGCTTCTTCATGTCATCCGCCGGGTAAAACTTCGGCGGCTTCTCGGCGGCGGCGGTAGGCTTCGGCTTCGGGTCGTGGCGCGGGAACTGGCCACCGTGCTTGGCCTTGATGGCCCAGAGACCCCTTTTGTGGTACATTTTCGACCTAGAGTACTTGCCGATCCCTCGGATCAGCTCCGGGTTCCTGCTCACCTTCGGTGTCTTCGGCGCCATTGCTGCTGAAACCCCTTCGCTTCCCTCTTCTCAAACAAGCGGCCGGTAAAGCAGGCAGCAGCATATATGTATAAACCCTAGTCCCAGAGAGATGGAAAACCCTAGCTGCGTCACTGTAATTGGGCCGTGGGCTCTGATAATTGGGCTCCATTGGGCCGGAATAAATTAATAAGATAAAATATTAAATAGCGTCTTTTTTGTTTCGCGGAAAATATTGTCTCAGTAATTTCCACTTTTTTCGATGGAAAAAAAATATGTTGTCGGGCAACAGTTAATAACTTCAACTTTTGAATGGAAATTGATTCAGTTTTTTTAGGATCGGATGAATATTTTACACGGTTACAAAAACATTTATCATTATATCGAGGCTCGGGGAAAATACCATGTTTGTGATCAGTTACACAACTCGAGAATGGAAGAGAAAAAGCTAGTTTTACAATCAGTTGTCCCCTAGCTCAAGTACGGAGAAAAATACCCAATTCAAGATTAGTTATTGGTAAGTGGGTGTACGAGATACTTGTTAACCCATAAACATGTTGCCACGCGAATGGATTAAAACCCGGTTTATAAGATAACAGAGTATTACCACCTAATGGCTCAAAAACTCATTCTTTCATGAGTTCCGCATATATATATATATATATATATTTACTATTCCATGTGAGATTCTGTTTGGATTTGATGTGTGCTGGCAGCCCGCAGAGGGCACAGTAAACTACTAAGGTTCCATGGAAAGAAGGCCAACTTTCAGCATGGATCTCAATACAGGTATCATCTTCTATGCCGAAACTGAAAAGAAGAAGAAAGTTCACTTCACGTATTAGCCTGCGAACGACTCTCAATACCGTTATAGATACTCTACATCGAAACAATCGGCACTACTTAAATAAAGAATGAAAAAATTCGATATCGTGCTATGTGCTGTTCCGCAAGTCCGTGGCAGCAACGAGATCTCGCTGCAGTCGCTTCAGGAATGCTGTGCAGGACCAGGCTTTTTCCAGGACCTGTTGGGAAATCGTATCTGGTGTCATGTCCCGGATCTTGATGGGTCGATTTCCTTTTTCCTTTTCTGGGAACCCTGCTGGAAGCTGCGATCAGGAGGAAGAGCGTTCGGTTCCTGAACTGTTGCACATGCACTCGGGTATCGGGAACTTGGTGACATCCCTTCCGAGCTTACCAATCTTGAGATCGGGCTGTCCCAGGGAATCTCGGTGCAGGTCCTGCATGATCCGGTCGAACTCCGGCTCAGGAAGAGAGGTGTTCAGGAAGTAGCGCAGCATGTGCCTCTTGTTCGGTGTTATGTACTTCTTGTGCCCCGCGTACGCCCTCTGCCCCTGTTTTCCATGAAAATATGCTCGTACTTCAGTACACCGTTCCAGTTACTTGTTCGGGATGTCTTATCCGATCGAGTTAGAACCCGAGTCCGGGACAATTACCTGAAGGGCGTGGCCCATGTTTCCACCATGGGAGGGCATGAAGACATCGCTCTTCTCGCAGATGATGTAGTCAATCGCCGCCATGACCGAGGCTCGGCGCGAAAACGGTTCCAGTTCGCCGGGCAGTGCAATATCTTCCTTGTTGAAGAAATTCGGGAACTCTCTGATGAGAGGTTGCAGTGCTTCTCTCCCTCCCAGCGGGTGCCCTCCTGCCCAGTATATCCTTGCATCCTTTGGAGCCCCAAGAGCCTTCAGCAACCTGAATATCCGACATCGAATACAAACACATTCAGAGCCATGGGAGGAGATGATTGGGTAGGATCTGCGGGCTGTTTCTGGAAAACTGGATCTCTAGTCTATTCCATGTTTTCTCCTCCATACAAAGTAAGTTAGGAAATGGAAGACGGTTTGGAAACTGTTGCTCTTCCAAACAACCATAGTGAGGAGATGTTTTCCATGTCTGGAAACAGAAAACTGGAGCAGTTTTCCACAGCCAAGAGGAGAAAAGTTCCCAGGGATCAACCATCTCACCTTGTGACCTCCAGAGCGTTCAGGGGGCACAGGCCGGCAAGCTTCCGGTCACGGTAGGTCATTTTGGACCGGGCGGTGAGGAGCTCCGGGTGCCGCTGCCTCTCGATGTTTATCAGCTCGTCGTACTCCGGGCTCAGCCCGGGAAGGCAACCGGTCCTCACCCATACGTCCTTCTCCATCCGCAGGTGCAGGGCCAGGTACGGTCCCCTGCTCCGCATCCGATCTGCAAGCCGGTCCCCGAACTCCTGAATTCCGGGAGCAAACCTCAGCGCCTGGAAAGCAACCTGAAGAGGAAAACGAGCTCTGACTGTTCCGGCTATGGAAGGTGAAACTTGTGATCTGCTTAGGGAATCGCCGGCCCTGCGTATCTGGGCTATCCGTATCAAGTTTAAGGTGTACCTTGCATCGGAGCTTCTGGAGATCGGAAGGAAGATCCTTGGACAGCCTCGAATCCAGGCCCCTCAGAAGCAGCACCCCGACTCTCTCCAACTGCGATTGCACAGAGACAAGGATGATGAACCAGAGTCAATAGCAAGGAAATAAGTAAGATGTATTCGAGGACCGGCCGTTCGGTTCAAGGGATCGAAATGGAATTCCATACAAACCGAAAGATCATGGAATTTACAAGAAGACGGTATTCATCTATGGTGATCTTTTGTTTCTTTGACTCTCAGAAATCTTTGTCAACCATGAAAGTTTAGATATTAACTATGTGACTCTGGCCAATGAACCGATGTGGACGGCTCTTCGGCTGATCGATCCTAATATGGAAGCTTAATGTTCACTTTATATAATCAGATTTATGGAGTCGGCGTCGTTCGTTGACCAGGACATAGAGGTCATGGATTGGATACTCGTTACCTTCTAGACATCTTTACAAGTTTAAATTTGCAGGTGGGTATTTACTGGATCGGTGTTGATTCGTACCTTTCTAAGGTAGCGAGCCCGAATCCAGTCGGGGGAGATATGAGCTGGAGTGATGTTATCGACCAGCGGCCTTGTCCTCAGGTGTTTGGACGGCAGGGACGAAACCACCCTCACATCATCGGCCAATGTCTTCTTGAATTGCTCCAAATCGAATATGTCAGAGAACTCACTGCAAGGAAGAAGAAGTCAACCTTCAGCCAACCCTTGGAGAATCGCTGCGAACATCGACAATCTCATTCGAGAATCTCGAAGTTCATTAACATTACGATCTTGTCCTACTGAACCGGAACGGTTTTGTCCATTAAAAGGGCTCGAGAAAGGCGAAATGCCAACCCAATCGGCGGCATAGTTGGTTATGGCTTAAGGAAATCTCTGAAGTTTCTGGCTTAAGTAATGGATCATGGAAGATGTTGACCCAAAGGGAAAACACTTCACCTTTACGGCTTCATAAATGATGACTCAGTAAGACTTCAAAAGATCTCGACAATCTTACAGAATAATCCCTAGAAAAAGTTGCCTGCCCTGGAAGGACTGAAATGCCGGGGACCCGACTTAACCGGGTTTCCGTTAAACCGACTCAATAAATCGAGATTGATCAATGCATACTTCGATCGTGTTTATAGTTGCATTCCGAGGACCTGTCAACTTAGCCTTAAATAGGGTTGTTTTCATCACCTTTCGTCGCCCCAAATGAGGTTGACTTGCAGAATGGGCACGACGAGGGCGGCCCCGAGGATCCGGGCAATCACGACTGCATCGACGATCTGATTCCTCTGCTGGTTCAGCCCGCCGGCGGCCACCACCATCAGGTACTTCCTCCGGTCCTTCATGATCGTCCCGGTGTCTCTCCTGTACTCCTCGCCGAAATCCAAGCAACTCCGGTAGCCCATCCCGTCAGGCTGCTTCCAGAACTCGTCACCCGAGCCTCCATCATCGCCATCGCCAGACCGTGTCTGCAGCATTGAGAATTCATGTGAAGCCTGTGCCTGTAACGTAGTGGCAACGCCATTGAAGCTCCGTTCAAGGTCCCGTTTCTCGTGATCGGTCGCCGAAGTGCCGAACCCGTCCCCAGGGAATTCACTGGTGGCCCGTGCCAGCGACTGCCTGCGAATGCCTATGAGTTTGGCGCTTTGTTGACCTTTTCCGGATCGCCATCGAGGACCTTTGACTCCATACGTTTCCGCGTTACGGAGAATCCATGTGAGGCCAGTGCCAGTTCCTGGGGATCGACACCGCCTCGCTTGGAGAAGTCAAGCGGGACCAGTGCCTGCATCCGGGACCGGGTCGCGGTGGCACAGGGATAAGAGGGAGGCTCGAGGTTGTGCCCGAGCCTGAGCATGCCGAAGAGCCCGATGAGGAAGAGGGCGAGGAACCATAGCAGGGGAGAGGCCGGGGATAGCCTGCAGGCTAGGATCCGATTCGAGGACTTCGAGGAGAGCTTCTTCGGAGAAGTGAGGAGGGACTGGATGGAGGATGAGGACAGGGTGTTGACGGTGTGTGATGGGACTGAGATGTAAGAGAGCTTCTTCTTCCCCCTGCTCATTGTCGCTCTGCAGCGACTGAGAAAACAGAGTGCTCTGTTCTCGGAAGACAGAGAACAGGGCAGGGGATGGGCGGAGCGGATGGGTGGTTGTGAGGAGGATTTCAATGTAAGGGGCGGTTGGTGATCGTACTTAGCGGGACTTCTTTATTCCTAATCATACAAACCCCATCAAATTGCCCAACTACTGGAACTGAGACAAAAAGAGAAGTAGTCAAGCGGTAGGGATGACTGGGTCCGGGAACTTGTATCTTTTCATGGTAACGGAACCTTGGCGGCATCCGAACATTCTCATATATAAGACCGGTTCCTGAATTTTGAATGTGAATATTAGTCTATTGAATCTTAGAACCGGACCACACTCAGAAACGGTAAGATGCCACGGATTTTAAGCACATTGTTATAACTTATTTATTATTTATTCTTTTACTTATATAATATGAATTATTTCAATATTTTTCAAAATGATTGATATTTCTTATCATAGTCAAACACGTGTAATTTTAATTATGTTTGGTCAGTACATTTTATTACTAATTTTAAGTCATAATGATAATACAAGTATGAAAAAATTCATCAAATATGCACAGATTTCATGACAGATGAAAGTCCATTGAGTTATGAATACAACAGTTTAAATAATTTATGAATCGGAGTTCAAACGAGAAAGTTATGAATGAATCGGTTAACATGTTCCGATTCTGATTCTGGGTACCTTGCGTTTATGATTCAGAACCAACTGATTCCTTGATTCATTACCCGTAACATACCTAATATGCTAACTTTCTACTAGTCTCGGATCTATCATGTACTGTGTCCCCATTAAATTATTCAACTCGGAGCAAATTTATGTTAATTATTTAATTAATTACTTTAATTATTATTAATCAAAATAATTTAATTAATTTTAATTTATCACGTCAATGTAAGGTAGCACTCTAAGAGTTTTTTTTATCCACTTTCCCTATAATATATACTTAGTTAGCAAGCCAACATCAAAATTTCCCACGACTGTAATTGGTTCACACATTTCAAGTTCCACCGCATTAGCCACCTGGCATAAAGCACTAACTGATGCCACGTGTGTCCTGCTGATTTCCTCCCCCATTTAAGAATTTTTGTTTTTTTTTTGGTGCATAAAAGATACACACGCCCCTTAAAAGATTAGAAGAAATGAGAGATAAAAGAAATACCGAAAGTTTTACCGGTGAGATCAGACTTATGATCTTTATATCATAGGATGATAGTAGTATCGATTATACCAAGTTCTATTTCCCGAAATTCTTGTTAATTTCTAATGCTCCTTTTTCATCAGTAATAACGAGGGGCTCTCGGCCAATAGATTTAATCGCTTAAAAGAGAAGTGGACAATTGATTAGTAGATTCAAGAACAAGAAAACGAACATATAATTTGATATATATGTGTGTGAGACAATTCAGTTATTAGACCGCTCAACAGTTCGATCTGACAGTTTACAAACAAAGATTTAATCTTTTTTTTTAAAAAACTAGCGAGTCGTAATAATTTTTTCGACCGGTTTGACCTTTTAGCAACGGGATAATATAATTTTTCACGAATGCATAGCCGTAAATACCGAATGACAGCCAAAATATCGACACGTGTAACATTTAACAAGGTTGTTGATTGACATTCATGTAAATGGTCATAACTGCCAGGTAACTTCAAAATGAAAAACAAGCTCATAATCGATGCAAGCTGGATGAGGTAGTAAAATACCTATTCCCCTTAAGTAAGATCTCGGTTCGAGTCGTGTATACGGAGAAAATTTATGTTGTGGGAATTTTACACCTTATCGAACCGACTCGGCTCGAACCCGAATCAGTCTAAATCCATTGAACTTTTGGATATCATGTGATATACATCGAAGAGAACAGCTCAGAACGAAAGTGTGTTTGGTACTGCAAAATCACTTTTAATTTGAATTAAGAGATTCAGGATTCGATTCATAACGGTTTAACTTCCCGTACCGGTTCAATCACTTTTCCGTTAAACTCTTTTTCAGACTTACGAACATTCTCTGTAATCTGTAATCGAGCAAATGGGATTGGATCGTAGTGATTTATCATGATGATTGCCTTCCCACTATCATCAAACCCATACTTGACGTTGTAGTAGAATGAAATGCAGACAAGGGGAAGTGAAACATCAATTTCACAATGATTAATGATCGGTCCCCAAAGTTCCCCGAATCAGTGAATCTTAAGCAAGAGTCGATTTTTAGCCTATCTCGGGTTCGGATTTGTTAGAGATGTCTCGAATTTTTTTTAAAAAATAATGTAACCCGATATAAAACCTGAACCCAATTAGAATTTTGTGTGACTCGAATTGTGAATACTGTATAAATATGTGACGGACACTGATTTGAGAGCAAAATGGCTCTTCATTGTATTTTGTAGCTATGATTCGGTTTTGACCTGTACTCTGTCGTTATTTGCTGCTCATAGTGAAGATCGCCGCTCCTTCTTTGGCTGCGGAAGTACGGACGACGCTCCGCTATCTCAAACCGTGTATATCGGGTGATCGCTTCCCTTCTCCTTTCTCCTGTATACTTCATCTTACTCAACTGATTCTCGATAGGATCCATAACAGTTTACTCAATCGAATTGCGGTCAGTCGGTCGGTCTACCTGCACCTCCCCCGACACCATCGACGGTTCGATTGTGCCGTAAGCTTGATGTGACATGAGTAGAATAATTGGTAATCGTAATCAAAGACAACGTAAATTAACCATGAAGCTTTGAGTCCGTCACCTGTTTGATGATTTTGAGGGTTATTTTTCCCAAGGAAGAGAATTTCGAAAAAATCAACGCCTTTTCCTACTTCATACTTTCTCTTTGAGTGTTTCTAAAGCCAAAACCAAAAATAAATAATAATAATAATAATAATAATAATAATAAATAAATAAATAAATAAATAAATAAATAATTTTTCATGAGCCTCCTTCATGTATATATATGCCGAGTAAATTCTTCAAAAATAGTTATTAAAAAATGTAAAGGAATATATTCAATTCAGGGGGAAATATTTAATAAAATTATCTATATTTATCTATTACTATTATGTACAAGCGTCCGGAAATTTTTTTTAAAATTTTTTAATTTTCATATTTCCCTCAATCAAATTTACTTATTAAAATTTTATGACGTGCATCTAATTTACAGATCATGAGTAAAGTAATAGTTTCTTTTGTTTTTCTCTCACTTCATGTCTATAATCTTAACGGTAAAAATCTTTAGCTGACTGCTCGGGTTCTCCTGTTTTACTTTATATCCTTCTATGTACGATTTTAACATTAAAAATCTCACATCTCTTAACCAACGATTTGAAATTGTAAAATTAAAAACGTAAAATTCTAATGACAACTTACGACACTCTACTTACCACTAGCGTTTACGAATTTTAAATGAATTGAATTGAAATAAGTTATAAATAAATTATATAATTCCACGAATTCATACAAGAATTTCACATTCGTTTATTTTTATTTTTTTTCGTGCGTAGCACGGATCAGCATGTAGTATATAAATAAGCGATCCCACATCACGCAAGTGAATTCTTAATTAGAATTATGCGAAGTTTTTCGATCTATTCGCGCTTACTAGTATATGCTCGGGTTAAGTCGGTCATTTTTTTTTTTGCTTGAAGGGTTAGGTCGATCATTAAAAAATAAAATTACAACTATTCCAATTACGAATTTTCTTTATCCACGAATTTCAAACTCGAAATTTTAATTAAGAAAAAATATACCGAAATAGTGAATGTTTCTCTTATGAGTATGTGTTCCCCCGAATGTTCCTTCCCTTTACACTTCAAAATTTAATTAAGGCGTGGGAGAAAGCAAGCAATTGACAGCTCACATCCCACGTACATGCGAAGGTCAAACCATTTGCTCGTATTTCATTTTCTCATATTGTTTACTAAATTAAATTTAATTAAAAATCACCCCTCGACTTAAATGTGGATAATATTATTAGTCAGCTCCCACTTCCTTCTTGGAAAATAATAATAATAATAATAATAATAATTATTATTATTATTATTAAAGCAGATAAAAAATGGGAATAGATAATGTCAAAACAGAGAATTTGTTTGTTAATTTTTAAAATAGAATTATTGAAATGAATGTTGGAATGTCGTGCGTTCATTAAATAATGAGATAATTAATTGCATTATTTTGATTAATTTAAAGTCCGGTCCACGTGTTTGCAATGTATTCGTGCGAAGCTGTTTGATTTTTGGGTGGAAGCGAACCCTCCGATGGCAAGTCAGCGTCATCGGCTCAAGTTCGGGTGCATGCGAGGAGCGTATACGTAAAAGATTAAAAATCGAGAAAGTCGACCGAAACTGACTCGAAGAATCCGGTTTTATGGGTCCTTAAATGAAATTTGGGTGATTTTCAAGGTATAGAAAAAAAAAAACTACTCCAGAAATTCGGGTCTTGACTCGAAAAAATTCGACGAGATCCGCAACCAACTGATTCATGAAAAAAATTTTCATATTTAATAATTCATATTGTTGTTAAATTTTAATAATAAAAAAGTATTTTTGAATCTGTAGTCTTAATTTAATATATTATTATTTATTATAGTAAATTTTATTTCTTTATTTTTCATCTAATTTATTATTATATTGAAAGTTGAGGACCCAAAAAGCAGCACCATTAATAATTTTTTTTATTATTCTAAATATTTCTCGTTATAAATTTTAATGTTTAAAAAATTGATTCGAAAAAAATCAGGCCCGATAATTTAAACAAAGAAATCACCCACACCGAACCGTTTTCGCCCCTACCTGGATGGAATCTTATCCATATATTACAGACGCATGAGAGTGAATTTCGATTTCTGGCGAATTTTAATTTTTAAAAAAAAACTGAGAGAGGAGTAATTAAATTAATTATATGATTGGGAAATAAATAAATACAACTTGAAGGTTCCACGAGGTGACAACAGCAAGGGATTATGGTATTGAGGGACCCAATAGAGCTGTGCTTGTCACTAATTCAACAACCTCCATTTTTAAATTACGGCATGCATACCTTTTTTATTTTAATTGTAACCACTTTTAATTAACTTAAATATTTTAATAATTAATAATATTAAAATTGCATTTCGATCGCCAACATACTTGCTTCCTTCGTCACCCTTTCCCCTAAAATAAAATCTCGAAACTCAACTCTCGTGGGTTGAAAACATTCGTGCTCAGGAGAGTTTTATCGATCGGTGGACTGACCGAAGAAATCCGTCGATCGATAATGCAGAACTGAAGAAATCTAAAAAAAAAAACAGAAAACGATGTTGATTGCTATACTCCACACCAACCAAAATCTTTTTCTTTTTCTTTTTCTTTTTCTTTTTTTCTTTTCTCATCATGAGTCATATAATTCCACAAATCTTAGGTAAGGGGTAGGTGTCCTGCTCTGTCTTACTAGTTGGCCTCCTCCAATTATTATTCACTCATATTTCTTCTTGCTCTCTTCAAGCTTTGGCCATTAAATTGAAAATATTATTAATATTGATTTCCCCCTAATAAAATTAATAATTAGCTCTCATCACAATTAAATTACATTAACTGTGAAAGTAAAAGATTAACCATCTTTTTCAATAAAAAATTTATTTACAGTAGAAAAAATATTGTTCGATTATCACTTGTAGGAATACTTGTCGTAAATTATTCGCCGCTTCCTCCCATCACCATTCAGACCCATAAACTCCCATGTAACTGCGATATATATATAATATATATATATGCCCACAGGGCACAGTTCCACTGGTGGGGAACTTGGAAGAGGTCTTAGGTTCAAACCTCAAGAGGGGCGTTCCCTCGTGGGTGGGGGCTTTCAGCCCTTTTGAGTCAGTTCAGGTTTGCTTGATTTACCCGATACACGTGATTTGCGGGCTATTATGTGTACCCTGAGGATGAGTTGTCGCAACCACCACTAGTCGGGCCCGGAAGGTGCTCGAATACATTGGTTAAAAAAAATTATAATATATATATTGTGATTTTTTTATTTTAAAAATTGATTTAATTTAGTTAATCTGGGACATGTGGACAATACGAAGATGTGATGGGCCAACGAAAAATTTTCCAATAAGCTCGAAGACATTGACAAATTTCTACTTTTTTTTTGTCAAGACTAACTTGCTAAAGGGGTGAGCAGTCACCATTAGAAAAGTCGAAACTATTGCGTCTGTCGATATCGCCTGACGAGTGAAAGCTGCGACGATTGTTCCGGTCGGTAACTTAATCCCGATGTCCACGCTAACGTGTCGTCCTCCCTCTCTAAATCCCTACTCGACACCAATTCAATGGAAGTGTGGAACTAAGGGTGTAAACAGGCTATCCGGACTTTAAAAAAAAAAAATATCGGGTCCCGATTATTTTTGGTCCAATTTTATCAAGTTAAAAAACCATACCGAGAATCATTTAAGGGTTATGAGAACCACCCACTTCGGATTTTGTTTTTTCGGGTTTCAACTTATATTATAATAATATATCAAATACAAAAATAATAAAATGAAATTCATTATAATAAATGAGAAACATTAATTATAAATATTTTAGTGTATTAAGAAGATAAAATACATAGATATGAATCAAGATTAAAGTTTAAAAATATCAAATATATTATTTGTATTGTCAAAATCTAATAATAAAATAATTTATTACATATAATATAAATTTAACATAATTTCCTGGTCGGTTTCGGGCCCCGTCGAATTTTTCGGGTCGGGGCCCGAATTTTCCGGTCCGATTTTTTCCACATTAAAAATCGCTTTAAATTTATCTCGGGACTTGTAAACCCAGTTTTTAACTTACAGGCTTATGTGGAACTAATGGGGGAGATTAGTTGAGCGGAGGCCATGGGAAGAGTGGGCAGTTCAACAAAGATGGATTTGATGGAGACGTTGGAACAGAAGGAGAGGGATGATTGTTTAACTCCAAATAAATAAAAAATTTACGTAATATTAGCAAAAATAAATTAAATATAATTTTATTTATGAGTTTAATTCAACACATTCGGTAAAGACGTACAGACCTTTTTTTTTCCCCCAACTGCGTCACCTGTTAAGTAAAAATTCAAAGGACGCCTAATCAATACACGTTTCTGTGGACCAATTTACGGATGGATAAAACTCTCGTAATCGTGGATTTTTTTTAATTTACCGGACTCAGATCCGGTGTTATTATTGAGAAGAAGAGGCACCGAGCCATCTCAATAAACCAGTTGAATTTGTTGCGAGCGGACTGCCGACGTGCCTCTAATTGAACCACAGTGAGATTGTCGAGTTTACCGGACTTATATCTGATACTGCGAGATCAAGGGGCTCGGATATTACTATTAGGCTTGAGGGTAAACCTGTTGCTCATGAGATTTGACAAATCCATGGTGTTGAAATGGACAGTTAAGACAAGCACATCGCACCTTTTTTTTTTGTTTTTTATTTTACGATGTGGAGAAGAAAAAATGGACGTGCTAACAACCTTAACTATATAACCGATGTTTTTATAAATATGTTAATTTTTCATATTTTAAATTATATTTATGTAACATTTATGAATTTTTTTATAAATCGGGTCAACGTGTGCGGGTCGGGCACCAGACGACCCCTCGAGTGTGCAGGGCTGGGCCGGGTCTCCAAATCCGCAGCCCGCCCGGAACTTAAGTTCAAAACCATCTCAGCCCAGCCCATTGCTCCTCGGCCCAATCACCTCTCCACCGTCTCTTCTCATCAATTTCCATCTGCGGAAGTTTCACAATTTTTCGCTTTCAGGGTATGTTTGGATTGAGGGGTGGGAAGGGTTATGGAGGGAAGGGTTATGGAAGGGTAAACGTAACTCTTGTTTGGGTAAGAGGGGGTTATAGAGGTGCAAGTTCAATTCTTATTTGGAAAATTAAAATAAGAGAGTTATAGAAGTTTATGGAGGACTAACCCTCCTCCAAGCCAATATTTCAAACCCAAATTGGAGGGTTATCTCAACTGTTAATAACCTCCGTAACCTTCACCTCCAAAAACCTCCATAACCTTCACCTCCATAAACCTTATCATCCCTCAATCCAAGCAAACCCTTATGACATGTTTGGTTTATAGGAATAAGATGAAGAATAGCTATTCTTCATCCTATTCTAGTGAACCAAATAATGTTCAACTTTTCGGATAAGGAATAGACAGGGAATAAATAACATCTTCCAACCATGGAGAATAGGTATTCTCACCAGGGATAGCACATGAAATGTTAAGAATGCCCTTTGTTTTTTAATTATTTACAGTCATACCATTCCCCTTCCCCAACCCAACCCGGTGCCAGCCCAGTCTTGGCAACCAGCACCGCTAGCGGCGACCCATCAACCCTCCACCACTGTCGACGACTTCCTCGCGACTCTGCCGAGGTATCTCGAGCCCACATCTCCCGAAGCCTCTGCAATGCCATCCGACCCATGGGTTCGATTCTCGAGTTTGGTCGAGCCTCCTTGTGAGGTCTTGAGCCCGGGGCTCTAGGAGGTCGAACTAGTAGAGAGAGAAACCTCCCTCTCTCTCTATCGGTTTGACATTGGGGCTCGAGTGCCACAGTGGGGCTCGACGGCTGCTCGAGGACAGGGGCTCCACGAGGCTCGGCAGTGGCTCCTTGTTCGCATTTCTGGGGAGTGGGGTGGGCTTGGGGAAGATGAACAGTGCCGGGTGGCACTGTTCATGATTGACCTTTTTTTTTTAATAACGAAGGGTAATTATATCTTTTTATTTTTAAATACCATATTCTTTATTCCTATATTCCATCCAACTAAACAAACTGTTTTTATTTCTCATTTAACTCTATTCCTTACATTATTTCTTATCTTTATCTATTCTATTCCCTTTCTATTCTAAACCAGCGAAACAAACGCTCGATTAGTTTGCATAGCGTAATATTACTAGCTTGCCGAAGCGCAGTTCAAAGACCAATCTGTTACCAGCTCGAGACTTTTACAGTGTTTGGATTCGAAGGGATTCCGAGACGGAGTAACCATTAGGCAAATCACAGGATTTCAGTGAAGTTTCACAATTTTTCAGGGCATGAGACGGCGATTTCCCGCCTGTCAATCGGCGGGAAGGGAAGATTGAGGGCGAGAGAGAGAGAGAGAGAGAGCTGAGCAACGAAGAGACGGAGAGTGAGGGAGAGCTGATTGGACCTTGAAATCAGCTATCTGGAACGCCAGTCGGGTGTCGTTGGAGCGCACGATCATCCCTGCGTGAGTCGCCGTCGCCGGTTGCAGCAGTGGTAATCCTCAGTGCTTTTAGCTATTGCTGAAGATCCACTTGTTGGCTGGCCCCTTATTCTAGAAGATTGTTCCTCGTAACGATTGTAGGCGAATAGTTAGAATCTTGTGCACGGGAGAGGAGCTGGGTGTTCGTGCTTTAAGGTTAACCCATGATGATGTCGTTCTTCATATTTTCGTAACCTTGTCGGTTATGATGTGAGATTGCTGGGTCCTGCATTGAAGAGGAAAAGCTCGAAACTTGCTCTAGAAATTCGATTTGGATTTGAAGCTACTTGGAACTCCTTGGAGGGTCTTGTTTCTCTGCAAGAAAAACGTCATCTTTCCTATCGGAAAATTTATCTTCATTTCACTTCATTTTCAGTTCCCTGAGTCGCTGTGGCCAATTAGTTTGGATTGAGTGTTGCCTGTTTCCCCACATTTTTCATTTCCAAAGAAAATGTGATGAAAAACCTGAAAAGGTATTAAAGATACAATTTTTTTTCTTCTGATTTCAGTTAAGTGCGAATAATTTGAATGACGGCTCGAGTGGATGCGTTTTTTTCCTGGAAAATGCATCTGGGCTCCCGTAATCATTCTTCAACAGTTTTCTTTTCAAGTGAAATTGGAAGAGTGGAACAGTTTCATAGAAATAATATACCAAACACACTGGTTTCTTTGTCTTTGATTCTCACTTGATGGTTTCTGACTTTTGTGGATATCTATACTTTCCAATGGTTTGTCCTAACTCCTAACTGCATTATTTTGCCGTTATTTGTGGTGGCTCCCCTGACCTGGCATAATACTAGGCCTTTCACTCTCTTATTGGTTTGTAACTCTAGGTGGTGGTGCTGACTAGGTACCACTAATCAACTGAAAACTTTCTCAATTGACTTCCTGTTCTCGGAGGCTGCAATTAGTGCTCTCTACTTTCTTCGTACCCACAATGCATGTCTTTCGATTGGATTTCTGGTTGGTGATTAAAATTCTGAAAGAAAAACAAATGCTTTTAGCTGTCTGGGAAACTCAGCAGTAAAGTGATTAAACAAAAGCAAATCAGCTCGTTCTTTACAATATGAGCACTGTGTCAGTTCCTAAAATAAAATTGGAGAGAATTCATGGAGGAGAGAAAAAGAACATATATTCATCAGCTGAGGATTCTGAGTGGCTCTTTCAAACCATTTGCAGGCAGCTGAACTTTCGTTCACCATTTACTTACTACATCTCACATGCGAGTTCAAAGTTGGAGCTCCATAAAACGTTCCAATCCTCTGTGTCTTCATTTGACTGCATAGCTCCTCGATCGAGGGAAGAGGGGTTTTTCATTCCCAATTAACTCCTCTGCTGCAAACTTCTGGGTTTCCTCAGCTTCTCATCTGGGCACAGATCGGTCGTGGAGTGAATGTTGGGAGAATCCAATTTCCAGGAAGTTTCTTCTATTTGATAACCCCGAAAAACTGCCATCTGCACAAGTGATGGAGGTGATCTCGGCTCAGTAACTTGAGTCTCCATCTTTTGGGCACTCTAGAGTTAGTTACAGGAGATCAGTTTCCTTAAAGTTCGCGTATTTTGTGGTTTCCTTCTATTGCTTTGCTTCCAGCATCGGAGCTAGGCATTATACTCATAATAGAGGGAAAAGTAAGGCTTCTTGTCAGTAAGGTGTCCGTTTGGAGGCCTCTCATCACTATTCTCAATTTTCTCTGTCTCTGTTGCTGCTTTTCATTATTCAGCATTAGAAGTTTCGAGAAATTATATTTTATCTAACTTCTCGTACATGCTTGTATGCTGATAGATAAATCTGTTGCTTTATTGGTTAGAGAAGTCGAGTGAAGAGGTGTTTTTGTGGCTGTTCTATTGTGGATATGGAACTGTTTTAACTTTTTAGAGTACATAATTTGTTATTGAGGATCTCAGTTAATTGGCCTTTCAATCTGCAGACGGTTTCTGAGAAACTGAAACCTTTTGGTTGGTCTCTTTTCCTATGGAGGAGGGAGGAGAGAAAGGGGAAGTTCAGGTGACTGCCTCTGTCACCATAGATGAGCAAGGTTACTTAAATCAAGTGGGAGAAGATGGTGGTGGAGAAGAACAAGAAGAAGAGGAAAAGGAAGAGGATGAGGAGGAAGGTGAGGAAGAAGATGAAGATTATGCTTTCAGATTTGAGAGCGGGATGAATCCCCTGGATTTCACACATGAAGATGCTGGTGGTCTCCAACCTTACCAGCGATTTGAGCGTCTTGAGTATGAAGCTTTGGCTGAGAAAAAGAGAAAAGCGCTTGCTGATCACCATGGAAGTAAGTATGATTATTTATTCCTGCTGCGAAATTTCGTATGCTGTATAGATATTGTGCTTGGTTTATGGATTTCAATTCAATTTATATTTCCAAGCACAGATGAAGGGTCTTCAAAGAAGGCGAGGCTAGAGGATGTTTCTGGTGCAACAATGGAGGAGATCATGGAAGCAATGATTTATGGTGGAGTGCGTAAAAGATCTCGAAAGGTATATCTCTCGGTGAATCCAACAATCATCATCTCAAAGTCAGATATTATAGATTAGAGGGAATCTGCTTGCATGGCTTATTTTTTTGTTAATTTTACATCTGAACTTTACTGAAATGGCAAGTTGAGCTATGCAATTTTGTGGTTGCATTCAGCTCAAGAAAAAAGGTAGGCGAAAGGGATCGAAAAATAAGATCAACCCTGAAGTCTCAAGATTGCTCGGTGATGCAACCCTTCACTATGCACATGGCCGTTATGAGGAGGTGACTTTGATTGTTCTGGCATCGCTAAGCATTTGTGATATTCTGTGGTTTATGCTTTTGCTTGACAATGCTAACTTTCAGGCTATAGCTGTGTTAAATGAGGTTGTTCGTCTTGCTCCAAACTTGCCCGATTCGTATCACACGCTCGGACTTATTTATACAGCTCTCCAGAATGAAAAAAAGGCGATGGATTTCTACATGATTGCTGCAAGCCTGAGCCCAAAAGATGCTTCACTGTGGGAGCTGCTGTACACCTGGTCCATGTAATTTGCTTGGGTGTAATTGTTATCCAATTTCCATGATCATGCTATGTTCTTTTCTACCTTTACAGTCACATGGGAATAACAATCCTGTTACATGTAGAAAACAGGGAAACCGTGGCCAGGCAAAGTACTGCCTTTCGAAGGCTATAACAGCAGAACCTGAGAATGTTTCTCTGAGGTTTCAACTTGCGTCTATTTATTTGGAGGTTGGAGACTATCAAAGAGCTGCAGAGTCTTTTGAGCAGATACAGAAAATTTCTCCAATAAATGTTGAAGCTCATGTGGCCAGTGCACAGGTTCCAAATTCTCTTTTCTTTTTGGTTTTTTTTCTTGTAGGTTAGTGTGTAGTTTTTCTGCACATCTTTGCAGGTGCTAGATCAATGAATAGTTTCTCTTTTGATTTAAAAAATCTGTGGCTTTAGTTAGTATTTCATACTTGACTATATTTCACACACTTCAGTACTTTTAGAGATTCTTGTATCTGAATTTTAATACAATCTCCTTTTCCTTTTCCAGTTGTACCTCAAGTCTGGAAAGACTGAACGTGCAATTGGCATTTTGGCAGACTACGTTAAGAGTCAATCCCCAAAGGCTGATGTACGTGTTATCAATCTGCTTGCAACAGTGTACATGGAAAGTAACTCTTGGGAGAAGGCTCTTCAGCTTATTGAGCAAGAGAACAACTTCAGAAAGGAGCTGGACCCAAAATTGATTGTTAAAGCAGGAACTTGCCATCTACATCTTGGAAATGTAGAGAAGGCGGAGGTATGTCTATCTTTCTCTGTCATTCTCTCCAGTCTTCTGCTGTAACATGAATATCTTTTTTTAAAAATTTCTTTAGGCATTATTGCTTTAATTGACGCAAGCACAGTAAGCTCGCCTTTTCTATTTTGCTGTCTCATGTAGAAATATTTGAAGAACAGGAAACAGTCAAGTCTATCAGTAATAATGCTGACTACTGTTTATTGTGTAGTCTCTATTCAATTCCCTGAAAGTGGAACACGAGCATGATCACACTGATCTGATTGCTGAGATAGCAGATTCGTATGCTAGTGTAGGGGATTTCCTCTCTGCTTTGAGGTATTATCAGATGCTGGAGGGAAAATTTGAGGCCAATGTAAGTCACACTGTATACTTTACACCTTTTCGTTTTTTTTTTTTTTTTGCTTTCCTTTTTTTAAAATCAAGTTTGTGGTGGGATCATCCATCAGTTAAAAATGATCATATTGTGTTAACACATTGCGCCCAAACAAATTTTTATTTGCAATCCTCTATCCAAAGGATGCGAGAAACTTCCTCTTGTTTGTCTCAACATGCTTAGAATTCTTCCCAGTGTTGAGGTTAGAAGTTTCAGCTTGCTCACAGTACCGAATTTCACTTTGCAGGGCTTTTTACACCTTAAGATTGCCCAGTGTTATGTGCGCTTGAATAAGAGGGCACAAGCAATTTCATCTTTCTACAAGGGTAATGCAAATTTCTTTTACAGTCTTTTAGTGCATATAGTTTGAATGCTGCGCAACTTATCAGTTTCTGCAACCGGATGCCTCTCAATGCAGGTTTGTATATACTTGAGGACCATATTGATGCTCGTATAACTTTGGCTTCCCTGCTCGTACAAGAAAATAAAGAAGATGAAGCCATTTCTTTGCTTTCTCCTCCCAATAATATAGGTAACAATCACATGGCTATTTATGTCCAATATGGTAAATTAACACCATAATTTTATTTTGTTTTCTCATCTTTGGGTGTATATTATGATTTGAAGTTTCAGGAGATGAAGCTCCAAATAAACCTAAGCCATGGTGGGAACATGAAAAAGTTAAGTTGAAGCTTTGCAATATTTATAGAGCTAAAGGGATGATTGAGGCCTTTGTGGATATCATTTTTCCACTAGTTCGAGAATCGCTTTCTATTGAAGTACTTCGGTACAAGGTAGTGATGAGAATCAGTTTCTACCTGAAATTATGGTAACTGTGTGCTTGTCAACGGGAACACAACTAATCGCTTATCACCTTCCCATTTATCATTGCCTTTTCAGGTTAAACCAAAGAAAAGACTTCCTAATAGAGTGCTCTATGAACGAGCCAGAATATTAGATGACCAGAGGGCTGATAATGTCTTTTCTGGTTTCAGACCAGTTGCTCGATCATCGGATTTGTGAGTGATACCTTGACTCCCTTTATTTTCAACAGTTAATATTGTAAATATGCAGGGCCACCAAGAGAATCCTTGAGTCCTACTTTGCTCTCTTTTTGGTATATCCAATGGAAGTTAAGTTCTTCTTTTGCTCTCGGTGCGTAATATAACAGTTGAGTTTTGAATGCTGTCGATATAGGTTAAAGGCTAGCAGAGCCAGGAGGTTGCTTCAGAAGAGGGAAACCCTAAAGGGAGAACTAAAATCTGCAGCTTCAGTGCCGGGAGTTGATTGTGATAGTGATAATTCAGCGGATGAGCAATTGGTAATGGTGTTTGTTATTGCACTTTTGGACGATCTAATGGTTCCTTTTTCCCCATTAAGGTTTAGCCTTACGAACTCCTCGTTGTTCTCTAGGAAACTCTCCAGCAGGAAAGAGCCAAGGAACCTCCCTTGCATATAATTTGGAAAGATGATGAGCATCAGTGCCTCATAGTAAATGTCAGCGTGTTCTAATCCTTCTGTTATTTCACGTGTTATCCCTTTGCAACAGAATATACTTGGGGGCTCAAGGTTCCTCTTTCCTTTCCATATTATAATTTTAGTCTTTGTTGTCAATACTTGGTCACTTTCACAGCTGTGCAAGGCATTGGCATCGTTAGGAAGGTATTGGGAAGCCTTGGAAGTCATTAATTTAACTATGAGATTAGCATGCAATGTACTTCCCGCCAAGAAAAAGGATGAGCTGCAGTCCGTTGGAGCACGTAATTTCTGAAATTCCTTTTCTTTTTTCAGTTCGATATTTCTAAATTTATGGAAGCATCATTCTTCCCTTCACAAATTGCTCCCCACAGCTCCAAAATAAATTTGTGAATGTGCAATCATGTTCTGATTGGAATAGAAGCATTGTTAAACAAACTCATCAGCAAAGCTGTTGTTCCCTTTATGTTGAGGTTTGCCGATCATTTTGCCTGTTTACTTGTTATGAATTAGGTTTCATGAGATTGCCTTGTGCATTGCAAAAAAAATGCTTAAGTTGTTTCTTATCACAATAAAGTTCATGTTGATGACCTGCCGATCATTTTATGTGCCCAAATGCAGAAATAGCATACAACACGACCGACCCTAAACGTGGATTTGATTGGGTCAGACAACTCGTTGAAAAGCATCCTGACAGTATCACTGCCTGGAACTGCTATTACAAAGTGGTTTCTAGGTACTACTTTTTCACAAATATTTTCATGTAATTGTTGTATATCGTTGACAAGTTGAATTTGACTCAATGGTAAGTGCTTAATGTCTTAACGCATTGCATCTAACACTCAAAAAAATTGTTGTATATCGATGATCTTGATGACCTCTATTAGATACTGCACGCACCAAAGTCTGAGTGTCTTTTTTACAATTTTAGGAAATGGAAGGAAATTCTAAGAAATTAATAATGAAAAATTGAATTAGAGACATGAAGCTTCAGCTTGAAAAAAGAGCCCACAGGCACAGAGCTGATAGAGAGGTCATGGCTTGGGATAGTCTGTGTCCTTTAGCCAGTAAATTTTTGAACCATCCCCCACCACCCGCCCCACCGTGTCGATAAGAACCCATGCTGGTCGACCGCTTATTAGTAAGGTTTAAAGCTCCGGTCATCATAAATGAAGCCTTTCAGTTTACGTGATGACTCTATTCCAGCTTTTTACATCTCATTTGGTGCAGTCAATTGATTTTGCTTGCATTACAGGTTGGAGGGAAACTATCCGAAGCAGTCTCACTTTCTACATAGTATGCGCTCCAAACACACAGGTTCTGTGCCCCCCATTGTCATTGGCGGTCATCACTTTACCGCTAAAAGCCGGGCTCAAGATGCTGCAAGGGAATACCTCGAAGCGTATAAACTGCAGCCTGACAATCCCTTAATCAACCTCTGCGTTGGTAACCATTAATTTATGTTCTCTCTTTTCCTATTTGTCTCAGCAAAGTAATATTGTTCTTGTTCATAAGGCAGACTTTTTGTTTTACTCTGGGTGGGCACAGGAACTTCTCTAATTAATTTGGCCCTCAGCTTCAGGCTTAAAAACAAGCAGCAGTGTCTTACACAAGCTATGGCCTTTCTTTTCAACAACATGAGGCTTACTGAAAATAGCCAGGTTCGTTTTTGTTTCTTCTGTAATTTATTCTCAGACCCTTGTTTCTTCTTTTCATGTAGTAATTTCTTTGAAGTATACAAGAAGTTGACTACAAGATACCAACATATGAATGATTCGAATGCAGTCAATGTTTCTACTGTTCTGTATACAGTCCATGTTACCCCCTACCCCTTACTAGTCTTGGACCTGAACCTGAGGTCTTCTTTACGGCTGTCAGCCAAGTCTGAAATTTTAGTGTCTCCAGTAGTTCCCGGTGCCTTGGGAAGAATGGGAAAGCCCATGCCTTGAGCATCGATCAAGAGTAGTAAGAGGCTTGTATCTTTGCTGGATCCACTATCATTATTCCCCACATCTCATAAGTCACTGAGAGAAGATGAGGACTGAAGAATGAAGAGGGCAATGTCGGCTAGAAATAAGACTTGGGGAGGCACAGAGACGTGAAAGGATTGATTGACTATAAGTGGAGAGTATGATCAAAACAGTTGACACTGCGGGTTCTCACAGAAACCGAATTATTTCATAAGTCTTGCATGCTTTGATGTTTCATATGAACTTGGGGGGAAAGCTGTGCCAGCTTTAAATCGGTCATCCTCATTGGGTTTTTTGTTGTTTATCTCCTTGTCATTGAATAATTTTCGAACACTTTCTACTCATTCACAATCTCCAGTCGCAGCAAGAAAAGATTCTAGCCCATCAATTCTTTGGTTCATGGTCTTTCTGTGCAGGAAGCAATGTACAACATAGCACGAGCCTTCCATCACGTGGGGCTCGTGTCGTTGGCGGTTCTTTACTATGAGAAGGTGCTCAGGACCAAACAAAAGGACTACCCCATCCCGAACCTTCCGAATGAGGATCCAGTTGTCACGGAGAGCCTGAAACCTGGCTACTGTGATCTTCGAAGAGAAGCTGCTTACAACCTGCATCTGATATACAGGAGGAGCGGTGCCCACGAGCTTGCCAGGCAGGTATTGAAAGATCACTGTACCTTCTGACTGAAAAAGTTCTGGGACTGGGGGATTCAAGAAATGGAATTCAGCTCCTCGGGTCGGTACCATCCGACGAGCCACAGTCGCCTCATCTGAATGATCAGCTTGTTAGTTACTCGTCCCAGGAATTACTCTGCCTCTGATTCAGTGGTCTGCCGTGGTCTGTGATTCCAAACAGTGATTATCCTGACATGGCTGTAGTCCCTCTATAAATTGGGCTATCTTTCATGTATGTATATACTTTATTTCAAATTATTAATTTTTTATAATTCTAGTTGGCCCAATAAAAGTACCGGACGGATCGGGATCTTCAGATACCTGCTTCGTACAATTGTCTGGGACATATGCAAATATCGTCTTTTGCTCTTTTTTTAAAAGCAAAATAGTGGAAATAAGAAAGTGATTTTGCATGTCCAGAAATCCTCCACGTGGCAGTTTATGTGTGGCTCTTTTTGATCAAAATCTGGGCAACATCCATTCGGGATGTAAGCGGTATATGAGATCTCCTTGCATAACCTCCATGAGCAGCGCCACGCTGTTCCCTTCCTGATTCTTTCCTCCCGTCGTCTTCAATGGCGACTTCCACTCCCCCAGACTGGCCCCTAACCGCGGTCAACCACCCCTCTCGCCGGCAAAAGCTCCCATCTCCTCCTTCCTCACTTCGAACCTTCAAGACTTCCCCTTACCTGCCTGTCTCATTATGTCCAAAGCTCATGGCCCTTCTCCATTCCGCTGCCTCGGATTGCCCTTCCCCGGTTCTCGAAGAGCATCCTAACTTCGCTCAGTTCGTCGGCTTCGAAGACCGACTGCCTGATTCGGCGACTCTGAATGCTTTCATCCATAGACTCTTCCGAGCTCCCGAGACCGAAGAGCTTGCATACCAGTGCTATGAGAAGGCCAGAGCACGGGTGGATTTCAAGCCCGACAGAACAACGCTGGACCTCGTGGCAGACTACCTGGTTCGGGTGAAGAGATGGGAATCGGTCTCGGAGCTTTCCGATGACTTTAAGGTTTATGACTTATTGCCCGGTGCTGTTACCTGTGCGAGGCTGATTAGTAGCTGTGTCGGGGCTAGGAAGATCAAAGCGGTGGAGAGTTTGCTGCGAGCATTCGAACTGAGCCGGGAGGTTCCGGTTTTAGCACTCGGTGCGGCGATGAGAGAGTACAATAGGCTTCACATGTTCGGCAGCACGATCCTTGTGTTTGAACGGATGAAATCGTCGGTGAGTCCCGATCTGGTGGACTCGGCATGCTATTTTCGGGCGATGGAAGCTCATTCAAAAATGGGGAACACAGCAAAAGTCATCGAACTGTTTGAGGAATTTCAGAGCAAGGAGCCTGGGAAGACCCCATTTTCGGGTCAGTTATTGGGTCTGGTCTGCCAGTCATTGAGCAAGGCCGGTCGAGTTTCTGAAGCCCTCGAGCTGTTTCAGGAGATGCAGATCAATGGCACCGTTACTGACCCGCCTGCCTCGGTTTATGCTTCCCTGATCTCTTGTCTTTCGAGCTCCGGCGAAGTGAGATCAGCAGAGAAGCTCCTCGAGGAAGCCCGGAGTGGGGGGAAGGTGATGCGGGACCCGGACATGTACCTGAAGCTGGTGCTGATGTACTTGGAAGAAGGGATGCTCGAGAAGACTCTCGAGGTCGTGGAAACGATGATGAGGGGCCCGAACAAGCTCCACGTCTCGGACTGCATATTCTGCGCGATCGTGAACGGTTTCTCGAAGAAGAGAGGGTACCGGTCCGGCGCTCAGGTCTATGAGAGGTTGATCTCACGTGGCTGCGAACCGGGACAGGTTACATATGCATCTGCTATAAACGCCTATGCTAGAATCGGCCTCCACTCGAGGGCTGAGGCGATCTTCTCGGAGATGGAGAGGAAGGGATACGGCGGATGCCTTGTTGCTTACTCGAACATGGTGTCGGTTTACGGGAAGACAGGAAGGATAGGCGAGGCGATGAGGCTCGTTGGGAAGATGAAGGCTAAGGGGATCAAGCCGAACGTCTGGGTCTACAATTCCTTGATCGAAATGTTCGGGAAGGCTCGGAATCTGAACCGGGTCGAGAAGCTGTGGAAGGAGATGCAGCGGAGGAGGGTGGCGCCTGACCGGGTGAGCTACACGAGCCTGATCAGCGCGTACAGCCGGGCCCGAGAGTTTGAGAGGTGCATCGAGTGGTACCACGAGTACAGAGCCGGTGGGGGCGGGATCGATCGGGCGATGGGCGGGATCATGGTCGGGGTGTTCTCAAAGAGCGGGAGGGTCGACGAGCTGGTGAAGCTGCTGAGTGATATGAAGGCGGAGGGGACGGGATTGGACTCCAGGCTTTACCGGTCGGCGCTGGACGCTCTTCGGGACGCCGGGCTCCAGAGCCAGGCAAGGTGGTTGCGAGAAAGCTTCAAGGTGACACCTGAAATCAATCACAAGTTTTGATTCCAATGCTCATTTCCCCTGTACGAATACAGTCTAGCAGACAGAATTCCGATTTTATTGAATGTCTCGGAAGAAGAGGTCGCTCTAAGTACAGTCCCGGAAGTTCCGGGAAAATATCGAATCTAAGGCGAAGGCACCGAACCGTCTTAACCATGGCCCGATGTTTTTTTATCGACGAGGTTAACTGTCCGATGCTGTCCTGTTGGATCACCCCCAGCGGGTCAGCTCTGGACCAAACCGGCCCGATTAACACGACTCGGCACTCTTTACTGGGGAAAATGTTGCAATCTGAAGAGAACAGAGCAACACAAGACCATCTTAATCAGGATAAATTCGAATCTGCAATCTTTTTTCCTCGTGAATTTATCATCAGTGTCAGCATTCGATACTTACGATTTAAGCAACGGTCGCTAGAAATGAGTAATAACCGGGAAATTTTTAATTTTGAACTCGGATATCGATCTAAATTTGTAAACATACGTATGATGATATATTTACATGTAGATACGCATAAAAACTTCTACACGTACACTTGAAATACCCCAGAAACAACTAAGAGGGGTTGGGCCGAGTGATAAGCAGTTCGGTGCCGCTTAAGGAGGTAACAGCTTCAGTACCCAACTGAGACAGATTCTTAAATCCCAAGGCACAGAGCGCTGGGGGCAAATTGCGAAAGAAAATAAAATTAAAGGTGCAAATTTGAAATTAGCTATTTAGTTCCCCCACACGTGGACGCAGCATGAAAAGGCCTGGTTTTTTTGGATGGTCCGGGTGCAATGATCCATCTCCCCCCGTTGACAACACCCCAAGATGGCAATGGCCCGGGGCGGGTTTTTGAAAACCCAAACCTGTCCCACACCCAGAACAGGTCGACCCTCCCCGTGCTGGGCAAAGCGGGACACGGGTCAGCTCGATTAACTAAAAATATTTTAATATTATACAAAATACAGTATAAGTTTATATACTTGTAATAACATGGTTAAATAAATGTACAATAGTTAGAATTTGCATAATTTTAACTAAAAATAGTGATGATTATTCAATTTATTAGATAAAATATGCATAAATTAAATAGAATTTAACTTGAAAATATGTAATTTGATTGTATAATATAACGAGACCGGTTGGATAGGTCCGATGACAGTGCCAGACCCGTCTGGTCCCGAGCACAGGTGGGGTTTTTACTTTTTACCATCCCATTGCAAGTCGATCCGCCGGATCACTTTTGCCATCCCTACCCTCGCTCCCACATGCATATTATCTGCTACATGATTAGGACTACTGCACCGGGTCCATAGAAAATTGCAATATACCGCGCCTTCCTTTTTCCCTCCTCTCCTCCGGGGAAGACTCCACAGCTCACCCGGGCACCGAGACTCCCAGTCCCCCGCAGAGGCCTTCGTCCTCCGTGTCCTGCTCGACGCCATCGACTAGTCTCTCTTTTCCGGCCCCGCATTCTCCAGGGCTTCTGCTACTCAGCTTGTCACCGCTGTGCCCTGCGCGGGAAAGATGAAGCGGGGGTTCGCTGAAATCACGGACGAGGAGTGGGGAAGTGTCCCTCACTCCTTCAAGCCCTCCCGGGTCCTCAAGCCTTCTGTCCCTCCGCCTCCCATCGAGTCCTTCGCGTACGGCCGGAACCCTAGACCTGCGGCCTCAGCTCCCGTTTCCGATGATTGCATCGAAATCGACGCGGACAGCTTGGAGGACGACGACGCGGAGGTGCGAGCTCCGGCGCGAACGCTCACGACGAGCCGCGGCCGCCGGTTGGTCATGGATGATGACGATGAGGACGAGGACGGTGACGGTGGGCCTGTAGAGGGGAATGCGGAGAGCGACGGGGATTTGGTGGAAGTGTACGATATAAAGTCTTCTGATAGCGAAGAAGAAGGAGAAAGAGAGGACAACAAGCGTGAAATGCAGGAGCTGGAAGAGAATAATGGTGGTGGTGGTGATATTCTTGATGACGATGATGATGAAGATGGTATTTTTGATAGTGATGATGATGGCAATGGGGATGATGATGATGATGATGTGGTGGGGAAGGCTCTGCAGAAGTGCTCTAGGATATCGATGGACCTGAAGGAGGCCCTTTATGGCTCTTCGTTCGCTTCGTGTGATCGGTATTCTGAAGTGGAAGCATCGTCTGGTAGGATTGTTAATCAGGTGAGGTTTTTGAGCTTCATTGCTGGATCTTAAATTGATGCTTGCATAATCTTTTCTAGTTTCTGTATATTACTGGAGCAGAAGCTTGAAATGCTGAGCTGTGCATTTATTTAGCTTGTCTTCAGCTCTTTGCTGTTCATTTGGCAGAGCTGGTAGGGAATTGCCAATGTGGCATTCCATGGAAGGGCAACTATTATTGTCAAAGCCACAAACAGCATTCTCATTGGATAACCTTAGGTTATTGCCCGTGTTTGTTGTGGGCAGTTTGTGTAAACTGATCAAAATGGGGAGACATAACGGCAGTGGCTCAATGTGCTCAATGTTTTCTCATTGGTATACAATTATCTCACTATGTCACTCCTAGATAAGTTTCGTCAAGTAGGAAGTCCTTGAGATAATGGGACTGCGGTGGTTGGAGCTATTTTCTCAGAATTTGTCGAGTAAAAATGGGAATTGAGATTTCACCCCCTAAAGGATAAGTAGCTGTTTTTGGGTGAAGGAGAGGTTTTTACCAGTCCTCTTATTGGAATGCCTCAGTTGTGTATTGCCAGTTAGTTTTAGTAGGATCATCACAAGCTTTGACCAAATTGGAAAAAATATATAGTGCAGGGAAGTTCAGTCGTTGGATGTTACGCTGATTTTTCTGATGAAGCAGATTAATAACTTGGCCAAGTGAAGCCATTTCAGTAATGTTGTTCAAGCAAAACTGTTGGTTCATATGGTGCCTGGTCGTATTAGAAAACTGATTGTGCTTTGAGTTTAGCCTGATGTAAGATATAGGATTCTCTGTGTTTTAGTGGAAATTTTTCAAATTTATTTCTGACATTATCTTTGTAGGATGATATAGATGCAGCATGTGGGGTGGAGGACTCGGATTTTCAGCCAGTTCTGAAGCCTTACCAGCTTGTTGGCGTCAACTTTCTTCTGCTGTTGCATCGAAAGGGAATAGGAGGAGGTATCAGGCCATCTTTCATTGTCTTATAGTTAGCTAGATGGTGCACGACGCCCTACTTTTAATCTGAACTGCACATGAAATTTTTCATGCTATTTGATGAGCTTCACTTATCATTTTGAAGCTCTTTACTTCCCTGGTCTGCTGAGGGTTGATGTTGTTGAACTATCTACCTGTGACAGCTAACACTTTGTTTTCTTTTTCCGATGCAGCTATATTGGCAGATGAAATGGGTCTTGGCAAGACTGTCCAGGTAGTCACCATTTCTTTTCTCTGTCCTATATCTTTGTTGCTCTGTTTTTTGAGATTGTGATGTAGCTTTCTTTACAGGCAATCACATACTTAACATTGCTGAAACATTTGCACGATGACCCGGGTCCCCACTTAATTGTATGTCCTGCATCTCTTTTGGAAAATTGGGATAGAGAACTCAAAAGATGGTGTCCGTCATTCGCAGTACTCCAATATCATGGTAGTGGCCGTTCAGCTCATGCGAAAGAGCTGAAGTCTCTAGCCAAGGAAGGGTTGTCTCCTCCATTCAATGTGCTTCTTGTCTGTTATTCACTCTTCGAAAGACACAGGTTTTCTTTCCCTTATTTTGGGATATGTTTTGTCATCTTCTTGCGTTGGCAATAGCTTTGGTTCTCACCATTGATGCTTGTTTTCAGTGCCCAACAGAAAGACGACCGAAAAATTCTAAAATATTGGCGTTGGAGTTGTGTCTTGATGGATGAAGCACATGCTTTAAAAGATAAAGGCAGCTACAGGTGGAAAAACCTGATGTCTGTTGCTAGGAATGCAAAACAGCGTCTAATGTTAACAGGGACTCCTCTGCAAAATGATCTACATGTATGATGACTTCTGTATTGTTAGCTATGAGGTTGTGCTTATTTTGGAGAATATAAGTTTTATGTCATAAAAAGTTAGCATGTAAAAAATATAATTTTTTGTTAGTGCTAAATGCTGCTTTTAGATACTAAGAACCTCAGCTTTTGCAGTTGTCGCCTTTGTTAGTGGATTTTCTTACAGAATTAACTGGGGTGACTTATGCTGTGTGCCTGCACGTGGCTATAATTTTGAATATTCTCCTTTCCAGTTGGCTTTGCACTGAGCTCATCATGTCTTGTCTTGTCTCATATAGGAGTTATGGTCACTGCTGGAATTTATGATGCCTGATCTTTTTGCCACTGAAGATGTGGACTTGAAAAAGCTTTTAAGTGCTGAAGATAAAGATCTAGTCAATCGCATGAAGTCCATTTTGGGACCTTTTATTTTGAGACGCTTGAAATCTGATGTGATGCAACAACTTGTCCCTAAGACGCAGAAGGTTTGTATAACTTTGAAAAATGCAATTTTAGTTTGATGTTAAATAGCTTGTGCCAGTAAGAATCTACTGCATTATCGGAAAACTTAATAATAAAGGTTTTGTAGGTGGAATTCGTTTCTATGAATCATGAGCAGGCGAATGCTTATAGAGAGGCTATTGAGGAGTATCGTGCTGCTTCTCGAGCTCGCGCTGCAAAATTTTCTGGAGATGGCGTGAGTAGTATTTATCAAATAATACCGAGCCGCCAAATTTCCAACTACTTCTTTCAGTTTCGCAAAGTACGTCATCTTGGTGCTGTGTATAAGCTTACGAGTTCTTTTTCCATTTCTATTTTTTAAATTCTTGAACTATTGACTTTTCATTTAATTTATGAATTTAACAAGATCTTTTATGTTAATAAAACTCTCAGATTTCGAACCATCCTTTGTTAGTGAGGCGAATTTACAGCGACAAGGATGTTGTTCGTTTTGCTAAGAAGTTGCACCCGATGGGTGCTTTTGGTTTTGAGTGCACGTTGGAAAGAGTAATCGATGAACTAAAAGGCTACAACGACTACTCCATTCATCGGGTAATCCCTCTATAAGTATGGATATGTTTGAATTGTTATAAAGTTGAAATTCGATTCTGATACCTAGATAGATACAACGTTTGGGAATCAATAGTAATGAATATAATATGTTTGTTCTTGCAGCTTTTACTTTTTCATGGCATCAATAACGGAATTCTTTCGGAGGAACATGTAATGCTTTCTGCTAAATGCCAGGTAGGGTTTATGGTGTTTCTACAGAATTAACAACTGAAAATTGATACTTAGTTATGTTTCTCTCAATTAATGCTCTGCAGGCTTTGGGCGAACTTCTTCCCGTGCTATATAGAGAAGGTCATCGTGTACTGATATTTAGTCAGTGGACATCAATGCTTGATATCTTGGAGTGGACTCTTGATGTTGTTGGAGTTACATACAGCCGTCTCGATGGAAGGTATGCCCTATCACTGATAATTCACGTGGTGGCAGTTTTATGTTAAAGAAGCTTTATACTCTTCACATCTGTGTCTTACTTTAAGATTATTTTGATTAATATGAGATAATTATGTTGGACTATGGAACCTGTGGACTGGCAACATGTGTTAATTTGAATTTCTGTGCCCTCTTTTTCATGCGGTCTAGCTGCTTGCATTTGCTTCATTACCTCACTATTAGTAGATAAAATGATTTCTTTTACTTCTAAATCCCAAACAATTCGATTAGGGGTTCATGCACAAAGATCTAAGGTCATTTCTTCAATTTACTCCCCATTCCTGAGTATCAAAGGAAAGATTCTGTTGGGTGGCTGAACTATTGGGCATGAAATCAAGCTGAGATGAGTCCAATAATTCAAGGCTCTAGCTTAATCAAGTTTCCTTTCTAGACATGAGTTTGGAATATCAGAGTTGTACTTTGACAGAGTCGAGGTTGACTCGGTTGGACTCAAATCTCCTTGTTGATCCCCAGTGATGCAAAGCCCAAACTTAGTTTCATCGAAAATGGGGGTGGGATTGTAGATAATACGAACATTAGTAATATAGGAGAAGTTCAATAAATTTCTTGAGCCTCTCGAGCCGCGCATTCCCGAGCTTGAGCTTGACTTGCTGATATAGACGATCTCTATTTAAGCTCCACTTGTCTTAGAAAGGAAAAATATTCGAGTTGAACTCTAGCAGTCATAAACCTTTGCTAAAGTACTCAGGACGTTTAGCATCAAAAGTATCCCCATTTTGTTTCTCAGTGATCTCTAAACTTATGTTGTTGCAATGCTGTAAGTCTCATTGATGCCACGATTGCTTTCGCCGCAGTACCCAGGTGACAGACAGGCAGATGATAGTCGACACCTTCAATGCCGACTCCTCAATATTCGCCTGCCTCCTCTCGACGAGGGCTGGCGGCCAGGGTCTGAACCTGACGGGGGCAGACACAGTGATAATCCACGACATGGACTTCAACCCGCAGATTGACAGGCAGGCCGAGGACAGGTGCCACAGGATTGGCCAGACAAGGCCCGTGACCGTGTACAGGCTCGTCACCAGGGGCACGGTCGACGAGAACGTGTACGAGATTGCAAAGCGCAAGCTGGTCCTGGATGCAGCGGTGCTGGAGACCGGGGTCGAGGTGGAGGAGAGGGATGGCCAGGAGAAGACAATGGGGGAGATACTCTCTTCTCTCTTGTTGGGCTAGAACCTCACATCCCCTCACAACCAACCCCACAAGGTTTCTGTCGACAGGTGTGATGCTATGCTTTATTCGCAGGACTAGGTCTCTACTTCGATCGAAGAAATAACGAATATTTATCGACCGAGAAATGTCTTGCCCGGGCCAGCAGGCCATCGCGAAGGCGCAGCTGCAAATTCTGAGATGGCTCATGGTCAGTCTTGGTCGTGTGAGGTTGGGGCCGTTAGGCTGTACAAGCAAGTTGGTTGGCTGCGTGTACTTGTAGGAGGGGCTGATGAAGGACACTATGTACTGATGAAGCAAAAACTTCTGGTCCATTTTTGGAGCTCTGGTTCGGTTTAAGTATCGAGAGCGCTGTGTGTGTTATTGACCCGTGGTTCTATCAAGAATGCGATCCCAGATCCTTACCGTGATCGATCGATGAGATTACGATGCCCGAACCTAAAGAACACAACATGTGTTGGTTGAATTTATCGGCTTCGATACATGTTATCGTATCACTGTGTCGGGAAGGAGAAAGGGCTGCCAGTAATTTTTTTGTTGTACTATAACAATACTCCTGCATTGAGGAGGATGGGCACCTCTCACAACCTTGTTTGATTATGTGAACCGGGTCAAAAAGAAAAGTGATAAATTTTAAATTATTTTTGTGAATATCATTTCAGATGAGTATTTTGTTTTTTCGTAAAAAAAATGGAAAGCACATTTTAAAATGTCTTTTAAAAGAATATTTAAAATAGTTTAAAATTTATTGCACTTTAAAAATAGTTTATGAATGAATTGCATTTTTGCCAGTTCTCCTCATTGAGAATAATATGTTCTTTTTTTTTTTTTTGTCTTTTAGACTTTTAGATTGTATTATTAAACTTATAAATCTTCATTGTCATTGAAAAAGGAAAATAATCTTATATTAAATCTTAAACAATCATATGATATTAATGACAAAATTCATATTGATAATAAATATAATAATAGTAAAGAATATTGGGACGAAAATACTAATTTAATATTATTTAAATTTTTATAGTTTTTAATAATATATTTTTTTAATGGTTAAGTACTATTTTTTTTAAAAAAATTTGGATGTAAAAACTGAAAAAACCCTACCTAAACCCTCCTCCTCCTCCTCCGTCCCTCTCGTCGGGCTTCTGCTCTGCAGCACAGCAAATCAAAGAGAAGAAAGTCGGAAGCGACGCGAAGCTAAGCAGACAGAAGACAATGCCGCTCGGGGAGAGAGGGCCGGGGGACAGGAGCGAGTCTCGTTACTGCGGGATGGAGACGGAATTCAGCGACGATGTGCCTGGCCTCCTCTCCTTCAATCTCTCTTCAGCCGGATTCGATTTCGTCGTTGCTCCCCTGGTTTGTCCTCTTCTCAGTTTCCCCCGTTTTTCTCCATGCCTGAAGTTATATTTGGTGCCTTTTAATCTGCATTTCCGTCTTCAATTGTCTGAGGTTCGAACTGTGTCTATCTGTACACCTGGTTCGTGTGATTGGTAGAGAAAAAGGTAAATGATTTTGACATACGCTGCTGCTTTGTTTTTCCAATCATAGGGTTGAATGGTGTGAGTTGCTCATTCTGAAAATGGGAAACATGCTTTGGGATTTGTTGAAGATACTTATGATTTTCTTTTAATAGCATGCAAATGTATAAGTGCAGATGGATCCCAATTACCGGCCGAGCTTAGTGGGAAAAGATGGAAGTGCGTCGAATGTCATGCCTGTTGCTGGCTCAGACTTGGACTTGAGTCCTTCCCAGTGGAGCAGTCATGTTGTGGGTAAGAAGTTCTGCGAAGCTTGTTTTTGGATGAAAATTTCATGTCATGTAAATTTAGTCATTTCATTTCTTGCCCTGAGTCATGCTATTGTACCTTGGATGACTGTTTGCACCATGAGATGCAACGAGCAGGCTTATTGATGAAAATATGTGAAAAGAAGGTGCTGGCACTTTTTAGTTGTGATCAAGTCCTGGAAAAAGGCTGAATATCTTATGAGAAAGCTTCTTGCATGTTGCATATTATGACATTTTACCCACTTCTCAGTATGTCTCCGAGGCTGTATAAACACACTATTTTCCTCTCTTATTCAAGTTATTAACATGGGAAGAGGAACCTGTGCAAGGTGCCCTCCTCTGTTTCCTCTTTTCTGTAACATCAGATTCCTGCCAAACTTCTGATTTGTCTTTTTACTTTTCAGACGCACCATAATGACTTGTCTGTTCATTTCTGTTCTAATGTTTAACTCAAACTACACCAGGAATTGGCTGGACTTTTTGTTATTTCCCATAGAGATCTTTTAGCATTCGATTTATTTTTTTGAATTACTTTACTAATTGTAAATTGTTTCTTCTGATTAGGAAAAATAAGCCCATGGATTGACTTGGATTCTGAAGATTGGACCCTTCGATTGGATTCGGAAACCACACTGAAGCAAGAAATAGCTTGGGCTTCTCATTTATCCCTACAGGTAAGATGCTGACAGAAATGTGTTTGTTTCGTGGGCTTGGGCACATCTTAAGAAAGAGTTGTCCTCCAAAAGTCTTATATATGATGAAGGGAAGAACTACTGCAGATGAAGAGTGCAGCTATCGCAATCACCTTTAATCTGTTAACTGGTGCATTAGTTGCTTCAACCTTGCGATCTCAAAACTTTTGATTCCAAATTGTAGATGATGCTATCTCTTTTAATTCTGTTTCAGGCATGCTTGCTTCCTGCACCTAAAGGAGCATCATATGCAAATTACGCTAGGTGTATAAATCAAATTTTGCAGGGTTTAAACAACATGCAGGTGGCGTACCTAAATCAGTATTTGAAATGTTTTCAACTTTTCATTCTCTTGCTTCTCTTTGGTTTAGAGATTCATCTTTACCTCTTTACGAGCAGTTGTGGCTTAGGATTCCACTGATTCATGCTGATGATGATCCTGAGGACATAAGTTCTGACCAGTTGGTATGTAATGATTTATATGAGCTTGAAACTTTAAATTTTCATTTGTTTCATTTTTAATCTTGACGAGAAAAGCTACTCTAGTTTTTACTAAAATCGGCCTCCTCTTAGCAAGGATTTTTCTGCTGACATGGAAGTTGATTCTTTCCACACAGAATGATTCTTGGGAACTTTGGAATTCCTTTCGACTTCTCTGTGAGCATCACAGCCAGCTTTCAATTGCCCTAGATATTTCGTGAGCTACTACTCTTCATGCATAGTTTTTAAGATGAGGTTCCTTAATATTTTTTGTAGCTCTAGATCTCTGATTCCTTTTATATTATGTCTTACATTTGCTTTCATTTAGGAGCTCGTTACCTTCTGCAAACTCACTTGGTCGTTGGTTTGGAGAGCCTGTTAGAGCAGCCATGCTAAACACTGATGTAAGTGCATATTAGAACTCTTGGTTTTCTTTGTTAGATGGCTTAAATTTTATTTGCAGTTCTGGTGTTGATCAGATTAAATTAATCTATTGTTCATTTGTCAGTGTTTTCTTACAAATGCACGTGGTTATCCTTGCTTATCAAAACGACATCAAAAGCTTATAACTGGGTTTTTCAACCACTCAATTCAGGTACTCTAATCTTTTCTTGCACATATATCTTTGAGTATTCATTAAGCTTCTGCGATAAATGGATTCTTGACTAACTATATCTATGCAATGCTATTTCCCTCTCCCACAAACAGAATTGAAAGATTAGATAGGAACCTTATTAACCATTCTTGTTCCCCGTTTGCATAAATGTGTTGACAGATAGTCATTTCTGGCAAACCACTGCATAAACACCCTGGGGGAAGCTCGGGGTCAGCTGTATCACATAGTAATAATAACGTTGAGCGTAAGTTTCTATCCTGATATTTGTTTCCATGTGCTGCATAATAGAGTACTTCACTCGTAAATTTGGAAATAAAATAGATTATATGGCAATTCTTATTTCCTTGAGTTTTAGAATTGCTTTTGTATTAGGCCAATGTTCTGATATATTCATCTCATGTGGTCATGTCCTTTATTTTGTAATCGTCTGTCATGTTCTAAACAGTAACTATCTCAATCCAGGTGTGCAAACTCATCCATTAAGGGTATATTTGGACTATGTGGGCTATCTATATCAAAGGATGGATTCGCTTCCTGAACAAGAGAGATTTGAGGTATAACTTTTTAAATTGCCATTGCCTCACTTCCTCATATGAACAGCAAATAGTAAAATAGTTTTGAGGGGTTTATACTGACCTCCATTTGCACTCACCCTATTCTTCCAGCAAGGTTATCGGGATTTCTTGCAGTCTCCATTGCAAGTAGGTGTTTCTTCAATAAATGCCTGTATCATTTTTTATCTAGGTTTGTTTTTTATTCTTTTAGTTTGGAATTGCCTGTTTGAATATCTATTTCAAAATGTGCAGCCTCTTATGGATAATCTAGAGGCCCAAACATACGAGACATTTGAGAAAGATACAGTGAAATACTTGCAGGTATTGCTGCTAAAGTGCTAGATATGCCAAATATGCAAGAATGTGGTTATAATGATTTCTTGCTTGATCATCCTAATTTACCTTATTATTGCTGCCTATCACACGTAATAAGTCCTTTTATCACTTTTGTTGCAAACCATGTCTATCAAACCTCATCTTTTTAGGTAAAGCTATATTTTGAACGTGAGATCCTCTTTAAGATACATTAGAAGCTGTCTTTTCGCATCTTTGACTCATAATTAGCAATCCACTTTCCTTTTTTTCTCTGGTGAAATTAGCAATCCATTTCTACCGAATACATCTAGTACAAAAAGTCATTCTTACTTAGCACATCTGTATTGTCCTCAGCCATGATAGTCATGCATGAATTTACCATGTGGTTCAAACTGTTTACTATAATTTAGAGGAGGAATTTCGTAAAATGGTGCAGTTTGGTCATTGAAAATGGTGTTATGTGCAGTGTATTGGTTGTTTACTGTTCAGGGCAGTATTCTGAACGATGTTTGCGTATTCATGCAGTATCAAAGGGCTGTTGCTAAAGCTTTGATGGGCAGAGTCCCAGATGAAAAAGTATCAGTTGTAACAGTGGTATGATAACCTATCCATGGTCCTTTTTCTTTCTGATTCTTTTGCCATCATGTGCTTGCTTGCTGTCTTTTGTCTCTATTAGGTAAAATGTTGCTCTTGTTTCTGCTGTTTGAAGGTCCTCATGGTTGTAGGAGCAGGGCGAGGGCCCCTTGTTAGGGCTTCATTGCAGGTCTGTTATATTGCTTCAGCATACTTGTCTGACAATGTCTTTCAAATTTTTCTGATTCCTGTGATTTCTTCCACATGCTTGTGTCTAAGGCTGCTGAAGAAACTGGCCGCAGGTTAAAAGTCTATGCTGTGGAGAAAAATCCAAATGCAGTTGTTACTCTTCATGTGAGTTGCTTCATGGATGCAAATAAATTCTATTCTCTAGAATTATAGATCAAACTTGTTTCTAATGGATTGTCATTGGTTGATATATTTATTTTCTTGTTATCGTAGACTTGGAAATTATTTGGAGTTTCCAAAGTCCCAAGTATTTTATACTTTGCTGCAACTTACTGATAAATTTCGGTGCCAATTGAGACATATATTCTGTTTACTATGATATCTTTTCAGAGTTTGGTTAAACTAGAGGGATGGGAGAACTGTGTAACCATAATCTCTAGTGACATGCGCTGCTGGGATGCTCCTGAGAAGGCGGACATACTGGTATGTTCTTCTGTTGCAATTCTCAAGTTAAAATTTTCCTTTCGAAAGTTTTATCTGTCCAGTGGCAAGTGTTAACTATATTTTCCTTCTACATTTGTTTTCTAGGTTAGTGAATTGCTGGGTTCTTTTGGGGATAATGAGCTTTCTCCTGAATGTCTTGATGGAGCGCAGAGGTTTCTGAAACAAGATGGAATTTCAATACCCACATCGTATGTGTATGCATTTTGAATTGCTAGAATTTATAGAATGGTTTTGATGAAAATCCCTTTGCTTTTAGATATTCAAATTGACCTAAACTCCATTTGCTTTCATCTCTTCTACTTACCTGTTACTGCCATGCCTATTCTAGGTACACTAGTTTCATACAGCCCATTACAGCTTCTAAGCTGTACAATGATGTATGTTCCCTCCTCTCGTGTTGCATAACAAGTCCTAGTTTTCCATTTGTGGCCACTCTGACTGGGTACTCGTGCTGTTTTGCAGGTGAAGTCACATAAAGATCTTGTTCACTTTGAAACTGCTTATGTTGTCAAGCTGCACAGTGTGGCAAGACTTGCTCCTTCACAGCCAGTGAGCTTCTTGACTGATCTTATCATAACTACCCAAAAAGAATAATACTGATCTTATTATGTTTGGTCCAATTTTGCAAAAGCAGTCTGATGAAAATATTCTTGTTTTTTTCCATTTGTTCTTCAAGGTAGATTCTTGCTTTTTTTCTCATGCTCTATCTTCTTTGCATGTAGGTATTTACGTTTACACACCCACAGCACTCCGTGGAGATAGATAATCGGCGTTATAAGAAACTGCGATTTGAGATACCGAGTGATACTGGCTCAGTGATGATTCATGGTACGTGGTGCAGATTTTTATTTATATAAGTTTTGGCATGGCATGGTCTTGATCTTCCAGGAATGGGAAAAAGGTTCGCCTTCTACAGGAGTGAATGGTGTATGATAATAAATTATCTTACCTACAGCAATGTATGAGGAGATTGCAGCTTTGCATATTTATCAATATGAATCAAACGATAGCTCCTCCTAGCAATTTATAATATTTAAAGTTACGGATTAAAGGAGAGAGAGTACTACAAGAAGAGGTGGGTTTCAGTGGCAGGATCTTCTAGTTGAGAAGTGCTGCATTGCGAGTGAAATTCTACTTTGCAGTAGCTTTTTTACTTTCTCTGATAAATCATATTTTGATATGGAAGGGAATTTTGGGCCATAAAATGAAAGCGTATCTGATAATTTAAGGAAGTTTCCTTGCCAATTAACAATGGACAATTTTTTTCTCTAAAATGTGATGCTTTGGATCTTTGATTTTGTTCCTTGAATACTTTATGATAATTTGTTCTTCCCATTTTGTACCCATAATTTACAGGATTCGCCGGTTATTTCGATGCTACACTCTACCAAGATGTTCATCTTGGCATTGAACCATCCACAGCAACACCAAACATGTTCAGCTGGTAATTCGTTTTAAAGTTTTCTGTACATAATTGCAGTCAATACGAACAAGCCAGATGCATATGTAACTTTTGAAGAGTAAGGGAAAAAAACAGTTTGAAGAGTCAACATGGATCTATGAACTGTGTAATTGCAGCAAAAGAAAAATAAAACAGTTTGTATGACGGGATATTTCTCTTTCTCGGGTACCTTTTAATGATAGTTTTTATCTTAAACATCAACAAAGGGAAAAAAGAAATAGCCTACTTGTCTGAAGAACTACAAAATCAGGTGTTAGTTGTCTCATCCATTTCTCAAATATATGTTGTAGGTTCCCAATATTCTTTCCGCTAAGGAAACCTATTCGTGTACAACCTGGATTGCCTCTGGAGGTTCACTTTTGGCGATGTGTCGGTTCAACCAAGGTAAGCCCCTTTGTGCTTTAAAAGCTTAAGGCGTTCTGGTAAGTGATCATAAAAAATGAAAAAAGGTAGCATTTCATTAGATTGGACTTGTGAAGGGAAGATAGTGAAATGATATAAAGTGTGACTGAAAAGGATGCTTGTCCAATTCCTATTGTCCTCATAATATGATTCACAAGTATGTCTTTGTTTGGTTGTCTTTTTCATTGAAAAGATAAGAACTCGGTCTCATCATTTCCAATAGCACAAGTAAAAGCTGAAAATGAATTGTGGAGGTTTTCTTTCTTGCCTAGTCTTTTCCGCATGGAGAAAGGGTTCCTGGTTCGCACTGAAGAAATTTGTTGACTGTAGCAATTTCGAACATTGATCTTAGCCGGTTGTGGTGCAACTTTTGTGGGACCGGAGCAATGAAAGGCTATGATTGCTCCTCCCTGCATCTGCTTTTGTGTTGATACAGTGTTCTGATTACTGCAATTCTTCACTGTTGAAGGTCTGGTATGAATGGTGTGTGTCGTCTCCATGTCCTTCACCCGTTCACAACACCAATGGTCGTTCATATTGGGTTGGACTCTGAAGTGCACGCACCGTGGATTATCCTGCTATAAATTCCATCCCGGGTTAATGGCCAGTGAAAGGTGAAGTAACTTATCTCGGGTATGTACGATGTAGAATAGCGAGTTGAGAGGATCTGGTGTGTGTTGTAACCGGGATGGGATGGTCCCCCTTCTGAAACTAGTAGTTGCAATGGCGCTACGAGAAAAGGGGTGAGATCTGGACAGATCCAAATTGCTTGCAATGTCAGGTTGATTTCATTATAGAACTCTTCCATATGGTGGTCATGTCACTCGAACAAATTTTGTAGAAGAATCAATGATGTTAGGAATCGCTTGTCGGTTTATTTTTTATTTTTTATTTTTTTTGTGCACCTGTTGTGCATGTTCATTTGTACTTGAAAGCTGGGTGTTGTGAGACACTACCGGACTTTGAGATATGGAGTTGCAGCGAGGCTTCTGCTGATCGGTCAGTCACTGTGTTGATGGTGCGGCAGGCTTGTTCCACTGATCACGAGCCAGTTTGCTGGCTCGGCCGGATCAGCCTGCCCAAAGGCTTGGACCGGAGCCCCAGGTTGCTCGCCAGGTGCAGTCCAAGGAGTCAGGCGGGACTAGGTGAGCTCGTGGCTCAATCCCATAGCTTGGCCAAATTCATGATATGCATTGCAAACAATGAGATCATGCATTTGTTTTCTTTATTTGCATTTTTGGTACGCTCTTCCTCGCCCGGAGATCAGCAACTTTTCCTTTTCCTCTTTTAGCGGGCGCATAAATTTCGCCTGATTAATTCTCGTTCAAAGAGACATCCCCTCATCCCTAAATGGAGGGAGGAAAAGGGAAGGTCGCACGATGGCTGGCTCATTCATTCTTTTTTGATATACAGACGACCCATATAAGTTCTGGAAATGGAAAGAGGTGATCATTGAAATTATGACGTCCTAATCTAATGTTGTTACTGTATTAATCCTTTTGTTTTCACCCATTCACACTTTCCTCCATGTAGGATAATATGGACTAGATTAATCTGCGATCAAGTCGGGATCTATGGGAAAAATCTCATCGACCTTCCCAATATGGAGATCAATCATGAGATTACTCGTTGTAGAGTTTAGTCAATGAACTATTAGGTCAATCTCAAATTGGTAAAGTAAAATAAGTTAATCATGTAAAGAAAAAAGAAAAGAAATTATTTAAAATTGGTTCTAATATAAAATTTCACATTTTTCAATAATTTTATTAGCCACTGTCATATAAGATTGTATTGCAGTGCATTTTAAAGTACAAATTATGATGATTAGTTGTACGGTTTATTGTATAAGATTACATGAATTAAAATATGTCTATTTTACTGTCATTTTATTTATATTTATCAAATCTTACAATTAATATTATATTATTTTAAACATTTCAATTTTATATTCCGATTCATCGTCCTATAACTTCTACCCGACCCGATGCACGTAATCTTAACATTTCTCGTAATTGAACAATAAAGAAGAATCCTCCTTTATTCATCTGATTGAGGAAAAAAAAAATTGAAAGATGAATAGTTGGAATATTTAAAATGTTGTAATAATATATTTTTTGAAATATATTATTAATATTTTAATTTCTCCTTTTTTGCATTGTTTGTTTGCTTTTGTTGTTAAGTAAACCGGAGTGGCAATTAACTTCCCAGACGGAGAACGAATGATCCTTTCCTTAACGGGCCCTGGGGAAAGCTTTCCTGGCTCGTCGGTTGCCGCCACGTTGATCTGCGAACTCGGAAGCAGCATCACCGGAGGAAGAGGAGGAGGAGGAGGAGGAGGAGGAGGAAGAAGAAGAAGAAGAAGAAGATCTTCGACTTCTTCGATTCGTCAGTTCTGCTTCTCCTTCTTGATCTTCGCATTTCGTCTGTTTAATCCCGGAAGTTTCTGGTAAGTCTGGTAATATATCATCTGATTCTTGCAGAGGATTCTGGCTCTGACGGCCACCGGTTCGGCGATTTCTGCAGCCTCGGTGAGTGATCTGGCCTGATGGCGACGGATGGTGGAGCTGCTGAAGGTGAGACGGCGAAGAAGGATGCCGCGGTCGTCGCGAAGAAGCGCAAGGGGCTCATTTCTCGCATTTGGAATGGGATCTTCAGGTTTCACGGGGATGATTTCGAGAAGCGGCTGCAGCATATCTCCAGGGAGGAGGCTGCTGTGCTAGCTCGGATGAAGCGGAGGTCTCACTCTTGGAAGCGGATGCTCCGCCATCTCATCCTATTCTCTGTCATCTTAGAGGTACTCAGAAATGCGACTCTCGCCATTTAATGGTTCCCAGTGTTCGACTGGAGTTGTAGTGCGGACGAAATGGATCTGTGTCCTTGGAGTAGAAATGGGGATTAGCTTCACACAGACTGGTTCACTTTTTGTAGTTGTTGAAATTTCAGATTATCGCAGTGGGATATGCTATTGTGACGACTAGGACGTTGGATTTGGAGTGGAAGATGAGGGCTTTTAGAGTTCTCCCGATGTTTCTCCTCCCGGCCTTATCTTTCACTTTCTACTCGGCTCTTGTGAGATTTATGAGGATGTGTAAGTGTCTTAAGCTTCTGGAACGATTCTATTTGAGCTTGTGAAAGAACTCGCCTGACTACTTCTAACTTGTTAGTGCTGGCCCCTGAGAGGATTTTTGACCGCTCTGGCAGTAAATTGAATTTATGATAGAGTCAATAGGAAAAATTCGTAACTATATTCAAGAGTAAATTGGTCATGGAAGTGTCATCTCACTGTAACTGCATGCAACTGGTGCTGGAATGTCAGGCTTGATTTATGCTTTATGACTAGGACAGATTGAGTGGCTTAGCTCTTTGTTAAGAAGATGTCTGGATAAGTAATTTCAATGTATTGACAGCCAATAGGAGCCTCATGTTCTTTTGTAGTACAATAAATCTTGGAGACTACTCCTCTGTTCTAGTTTGGTGGATATATGCTATGAAATATGAATTTTGCAGAGTGAGCTGTGATGGAACCTTCAGTGTCCTAGAGGAGTTGTACTCTTTATACATGATCGTATGCACTTTCTTGGTGTTAATTAATAAAATTCTTTTAATATTTGGGAAAGAAAGCATCCTAAAAGAGTTGGGGTACTTAACAGTGTTTTGATTTACTGGCATGTTGACGCTGCAATCGATTCATATACTGTTATGATATCTCTACATGCCATGCTGGCTGCTGTTGCTAGTATATTTCTCATTACTTTTGATAATCTGGTTCATATATAACATGCTCTTTTTACTTTCCATGACCTAACTATTGTTAATTATTTTGCTTGATTTTTCGCCTTCAATAGCTTTTTTGTCTCTTGTCTAAGGTGATCGGAAGGACCAGCAAACTCTGGAGAGGCTTCGGGCTGAGAGGCAAGCAAAAATTGATGAACTAAAAGAAAGAACAAATTATTATACCACTCAACAGCTCATTCAGGTGATCATTAGCCTTCTCGCTTTCATTTAGTGGCTTCTTATGATAGCATAGCCTTGAAGAGTTAAAGTTAACGGTGTTCTTTCCTTTTTCAAGGGAAGATGAATTATGCTGTTCAGCTGGGTAGTAGAACTTGTTTTATTGAATGCACGATGTTTGCTCTACTCTATGTGGATTTTCTGGGTCTTGTCGAGAGAAATTGTTGTTATTTTTGGCAGGAACTGACTGTTAAACCAGATTGCTTTCATATAAGGACAACAAAAGCGATTATTTGTTAATGCTGATATGCTAATTTTTGTCAAGAAGAGACATCATCACTCTGGAGAGGGAGTAATAGCACTAGTGTTGATTGGATCTGATTAACCCTTAAGAGCTGGTACAACCTCTGTTCCTGAGTAGGTAGTCCAGGGTATCTGATCTTTTAAAAGCAGATGATTTTCAAGCTTCGGCATGTAAATCTACCACAATACATCGCACAAGTCCATTAACAAGGACCAGGTTTTTATCAAATAAGTCTTAGAAATTTATGCATGCATTTACGGCAGACAATGATAAACAAAGTTCTTGCTGATTCAAACATGAAAAGGTAAGATCCAAGGGTTAGCCCGAGTGGTCTTATCGTGCTCGCTGGGCTCGAAGCTTGACTCGCTTGTTGTACATACGGAGCCTTCAGTGATTTACCCACCAGGGACAGGGCCACGGCCAGTGGAGTAGCTTGGGCCTTCATGAGTGTGGAGCAATGCAGGGCTCCCAGGATTCAACCTGCGTTATTAAAAAGAAAAGTGTAAATGCATTGATAAGTCGAGTTGCTTGGTTTTTTGCTATCTTGGTAGTCACGTGTCTCTGTGGAAGATAGTTACTGTTGTATTTGTCGAATACCATCTGAAATTACAATAAAATATGGTTAATTCTTTTTCTTTAACTGCAGCGGTATGATCCGGATCCTGCTGCTAAGGCAGCTGCTGCAACTGTACTGGCATCTAAGTTAGGTGCTGATTCAGGCTTGAAGGTGTACCTTGGGGATGATTCTCAGTTGAATGCTTCAGCTGGAAAAAGCAACGATGTTGAACTTATGCAGTCGAGTGGCCTCCGGAAGAGGAAAGAGTTGCATAAGAGATCCAGTAGTGAAGGTAGCACTAAGATGTATCAATTTGAGGGAGAGAGGTCGCCTGAAGGGAGCAAAATCCCCACTATTCCTGAGAACGAACAGCTGATGGTTAATCAATACAATCCTCAAGGATCAGCAGCGCAGGATGGTGGTTGGATTGCTCGACTTGCGGCATTGCTCGTTGGCGAGGATCCTACTCAGTCTTATGCCCTCATATGCAGCAACTGCCACATGCACAATGGTAAGTAGATTGTGACCTTACTTCATTTTGGCCGCTTATGCATTTTGGCATTAATAGGCTTGTCTACTTATGACCCTGCCCCCATGCAACAGAAATATTAAAAAAAAAAAATTCATATCTTCGTATGCTTGTAGATCTATAAAGACCTAATCTCATTTGTCCAATTCCCCTGCCCCTCATTTAACTCGATATGGACACCGGCTTGAGCTTCTTGTGTGGTGTCTATGTACCTGTGGCAACCCCTCAAGTTGACATTTTTGCCTATAAAAGGGAAACTTCTCTTCCATTTTGGGACGTGGTAAAGTTAGCATAGCATCTCAGACAACTTTAAGGCTCCATTAGTCAGCTCTTGAAAGAGTCTCTCATCAGTATAAGGGAAGAAGATGGAAAACCTCCCCGCCAATCTACTTAACTGAGCAACCATTTTTGCAGCACGAAGATTTGATTTTATGTTTTGTTTTGTTAATCTTGCACAGGACTTGCTAGGAAGGAGGATTTTCCATACATTACGTATTACTGTCCGCACTGCCACGCACTAAATCGACCGAAAAATTCGGAGCAGCCTCTCTCCGGGTCTACAACTCCAGAAGTGGGTGGTTCTCTAAAGGCAGGAGGAAGAGGAAGCAATGGCACTGGTGAGTCTCCAAAGGAAACTGATGCCACGAGTACCCCTGCACAGGCCGAATCTGAGATAGTGGAAGCAGAGGAGAAGTCCGCAAAGGAGGAGGTATCGGTAGCTCAATGAAATCCTATAAGTTGAACTCTGGAACCTTACCGTTTTGCTGCCACTTTGTTTGCCATCGACTCATCGGAGATGCAGGCGTGCTTTTGTTCTTTCACATGGTATGCCACCGGGGGATTTGAGTTACTGTGTAGTCACGTTTTCCCTTGCTCAAAATTAGCTATGTAATTAATTTTTACGCTTTTGTTAAAAAGGTTGTGGACATGGGGTGCAAGTAGAAGGGATTATGATTATATAAACTACTATAAAAGATGATATATATATATATACACACACACACACACAACTTAGCAGTAATATACATTGCTAGAAGAAGAATGATCGTTGATCATTTTCTTTTACAGTGAAAACAGCAGTCCCTGGCCCTGCCGTGAAGGGCTGCACCGATAGCTTGAACATCCAATGAACTCCAGAAACCGATCCCCTCATAGGTCTGTTACCGGTATGATGATTGCAAGCTCCCGAGGCTTTCTTGATCGTGGCCATCACTCTTCTCCTCCAGCCCCCTCAAAGTAGTCCTCTCGGGCTTTGCTTATAGGTAGGACAATGAGCAGCCAGGAGAGGGTCGAATTTGAGGTACAGGAATTGTGACACCCGGTCCCACATTAGTTGTGAAAAGAGCAGATCTTGAATGTATATGTAAGGTCCAATGATACCAAGAACACCAGTAGCTAATACTTTTAGGTGATAGACCTGTGGTGTTACGTATGATATTAAAACCGACTCCGACACATAACCATGAGAATTGCGGGCGGTATGTTATGTTGAGCATGAGTCGAAATCGTGGAAAGTGGTCTGGACCTCGGCCCTAGTAATGGGGAGTTATACGAACCTGGCTTGAGAGCCCAGCATTATGACACCCGAACCTAATTGGCCAGCACTTTTAGGTAATGGACTCGTGGTGACACAAGAATGCCCCTTCGATCTCCTATGAAACCTGGCACTCGTATAAAACAACGATGGCCTTACATTAACATCTTTTACGCATGCATTATCCACCATCGATCAACAACAAAGATGGAGGTGTTAGTCAGGAATGGATCTAGAAACTTGGTTTAGGAGTGAAATTCTATAAGATACTACCATGACGAGTTCATGGACGAAATATGATAGTTCAATAAGAAATTAGATAAAATCAAGTAAGACACACATAATATATTAAGGATTTTTCCAACATCAGGGACTCAGGGGGCCGGCGCACGCTCCCCTAAATCCATCCCTGGTCTTGGTGGCGCAAGATGGATAGTTTATGGGGTAAAGTGTGAATAAACAAGAGTTCAAGGGGCGATCGTGAAATATCCCAGAGTTTTGGGGAGAAATTGACGCCATGGAGATTGTGATGTGATGGCAAGCTCCTGCCTTTCTCAACCTCCGTCGTCTCGTCTTCTTGCTTCTTACCTCGCAATCGAAGCTCCGGATTAGGGTTTCTCTTCGGTGATACACGGTACGATGGACGGGCAAGTCCCTAACATAAAGAAGTGGATCATTCTCTACCCAGTCTACATCAACGCCAAGAAGACCATCGCTGAGGGCCGGCGTATTTGCGCCACCAAAGCCTGCGAGAACCCTACCTGCATCGAGATCGGCGATTGCTGCGGCCATCTGAAGCTCCCCTTCGCAATCGAGGTTCGTGATGGTTTTCCCCTTCTTCTGCATCATATTCCCGCTTTGATTGATTCCCTGTCGTTGAGTACTTCGGTTGAGCTGCTTTCGTAATTCGTTGGACACAATGCCACTCAGATCGATAAGGCGTACCCGAGGGATTTCATGCAAGTAGGCAGAGTCAGGGTTTGTCTGAAACGGGAAGACGGGAGTTTGGTCAACCCAGCTATCTCATCGAGTAAGGAACGATAAATCTCGATCATCCTTTTTCTGGAATCCTCTCTCCTTCTCATGCACCATTGGTCATTTGATTCCGAAATTTATTTAACGTTAACAGTGTTGATGTTAGATGAGCTGGAAGTGCCAGAAAGAAAATGATTTTGGTCGATGATTAGAGTTCAGGTTCCTGATCCTCTTGTATCTGCGATTTTCTTCGTGGTCTACTTGCACTGCATCAATGAGATCATGTAGTTCTCTGCATTGGGAAACTCTGTGGGATACTTCCGGACTCATGCTTATTCTTGAAAGTAGTCGCTTTATGATGTAGAATATCTCTGCTATGGACGTGTAAATTCCTCTGCATTGCAGTTTGGATGGCATTCCATTTCATTCACATGTTTAGGCCGTTCATGTTGCGTCTTTGCATATATGTGGATTTCCAGAAGATAAGGAGCACATTACTCTGCTGAGTCTCTGCAGAAGTGAAGACCATACCATGTCTTTGAAATTTGAGGGTCTAGATGCAAAGCTCATGTTTTAGCAGTTGTCTTATTAGATGGTGGACTGAATACATTTTATACATTTCGGGTACTTAATACATTTTATACGTTTCGGGTCTATTTACTTACTTCTTGCACACTTGAAACATTCAGTTTCAGTGTTATGGTAGTAAAAAGGTAGCTCTTTCTATTCCATATCCCTATGGGGACAAGAAATACCAAAAACCATGCTTTTTTCCGAGTGTTGTGAATATACCTCATTATGTGCAGCTTATAAGCCGCTTTCTCACCTTCAGAAATCAATTAGATTCTTCTGCTATAATGGGAGTGATTATATGGAGTACTGGTAGCTCATGAATTTTCAGTTGGCTTAATATTTGTGGCTTCAGTTGTGATTCTTTCGAATTTCTCTTGCCCCCCCTTGTATGTGAGTGATATCTCTTAACTTGATCTAACCCCAACCTGTTTTACATATCCTTTAGGAAAACAGTTAATGCTCCGAGTTGCAGAACTGGTGCCAAGGCATCCTGGTAGAGTCAAGAAGCAGGAGGCTGCAGCAGCTTCGACTTCCTCCGGATCTTCGAAATCCGGCAAGGGTGGGAAGAAGAAGAGATAGCCATCTTGGTTTTGCATTCGCATATAACAAATCATCACTTTCCTTGAGAGAAGAGGGGGACAGGCCTTTCGATTTATTCAGGCATTTAGCTATTACAGCTGCTTAGTTTTACATAGAAGATTTCATGTTTCACAATTTCTGAAGTTTCGGTTTTCAACTTGTTGGTTTTGATAGTGTCCTTTACCATTCGACGTCCCGTTCAGCTCTTTATTCTATCTTCATCTGACTATCCCGGTGTTCTGGATTCTGTTTCTAATTGATCGAGGTAACCATGCGTCCCAGTGTAAATAGTCATATACCACCGGGAAAGGGGCCGATCCGGATCATTCATCTCTTGCCTATGCGGTAAGGTTTTGGGTTTGTCTCCCGCCCATGCAGTAAGGTGTTGAGTCAAGTCTTCTTCCAGCATGCGCCCGTTTGGTCAGAGTTAATTTTTTGGTAAGCAGGATGGTGAGGGGCGGAATTCAGATGATTGGATTTTCGATGGTAAAATTCTATCCCCCATTCCTTTTAATTCATGTTCAGTAAGCATGCATCAGTCATGATACGCATCCATCATGGTCTCTGTTCGATTGTCGATTCAATTTTCTCTTTAAGTACAGTCCTGTCACGATTGCGTTCAATTATCTATCCTCTTTCCTTTAATAGTCCATACAGGTTCTTTTTCTCTTTCATGTCAGCTCATTATAGTGCTATCCTGGAATCACATTTTTCCCCCATGAATATAGAGATACCCTGGAGTTGATATCAACAAGCCGCTACAGGCCAATCACATACGCTTATTCGCTGATGTTTCTCTTTATTTTGGGTAGGTGCATGGGAGCATAGGAGCAGCTCCAGTACACCCACTCGCAATGTGGTATTCAAACCTCTGTAGCCTGTCGGTATTAGTTGAAGCAGCAGGTGTCCTTTAAGCCGACGCACAAAAGAGCGCAACTTCTTGCGGACGCTCTTGGCACAAATACGTAAAAGGAACATGTTACATTATAGTAATAGATGTTGGGGCCACCCAACCGTAGGGGTAGTTAACAGCAGACCAATGTGAGCCATGGCCATCAATCAAACGCGTCCAGACTTCACGCATGGGCCACGTCTATTCGAAATCACATGGTCTATCACGGCATTATTCCTTTCCGGATAACTGTGAAATCTAAGCAAAGCAATGAGGGGTCAAGATTCCCCGCAAGTGATACCAAAATGAAAAGCTGCAGAGGGGGATAACACAGGTGTGTGACAGCTCGGTACCTAATACACATCCTTGGCAGTGTTCAGCTCGAGGTAAATGGTAAAATGCCGTGAATGCCCCCCCAAATTCTGAATCTGCTCATCACGGAGCGATCCTCAGCGGGTCGCGAGGGTAGAGTGATGTCTTCCTGATGTTATTCAGGCCACAGAAGAGCATAACCATGCGCTCCAATCCAACTCCAAAGCCTCCATGGGGAGGTGCTCCGTATCTGCCATAAATGAATGTCATCGTACTAAACTGCGACTAAAACCTCACTGTGCCTTCTGAATTGTTTCTGGGTTAATTCCACGATATCGAAATAAGGGGGCAAAAAACAGTCCGCAATGGAAGAATCATATTGGTGTGATGATTCCGTAACTCCGTGATAGAACACTTGGAAGTTCGAAAGTAGTATAATGACAATTCAATTAGTCCTAATATGTTGTAAATTAAAAGCCAATGAATCACCAGAGTTGGCAAAGCTGAGCATCAAGTACCTGAAAGAATCAATGTATGTCGAGATTGTTTTGACTTCTATTCCACATGCCTGAGCACGCTCTGAGAGATAGTCCGGTACATGAACACGCTGAGCTCCCGAAATTATCTCCTCACCTAGGAAAACAGAACCACCCACTTGAGTTTTGTGAACTAGAATGTGTGTGGGGGGTTTTAGACTCTCAAGTTCATCCTGTGGACTGCAAAAGAGAGCAGAACTTGCAATGCAGCTCTCAGGGTAAAAGATTAAGAACGTGGACAAGCCATCATCTGTCCACAGACATCTACGAAGTAGTTTGGGTCTGCTCATTGCTTACCTCTTACAAAGACATCAAATGAGTTACTGTAGGCAGGATTATCGTGGCATGGCATGGTATAAAATGGCCGAACAGCCAACGGATATCGGTGGAGGATGTAGAATTCCGTGCCATACCTATGATCAGAAGGGATGCCACTTTCAGTCAGCCACAATGTACAAGACAACCATATCAAACTTTAAATCATTAATAAGCAATGAACAAAATATTCTGTGGAAATTATATGCACTATAATTGGGTGGTTAGGTTTCAGTTCAATTACTTTTCCAGAACAAGCTGGCCTAGTTTTCTCTCAGACTCTGTGTTAAGGTCTCCGAGAGGATCGATCTCCACCCCAGCTTCCTGTGTAAGCAGGAGAAAAAAAAAATTAAAAACTCCAGATAAGCACAAATTAACAGATTTTATTTTACCTTCAGTGGAACAATAAAGGTTTTCGTACTCTTATCAGTAACTACAAAAGAACAGATTTTCTGCCCCCAGAGAGATTTTTCTGCTTACTTTCAGCATTTGAACTCCTTCTTCAAACGTAAGTCGCAGAGTCTTCCTCAAGTACTGCCATTTCAAATGAACACAGCCAATCAGATTTGGAAGATGTTTAATTCTTCCAAAGATTACAAAATAACTGAAAAAACTTTTTTGACCTTCAAAGGTTCAAAAGGGTATTGCCTCCCAACAGCTTCTAATTCCTTCTTGCACTTCTCATTCAGGCTATCGAACATTGCAACAAATAAACGGTCCACAATGTCCATAACCTGCAACAAAAAGGTTCAATTAATCAGCAAAACAAAGGAGTGGGCAAACTAAGACAACAAAGAAAAGGGGGGCTGACTATGCCAAACCTCAGAGTAGTGCTTCTTGATCTCCATTTCAACATCAAGACCAGTAAATTCACACAAATGCCTGTGTGTGTAGGAGTCTTCTGCCCTGAAAACTGGACAAATCTCAAATACACGCCCAAAGTCTCCACAGATAGACATCTGCTTGTGAAGCTGAGGTGATTGCGCCAAACAAGCAGGTTGTCCTTTATAATCCAGCTTGAAGACAGCAGAACCACCCTCACTCGAACCAGCAATTAACTTTGGGGTATGGATCTCGACAAAGCCTTCAGATAATAGGAACTGCCTAAATATCTGGACGAGAAATGTTACCAAAAGTTCAATTTGCTTAAAAGAATTGGTACAGAAACAGTGTGTTGGTAAGAAAATTCCAGTTCAAGCAAAGATGCTGACTTCTCAAAAACCATCAAAATCCTGGAAACTCTGCCGGTCGCACTATGGAGAGAAAATCAAGATGCCAATAGCCAAAGACTCGACACATAAACTTATCATCAAGGAGAAAAAATAGCAAAATTCTGTCTGTGCTCCCACAACATCACTAGGACATCACAGCCATTTCACAGTTTTTACCAACATGAGCATGCATTGAAATTTGTCCAACAGTTTACTGGACCAAAATTTACCTTGAACAAAGCAAGAGTGATATTCTAAGCATGCAGTGATGATCCTTGCAAATATTATACTCATGCAATGCTTTTTGTGTAATCCAGCAAGTAATTAAGTCATTACAAGAATAAAGGGAGGTGGTTGGGGAATACATAATATATAGTTGTCATGGCAGTAGCTTATACTCACTGTGCAGCTCTAGGCGAGAACAATTTTTACACTGCTGAAACAAAGAACTTAGCAAAAAAACGTCTATATTATAAATCATAAAAATGATGACAATGACCGTGCCAATTAAGACCACAGCTGCAGGGAACCTTAAGCTAACCAATTACAATTTAGGAAACCAGAAACGAAAATCTTTTCAATACAAGACTGGAGCAAATTGTGGTAAAAATGATGAGAAAAAACAGAAACATCAACACCGCAGCAACACACTTACATTTCCAACTTGACTCTGGATGCGGAATATCCCCTGATTAGCAGGGGTTCGTATGTCAAGAACCCTGTTGTTTAACCTCGTGTCCTGGTTGACTCGAACCAGTTGCTCTCCAGCCTGCACAGAACAAGCAATGAAGTGGATTGGGAACCAAATACCTTCGACAGAAGAGGGGCAAGTGGATAGCCAGACCAGAATCAGAACAAAAGCAGGCAGCACGAACCTCCAAAGCCTTCTCAATGTCAGCTTCGCTTCGAGATGCGTCCTCGAGATTGATGGGGAGGGTGGGCACAGCTCTGCTAACGCAGTAAAGCTTGCGTATTTGAATTTCGACCTACATCAAACCAACTTTCTCAAATACATCATGATTGAATTATTCTTGAGCTACAATGCACATTTAAGAGTCAAATCAGATTCCAGAAGGAATAGCTGTATCTTTACCTTCTGGGAAGCGCCCTTGATGGGTTCAGCCGGTACAGAAACGACGCCTTCAACGTCGATTATGGACTCCCTATTTAAGGCTGCCACGTACTTGACCATCTGACGGCTAACCACGTCGGCCTGCTCCGAGACCACGGCCTGGACCGTGAAGCCCCGCTCGCGAACGACCAGGAAAGCCATCTTCTTTCCGACGGCACGGATGGTCTGGGCCCGGCCTCTGACGAGGACCAGCTGATCCTTGAGGTGCTCCGCCAGGGATCCAACCTCAGTATACGGAAAATCCACTTCCGACTTGGACTGGAGCTCGGAGAGTGGGACATCGCCGTAGTTAGCGGAGAGCGGATCGTTATCCTGCTCGGCGGCCTGGGAGGCGGCAGAGATAGAGGCCTCCTCCATCCGGCGACGAAGCTTCTCCTGCTTGGCAGCCTCCTTCTTTGCCGCCTTTTTGCTCACAGGCTGGCCAGATGCCGGCATTTCGGCAGATTCCGACGACATGGCGGCGCTGCAGAGAGAGTAGAGTGAGAGAGGCGGCGGCGATGAAGGGAACTATGGTTGCGTAATCGTGGCCCTCAAAACCAGAATTTAGTCAAAGTAAGCTTATTTTTTAAAATAATTCGTGAGAAATAATTTATTTAAAAATAATTATAAAACTAGTATTTTAAAATCGTAATAAATCACATCTTGAAGATGCAATTCCATTTGTATTTTCCGAGGAACCGCATCTTGAAGATGCGGCTCCTTCTTGCACTCTTTTTTTGGGACAGCATCACAACGTTGAGGAGGGAAGATTAATTAAATATTTAATATGTAATATACAATGAATTCATTTTAAAAATTTATATCAGATTTTTATATATAAAATTTTATAAAATTTTAAGAGTAAATGTTATAAGTATGAATGCCTAAATGATAATTTATACAATGAATTCTTATATATCATAATATTTACTAAAGATTTCAATAAATCCAAGTTTTTGACGTAACTTTTCAACGTATCACACATAAGAATTCATTGCATAAGTTACTATTTATATATTAATACTTATAAAATTTACTCTATTGAAATCTTTAGTAGATATTATGATATATAAGAATTTGTATAAATTATCATTTAAGCATTCATACTTATAAAATTTACTCTTAAAATTTTATAATAAAATTTTATAAAAATTATATATATATATAAAGATTTGACATAAATTTTTAAAACGAATTTATTGTATATTACACATTAAATATTTAATTAATCTTCTCTTCTCAACGCTGTGACCAGTGGCATCTTCAAGATGCGGTTTCCTGCAAGACACAAATGGAAAACTGCATCCTAAAGATTCGATTTTAAAATATTAGTTTCGTAATTATTTTCAAATGAACCATTTTTTACGAATTATTTTCAAAAATAACTCTACTTTCACTTAATTCTCCCCTCAAAACAACGGACTCTGATACGAACCAAACCGGGAGTTTCCGGTTTTTACCTCTCCTCGAACCAGACCGGAATAAACAACCAACCGGAAGTAACCGAACCATTGGCAAATTCACTTTCCGACGTAGTTCACTGGCAAAGAATTGATAGAGAATAGAATAGACGGAAAAAAAAAAAGATAATGAATAGAAATTTAATTTTTCATTAAAAATAGCTTCAATTCCATTTTGTTCAAGAGCAACTTTATTATTTCATTTTTATTCTTTATCAGAAATATCTATATGCTATGGAATTCCTTTCTCAGGATATTCCTTATGCCGTGGAGGAGTAACAACATTACTCGTCTAATCCGAATAAATCAGGAATATCTATTCCAAAGGGCATTTCCATGAACCGAGCATGGAAATGAAATTCCATCCGGAATATAAATCCGACAGTCTAAGAAGAAGAAGAGAAGGGGAGAGGAGAGTCCCCTCATTGTCCAGAAGGCTTGAAATCAGCCGCTCAAGCTACCCTCAAGCCATTTACAGGAATCCATGCCATAACAAAATTAACATAAGAAATCCTTTGATAGACAACATCGATCGAATTATACTTCACGAGGCTTCTCATGCATTTTCTCCCTATCTAGATGTTCATCGGCTCGGGACTGGGAGTGTTGAGGATGTCCAGCAGCGAATTCTGAGGCTCCAGCTCCTCGTGCCAAAGCTGAAGCGAATCCCCGGGATAGAAGTTCCTTGTCACTCCGTCGGAATTGATCTGGACATGGTAAAACCTTCTCAGTGACAAGTTCGTAAAGAACATCTAGAATAACTGAATCTTGAAGTATGAAAGGTCTTACTATGACTGTCCGAACCACGCCCCCGCTGGCACCATCCCGAGCAATTGCGAGAGACACTGCCTTTATCACAAGTTGCTGCATAATTCAAAGCATTTGGAGGAATCACTCTTAGAGCTCAAACTGTAACTAACTCATAACTCTAAAACAATTTCTTCGTGCTGTCTGATGTTGGGCAAAATCGAGGACACCACCCACATGTAAACTGTAGACTCATATTAACACAATATTAACACAGATTTCTACCGGTAAAAAACCCAATGGATAATTTCATCAGTCATAATTATTTATTTCTATTTGCAACAGAAAATAAACTCTCTCTAAGGTCTAATTATACGCGCGCCAACAAGCACGCCTCGCTGGTTCTACAAGGGCAACATACCTCCGCCTCATCCTTGGTCATGCCTTCTTTCCAGACTTGATCAAAGAAACCGTACAAGTAACTGGAGCCAGATCCTGCAAGTAAATTAAGATTTCACAGTGAACACGTATTACGGCAACTGTTCGAAGAAATGCTCCAGTGAAGCTTAGAAGAAGTCATCATGAATAGGCTCAGGATGCTGTGTTGTCTGTTCATTCATACAAATTCTCTCAACATCAATTACAGTCCCTAAGATGGTTTATGACATGGCTTGAAAAGAAGAATTGCCAAGGATAGTATCCTAAATAAGTAATCCTGGCAAAAATAATCCCTTCCTCCTCGATCTTAAGCAGTCAACCAAAACTCATCCTATCCAACAAGCCAGAGAAAACGAAACACAGCTTAAAGAATATAGACAAGGAATTAGAACTAATCTTGTATAGCTAATTAGACAGTTATTCAGAAAGAGAATAATATGACAAGAAATCACTGTTCTCTTAAGGACCTTAACATCGAGTCAACATCATAAATCCTTCACTTGAGCTGATAATGAGCAAGTGGGAAGCAGGCTTGTCTCCTAGTCCACATAAATTATCACTATATGCATAGGTTTAAATTACCTCCAATCGCGAATGGCTGCTCTATTATGGTTCCGCCAAGTGGAATGCCATATATTTTACCACCTTCATACTTGTCCCATCCACCAACAATAAGACCAGTTTGTAGCATATTCTGCCAGAGGAAAAAAAAAGGCAACAAAATGGACAGGCAAAAGTAAAAAATCTTTGGATCTACTGCATCACAAGGGACGATTAACTAAACAAGAAAAAACAACAATGATACAATAACAATACGAGCACCACGTAGAATGCATGATTTAAACAAGTTTACGAAGGTCAGATATCTAACAAGAACTGGATGACATCAACTATTATCATCAAACAGAGATGCGATTTCAGCTTTTCAGGATCATATAACAGTCCATCATAATGTTGAAGTATACAAATATTATCAACTGGTGAACATCCGCAGTTGTCCTGAGGGAAGAAACTCACAGGAGTAAATTCTTATGATTCTGCATGACTTACGACATTTCACTGGCACCATAATTGTACTACAATAGCCTACTCATCCCCATTACTAAGTTAAACATTTCAGCAAATCAAGTTTGATATTTGGTTCCGAATTCATCCCCAACAAGCTTTTTCTGTATTCAAGACTAAGTTATCATCATAAACTTAACTAGAAAAAAAAAAAAAAAAGGAAAAGGAAGCATTCCCAGAATGCAACAGGCTAGAAGGACAACTGAAAAGTATCTTGAGAGAGCTCAAACCTTGTTATTATAGGCTAGTAGCCTGACGAGGTTGGCAGCAACCTTCACAGTTGCAGGCTGGCCTGACTGTATCCTGTAGCATCAGTTCATTAAAAAAAAAATCTATTAACCCAGATGCTAGAAAATGATTCCAGCTTCTCGTCAATGTGATGGAGATGCAGGAACTTCACAGAAACAGCATGGACTTGAGAAGGACTCACGAACATAAATCATGATTAGTCAATGAACAAAAAAAAGCTCAGTATTGAATTTGGTTAGTCTGAAGTTTCCCCGATGAGATGCCAGTCATTGTAATTGAACCCAAACCAATTGACGCAAAAGACGAAGCTCGATGATGGAATGATCGTGAAATATATGGGAAAAAGAGAAGCGAACACTCACGTGTGCTGATGAAGGAAGTAGCGGACATAATCCGAAACTATCTGAGAATCTGCCGCCTAGCCACAAGAAACGGAGAACGAAAAGCAGATCGTTTAACAGCGCAAACATATAAGAACTGACTAAGAGAATAGGATTCGGAGGAAGCGAGAGATACCGATCCGGAGCGGCAAACATAGACATTGTCTGTGAGCTGCGTGATTTTATCCGAAGCTCTATTGGCGACATACATCCCTAGAGTTCAAACGGACATGATCAGTTGTGCACTCATAGCTATATCATCATGCAAGAACAGCTTCCTGTCCCGTAGGATATGATTAAATTGACGTGATCCGGATCGTGGATGAATTACCAGTGCTGGTCCTGGAGTCGGCACCGAGGACGACGCCGCCCTCGTAAGTGACTCCGATGATGGTCGTCCCCATTGAGTGCTCATCGTTCAAGTTCAGATCCATGGCTTCCCGACCGAATTGCAAAACCCTAACACACTTCAGGAAGATAAGAAGAGCAGCGAAGCCCTTTCGCTAGGTTCTCGACTTCTCGCCCAAGGCAGAGGCAGCAGGCAGGCAACCCCATCAATTGAGCATTCACGGGTCCGCTCGATCCGACCCGATTTCATGGCCCGAGTTAAGGTTATTGCGGGCCGGGCTAGCCCCCCTGCAATCCGGGCCGATATCGGGCCTAAAACGGGTCTCGGTTACTGAACGTCTCTCAAGCCCGTCACAAAAAAGTACAAAGTGGATCGGCTGAAGCGATAGGACTTAGGTCCCGAATTTGAATCTTATGAATGAAAAGAACTTGTCTTATTAGAGCTTCATCCTCCAACTGGACCCCAAAAAAATGGAAAGGGAGTCACGGCCATGGACCTCAGCGGCCATTATGATATCTCAGTTCCAAAGTTCTTTGACAGGCAGTTGATAATTACAAGTCCCATAGATCAAATCTAAAATTGTCGGGAATGATACCACCATACCAAATCCGGAGAAATTGCATTGTCCACTGTGTTGACTACAAACATAAACCATACAATTATCGAACTTGGAATCCATAAGACAGGCTAATAGCTCATGGAACCCGACCAGTAGGTCCGTGAGCCTGTATGGAAGAGCTCCGATTCGGGTCAAGAGGATGGTGCAGCCAACTTGTAGCTGCAATACCAGTTTATGTGTATATTTCCGGAACTAAACAAGGAAAATTTTCGAGACTTTGTCAAGTTATGCCAATGAATCTTCTGGTATAGGATGTGCCGTTTCCAGGATGATCCCTCAGGTTCCGAACTAGAATCGGAGTTGACTGGGAAAGAAAGCTTGAAGTTCATGAAGATCTTCTATAAATGGAATCGCTGGTTCTCAGAGAGGAATCAGGAGAATGTTACGGTTGTACCCTGCTTTGAACGAGCTAAATTTAGAAGGTCTTCCGTGTAGAACAGGCAGGTCTAGGAATCAACCATAACCAGAAAAGAACAGAAAAGAAGACATCTTATGAGGTCAAAGGAAGACATGCGCAATGGTCTCTCTTGTTGGAGAGGACCAGGGAGACCTTTAACCTGACAGACAAAGAAACTCAACAGAACTTCAACCCCTTGTCCTCCCTCCTTTTGGGTCTTATGGAAAAATTCATTTAAATGACTGACAGAAAGTGAAGGAGGAACGAAGGAGGAGGCAAGAGGGGGAGAGGGTTCTGTTGTTCTTCTGAAAGATGTGGATCCCGAGAGAGCAGCAAATGGAGATCAAGGGAGTGAACGGGCTCGTGGCGGTGGCCATAGACCGGGATCGAGGGAGCCAGCATGCCCTCAAATGGGCCATCGATCATCTCCTGACTCGAGGCCAGATGGCCCTGCTCATCCATGTCCGCTCGAAGCATTCAGGTGGATAAAAAGGCCTTCACTGTTTGCTCTTCAAATCACAGGGCACGGAATTTAGCTTTTCTTCAATGCCTCTGATTGCACCGAGAATGTGTGTCCGATTTTTTGTTGCAGGTGCGGACACCAAGGAGCTGTTGCTTCCTTTCCGATGTTTTTGTACGCGCAAGGATGTAAGTCTTCCATTCTTACCTGGAAATGCATCGATTTTCAATGTTTAGAGCGTGCTTGCCTGATGCCTCTGGATAAGTGGCTGAGTCTTCTTCTGTCATCTGACCAGATACAATGCAAAGATGTTGTGCTAGAAGATCCCGACATCGCCAAGGCACTGATCGGACATGTTTCCAGCTATGCAATCGAGCATTTGGTGATGGGTGCCTCATCCAGAACCAGCCTTCTCCGGTACGTAACAAGTCCTTCCTCCAAGACTCTGACTACCAGGCATGGATTCTTGTGATGAAGAATTGACAGGAAAAATTTCTCCTCTTCTGCAATGGTCTGATTTCCGGGAAGATTCAAGAATGGTGACATCCCGAGGGCTGTATCGAAGGGGGCCCCGGATTTCTGCACCATTTATGTCATATCGAAGGGGAAGATATCATCCATGCGCTCAGCCTCACGTCCCGCTCCGTCAGCATCTGCTCTCTACAGCGAGGTGTTCACTAAATCAAGCTCTAGATCGAGCGCAACTTCATCGAACCATCCTCAATCTCTAAGAGGTAGGTTGTTCATATCTTCCTTCTCATACATTTAACATTTTCTGACCCTTCAGCTACAACAAATCATTACCATGAATAAATGGAATCTTTCTGTGACTTCCAACCAGAAGACGATCGATCATCAACCGAAATGTTGCATATCTCATGGAACAGCGAAGAATCCATTGGACAGTAAGTACTGCGATAATTCCAGTCTTTATATCAGTGTATGTGGTCCACCGAACATTCGAACTAAGCTAGAACTTTTGAGGAAAATCAGCCGCCTAACCCCTCTTAACCCTCTAGCCTACTGTCTACCTCTTTTCTATGCTGTTCCAAGTGCTGTCCAGTGTCCATCCATGTCAGTTTAATCTTTCCAGAAAATCGGTCATTCAACTGTTGTATAGCTGAAGATCTGCGGAATGCAGGCCGCTCACTACAGGGAGAACCATGAACGGAAGGTTTCCGGTGGAAATCCCCCGGGATGACAGCATATTCTCGGTCAGCTCCGGGAGACAGAGCTTGGATTACCAGTTCCTTTCTTCATCCCGCAACAGCTTGGAAACTGACCCTGGTCTAAGGCTATCTGATGTCTCGGACATTGACTACATCGTGAGTTTTGACTCGTCTCAGAGGTCATTAGAGGCCAATTCTCCGCATCGTTTCTCTGCTGTCTCAGCCGTTAGTCATGGACTATCCACTCCATCGAATTCTTTGCTCACAGTAATGATATGGTCCATAGGATTTCGTGCTATAAGAAAGCTCCACGAGTGTAAAATATTCATATACCTGTCGATGGAATGAGTTGAACATGCAAAACTGAATGACCGTGGAATGTTCCTCATGTATTTTGCTGTAATGTTTACGACATGATCAGGATGATATGGAGTCAGAGATGCAGAGATTGAAGTTGGAATTGCAGCAGACAATGGAAATGTACAACGCAGCATGTCGGGAAGCGATCCTTGCAAAACAAACGGTATGTGAATGCATTGAATTCGTACTCCTGAAGATGTTTTCAGAGCCTTAGGCCAAACTTTGTTGCTTAACAGGCAGAAGAGCTGGAACGATGGAAAGAGGAAGAAGAGCGAAGGTTAATGGAGATAAGGGTGGCCGGAGAAGCTGCTCTAATGCTCGCACAGAAGGAGAGGGCCAAGTCGAAGGCGGCAATAGAAGCGGCTGAAGCCTCACGCAGGGTCGCCAACTTGGAAGCTCAGAAGAGGCGAAGTGCAGAGATGAAGGCGATAAAGGAGGCAGAGGAGAAGAAGAAGATAATGAGCTCGATCGGGCGGAATGATGTTCAGTACAGGAAGTACTCGATAGAGGAGATCGAAGCTGCCACAGACTTTTTTGCCAAGTCCCGTAAGATCGGGGAAGGTGGCTATGGGCCGGTGTACAAGGGGTACTTGGATCATACTCCTGTTGCCATAAAGATCCTGCGTCCTGATGCAGCTCAGGGGAGGTCCCAGTTCCAGCAAGAGGTACACATAATGCTGTTAAAAACATGGAATCGTGTATGTTCCGGCATGTACTTTGTCACGAATTTTCGCATTCCTGAAATGTCGATCATCTTCCAGTTGTCATGGAATACTATCCTGGGAGTTCTTTTTCTTCGGAGGAGGATCAGTAAAGGCCTTACCAGTACACCAGAAAAGTGGAATGCACTAGGAATGGAATTCCTTCTATTAGTTCATCATTCCATTCCATTCCACTCCCATGTCGATTGGTCATAAACCCAGCAGACCAACCATTTACGAGCACACTTCATAAGTCATTTGGATGAACTGTGGAAATTCTGGATGAGTTTGGAATGAAGTTTTCGCTTTGGTTGAATGTATTTACTGATGACTTCCTGCAGGTGGAGGTCCTTAGCTGCATAAGGCACCCGAACATGGTTCTCCTCCTCGGAGCTTGCCCCGAGTATGGCTGCTTAGTCTACGAGTTCATGGGTCGGGGAAGCCTTGAGGACTTGCTCTTCCGGCGAGGGGGTGAGCCGCCGCTGTCGTGGCAGGTCCGATTCAAGATTGCCGCCGAGATAGGCACTGCCCTGTTGTTCCTCCACCAAGCCAAGCCCGAACCAATTGTGCATCGTGACCTGAAGCCAGCCAACATTCTCCTGGACCGGAACTATGTAAGCAAGATCAGCGATGTGGGTTTGGCCCGTCTTGTCCCTCCCTCGATTGCAGATACCGTGACACAGTACCGGATGACCTCGACAGCTGGCACATTCTGTTACATCGACCCGGAATATCAGCAGACCGGAATGCTCGGGGTGAAATCGGACGTTTACTCTCTCGGTATAATGTACCTGCAAATCATAACAGCAAAGCCCGCAATGGGCATAACCCGGTTTGTCGAGCAGGCCATTGAAAACGGAAACTTCGAGGATGCTCTGGACCCTGACGCGCATGACTGGCCCGTCGAGGACACACTACGGTTTGCAAAGATTGCACTCAAGTGCTCGGAACTCAGACGGAAGGACCGCCCCGATCTTGGGAAGGTTGTGTTGCCTGAGCTCGATAGGCTGAGGGCACTTGCGGAGGAATCAATTCATCTTACATTATTAGCCCATACCACTTGGAGCTCACACAGCAGCAGCAATGGCCAGGTTTCCTTGTCCCTGGTAAGCCAAGAGAACTTAAACTTCACCTCCTGGAGTGCTTCATATCCAATCTACTCTTGGGTAATTTAGGCTCGACTGGATGGCCTCGAGTTCAACTCCATTTTCTTCAGCTGGAGCAAAGCTCAAAATCTTGAAGTCGTCCAATTCTTAGATTAAGAAATACACCCCATTTTCAACTTATCTTAGATCTCCCAAGCTCAAGGACTGATCAAACCCAACTGATCCCGAGCTTAAGCCCAGCCTTGTTCAGGATTCCAGTGAAGGAAATCGAAGCGACCGCTGGCCTACTGATGATCGTTTCAAGCCAAAGTGACTCGCTGTCATGCTTGAGACAGCTGGTTTTACTGCATAGCTAATCATGGACTAGGAACAGCCAAAATTCTATAGAACTGTGATGACTGATAATCTTGAAACATTCCATTTTTCAGGGGACCATGAGCCCTCCGCTGGGGATTTCAGAGAGCAGCTGATGTATTTATCATGCTTGAAGGTATCCCATTTGGTGAAGGAGAGGCAGCAGACGTTTAGTAGTTTATGCAATCCCGGTTCCGAGCCTTCTGATATTTTGACCTGATTTACCTGACAAGGTCAAGGAACTTCCTGGTAACTATTTGTACCTAAGTAACATAAACTGTCCGAATCTATACATCTTCTGCCCGAGGACTCTCTTCTTCTCTTCTCAATCACTGTATGGTTCCTTTGAGATGAAATAGAGATATTTTTGTATTCCGGACACCTCGTTATACCATTATTTTTGCCAATGTTAATCCTCTTTACCATTGTATACGTATATTGCTGTATGAACATATGGCATCAAATTCACTTTGAGTACTTCAAATCCACGAGAAACAAGATTTGGAGATTGAACATACATCAACGGCGAGTTGTAAGAAGCATAATCTGCAGAAGATGGACATTGCATGGATTTCCCTGCTGGTATAGAACTCCCTGAACATTTTCCCAGAGCATGAACATTTTCCTTTGAGTTAAAGAGAGTTTTGCAGATGAATTATCTCGCCAATGATCAGAGAATGGTATAGCTATTCACATAGCAGAGATCCTTTCTCGCTAAACAAATCCATCCATGGGATATTGCCATGAGGAGTACAGTGACAATCTAAGCTGCAGGTTCATGTACGGAAGCCTGTTGAAGTACGAGGCTGTTAGGTCCCTCCTGAAGCAGGTCTTGACATTTTCTCGCCCCATCGATCAGTCATCACATTCTTTCACTTGAAAAGCATCAGCCGCCAGCTGGTGCGGTGTTGCCGTTACTTTCAAGATCACAGTTGCTGAATTGTACATTTTAGATAAATCTGAAGATGCTGGTGATGAGAAGATTATGCTGCTTAACTTGGTGCTCGCTTCATCAGCTTGCTTATTCAATGGTCATCACTTCCTGTTATCGTTCAGGGACTCTTCAGCTGTTTTGTCTCATGATTCCTCACCCAACCGACTTCCTTGAGATGACGCATGGCTTTCCAGGCAGAACTGGACCTGCATGAACCTGAAGTATGACAGACAACACTGGAGCTCTTTATGCGAACTACATGAAGGAACCTCTTTCTTCAGAATAATAAACTCAACTTGCAGCAACTATGGTTTCCAAAGACAAAAGCACTTCATATCTCAAAACCTCTGTGACTCTTAACCTAGTAATTAAGAGCCAAACTTAAACAAGAGCTTACAGAGAAAACTAGAATTCGTCCTGCATCAGTAATTTCATTTTTGCATCAGCAATAACCTAACTTCCAAAGGCTGAACAACTGCTTAAAACTATGCTCATAGTGAATAATATACATGTGCTAAGTAACTGCTCGGTGATTTGGATGCCGACCCTTTTAAGCTCGAAGTTGCAACAAGACACTGTATCCTGAATTCAATCATTCAAACAGCAGAAGAAGAACAATCTCATTCACCGACTGATTCATCACAGAAAACCAACTTCCCGCCTTTATTGCACAGCCCCTGTTCCCCGACCGAATTCACAATCTTTCCATAGCTATACCTCAATGGCATCCTCCCAAGAACCCGGTGGAATTCCATTATACACTCTCCCCTCCTCTTCCTGTGCTCCCCCCGTCTCGTACTTAGGCCCACCTCCCTTAGCTCCTCCTCCCTCTCCCCTTCATTCCTCGAGTCCCCATAATCCCGAGCCCGCTCTGCACCCACCAGAATGGGGCCTGCATTTGTTTCGTCTGCCACCACAAAGTTCATCAGTATGTCCTCGCAGTTCTGCATCTCGTCCACGACCCTCCTCATCCTTGCCATAGGTTCCCCACCTGCACAGCTGTACTTCGAGAGGTATTCCGTGCCCAGGATCATGAACTTGGTGAGCACGATCGAATACTTGTCAGGATGCACTGTGTAGATCCACTCTTTCCTAGAGAGGTCAATGTCGTGGGACCTGGTGAAGAGCCCGATCAGACGCTCGGGATTGGATGCCCAGATCTTGAACGCAAACTCCATCGATCTGAGGTCGACCTCCACGTCATCGTCGCAGACTAGGACGGCCCGCGTCTTGATGGCCCGCCGTGGAAGGAACCTGATCGAATCAAACCCAAAATTGGAAACCCAATACATGTCGGAAACCATTTATTTTGGAACGAAGATTTCTGACAAGTTAAGGATTAAAGCTTGGAAAGTAAGAATCATTCAGCTTCAAGGTTGGTTTTTTTTTGGGGGGGTGGGGTTTAATTTCGATTTTCAGAGAACAACATTGAAGAAGAAGGTAGGACAAGACAGCCCAATTGAGGACCTAGAGTTGAGGCTGTTGGAAGACTGCCGGATGACGGAGATGGAGGCGGAGCCGAAGGAGGCGGCAGAGAGGTCTCGGGAGAGACGGCTGATGACGTGGCGTGGAGTGGAGGTATTACCCCACAGGACGAGAACGGCGGACACGACGGAGGAGCCAGAGTAACCGGCCGCTAGGGAGCGGAGGAGGGGGATACGGTGCTCGGAGAAGCCGTTGATCAGCACCGTTATCTGGTCGGACCGAAGGTACTGCGGGTTCCGGCGGATCTCCGGGTCGTCACACGGGTCATTGCGGGCGAGGGAGCGTTGAAGAGGGGAGAGGATGCAGAGGCAGACGAGCAGAGCCGCCGGACTCATTTCGGCTTTGGCTCCTCGAGGCCGCTCCAGCTCAGCCTCTGTGGGCGCCTTGCTCCGCCGTCGGGTCCAACGGAGTGTCAGTTTCGTAATTTGGTGCAACTCGAGGCTCCTTTCTGCATTTCCCCATTGATATACAACGGAGAGTGAGACTAAGACCGTGGTTTTGTCTAAAATTTTTAAATGATTTTACCGTAAAGTGAAAAAATATTAATTATATTATAACAAATAAGTAATTTATAGTATTAATGATCTGAGCATTTTGTATTATTTTTATTATTAATAATAGTAATTTTATTATATTTTCTATCACATATAAGTTTTTTCTAATTTGATGCATCTTTTTAAAATAATTTATGATTACAAAAATTTGTGAATGTCAGTTCAAGAAGCCCTTTTTTTATTTTATTTAATCAACATTGTAAAAAGTTGCTGCACTTAATCAAACCAACCATATCAGTTGATTAATTCAACGTCCTCTTGATGGAAAATAGCGCTATTAGAAAATCGATTTGAATGCCACCATCCATGTTGTATAACGTCGGGACAATGTGGAATGTCCAACACTTGCGTGTGTCTCTGCACTTCCAACCTCCACCGAGAACCGGTCGCGTGATTAATTAAGAACCCGCATCTCGATTTGCAGTCCGATGAATTGGATCACACATTCTTTTGCTGGGTTCCTTAGTTCTTACAATTTTCAATGATCAGGGGAACTGTGGAAGCACTTGGGAGAAATCTCGGTCATGGAGGACAGTGGCATATGTTGTTTGGTTGCAATGTCACAGAGCACTAACACACACACACACACAGACAAGAAGAAAAAGGAAGAAGAAATGGGTATCTTATGCGCTTGTTCTTTCATGAACCAAACTCCCCATTAAAATCTTTGATTGGACAGCCCCCCTGATCTTCACCCATTTACAAAATATTTTGTCTTCCCTATTGTCTTTAAGCTGAAGTTGGAGATTATCAAACCCTAAATTACATTTTACAAGGCCCGTAAATTCGATTTTGATTCTACCCTGTACGTGTAATTCTCAACAATGTAATCGAGCAGCTAGCATGTATATATGATTCGTGAGTAGTTTATAAGCTCGTAATTTCGATCTCCTTGTGTGCGTAAATCTTGATAAGACATAAATTCAATATAATAAATTAATCGTTAAAAAAAAAAAAGAAACCAACGTGAAAGTGAATTTTTTTAAAAGAAAAGTGGGGAGATCATGCTTGTACCATTATAAAAATCAATTCATCAAGTTTATTACTTTTTTTTTTGGTTTGCCACCCGGTATCCGGTACCCGAAGGCTGGCGACTAATCCGGATTCGGGGTACTGTCGGACGGTTTCCCGGGGACCCCTCCCAAGAAGGTCTGCTGCGTTCAAAGGGGCTCGAACCCGGCACCTCTGCTTAAGCGACACAAGCCCCTTCCACTTGCGCCAACCTTCGTTGGTAAGTTTTACTTTTTTTTTTCTATGGGAACTATCTAGTATATGAAAGTTTTGGTGCATTCGATCAATTCATATTTGAATCAGATTCACGCGCTTATACGTAAAATTTTATGGTTATGAATTTTTCATTTATAAAACTCGAATCACATGAAATATCAGTCTCAGGTTCGTAAATTTGTTCTTCTCCAATTTATTTTTTTTCATAATTTATTATGCATTAAGAGTTGGATGTTGATGAGTTCGAGATAATAAATTAATTGTTAAAAAAATTAGAAACCAACCTGAAAATGAAATTTTTTAAGGAAAAAGTAGTGAGATCATGCTTGTCCCATTGTAAAAATCAATTCATCAAGTTTATCACTTTTTTTTCTGTGGGCACTAAGTTTGGTGTATTTGATCGATCTATATTTGAGTCAGATTCACGCACTTATAAGCGAAGATTTTACGATTATAAATTATTTATTTATAAAACTCAAATCACATGAAATGTCAGTATTAGGTTCGTAAATTTTCTCTTCTTCATTTTATTTTTTTTCCATAATTTGTTCTGCGCCTATAAAAAAACCCTTTTTTGGCAAAATATTCCCGTAGGTGACTTTTTTTTTCCAAGTATTTTATTAAGGAAAATGCAGACGAACCTTTAAATGGATTTAATTATTTATTTTTGCTTCTCATTCAAATTAAAAAAAATAAATATGATTCAAATAATCACAAAATCTGCCTATTTTCTCAAAAATACCCACAATTTTTCTAAAACAAAATCGCATACCAACATTCATTTTTTTCCCACCACATTTTTCATTCACTAATTTGGTCGGACACACCCAATACGATGTCCGCGTTGTCGGAGGAGCAGAGGTTGAATCAGACCACGGCATGTCGATCGATTTCAATATATCATTGAAAAAATAAGGAGAAATAAAGTTGCACGTAAATCTCACAGCGAGGATCCAAACACAGAAATCAAAACCCTCTTTTCTCGATTTTGAGTTGGGCAGCCGGCCACACACCCATAGATTAATCCACCCTTAGTTGTGCAATTAATAAATTAAGAGAGGAGGAGTTGTGCATGTAGACGTGTATGCCACTACCATGGAAATTAGATTGAGGTAGCAGCTGCCACACGTAACACGAGAGAGGTGGAATAAAAATGAGATAAATAATTCTCGAATCGACCGAGTTCACTGTAAATTATTAGAAGAAAGTATCGGCATGTTGTTGTTATAGTTGCTAAAATAAAGTGAAGTACTGATATTTTATTATTTTAATTGCATAATATATAACTAGTAAGACAACGATGTGATGTACACTCGATTTTTTTATTGCTTTGAACTGCTCGTATCCAGAAATCTAACGAGCCGGGGCGTGCCAAGTAGGTGAAACTTTCATAACGTGAATTCTCTACAATCGGAAGACTCGAACCCTAGATCTTTTGACAAATGTTTTGATACAGGTTCATAGAAAGAGACCTTAACCTCGTCGAGTTGTATAATACCGAGAGTGAGTTTTGAACAACTATTATACATATACTCCAGGTGTTCGTTTATAAGTGTGCGGGTACTCCCTTTTTCTATCACTTGCTGACATGGAATTTCCACGTAAGAAAAACGCATTTCCTTCTTGTCTCTTCTCTGTTCCATTATGCCTTGTCAGATTCTCACTACATCGTGAGCAGAAATCTTCCGATTCCAAGTTAGAAACCCTTCTCATTTGCATCATAATGAAACCCAATTTTCAATGGTAAATTCCTTGGTCATCGTGTCTAGTCGCATAGCAAAAAAAAAAAAAACACCAATCGATCAATGGCAATAAACAAATAAATGTGTATTAACCATTTAAGAGTAATTTTACTACAAGTCTCGGGTTTAAATATTGTGAATAGAAAAAATACACCTCGGTAGAGTTTTATTTCTTAGTGACCAACCTGACTCGAATCGGATTAGTCGGTGCACGTTGAATTTCTATTTTCAATGCTTTTCACACCGTGCAGATGCACATATCTACAACAACATTTTTATCATACGTCTGGCAACTCGCTAAAGAAAGTGAAAGAAAAAGGCAGATGAACAAGACAGCTTCTCGATAGTCAAAATCGTCCTCCTAAGTGGATTGCTGGCCTTCTTATTCTCTTAAACAGACATAGGCACCCACCTGTAACTATTTTTTTAATAAAGGAGATATGTAAATGTCTTTAAAAGAATGCGACAGAAAGAAAAAAAAGGACACAGAAAATCATACTAAAAACAAGGCCTTAGCACATCTTTATCAACAAACTCCTAAATAACATATACATGTCTATAATATGATCAAGTATCAATGGCCCCCAAGTCTGGTTCCCCCATGTAGCAAGCCCAATGATCATTTTGAAACTACGCAGTACCAAACAAATCGTACTTCGTTACAACTTAAAGCGTACATACGGAGATCGGTAACAAGCCAATACGATCTTCTCCTGAATCGATCGATCTCGACACGAGCTGAACAATTGGACCGTGATGCACGCTTGCATGCCCCCTTTCTGAGAAGCATCTGTTTCATATACCTAATTTCGCACTACTTACACCTACCTTTTCTTTTTGAGTCTTCTTTGCCGGTCACCCCAATGGAGCAAACGTGCCATTATATTATATTATATTATACTTATCTGAAGGTACGCACGGGTGACTCGGTGCAAATTATTAAATTAAAGTGGCTAATGTGTTGGACGACCCACAACAAAAAGAAAAAAGAAATATAATTAATGAAATAGAGAGAGATATAAAGTGCAAATGAGACGAAGGTTCCACCTTCTTATACGCCCAATTGATCCCAGCTTTGTCGTGTTTTTGGGTGAGTAAGAGGTGGAGGGCATTGTTAATGGATATCTTTTCAAACTCCACCATGCATGTTCGTCATCTTGTATTTAAACCGTACACATATTTGTCAAACTGAACGATCAGTGCAATCACCGGCCCTATCAGTGTAGCAATACTAGGAGGTCAGTACATAGTTCATAGAAGCACGCTTTAGTTAAGTTCGGGTTCAAGGAGCAAATTTCTAACAAATGTTTTGACAAAATGCATAGAGGAGTTCGAGTAAGAGACCTTTATAAAGTTATAGAATCATATGGGAGTAAACTCGGAGTAATATATTCTTGCATATAACAGTTATACCGCGTGGTTATATATATAAAAGAAATATATAAGTTTAGAAGAGAATACAAGGAAGTGAGGAATAAAGATGCGCAAAGAGTTACACTGGTGATGATTGAATTTAGAACGTGTTAGTTTCAAATTAGAGCGGTATCACTGTATCAGACCTCACATGATACGTGGTGTATCCGTAATTACGGGAGTTTCTCTGATGGATGCAATATGCTGATGACAAGGAATGTAAAAAAAAAAAAAACTTATACATCTCTACTAATATTTAAGGGAAGAAGCTTTATGAGGTTGATGAAGGAGGAAGAGCAAGCGTTGAGAGCCTCGTTTGAGAGAGAGAGAGAGAGAGAGAGAGAGAGAGAGGGAGGCATGTACAGAACTGCACATTCATGAAACACCATTGCTAGCGCAAGAGAGAGGTCAGGAAGAAGGAAGACGAAGGACAGGAGGAGTGGCGGTGTTTATGCGTATATACGTATAGAATACACATTCGTGTATATACACACATATGGAGTGGAGGAAGTGTTATCTGGATGCGATACTGGTGCCATTAGGGTTCATGATGAGCTTGGGCTACCATGCCTGGCTGTGGCACAAGGTCAGGACTCAGCCCCTCTCCACCGTCATCGGCACCAACGCCGCCGGCCGCCGCTTCTGGGTCTCCGCCGTGATTAAGGTCCGTACTTTCATGACTCTTAACTCCTCTTGCACATACGGATACGTACTGACAAGGTATGCAGAGTCATCGTGTCATCGAACTTAAACTTGCCTATATATGTAGTCCGCGTAGAGAATCATTGGAATTACATTCGTGCAAGAGACATCAATTCCCGATTCTTATTAACGGGATTTTCCGTAAACTTTATTATCCTCTTCCTCTTATACTCTTTTAGATTGAGCAATGAGTCTCGTATCAGTTCAAAAATTCAGGGATTTGACGTGTTCGGATGGAGGAGTGTTCGGCAAAAGGAATTGGATGATGCGGAATTTCCTCCTGTAATCAGGAGAAGCTACAAATATATATATAGACACACACACATTCATATATACATACATATACGCAAAAACACACGCACACTGACACACAAACATGTATAACTATGATTATTAAGAAGATTTAACACGTCAAGATATCTCCTGTCCCACGTTTTTCTATTGCGTCTCCCTTTAATCACAGTACACAAAATCACACATTTCAAGCTATCATATATATATATATATATATGTATGTAGGATTTTAGTCTTACAAAATGGAGAAAATTCATGATTACAAATGTTTATCATTCATTGGATAGAGTCAATTCAAACCTAAATGAGTCGGGATTCACTAAAATTCTGAATACAACTGGTGCATAATTTAAAAAAAATTATCTTGAATTATTTCTCAGTGCATGTGACTATTCCTGGTCTTCCATAGGGATCGCAATTTAACCTGGACCCGCGAGACCCGACCCAGGCCAGGGCGGGTCTGAGTTGCACCCCCGTCCTTTTTACATATAACATTTTATTATATAATTATATATTTTAAAATTAATCTTACTTAATTTATGAATATTTTTATCTTAATAAATCAGACAATAATAATTTTATTTTATTAAAACTGTGTAAATTCTTAATTATTTTAAGTTTATTTAACTATACTATTGTAAATATATAAATTTATATCATATTTAATAAAATAAAATTATTTTTTAATAAATGGGTCCACCCGCACCCGACCCGTGAAGGTTATGGGCCGGGTCCCGGCATTCAAATAAAGCCCCGCCCAACCCCATTACCATCCCGAGACCTCCACGAAGTGGACAAGAATTTGATAGTAATAGTAACCTTTAACTCAATAAAAATAGAAGAATGCCATAGAAATTAGAGAATACGAGAAATACTACCGATAAGAATTAGTCAGAACTGCAGAATTTCTTGGCTTTGCTTTGACGGTGTTTTTCGATCAGTTGATGTGGTACATGAGTGGCTAGATCACTGAATTCTGAATACGTATGTGTGTGTGACAGGACAATGAGAAGAAGAACATTCTCGCCGTCCAAACCCTAAGGAACGCTATCATGGGATCAACCCTCATGGCCACGACCTCGATCCTGCTGTGCTCGGGCCTCGCCGCGGTCATAAGCAGCACGTACAGCATCAAGAGGCCGCTGAATGACACCGTCTACGGGGCGCACGGCGAGTTCATGGTGGCCCTCAAGTACGTCGCCCTACTCACCGTCTTCCTCTTCTCCTTCCTCTGCCACTCCCTCTCCATCCGGTTCATAAACCAGGTGAACATCCTCGTCAACATCCCGGCAGATCCGGTTGTGAGCCCGGTCGTGACCCCGGACTACGTGTCGGAGCTCCTCGAGCGGGGGTTCATGCTCAACACGGTCGGGAACAGGCTCTTCTACGCCGGGCTCCCGCTCCTCCTGTGGATATTCGGCCCGGTGCTCGTGTTCCTGTGCTCGGCCGCGATGGTCCCGGTCCTGTACAACCTCGACCTCGTGTCCGGGAGCAGTCAGGTCCGGGGCAGCAGCCTGAAGAATATTGTGGATGTTCGTCACAGCACTATCAATGGAGACTCTCTTTGAGTTATCAAGACGCTGCGTTTACACGCACGACTGTCAGCTGATGGGCGGCCTATGCTGAGTTATGAGTTAAAATACCGCTCGGAAATCTTAAACTAATTTATAAAAAAAACATGTTACCTGTAAAATGTTTTATTCAATACCGGAATAAAAGTATATATTAAAAATGAATTTTTAATCTTGTAAAACTTGCATTTAAAGTGTAATTTTTGATACATTGAAAGCGCATCTTTAAATGTTCTTTTGTTCCGATACGGAACGAAATATTTTGGTTGAAACGGTCTTTTACCATGTAAAAGTTGGTAAAAGGCCGTATTTTTACCCGAGACTGGGCTCATGTTAGTCCTTACACTTTGAATCTGTTTCATTTTAGTCCTCATACTTCGATTGCTATTGCGCTTAAGCCCGACAGCCCAGAAGTCAAACCTTCATTACAGAAGAACTTCGTCCGTGGGCTCAACCGTATCTCGGCCCACTACAGAAATTAATAAAGAAACCATTCGGTCCCATTTTGTAATATTGATGAACATGTGGACTTTGATACAGGTGCCTTTATTCTACGTTCTGTTCGAATACTGTCAGACTTTGAAAAATTTCAAGATTCCGGTACTTTAATAGCAAAAATCGGAATCGGGAACCTCGTGATTAAGAGTCGAGAGAGATGTTACTGCATCCAATACTCGTAACTTACGAAAATAGAAGAGAAAGGCGACACGGAGATGTTTCAATTCTCCGGGCAATTTAATAAAGCGATTGTCCTTGCCCAATGACACACACATACTTGACAAGGCAGCTTTCCTAGAAGGGTCGGTGGCTGTCCATGTCAGTTTTTCATTCCGCAAAATCCAGCCCGGGACAAATGATCAGGACTCCATCTCACGATATAGAAGAAGTTAATGATTCAATTCTCATCATGGAAATTACATGTTAATTCTCCGGGCAATTTAATAAAGCAATTGTCCTTGCCCAATGACACACACATACCTGACAAGGCAGCTTTCCTAGAAGGGTCGGTGGCTGTCCATGTCAGTTTTTCATTCCGCAAAATCCAGCCCGGGACAAATGATCGAGACTCCATCTCACGATATAGAAGAAGTTAATGATTCAATTCTCATCATAAAAATTACGTGTCAATTTCATTTCTCTATTATAGTCCGGGTCTTATCGTTGGAGTTGAAAAATTCATTAATTATGAACCATTAGATTAAATCGCTGATCAGTAAAAACTTCCGGTTAGATCGACCGGATAGTTGCTTATTCAAATTTTAGACATTCGAAGAAGATTACCGATTACACCAATCGATGTGAGGCACACAGGTTGGAGAAAGTCTAGCATGTAAAAGACATGTCATATGACACTTGTTACCGATCAATGTGCAAGTGTTCTGAATCTCTTGCCCAGTGTTGTGAACAAAAATTCAACTTCTACAACCAAAGGCAGCTGTCTGTCCAGCGGTTCCAGGCTTACTCTTACGAGGTCCCGATTTGAATCCCCTTTCTATATATTTACATTAAAATATTTGTTAAAAATGTGATTTTTAGATTTGGGATCGGAGAACACATGTTTCTACGAAGTATATTAGGTTTTTTCTGGTGTCACATCGACGGAGTCGTGCTTGCGTCGATCACATTCAGTGTACAGTTACCCGGGCATGCTTTTCGAGAAAGAGAAACTCCCTCTAGAAGTAGAGGGGTTACATGGCTTCAAGGCTGTGGATTCGGAGACATCAGCTGGCAATGGCAAACACGGAAAGGTTAAAAGGGGGAAAAGCTTTTACGATACAGTATTATCATGTGACAGTGCCTACATAAAAGTTATATGATGACACCGGTGTCAATCAAAATCAATTATTTTAGAAGTTATTATTCTGTTTTAAGTTTTATAAAAAAAAAACTCAGAAATAATTGATTCTGATCGATTGATGTAAGTATTAAAATGCGATAAGCCGTCCCATGAATCACTTTCTTCTCCAAAGGGAAGGAGAATAAAAGCATTTACGCACGTGGTGGGGGGCGAGCATCCTTTCCGTTTACTTGCCCGCGAAGCACCCGCCAAAAAATAACTGCCTCCAGGGGCAATTACGTCATTTCGACCGCCTGTCCCTTTCCCTGTTTCTTCTCGGAGCACTTCAATTGCGTCAGAGCTCCTCTTCTTTTTAACTTCATGTGCCGGCCACTTTGCTCCCTCCCCCTCACCTCTCGTACTCCCATTGTAATCGGAGACCGAGAGGTTCAGTTACAAAACCGTGGCTCCTCCGATCTGGTTGATCGACGGAGCCGAATAAGGATTTGCAATCGAGCTCGGAGCTTGTTTTTACGTAGCTGCTGCGTGGCAGGGGGCGGTAACGATGAAGAGGAGTGAGTCGGAGTTGGCCCTCGAAGCGTTTGCTAGGATGGCCACGAACGCCCATCACAATCCTTATTCTGGTGACTCCCTCAAGACCGATGACTGCGGTGGCGGTGACCGCGGCTTCCTCCCTCCCGACTCCACCATGGCCGACCTCAGCTCTGGTTTCAGTGCTTGGGTAATCTTGCTGTCTCGCTTGGTCCATCACTCCATAAGATTAATATCACTTTGCAGTGAAAATATAAGTTTGAAAAGATTATCGAGTGATAGATATGATTGGCTTACTATGAACTAATCTATTTCGAACTTGGATTAGTTAATACTCTCTCTTCCCTAAGGGCTATTTGGTCATTTAGAAATTAGCACCGTGTCGTATGTGTCAGCATCCATAAACCTACGGAACAGTAGAGTCCCAGAATTTGCTGTGGAGTTGCCTGCTCTTTCCGTTCTATCGAAATCGACAAACAATTGAAAGTACGGGTCGTAGTCCAAAGGTTCGATCACCTAACCCCAACCTAACTTGGAAAACTACTCTGCCAGATGCACGGCTCGGTAGCCACATGCTCGAAATAATTTCAGACAGTCTCATTTCAGCTTGAACTTGAGTTGATACCACTGATTGCTCACCGGTGGTGCACTTGCTCAAACAGTGGACTGTGTCGTGTCTGTGAATGTGCAGGAAATGGCTCATGCCAATGACCCGAGTTCGGGTGGACTTGGAGTGCCTCTTTGGTGTTCGAGCATCCTGAACACTGACCCGGCCCCGACTGATTCTCAGTCATCAGCATTCGGTATTTTTGCAGTTAATTTCACAGTTAGCCTTGCTTTGTTATTAATGAATGCGAGTATCTGTGGTCTAACGTTTGGGAAATGTGGATTGTTAGTTGGGAGTGCCGTGTCTGCTAGCAGACTGAAAGTCGGAAATGACCAAGGAAGAGGACCGATCATCGGTTTCTGTCACGTGCAATCAGATGATGAAGATGATGATGGAGAGATAGAGCCGGGTTCCTGCGAGCAAAGTGCAGACCCGAACGATAAGCACTCTAGAAGGTACACACTTCTTCTGTAATGTTTGTCATTCATCTTTCCTGGAATTGGAGCCGGGTTATAGCCATGTCGCCATGACCTTGGATGGTTCAGGAAGATGTCAAATCGGGAGTCTGCTAGGCGATCCCGGAAGAGGAAACAGGAGCACCTGGCTGGCCTGGAAACACAGGTTTTAGACTCGACCTACTACGAACTCGATGAGGTTTTTAAAATTTGTGTGTTTCCCAGAACGGTACCGGTTTCTTAAGAAGCATGCCCGGCGCATGTTTATTCCCAGGTCGAACATCTGAGTGGACAAAACGGGACTTTATTTGAGCAGCTGATGGATGCTGCCCAGCAATTCCGTGATGCCACAACAAACAACCTGGTGCTCAGGTCCAACGTAGAAGCCTTGAGAGCCAAGGTAAATCTAAGATTCCGAAACCGAAGTCTTCTCGTTTCTGGGACTGAATACTCATCAACTTTATTTCGATACTTGAATATGATTAGGTTGAGTTGGCTGAGGATATGGTGGCTCGAGGCTCAATCGATTGCAACTTTAGCCATCTCCTTCAGAGCCTGAACTTGCAGCCCTCTTACATGAACATCCCCGGCAGCAGCATCGGTCCTCCTGCGAACGTTTCCCAGCCAGTTACCGTTCCCCAGGACAATGGTTCCTCTTTTACCGCCGGGTCGACGATCACAAGGCAAAATTCCTGCATCGGGGTAGAGCACGCTTGGGATTCTGGGAACAGCAGCATGGTAGATGGAATCCTGAGTGAAGTTCTGGGCTGTGTGTCGGGGATCTGGCAGTGAATATCTATGTATCTTAGTAATAAGGCCCTTGTGTATCCGCAGATTCATTACTCGGTTTTTTCATGTGTCGGATGACGACGACGGTGATCAGAATAAATGCTTCGCGGACTATCTAGTCGAGAACTAGCACGCAATAAACTCTCGGATCAGAGTAGGAAGCAACGATTGCGGGATTAGCAGCAGCAACTTTGAACTGTTTTTCGATCTTTTACATCATGGATTACATTGCCATCATCGACTCGAACTCGATGAAATCGACCTTGCCGTCCAAGTTCAAGTCCACGACCCGAACCATCTTCTCAATCTCCCGCATGTCCCACCCCTTGTCCAGCCCCAAGCACTCCAAGACCCGCTTCAGCTCGGTCGCCTCAATGAACCCGTTCCCGTCCTCATCGAAGATCTCGAACGCTTCTCTGAGTAGGCGGTCCCTCTCCTTCTCATCGTGGATCCCTCCAAGGACCTCCTCGGCCCTCACCTCGTCGTCATTGAGCGGCCCCTCTTCTTCCTTATGGATCACCATCAACCCAAGCTTCTCCACGACCCTCCTAGCCCGCTCAGTCTTTATGCTCCCGTCCGGGTCCATCCCAAAGACATCTCTCAGGGCTCGGACAGTCAAGTCATTGGTTTGCTGGATTGACTTGGCTGGCTCGACCACAGGACATAGGTTGAGCTCATCGAAGCCGGGTTGCCAGAACCCGAGCGCATACCCACCCAAGTTCTTGAGTAAACGGCTACAAGCTCCGGTCACACCCATTGTCCTGAACTCGTAACGAACTCTTCCCTTCCCTTCCCTTTCCCTCTTCCGAGTTTCCGTAGAGCTTCACACATTGAAGATGCCTTAAATAAGTGGATTTGGCCATAGTTGTGTAGTAATGAACACTGTATGGAATATTTATTTAATTTAACAATAATCCCAGTGGGCTATAATTATTTTTTATTTTTTATTTTTTGAAATTATTGCAGTGTACATGTACTGATGCTAGACAAGGCAACGGATCAATTGAGGATTCTTTATGGACATTTGCAGAGGATCTGCAGACAGAACTCAGATGTCCATGGACAGATTAATCCGGATTCATCGAAAGAATGGTGAAAACGGTTTTTCGAGACCGGTCCATATGATCTTTCTTCCTTATATACCATTCGAATCGTCCAGCAAGCTCTACCGTGTCCTGAAAACAGTGCGGCAAACGACCACGGTTGAGATTCAAAAGCTTCCCATGTAAGTTGCTTCATTTTGTACAGCAACTTGGTCCCCCATGCCTCTGTGCCGAGCATGGGATCGCTGATTCGGCTGCCGGATATGGTCCACCGCCGAGCTTAGGGAACATCGAAGGCAGTGGCATCCCGGGTACGAAGCATCTGCAGTGGTGACTTCTTGCAATAAGAAAATCAGTAGTATTTTAAAGTTTATTAGTTGGGAAACAAATGTGTCAGCTGCATAATTGGGGGAGTTGGGGTAGCAAGGTACAGCCATAACGCGGTTTCTGCAGATCTGATTATATAAAAATCCATTGAAACAGCTGGAAATGTTTGAAATGATGTCGATGCAATAGCGAGAGGGTTAGCTCCACCGGATAAAATGCGCAATGTGATTCACGTGTGAATCACTAGATCGTAGGTTCGATTCTTACTTACTGTCAAGGGCGGTGGTTTACTGGTTCAAAGTCCATTCCTGTGCAGTTTGGTAAGATCGAAGTGGAGATCTCTGATTCGAAGCACGATCCAAGCATAATAGCTAGAAGGTGCTACTTACCGTTAAGGGCGGTGGTTTACTGGTTCAAAACCTATTCTCGTGCAGTTTGGTAAGGTCGAAGTGGAGATCTCCGGTTCGAGTCACAATTCAAGCATAATGGCTAGAATCTACTATTTATCTTAAATCTTAAATAATACCGACTTCTTGAACAATATTAAGTTTTTTTTTTACCGTACCACTTTGATGAGACTACTATTAGTACTTGTTTTTTAGTCTGTCTAATATGTTTGTGGTTGAACACGAAAAACCAAACAATACGTAGCGTAGTAGCTGAGTCGCCATTGCAGTTGCCATCGTTTTTATTCAGAAATAAAAGTTCGATTCTTAGTGCATTTGAACTTATGGACTTATGGAGTGTTGATGACGAGTCGTGAAAATGAATTATATAAATAAAATATTTTCATGCGATAAATGTTTATGGATTTTTTATTTATCCAAAAAAAAAAAGTCAATGGCATAATAGATGGAAGTCAATTGAACAGCGTTGAGAATCCTCAAAGATGCTGATGGACTTTTACAACCTAAGAACTCTTTGCTCTCGTACATATTAACAAAGCAACACCGATCTGGTTTGTTTAATCTCACACGCACGCTGCTTTTAATTAATTCTACGGTCAATCCAGAGTTTTCGATATGCCGGGTCACCTCGGACTGTCATTATCCGGCCTGCACCGTGATCATTCTGCAAACTTCCGGCATTCTCGCCTCATGGGAGAGCTTCCAAGAGCGCTCAGCCGGTTTCAGTTCAAATAATTTACGGAATAATCTCTGGGACGAGCACCGGTGAAATGGCGACTGCTTTCCATTCGGTCTTTCCCTCAAACCCGGGACAGCGGTCAAATGGTACGCGTTCCTTCCCGGTGGTAAGATCGGGATCTGCACTGAAGGACGTTCTTGTTCTGGGTCACAGCAATTGGAAACCGGTACTCAGTGGAACCGGCAATGTGATACATCTGTTAGCCGTGGTCCCTTGTCGACCGGCCAATGCAACGAGTATGTGATTCACTCCAGGACGGAGAAGACGGGAGAAAGGCTTTCCAGGCTGTACTGGCTGAGGATCGTTCTTACTTTCCCAGAACTCCGACGGAATTATCCACGATGATGACCTTTCCGTCCTTGTGGGCACGTACCTGGAATCTTGTCATTGCTCCCGACATCAACCGGAGGCTGTCTTAGCTTGCCCGAGTAGAAGACTGAGTTGTCCTGCCATGGATCCACCGAGGAGTATTGCCTGAAGGTGCCCTAGCTCCCTGCACATGTCTCTGCATAACTCTCCATGATTTGCAGGAAAACAATGCGAAATCAAGTGTCACAGTGAGATCCAAGCCGTACGGACTCACCCTCGCAAAACGAGGTCCAGGATTGGAACCGGATAAATTCCATATCAACCGAGCGTTGCTACATTCACTCGAGAATCGACAACCGGAAAAATCCCGGCTCTGCAGTTCAGAGTAACTCGACCAAGAGCCCTAACACCGGACACATTCTACGAGGGAGACCCGTGTTAGCTCGAACCGATCCTACGAGACAGCCCTTTATTCATTTTCGACTCGATATATAGCCTAGTTTTAATCCCGAGAGAAAAAACATATGGTTTTTGGATGAACGAAACGTTTAGATGATCAAGAATTTTCTCGCACGATGCTGGAACCCGAGATCTTGTGGACCGGACAATCAGAGCTTAAAATTAAGAACGTGGGACATGTGATCGAACAAGTGGTAAGAGGAAAACTACATTAGTCTACGCCGGAAAGTTTCCACCAGCAACCCAGACGGCCATTCATGGCGGCCTGACTCTCACCTACTTGCCACCTTTTCAAAGCTGAATCATTTACTATACAACTATACATATATGTAATAAATTTTATTTTATTAATATTAATATTTAATTACACGTTTAATGTAATTCAACCACGAGAAAAGAAAAATTACATTTTTTTTTCCATTTATAGAGGGAAATTATCGGAAAATCTCGTTTCCATACCCTAAACTTTAACATTGGAGTTATTTTGCATGCCATACTAGAAAACATTTCGAAGTTTTGGCATTCAGTCGTTATGAATGTGGCATCGTGGATGGATTCCGGAGAGTTCGGCTTGGCTCGTGCACGGGTTGCTCCGGTGACCATTCACGGATAGAATCCTGTCAGCAATCTCCAGATCATTAATCGTATGCCGTGACCCGTGGCAAGAATTTCACAACTGCTCCCTGCGATCACGGGTCGGTCGAAGTAAAAAATCAATCGGAGCAAGTGATTACATTATTTTCCCCACGTGCTGGGAAGAATCCTTCACTAATATTGTGTTCTCTGATAAGTTCAAGTAGTGCGCCCAGATGACCGGAAAAGTTGAGGGCCTCCGGTCTCGGATATCAAACTTCGGGGCGTAGAATGGAAATTTTCATTGATTGATGTAATGTTTCAATTATTACATTGTAAAATCTTGTATTAAAGTTTTACGGTATAATTGTTAAATTCATACTAAATTTTACGATTTTATCTTTTTTAATAAGCTCAAAGATTTCATTTTCTTAACACTGTAATCGCACTTGTGCTTCGCACGAGAAAGCCTTGCATGCAATGGTACTTCACGCGACAGTGTTAATACGACATCATAAACTAATATAATTTAGCTGTTTTTACGATTGTTTTTATTTTTAGGGTTTTCATTAAATTTTTTTGAACGACTACGTCTCATTAATTTATGACATCACATCAGTACTGTTACGTGATATATTCGTTACACACAAAATCCTCTTGCTCCGTTAATAAAATGAAACAGTAAACGGAGCATTTCGAGAAATAAGATTCGAACAATCAAATTACTTACAAGAGGAGAGAGGGAGAAAGTGATAGTAACGAAAAATTTAATAGTTAAATATTAGTAAATTTATCATTATACCTCATCATGCTTGATTTTATGAATATTGGCAATTAGTTTTATATATTAACGAGTTTTTTAGAGAAATAAAAAGGATGTCAAATTGAAAATCGTATATCAATATAGATACGGTCCAACCCGCCGCTACGGCAATTATCAGACTTCAGACAGAAGTTTTTAAGGAAAAAAAAGGATTTTTGTCTTTGAAATTAAAACCGCCACGTAGAAATAGAAACAACAGAAGGGCTCCAAGGAGAAAAGCAAAATAGAGAAGAAAATATCTCTCACCCCCATACAACTCTCTCCCCCTCTCGATGATCTCCTCCTCCTCCATGGCTACCTCGAAGCTAACGCTCCTATCCCTGGTCCTCCTCTTCGCCGTTAGTCTCGTTCCCGGGATCAGGACCGACGCTGGAGAAGGTGGGGTCGAGGGGGTCGTCGTCGGCGGATCTGATTCCTCCGCCCTGAGGGCCGAGCTCGACCAGCTTAAATACAAGATCCGCACCCTCGGTTAGTTCCTACTTTATATCTGTTGTCAGCTCGATCCTGAAGTTTCGGGTTCTAGATGCTTCTTTGACTGTGTGGTTCCTCGTTATGGGTCGGTCAGTTGAGTCCGTGTAGATCATTTTCCTGCTTTTTGTCTTGGAATCGGCTCCTTAGGATGCAAATTGAGGAGTGTCTTTGTTCGCTTCTGATAATGGTGTCGGTACAAATCGGTCCTTGTCACTGCCGCTCTCCTTGGATTTGTCGAAACTTGAATTCTAGTAGTTGCACGGACGAATTGTTTTGACTTTGCACCGAAAGTTTGAAAATTTGGGCTGAATGCTCAGTAGGGTAACTATGAGTTCGATCAAGTTTTGGAATTGTTGCGCATAGAGGAAATGAAACAATTTTAGCCTTTCTAAATATGTCATATGTGCAATTCTTTTCTGTTTCCTCGTTAGTTGGTAATATTTCTTTTTCAACGTTGGGTTGTGTTATGCATTAATTGCTTTTGTTTTGGGAAAATGGCGATGAAGAGTCCCTTGTGGAAGATAAAGCTCGAGAGCTGAAAAGCAAGGATGAGCTGATAGCGGAGAAAGAGAAACTCCTGCAGCATAAGTTAGATAAAGTAGCATCTTTGCAGGATGAGATATCAATGCTTCAGGTAATTTAACTCTTATTTTCTGCTCTAAAAGTTCACAATCGTATACTTGGTTTGTCTTGATTATTCCGTTTCCTTTGCTATCTTTTGCAGAAGAAGGGAAAAATGGACACCGCAGAGCAGGTCGGGAAGGCTCATGCTCGGGCTGGTGAATTGGAGAAACAGGTTAGATATGGAGTGAATTTTTGCAAAAATTACCCTGGGAATTAATTATAAGCATATTATTAACTTATCTTTCCCTTCATATGCAGGTTGATAAGCTAAAGAACGAACTAGACTCGCAGCTGAAAGATAAAATGTCTCTAGGGTCTCGTGTAGCGGAGGCTGAGAACAAGATGCTTGAATTGAACTCAAAACTGGAGAAAGTGAGTCTCTTTCTCATGTTTGATAGGTTCATGACTAATCCAGTACCTTTTAATTTAGTGTTCTTACCATCACATGATTGTTGAAATATCCATGTGATTACTTTATGAAACTTTAAGGTTAGACAGTTTAAAGCTACAGTATATTCTTTGCATCGTTATTCTTGGTGCTATGATACTTAGTTATACTTCACATTCAGTGAATCATTTGAATAGTTGTCTTTTCCATTCTTCTTCATTGTGCCCTTATTGATGATATAAGTGATTGTTTTAGCATATATTTTGATAAAGCATTTCATTTTGGTGTCTATTCTCCGTGGAGCAGCTTCAACGGATTAATGATCAGCAGAAGACTAAGATTCTTAAAACTGAAAGAGCTCTGAAAGTGGCTGAGGTATGTGAACTGTCTGCTATTTATTCCTGAGTATTGATTCTGACGATGTTTCATCTGCAGGCATGATTTAAAAACATGTTATGGTCAGTGGTCTTATATTATCTCTCTTTGTTATTTCTAGGAGGAGATGATAAAGGCAAAGTTTGAGGCCTCTTCCAAGATAAAAGAGCTTTCAGAGGTACCGAGATCAGTTATTTAACATTAGAGCTATAAATACTACATTGCTTGGTTATGGATAGTTTTTTTAAAGTCAGAGTGATCCTCGTGTTTAGGAGGCACTATGCGGTGTGAAATGGTGTTTCTGGAATCAATCTTTAGGATCTATTATGAATGTGCAAGCTGCTTGCGTACTTCATGGATGGGCTAGTTTTGTAGAACTTGATTTATAATGGGATGTGCCCACAAGCTCTTCTTGTGGCACTGCCAGTGTTTGCTTGTGGCAATACCGGTGTTTGCTTCTGGTCTTCTACAAGGAATGCCTACGTATTTTCATGTAGGAAAAAAATTTATACATCCAATGGAATAAGGCAGAACTGACGGTTGTGATTCTTTAAGGTGGGATTGTAGTTGGGAACTCTGCAGAAATTGATGTGCTGCACTGCGTTTTGATGTAATTGCTAATGATTGGATGATGGTATATTCATGTTCAGGTTCATGGTGCATGGCTTCCTCCTTGGCTTGCTTTGCATTGGATGCGTCTTCAGGTAAAACTCAATTTACTATGGAGAGTTTGTGCAGTAATCTTTGTCACGTGATTTTGAACCATCATTACTTCCAGTCCTTTGCCGAGACACATTGGAATGAGCATGGGAAGCCTGCTATGAATCTGATGATGGAAAAGGTACTGCCTTTCTATTGCCATTATAAATTATGTACTTTACCATATGACGAGGAAGCATATCTCCCAGGTTAATATTTATAATTTTCCGATCTCTGAATAGTTCTAACAATTGATTTTTGTTGATATTTGCTCAGACCATGGAGAAAAAGTCTCAAGCTGAGAAATGGGCAGAACCGCATATTGAGACAATTAAGACTGTAAGCTGCCCGCACTCCCAATTGAATTTATGACATTGCTTAGCTTAAGTATTTCTATCAGGGAGAATTTCTGTGTTTACTTTCTGTAGTTTCTCTTCTTCAGAAATGGGTTCCTGTTGTAAAAGAGAAGTGGGTGGTCCTTGTGACATCTCTTGAACCACATGTGAAGACGCTTAGTGTGAAATCAGTTGAACTTTATGAGACATCGAAGACTGCCATCACTCCGCATGTGATCAAAATCCAGCAGGTTGTCGACCCCTACTATCAGGTATACCTTCTTTTAGATGCAATCTTTTCCCCCCTCTCGTCTCTTGTACGTAGGCACAAATCCTAAAGCTGTTGCTCTCTTTGTTGTGCAGGAAGCTAAGAAGTTCAGCAAGCCATATATTGATCAGGCGGCAACTGCAGCAAAACCTCATGTAGAGAAGGTCAAGGTGAGCTTGGAGCCCTACACGAAGGAGGCAGTTCGTGCTTATGGGAAGTTCTTGGAGTCTGCTTCTACTTACCACAAGCAGGTATCTGCAGCTTTCACTCTCTCTCTGTTCTCTCTTTATTATTTTTGTCGAAACAGTCTATGGGTTGTTCTTAGTGTTCAGATTATTCTTTTGTATTGTTGAAGGTCCAAGGACATGTTCAAGAGGCACTGAACAAACACGAAATAACAAGGCCTCTTGCAACTAGGGAGTTTGAGTGGTTTGCAGTATGTTTTCCAAGATTTATCCAAAATCTCTCGAGACAGCTTTACCTTCTTGCACATTGTGTTCTGATTTCTAGTTTGGTCCTTTTGAATTGTGTCTGCTAGGCATCTGCTCTCTTGGCGCTTCCGATAATCTTGCTCTCTAGAATCTGTTCAGCACTTTTCTGGTGAGTTTCTGTTTCCCAGATTAGTACTAAAAACAATGAGCTTGTTTTATTGTGTTCCTCTGACTGAGAGCTGCATTGCTATAAATCCGTGATCTCTAGCAAGAAGGCTAAGAAACCTGCACGCCATGCCCATTCGCATCATGCTCGGAAAAAGGCCAAGCGCGGGCATGCTGACAACAAATAGAGTGGCATGAGATCATTCCCAAGTTCTTCCATGGCACCTATGAGGTATTTTCAATACCCTGGAGAATGCATTTTGTGGTCATTTGGTTTGGGAGAACATACCTCTCTTTTTTAGCTTTTTTAAGTGAAAAATGAAGAAAACATGGAACAAATGCATTGATATTTTTGCTTGGGAACCACCCATCACATTTTCTCCTTTTCTTTTCCTCTCCTCTAGTTGAAAACAGAAAATGGTAACCTCCTTGTTCTAGATTTCTGGAGACCAAGATTCTTGAAATTTGATTGCCCTTTCTAATGGCACCACTGTTGTATTTCTGTAAAACCTGATTAGTACAGCTGCTCATTCCAAGCTCGTAACCATGATTCAACAACAGTTAGTATGGCTGAATGATAGTGTCACTATCTGAAGGTTTTAGCTAATTTGAAATTGGTAGATGATCCATTGTTGCGATGTATGTATCTTGCAGGTGGAGGAAGTACTCTTGGCATGGTTTTTCTCGAGATGTGATCATGTCTCTGTCCACCACGTCAGTTTATTTTTCAAAGCTCTCTTAGACCCGGTTTGTCTCCGGAGAGAGAATTCATAGCCTTTTCACACGACATAGACAAGTAGGGAATATGTAGAAGTTCATGTGTCTCATATACTCTTGTCATATGGTTAGTGTCTTAGCATTGGTGTCTTGGTGTGCAATATTCAATCTCTCTGTCGGGGTCTACCTTTTGCATTGTTCTTTGTTGATAGAACAGATCTTTTGCCCTTTTGCATTTGCACATTAATTTATTTCCCACTCTCTGGTGGAGTTTATGGACACTAATCATCATCGCTGTTACTCGATGTACACTGACTAATGGCCCATTCGGTTCTATGGCTCGATTGAATGACCCGAGAAAGGAATGCAGGGATGGCGGTATCAGAAATCTGTCAAGAGCACACTTTGAAGTTGGAAATGCTTACAAAGCACAGTAGGCTTCAGATACATTCTAAAGTTTCAGGAGCCCATTTGGACTATGTGTCCATGTCTCGAGAATCTGCCAGCTATTCTTATCATACGCTGTCGAGTATCTGTCTGATAAGTTACAAATCGATTTTAGGATGATGAAGCCCGGGATCTTTCGCCTTCATACAAGCTGGGGAAGTTGATAGCAGTCAAGTCTCGGCTAGTATGAAACAGTAACATCCTCTTGTGACTCTGGGACGAATCCTCAATCCTTTATTTAATCATTCCATGTTCTCTTCTGATCTGCATACTGAGTTCTAATTCAACAGAAAGGAGACCAGTAAGTGTGAAGATCAACAGCGCCTTCAAATCCCGAGTATCCGCTTCTCTGTGCATTATTGGCATCGTCCAGCTCCCTGGCAAAACCCATCTCACTGTCGAATCGACTTCCAGCATAAATGGAGGAGGCAACATCTCTGGAAGGTATAGTCTGTGGCAGCTTGAGTGCTGGAATCACCGCTTCCCTGCCGGCATTCGTGTTCGGTCCACAGCCACCATAGTGGGAGCTCCCTGGCTCATGGGACTCTAATTTCTCCATGAATGGTCCGAACTCGAGGTTATAGTTTGAATGGTACTTCTTCGCTCCGCTGCTCTTCTGGAAGACGCGGCAGATCACCCATTCTTCCTGTATTCAATAATCCATGAGAGTTGGGATAATGAAAGTTTGAGGTTTAATGATCTCAACTGAGTCAATCACAGTTGTATTGATTTTCACAGTGAACGAGACAACGGTGAAATGTTAAATTTTATGCTATGGCGATCGAGTAAGAACTTGTTGTGTTACCTTGGTGGAAGGGAAGGTTGGCAAGGAGCAAAGGCGAAACTCGTGCATGACCCAGTCGGTCTTCTCTCCTCGAGGAGCTCTCCCCTGGTAGAAAACCAGCGTCTTCTTCATCCCGATCAGCTCGGACATGATGCTGCTGAAGATCTCCTTATCCTTCCCAGTCGTTTTCCAGTACCCGGTCTTGGTTGCCCGGTTTGTCCTCGACCCTGTCGGGTACTTCCTGTGCCTGTGGCTGAAGAAGTACCACTCATTTTCTCCGATCTTCGCCTTCCCTGAAGGCAGAAATTAAGCAGACATACAAATAAAGGTGCAAGTCGACATATTGACTCACAAGCCAAATATGAAGGGAAAGAAAATGTTACCCGGAAGGTCCCATGGCTCACATCTGTTGAGATCGACATCGACCAAGGTTGCCATCCCGGTTGAACTGGGATTCGATATCTTGCTGATAAGGTAGCATGCGACGAGCTCCTCGTCCGTGGGATGGAACCGAAACCCGGGAGGCAACATGGTACTAGTACTACTAAGTCCTTCCATGCTTCCAACAGGAAAAGGGGACCAAACGCACGGCTAGCAAGTCTTCCTGTTGGAAATTTAAGGCCAGTGAGTGAAGGAACTGAGCAAAGAGAGGGGTGTGTGTGTGTCTCAAGCTCTCAACTGCTTCCGATCTTCACTTACAAGTTAATACGATGTTTAGCTACTTCCAAATGCCTTTAATAGGAAACTTATACTACAATTATACTGTACAAGACAAGCGTCCTTTGGTGCAGCCGCGTTGCATTATTCTCGATCAGTGATCGAGGGGATCTGATTTCAATTCTTATCGATGTGATTTTTCATGTCCTTGTTAACAAAGGTAACGGTCTAGTCATTCAAAAATTAGTTTCGCGTGGTTTGGTAATTTCAAAGTTTCAAGTTCAGTTCACTCCGTGTTAAAACTTTTGTTAGAAATGCACTATTCGAGCTTGGATTTAGTAAGGACACGGACTTCAGTGAAGTTTACTGATTCTTTGGTGGTGCTACGTTGATGACATCTTACTTATATTTATTATTCAGATCATTTAATATGTTCGCAAATACGAAACTCTGAACACTGTATAGTTGGCGGAAAGATTGGCACTTCTACAATCTATCTTTTCACCGATAAAAAAAGAATTCTTCTCGCATTCTTTTACTCTCCCTCTCATCCTTTTGGCGAAACAGCAACTACGGGCTTACATCAATGGAATACTAGAGGGGATGGGTTCGGGCTTACATTAGAGGTTGTCGTATGATCAGATTCTCATATATTATATTACTGATAATAAGCCATCTAAGAGATTGGACCCGTTCTCACCCGAAAGCCTAAGTTATGAGGTGATAGTACCCAAGTATCTTATAAATTCACTAATGTTCTTTTATTTAAGCGATGTGAGATCTAACAGTTAAGATGGCCAGTAATGGATATTTTGCAACATATAATCTATGATAATAAATGGTAATACGGATATCGTGGCAGAGTTTTCATTCCTTAATTCTCTACCATTCCATGTTGCCGACATTTGACTGCCTCACGTAATATCCTCGTTTAGATCCGGAACCGAACACGACAGCTCCACGTGGCATGTTTGACCGCTGACCGTGGCCCCGGCAGAGAAGCAGAAGATCGAGGATGCAGGCCGTTCCCCGGGATTCCCTTGGGCCCGTTTTCCTTGGCTCCTTCTCCATGAAATCACTTAATTAATCGCAAAGTCATGGATTAAGCACGGTTTGGGCATTTAAAACATATCGTCATTCGTATCGGGGTATAGCCGGACCTCTTACAGCAAAGATCGATTCCCACACGACTCATCCAGGATTCTCGATCTTGGAGAAGACCGTGGACACATGATGCCGATGGAATGAACTCTCTCACATTCTCTTCATAGATTTCCACGAAACAAGAGCTTTGATCATGGGAGTGCAGAGAACAGTGATTCACGAATATCTGGATCGGTGATGACAGAGGAATCATGGTCAGTGCTAGATTTCATATCGACTAAGTTAAGAAATAATAATAAGTTTATAAAATAATTGAATACTACTATCTAATAATTTAGACTTTTGGATGGAAAAAAATTATGCTTGTTGTAAGGTCCATTATTAATAAAATGATATATGTGGAAATGACCACACGGCACTATCTAACGTAAACTCAGACCTGCCTTCGGTAGTCTCTTATTAACGTAAACTTGCAAACTGACAGCTCCCTCTAGGCCCAAGTCTCACCCACTTCACTAATAATCCACTCAGGAGAACATCGAAAAATCAACGATCAGGAAGATGATTTCTTCCACCACGTTCAGAATTTCCATCTGGCAATTGGAAGTTGGGCCTAACTGGGTCGAACCCATTGATGATTTGACTGTGTGATATCATGCAATCATGGGCTTGCCTGCCCAAAGGACAAAACAGAAACAGCCCGGCAGCTTTGCAGGAGACAGAACACAGGTTCAGCCCACATGCCTCATGTTTCCAAATTCCAGAGAGTTCTTTTAACTCTGTTCCTTGTACTTCCCTTTCTCTCTGGAGTGTTCTCGTGGCGACCTTCTTAGCATCAGCGACCGCAGATCCGAGGTATATATACTCTCGTCTTCAGTCTTTCCACCATCAGTTTCGGTCTTATCACCATTTTGATTAGAATTCAGCATTGCCCATCAAAAGCTTGCCCTGTTTTGTTCGCAAAGGTTGAGTATTTTCTGCTTTGGGTGTTCTCAAGACCGTATGATTCCTCGGTGACCGCGGGCCTGCAAGGTGAGTATGTTGTCCGGGTACGAGAACGTGGTGGTCGGAAAGCTGAAGCTTAAGGGGAAGCCTCTTGACGTGAAGGGCGGCGGCGGGATTGTGTCCGGTGGCATTTCTAAGAAGAAGAAGAGGAAGAAATCAAAGGAACGTCACCTCCTGTCCCAGTCCATCACAGGTTCTTTGATTGTCCAAATCTTCGATTCTCTTCTGTTTTTGTGATCCTTGGCACCGTGTTTACATCATTCATGAATGCGGTTCCGTTGCATGTGACGGGGTGTTCACGGGAATAAGATAGACCCGGAACCGGCAGGAATCAGATTCTAGGAAGATTTCTATGGAAATATGGATAGGTTCCTGGTAATAATTTAAGAAACCGGTTGGCTCTGGTTTCGATTTTGGTTCTAGCATACATGATATACGAATATGTTAACTTTATTCGTGCAGTTAATTTGAAGCGTTCATGATTTTCTTATTTAAACTCAAATTTAGGAAACATTTAGACCATTGCATTCATAACACGGTGAACCTCATTTGACATAATATATACGCATATTTGATGAATTTTTATGTGTAAAATATCATTATAACTTAAAATTAATGATATATAGTATTTAAATACAATAAAAACATATTTAAAAATTATACATATTTAATTATGATAAAAAAACTATATGAAATAATAATAACTATGAAATATGGAAACAATTCATATTATAGAGGTCAATGAATAGTTAATAAGCAGGTTCGTAGGGTGCTCGGAACGGTTTCGGGTATGGTTCGGTTTTAAGATTTAGAGACAGATCTTGTAGAGGGTACGGTTCGGGTATCATGAACAAATACAGGCATCTAGACAACCGCTCACCCTAGTATGTGGAAATGTTGTTTTCTTTTTTAACGGATTTGTTGGTCATCTGATTTTATTTGTGCAAACGATGGCCGTTATTTTCTTGCTCTTAGAGCGTGGGTCTTCAGTCTTGACGGAGGTTAGCCGTTGACATGTAGGAGCTTGAGAGGTGATTTTACGGGATGATAGGACCCACAATTCTACTTCGTGATGCATCAATGCGATTCCCAAAAGCTTGAGCTATTAGGTGATGCATTCAGATTGGTAATCCTGTGGTTCGGTGAGTCTTAGCTTTCAGGGCCAAGCCATCTAGCAGTTCTAAACTCAGAACTCTTTCCACGCATTTGCCAAAAATATTTGGTAGAAACCTGCTATTTGGACTCGGTTTATAGGAAATCGGTTTCTTGAACTATAATGAGTGTGATGCTGTGCTGATGGGATCAGTGTTGATCAATAGACGGTCAGTGTGTTTGCAGTATTATCGAAAGCCTGGATGTTGTATAGTTGCCAATAACTGTCAATACGAAATCTGAAGCTTATACGTGCTAGTATCCCTTCTCCTCCGGTGACGGAGTTATTTACAAACAGACGTTTCCTTCTTTCTTGGAGGCCGACAGGTGCGACCGCATTGGTATCACCGGGCGACGCTGCAGACGAGAACCAGCTGGAAGCTGATGGTGGAAGGGTGAACGCTTCTGCGTTCGAGGATCGGCTCACGCCGGCTGAAAGGCGGTACCTCGAGCGGAGGGAACAGATCGAGCTCCAGAGGCTCTCGAAGATGGCGTGCAAGTCTCACCGGGACCGGATCCAGGAGTTCAACCAGTACTTGGCGAATCTCAGCGAGCACTACGACATCCCCAAGGTCGGGCCCGGGTAACTTACCCACCCGGGGGTCGGGGAACTGTGCTGGCTGCAGCGCTTCGAGCTGCTCCCGGTTCTTTGTTCCATTGTTTTCGAAATGTTCGTGTTGGACAATGTTGCTGGAATATGCGATTGCAACTTGATGCTGCTTTGCAAGCTTTACTTTGTCTGCAGGGATTTCGAAGTTGTCTAAGAATGATTAGCCAGCGTCTCCGTTCCCATCAAACGTTCATAATTGTGAAAATTCTTCCAAAATGTTTATTTTTGTATGGAAAAAAGTCCATTTATCGTGACTAATTCGAGTGCGAGTACGATCGGAGTATGTGTGTAGAACTGTTCCAATCTTCTTCTTTTTTTAAAAAGATTTATCGAATTCGAAATCTTGCTTACGAGTTTAAAAATTCTGGCCCGGGTGTAATTGAGTGCTGCGAATGGTTATTCATACGGATCATTCTTGAATTATATCTATTTTATTTTTCGATCTGAATCGGTAATATTTAAAAATTTAACGAGTTATGACTAATTTTAATTTTAGCGGAAGTATCTGCAAGAGTCGAACATGTATTTTCATCTTATTTTAAAATAATAGAACTATTATCAGTTTGTTTAATGAATGAAACATAAATGGTTTGGTTACACTCCAAATTGATCGAGCTAATCAACTGATAATTGTAACTCTCAGTTTAAAATTAAAATTTTCATTTTTTGATTTTACTTAATTGTAAATTCGGTTCGGTTAGTGTAAATTAATTAAATTAATTGTATTCAAATAATTAATCGAACATCTTCTTAATAAAAACTAATTCGATAGCAACCGGTCGGAGCAATTTGATTAATTTTGTCCGATTCAACGGTTCGGCTTTTCACTTCTCCTTTCTAATGGGGCGGGAACACGGGAAGCCGCCGACGATGAACTTTCCTTTTTAATGGGCCTCTGGACAATTTCATCATAGGCCCAAAGTTCTTCTGGGCCCATGTAGAAGGCCCATGAAATTCATGGGAAACGACAAAAACGACGTCGTGCACATCCCCCACGCATGACGTGTCCCCTGCCTAAAGTCCACCCCATTTCTGTGGCTCCCCTATTTTTACGATTTTGGAACACGTCTTCTTCTGCTTCTCATATCGTTCCCTTCTGGCTTCTGCAGCTGAAACACACACAGACACACTCTCTCTCCACCGATCGAAGCTGCCGAATGATTTTCCATCCCTAGAGCTCAAATTCAAGCTCTGAGGCTCGTTCATGGAGCTCGCCTCCTGCAACCACGTCCACTTCCCATCCAGCACGTACGACTCCCTCCGTGGGAACCGCAGGCGCCTTCTCTCGCGGCCTTCAGCTTCTTCGAGGCGGAATTCGGCTAGGAGTGTTTCAAGGATCGCAGCGGCAAGCACCGCGAATGGAGCCGCTGCGTCAGGCACCGTGACGAGGACCTTGACCGTGCGGAGCGATGACGCCGTGGTGTTGCGGCTTGGCAACTCGAGCAGTGCTCTGGAGCAGCTCGACATCGAGCGAGGAGTCTGCGTGCCTTTTCGCAAGTACACTCCCGAGACTGTACGATCATCACAGTACTGGATTTTGGCTTTTTATACTTTAATTTGTTTGGTTTATTTAGCTTGAGCTTTATATTGTGGAGTCCATAGCTCAGGACTTGGAGAAACATAAGCTTGCAACGAACTCAGATTTCAATCTCATTTCCTGAGTTATGTTTGATAATACTCTATTAGATTTTGAGCATGATGCAGGACATTCCAGGATTTTTTCTGTCCATTCACTGCTTGCTGATAATTTTTACTCTGAATAAGACGTGTAATCTGATGAATTTAATTGCTGATGTAAGCTAAATATGAATTCTTACAACCTAGAGGTTGTAGTTCAATCTCACTGAGGAGTTAGTATGATCGAAAAAAATGTGAATTGAGGACTTCGTGAGTGTGACCCCTTTTTTTTTGCCCTTTTTTTTGTGTGTGTGGAAATATTCACATCTATTCCAGTTATCTCTTGGCATCTGCTGACAAATAAATATTGTACATGAGCAAAAATCTTTGTTTTTCTAATCTATTCCGTTGCGGGAATTTAAAACTAAGTCAAAATTGTTATTCGGTCACTAGGTGAGGAACAGAGTTCTGGAATCTCGGGGTGCTATCTGGTCGCTTATTTTGCGGGGTGTTGAGATAGTGTGGAACTTGGGTTTGTACTGGTCAACGCTTATGTATGACTGCTTGGTAGGACGGGATGAAGAGGTTGTACCATATCGGGCCATGCAACTCAGGAATCTGCTGTGTGACTTGGGGCCTTCTTTTATCAAAGCTGGGCAGGTTAGTTGTGTTTCAGCAGTGAACTTTTACATTGGTGTGCACCCCCCAAATATGGTTAACAATGAAAATGAGGTGTGAGGTGGTCTCTGGTGTCTATATCCTGAAAGTTGTCAATGCTGGTCCTAACCAAGGCTTTTCAGATAATTCTTGTGTTTTTGCTGCTCATCTGTATGTATATTGTCAATGCTAGTTGCATACATCTTCTGCCATTTAGGAAAATCTTAAGCTCACTAGATACTAAAATCAATTTTTTGACTCTTACATCTGCTTGTCTATTTCACCTCAATTTTAGAAACACAGTGTGTCCAGCATAGATTTGGTTGTCTTATTTACAGATTGACGAACTGTTTTGATTATTTTAATAGGTTCTCGCAAACAGACCTGATATTATTAGAGAAGATTACATGAATGAACTCTGCATTCTTCAAGATGATGTGCCGCCTGTTCCGAATCAGGTAAGTGTGGTTTGCCAGACTCAGGGCTACCTGTGTACTTTACCTAAACCAATTTTAGTACATGGAGTTAGGTTCTTATTTCTTATGCCTGTAATATATGTTATAGGTTGCTTTTGACATCATAGAGGAGGAATTGGGACAGCCTCTTGAAGCTGTATTTAGCAAGATCTCGGCACAGACAATAGCAGCTGCAAGCTTAGGTCAAGTTTATAGGGCTACCTTACGTGAAACAGGGGAAGATGTTGCCATTAAGGTTGTTTGAGGTCCTTGCCCTGAGCCTGGTTCTTTCATTAGTATATATCTTCGTTTTTAAGTTTTAGTTCTTTTACAGGTGCAAAGGCCTGATATAGAACCAATTATCTATCGGGACCTTTTCCTCTTTCGAACTCTTGCATCATTTTTGAACGGCATCAGTCTACAGAAGTTGGGGTGCAATGCTGAACTTATAGTTGATGAATTTGGTGAAAAACTTCTGGAGGAGCTGGACTATACCTTGGTACATTCCCCAAAAAATCCTTTATTTCTAACTGAGAGCTTGAATTAGAACTTTGAAAATGCAGTTCACTTAGTTACAATTTAGAAGCTTGAAATTCCTCATGACTCCTGGGTCTTGTTTCATGTCAACAAAATACTATAACATTTGTGTTGAAGTTCAATAAACTAGTTTTTTAAAATATTGTCTATGTAGAAGCTCATATAAATCTCTTTTTTTCCCCCACATACAGGAAGCCCGGAATATTGAAGATTTTCTTGAAAACTTTAAGGATGATCCAACTGTTAAAATTCCACGGGTTTACAAGAAGCTTTCAGGGTCTCGTGTCTTAGTAATGGAGTGGATTGATGGTATTCGTTGTACAAATCCACAGGTCTGTCTTCCAAACAACAACATTATGATATCAGTTCTCAAAATTGCCTGCAACTTCCTATCAAACCACTCTACTGCTTAATTCTGCCTTCCTTCTCTTTCAGGCTGTTAAAGATGCTGGTATTGATGTCAATGGTTTTCTAACAGTTGGAGTAAGTGCTGCTTTGAGACAATTGCTCGAGTTTGGGTTATTTCATGGAGATCCACATCCTGGAAACATATTTGCTATGCGCGATGGACGTATTGCTTACGTGGACTTCGGGAATGTTGCTGTGCTGAGTCAGGTACATTCTGCTGAAAATTATACATATTATGAGTTATGATATAAGCACTGGTTCCAACTCCCATCCTAAATGAATTGAAGTTGATAGCTTGAGGATGAAATACACAAAGAGCTTCTGAGGTGCTAGATGAAGGGTCAGTGCATGATGTGTACAGTAGTTGCTTCTTCTCTTTTAAGATTTAGAGAGATGAAGTGGGAGAGCTAGTAAGAGAGGTGCATCCTGCCTAATTCCATGCTAGAAAATGTATGGCACAGTGAAATTCCATCAGAAAGTAAATTTGTGGCCGTTGCTGAAGGACACTGAGGGAGACATTGAAAATCATATAAAAAATGAAGCAATGAGAACGTAGAGCCTTTACGTGAAGTGCCACAAAGATATTGAGCTCCAATGATGCTTTTTTACCTTGATATAGACCTGGCTTCTTATCTACGTTTGCTGATCTAATGATATTCTACTTTTAAATTTCAGCAAAATAAGCAGATTCTGATTGACGCTGTTGTCCATGCTGTGAACGAGGACTATGCTGAGATGGCAAATGATTTCACCAGGCTTGGTTTCCTGGCTAGTGGGACAGATGTCTCTCCTATTGTTCCAGCTTTAGAAGCTATTTGGCAGAACTCAGTCGGAAAAGGACTCTCTGATTTCAACTTCCGCATTGTCACTGGTACCTACCATTTGACCAATGATTCCTCCATCACCACTGTTTTTATTTTCTATACTTGCTGCAGCTTTCTAACTGCAAGTTCACTTCTCCCAGGATTTTCAGTTCTGTTATGATAGTGACTTTTGTGGTACCTTGCTTAGGTGATCGGATGTAGTTCTATGAAACCTTAGCCATCCTATATCGGAGTTAAATTCCTTTCTTAATATAACAGTTTTATATCATGATTCTAATTTTGGAGTCTGATCCAAATTTTGCATTTATTGATGCCGAATGATAGAAGTTGCTATTCACAACAGCTACCTTTTTTTGATAATTCACAGCATCACAACAACAATAGCTACTTGTTTTGAGGTTACAAAGAAAATTCCTTTGTTGCATTTGAGGAAATGTTTTTCCTGCTTTTGTCTGTTTTCAATTAAGGAGAAAAGCAGAATTTATAGAGAATCATTTTGTGTACAAATGTTTGATATTAGAACATATTTTAGTAGCGGTAGAGGTTATCTTTTCTCCTCATATTTCATCTTTACTTCTTTTTCTCTTTTCTTTTTCCAGATCTTTTTTTATGTGAAAAAACATTATAATGCAAACCAACGATAATTTCTCAATTGCGTGCTGCAGGAAAGTTTAATCAATTGGTTTACCAGTATCCCATCCGTATCCCCGAGAGGTTCTCACTTGTAATTCGGTCGTTACTGACTCAGGAAGGTATCTGTTTCACTCTTAAGCCAGACTTCAAATTTCTTGAGGTAAAGTTGAACTTATCTTAGTATTCTTTCATGTTCTTCCCAACTATAGTCCGGTTTAAAGCTGTAGATTGACTAATGGCATGAGCTTAACAGGTGGCTTATCCTTATGTTGCAAAACGACTTCTAACAGACCCAAACCCGGCCCTACGTGAGCGTCTTATACAGGTCAGTACTTGCTTTTCTGTCCATAGTCATTGAACTGAAGCTATTTCTTGATTTTGATTTTCTATCAATAATTCGTTATCAGGTTTTGTTCAAAGATGGCGTCTTCCAATGGAAGCGGTTAGAGAACCTTATTGTTCTCGCCAAGGAAAATGTGTCAAGGATGAGCAACAACCCTGCATTGAAGGGGCAGGAAATGTCTGCATTCTGTCTCCTCCCCTTTTACTTCCTTCTCATCTATCATGTTTTCTCATATATTCAAGATGATATATCAGCGGTCGTAATTTTGACAGGCAAGGATCAAGAGGCCTGCAGGTCAAGAGGAAACTTGACCTCACAGATACCATCAAAGATGGAGCTCGCCTTTTTCTAGTCGATGAAGGGATCAGGAGACAACTCCTGCTCGCGTTTACAGAAGATTCCAGACTTCATGTTCAGGAGGTCTAATCCGAATATTATTCCCGATTCTACCTTTTCTTTATGATGCCCTAAGCTAGTGCAGTTGAGAGCCCCGTTTGGGGACGTATCGTAGAATAAAATCTTACAGAATGCACTGATCCTCTGTGGTAAAATGTTCATTTATCTAAAGCCCTGAGTGCTTTACCTTTTAGGACACTGTTGTTGAAGTACTACTCCATATAAGCATGATGAGACTGAGTGACAAGTATCTTGTTTTGCAGCTCGTGGATGTCTACAGGCTGGTCGAAGACCAAATCGACATGCCATCAGTAGCTGCAGAAGTCGTACGAGGTAAACTCGAGTAACTACCATTCTGAAGTTCCTGCAGAGGTTCCTTAATCCTTTACAAACATGAGAGAGACAGAGAGTTGTTGCTCCTATTAAACGTCGGAGTCTGGTTTTGCAGATTTTCCCACTGTTGTCCGGGATCTCATGCTCTCATGGAGCGAGTCTGTTCTGTCTGACAGATGATCGGACAGAACCCAATACAAGAACATCAGGAAGTTCACTGAATCACCCGCTGGTCTACATGTTTATACATACATACATTGCACACATTTCTCCTGACTCCCTCGGAATTCCAAGGCTGCTAATTTTGTTCAGTCCAAAGATAGCGTCTTGTAAAGCTGGAATATGTGATATGGTAATGTAGAGGTTCACAGGGGTAAATTGATTTTTTTTTCGCAATTCTTCTTAGAGATATATAAATATATTTGGTTCCCCCTTCTCTTTTTTACTCTCTCTTTTTTAGACGACGTGATTCCATGCAAGGCCACACAATTGTACATGTCTGCGGGAAGTGATGACGTATAGTCATGTACTCTATACGTGATTTGATAAGATCGTGGTCCAGGTTTAAATCTTAGTCTGAATATATTTGTTGAAAGGAACACTTTTGAGTTTATGACACTGATTTTTTATATGTACTGTTAAGTCTTGTATGTAACTGTAGTATATTATTGATGTGGTGTTATAAATTAATCAAATTTAATTATTTTATGATTGTATTTTTTGTTTTTAACATTTATTAAGAAAATCTTAAAGTACCTTAATCTTATTGTCGTGTAATGTCATTTTAGTATTATTACGTGATATACTCGTTTTACTAAAAAATCTCTCTTGTAAATGAGTCTATCGTTATAGTTCTTTTACTTATTAAATAATTGTTTATAATCATTTTTTGGAAGCCCACTGGGGTAGTCTTGGTGCCGGTGCTTTGAGAGGTCTTTCAAGACCTCCTAGATTTAAATTCTCATAGGCGTATTTTTTGTGAGTAGGGGGCTTTGTAGCTCTCGAGGAGGAGATGTTACGACTGATGAATCGATCTTTTAATTGAAAACTAGGATAAAGAATCGTACTGTCAATTACAATTAAAAAATAGAGAAAGATTTAAAAAATTAGAGTGGAATTGAGAGATGAGAGTAGAAGATTGGAGTGAATTAAATTGATGAATATATTAAGTATTTATCGTATTTTAAATATGATATAAATTATATAATAATTTTTAAAAAAAACGCAGAGAGAAGAGGGAGTGTGGGGCCCATGTGTCAGGGTGCGGACCCACGGGTCAGGGGTGGGTGGTGGGGTGGCAGCGTGGGGCGCACGTGGCTAGGCTTTCTAATATTTTCTTTTTTTTTTAACTGACCGGTCCGGGCCAGTCACGGTTCCGGGTAGCAAACTGTCCGGGCCGGTTCCGGTTCAACTGGTCATTTTTGCCTACCCAATCCGTAACCAGGCCTCAACCTGTAGGAGCCGGTCCGGTTACGGTTCATCACCGGTCCGGTCCGGTTCACAGTTCATACGGGCCGGTTCCCTTGCCGAACCGGCCCGATTAACAACAGTAGCCCCCCCAATAAATAAACACCACCACCACCCCACGCTGGTTTAGTGTGTGCTCTTTTATACATTTGGTGTAGCACTGTACAGGCTTTTATTTTGCTTCAACTGAGCATCCAGAAGATCCGACAAAGGGACAATCCGCTCTCTACCCCGTTTCCCCCTCCGCTCTCCGTTGTATAAAGCTGCCAGCATTTAATCGGAGCTCCTGCCTCGAGCTGTTGGTAGTTCACGTCCCTGTTGTGATTGTGGTTTATGAGATAGGTCCTGCTCAAAAGCTCTGTGTAAGTCCTGCCTCGACCTGGGGTTTCTTGATTCGCATGCTTTGTGTATCGATTCTGTGGAGTTTTGTGCTCGGTGCTGATCTAACTGGGGCCTGATTGGGTGGTGCAGGAAGATGCCGCGAAAGGTCTATGATAGAGATGATGATCTCGACGACGATCGCGATTACTATGATGATTATTCTGACTACGACGATGGGGATGATGCTGAATATCACAGTGAGTTACCTTATCCTTTCATCTGGTTTAGTTGGATTCGGCTTCTTGCTAGCATTGGAGTTGAGAACTGTTCTGTCGGAGGCTGTCGGTGCTCTGGAGATTTGCAGCAGTGCTCCTTTTTGGGTGCATTGTCCAATAAAACTTCATGATTTTATCCTACCAGCACTGCAATCATTGACCGTAGACTTGTATTTTCAAGTTGCTGTGTTCACCGCGACTTTGTGTTCTTGTGACCTGATCCTCCCAGTAGATTGGTGATTTGGGGTTATGCTGGTGAAATCCCAATGTCGCATTGCGCTTGAGTTCCCTGTGGTGTTATGCTGGTCACAATTATCAGTTAATGATGATGAATATAAATCTCCTGTTTGGAAAGAGGTTGATCAATATCAGTACGTGGGGTCTAAATAGGTGAAACAGCATATGGTTGAGACCGCTGAGTTAATTCTATGTTTATCACCCTCCACACATAATCACCCTAGAAGCGTAAATTTTTTGCCTGGTTTCGAATTCTGATAAGTGATTGCAATTGCTACCCATTCCACTCATTGCCATGGGCTTATGTAATTGTAATCCTCCACACATATAACCTATATCTGGTTATCTGTTTGCAAGTTGACATTTGTCATCCTCATCTATGTTTTCACATTTATTTCCCTGAAAAACAGGTGAAGAACAGACACCAGAGCCAGTCAAAGATGATATTAAGCAGAGAACCTGGACGTGTCCCATCTGTACATATGACAACAGCGAGAGCATGAATGCTTGTGATATATGCGGGGTTCTTCGTAATCCATTGCCACGTATGAACAACAATCTTGATAGGAAAACAGGTATTCATATCTTGCAACCTACCGTCTTACTAGATACTACTATAACATAACAACATAGTTCTAAAGTAACAAATAAATCTAGAATAGACATACTTATTTAGTATGGATCATCTACTTTGCAAACCCCAATCCTCAAATCATCAAAAATCCTTATTTTCCTTAGCATAGTCCTTTGCCATCTAGTTTCCCTATAAACTCTCTATAAACTCTCTTGGCATTATCCGCTTTTCTATCTCTCGGCTCTCTTTTGTTATGGTTTTTTGGGAAAGGAATGGTCAAATAAGAGGAAGATAAGCTGAGGCAAGACAAATGGGTGGTTAAGAAGATGAAGTTTGCGAAATTTTATTAGGCTTCCAATCTCTTATTTGTCAAGTAATTGAACATTTTTATTCTTTATAATTTTTCTGAATAATTCTTACTTTTCTCATCTGAAATTATGTATTACTTCATTAAATCCCTGGAATGAAAAAATTATGCATTCTAGAAATTGATGATGTAAGATTTGCTAATTGAATTTTTTTACATGGACAATTTTTTAGTAGTTAAAACCGTGAGACTCTATTTGCCCCATGAAATTTTACTGTTTTCACCCTTCTCCAAGAAGAAAGAGTCACCAAAAGGAATCAATTCTTTATTATTTACAAGATATACCCAAACTAATCTGATAGGAATTTTACAACCAATGTAAAAAGGATCAATTTTATTATTTAAAGGATATATACCTGAAATCACATTAAGAAAAGAGGATGCACAATGTGGCAGAAGGGGAGTAACTTGTCAGGGCAGTCTCCCAGGCCTGTGTACTCCACTTTACACTTGTAGAATAGACAGGTTGCATTCTCTACCTGTCAGTTTTCTTATGATTTCTAGAACAGAACTTGTTATGCTTTTCCCTCCTGTTTCAATATTCTATGCGCTGAATGTGGTACAAGACGTGGTTTTCTGGACAGTTGTTTTCATGTCTGCTTTGCTTATGTAGTGGGAATTTCTTGTTGCTGTCCAAACTTGCAAAACCTTCGATACCGGCAAGCTATTATTTACTTTAAATTCATTGTTCCGTTATAGATTAGATCTCTTTCATGCAGTTGATGGCATGTGTAAAGACTCTGGAGTATCCAAAATGGCCAGATCCCTCTTTGCATCACTGCCTCATCGGCCACCTAAAAATGTTGTACTATTTCAACAGCAGACTTTCATGGAAAAGGGCCATCACTTACTTGAGCCTGGAAGTATCCAAGGTCCTTTTCATGAAGTTCATGTTGTGTTTAGTTCTCAATTCCACAAAAAAGCAAACATATGTCTGCACATTTCTCTTGAATGAGATTGGATTTAAGGATGCAAACCGAGCTTCAAAAAGTCAAATACTATCCATTTGCCAACAATGTTAACTTTGTGACATGTCAACTTATTTTACATTTTTTACCATTTTATGAGGTATAAAGATGAGTGTGTTCCTCTGCTTGTCTTTGCAGCCCCTTTCAAGTTTGATGTCCCATCTCCAGATGATATTGTCTCTAATGGACTTCATTCTTCAAAAATAGCTTCTAAAGGTATTCATGGTATTCATCCATGACTAATCAGAATCTCAATCTTAAGTTGAGAAATATTGACCTTCGTGTTGTTTCATTACTTATGGAAATAGACAATCTGAAAACAACTCTATATGTCTGAAACTATTTTCCTTTTTTGCCTTGGAGAAATATATTGTTGCTATAGGTAGACCATCATTTCTTGTTGGAACTGTTAGTTTTATCTCTCTGTCTTCGGCAGCAACTATGGAAATCATGGTTGATAAATTTAACTTGTGAGAGGAAGGTATTGACACAGAAGGGTCTTATCTTGTCAAATTAAAATTGTCCACATTCCTCATTTCAACTATATAAGTAATCTGCATTTTTGAGTTGTTTTCTGGATGAATATGCAAAATTTCTTGAAAAATGTGAATATGTCACTTTTGTGTGTTGATGTGCTATGTTGGACATGTTTTCAGCATTGGGTTGAGACTGCTTTCTGGACATAGTGCTTGTTTTCATAGGATACATCTTGTTAATCATTATCATTCCATCTTATTCAAGAGATCGAATTTCATATATCATTTTGTTCAGGTGTTTCTACTGGTGTGATTGCGACGAATGGAGTCTCTGCTGTATCTGCCACTGCTAAAGCATCTGATAGTTCATCATCGAGGACAAAATGGAGTAAAACTAATAATGTTAATGAGAGCAACAGTCTGAAGGATGGGGAACTGAAAGTACAGTCAAACACCAAAACCTCAGGAAGCTCATTGACATCCAAATTAAGTACTGCAACTATGGAAATCTCTTCTAAGTACGATTCTGGAGATGAACAAGTAGAAGGTCAAGTGCTTGGTACATCAGGGAGAAGTGATCGTGGGGCTGAAAGTACTTCATCAGTTGAAGATATAAGGCCACAAAGTCATGGCCGAGGTATCAGAAATTCTTCTTTTCGTACTAAGTCACAAGCACCTTATGAGCCGGAAAAGTGGATGCTTCCAGAAAAAGGAGGCGGTGATTTGAATCAGCTGAACCTTGCGATTGTAAGTCAGTCAACCTTGTTTTTATCCAGTGATCCTTAGGTTTTTATCTTTTCAATTTATAATTCGTGAGTAAAACCTTCTTGTTGTTGCCTGTTTAGGTTGGCCATGTGGATTCCGGGAAATCAACACTTTCGGGGAGACTACTGCACCTATTAGGACGGATATCTCAGAAGCAGATGCACAAGTATGAAAAAGAGGCCAAACTACAGGTAGCGTCACCCTTCAATATGCTCTCTTAAAACACCACCACTACCCCCTCTGTCCTGGATGCCTTACAGAGGCAACTGGACCACTAAACCCCCTCTGAACCAATGGATTTAGGTAATTCTTCCTTCATAAAGCCAAGTAAGCGATGTTTGCAGTGCTGATACAAAAGCCTTTTCAAGCCTGAGATTTCTCTTTTCTGATGTCAGGCTCCATAAGGAGCCAAAATGCATTGAACTAGATAGTTGTGAGCTAAAACTTATCTTGATACCTTCTTAAACCGCTTGACCAAAACTGTAGGACACTCTCTGTCTCTTATGCTCATATAGTTAGATCTCTCTCTTAAGTTTTGTCTTTTTAATGCATTAAGGGCAAGGGATCCTTTGCTTTTGCTTGGGCGCTGGATGAGAGCCCAGAAGAACGGGAAAGAGGAATCACAATGACGGTTGGTGTTGCCTATTTCGACACCAAGAATTACCATGTGGTCGTGCTTGATTCTCCAGGGCATAAGGACTTTGTCCCAAACATGATCTCAGGAGCCACTCAGGCTGATGCTGCAATCCTCGTCATAGATGCTTCTATTGGATCCTTTGAAGCAGGTGCGGATCCCACAAAGGGTCAAACTCGGGAACATGCCCAATTAATAAGAAGCTTTGGGGTGAACCAGCTTATTGTTGCAATCAACAAAATGGATGTGGTGGAATACTCCAAGGATAGATTTGAGACGATAAAGCAGCAACTTGGACAGTTCCTACGAATTTGCGGTTTCAAAGACTCATCTATCTTGTGGGTTCCTCTGAGTGCAATGGAGAATCAGAATTTGGTCTCAGTCCCATCAGATCCTCGCCTTCAATCTTGGTGAGTGACAGTTATATTTCTTCCAGATACATGGCTTGCTGAGAAATTATTTTATTCTCAGAAGGTGTATATATATATATATATATATGCAGGCATCGAGGTCCTAATCTATTGGATGCTATTGACTCTATCCAACCTCCAAGAAGGGATGTATCCAAACCTGTAATCATGCCAGTGTGTGATGTTGTAAAGTCACAGCCTACAGGTCAGATCTCTGCCATCGGTAAACTGGAGGCAGGAGCTCTTCGAAATGGGTCGAAGGTACAATTTGTGGTTGAATGCGGTTGCAGTTAGTGGCAATTTACGTATATGACTTGTAACTAGAATCGGTATGCCATGAATTGACTTGTTTTCTTGAATTTGACTGGTTTTCTCCTAATTGGAAGGTGAAATGTATTTTACATCTCAATGAGATAGTTCACATAGATGAGCTTTGGACATGAATCCCGCAGGGTTACAGTTTTCTAATACATATAAGTTTGTTATGAGTAACGCCTAAGGTCATCTTATTTAGTGTCTCGTATGCTATGCCGTCGGTATTTCATAATAATCTTTCATCTGGCAAAAATTGTAATTTGCAGTAAATATGCAGGTACTTATCATGCCATCAGGAGATGTGGGGACTGTTAAGTCCTTGCAAAAGGACTCTCGTCCTTGCACTGTTGCAAGGGCTGGGGACAACGTGGCTATTGTACTTCAAGGGATTGACGAAGCTAATGTAATGTCGGGGGATGTCCTCTGTCACCCTGATTACCCAGTTCCAGTGGCAAATCACTTTGAATTGAAAGTTGTTGTTTTAGATGGATCTGCCCCAATTTTAATCGGATCTCAGGTGGGATTATCAGTTTTGCAATGTCCTTAGCAATGTTTTTCATTTCAATCCAACTGAAGAGAATGGGATCTTATTTTTGGACAATTTACAGTTGGAGTTTCATGTTCATCATGCTAAAGAGGCTGCTAGGGTTGTGAAGATAACATCACTACTCGATCCTAAAACGGGCAAGGCTAAACAGAAAGTTCCTCGCTGTCTCGTGGCAAAGCAAAATGCGATACTTGAGGTAAGCTCTAATACGCTGGTTCCTTACCTCTTAATTTTTTGAATCAAGATATTGGTTCCAGAGTTATGAGAACTGGATTGAGCACCGAACGGGCTCTGTGATGGGTTGAAAAGTTCAACTGGGTTTGAATCAGTGAGCCAGATGTATAGAAAAAATGGTCAATCACACCAATAATATAAAATTTGTACATCTAAGGAAGATGATCAAAATAAGATTTGCAGAATAAGATGAGTTGATTCAGTAATAATGCATTTTCATTTTCCTTTTTTTTTTTTTTGTTTTGATCAGTAGTGATCATGCATTTTCAAGAACTAGATGAACAAGGATTCAGGTCCCTGGTTGGACGGGTCCCACTAGTTGGTGTGGTTTGGTCTACGGCCATGCTGTAATGGCTATAGACCAAGTAAAGCCTTCGCAGCTTGATTGATCCTATGATGTTTAATGATCTCTTACATTTCACTTCGGTGGATTCTAACTGAGAAGGGGAAGAAGGTCACTGCAATATGCACAGACAATTGTCTCCCCGAGATCATAATTCCTAGACATGTTCACACACTCGAAACTCCCTTGCATCAAAACTGATGATGTATTCATTTCTTCCTACCGCCAGGTGGTTCTGGACGGATCCGTGTGCGCGGAAGATTACTCCAGCTGCAAAGCTCTTGGGAGAGTGTCCCTGAGATCGCTAGGCAGAACCGTCGCCGTAGGACTTATCTCTCGAATAATCGAGGATTAACTGTGCCTTCCCTTTATCTCCTTATTCTCTAGGCCTTTTGACCCTGATTGGACAAGACCTAGCTGCTTATTCTCCATTCACCGGAGGAACACAATGTGAGAATTACATTTTGCCGTACAACAGGTAGTTTCAACTAATAGAATTCCTTTTCCTTTCACCTCTCTCGTTGCCCTTTTGATCGTACATATCGATTCTGAAGCTCGAGAAACGGGCAAAGGTACTGTCCGTTTCAGAAGAAACTTTTAAAGGTCAGAAGTTATGAAAATTTTTCCGTGAACACCATTTTTAAGGCGCATGTTCAACATGAATTTTTTTATAAATTTCCACGGAAATAGTTTAAAGTTTACCAATTTTTTTAATAAGTTTTTGCCCTGTTTTCTCTAGAGTCTGGCCGGATCTACCTGGAAGCCCGAGAGTGTGAACCCATCTTAGCCGGTTCAGTGTCTGGTCCGACCGGACCAGAGCTTGTAGTTTAGACAATTAATCAGGTCCGTGGAAATGGAAAGAGTTTTGGGCCAAAATTCCCCTCTTTAATTTTTTTTTTGTATTGTAATTTTGAAACGACTTTGTGAAATACCGTATTAGTTTTTAATAATACTTTTAATTTTTGTATAATGAATTATGCATAAATAAAAATAAAAATTCTATTTTAAAAAAATTGGAGATCAATTACAATCGTAAGTGATAGTTATAATCTTAAGAGTAATTTTACGAATCTAGTTCATTTACCTTTTTTTATTCGTCAAAAATTTTATTTGTCCATGGTATTATAATAATTTCAAAAGTGAGACCAACACTCTCACTTCTCCCGTATAATAACAGACTAAATACAGACTCGTGCTGTACACAAAATTATCACTTTCATGATCGATTGTCATAATATATTATTTTTATCGAGTATTAATTTCATATATATTGTTAATTTGTATAGAATGTATTATAAATAAATAGCTTTACGCTAATTTTAGTATTAACAATAATTTTACTGCATTATCCTTGATTTTTTTTTATTGATTAAAAATTTATTTGTCACGAATATTTTGAAAAGTTTAACGGTGAGACCAACTAACTCATCTCATTCTTTAAAGTAATAAGTAATAGATATATAACCTTATAAAATTTGTTAGAATCTTTCGGTTATAAAAGATTTGGTTGGGTCAGTCTGGCACGCTTTACTCTTCGCTAAACTTTCATATTTGAATCTTTGAGTTGAGGAAATCTCGAACTATAATAGTTTTACCACTCAATGGACCGATTTGTTTTCGAATTCGAATCAGTTAGACTGTTTGGAATCTCAAATATTGGGTGCTCAACACATCCAAAAAATTATCAGAATAATTTTATTTATAATTCAATAATTTTATCCATTTATTAAACTATCATATTTGTCTCAGAGTTGAAAAACTAATTTGTAAAATGGATTTTAGAAAAAAAATAAAAAGGTATTTCCTTCGGTGTTTGAATAAAGTCGCATCTTAAATATGTAATTTCAATCATGTAAAGATACCACATCTTTAATATGCGATTTGTAATGTAGAAACCGTATCTTCAAGATGCGATTTCTTCGCAAAACTGAAATCGCATCTTCAAAAGAGATTTTGTTCCAGTATTGAAGGAAATAGTTTATCTGAGATAGTTGTTTAAAAAAGTAATATTTTTACTGAAAACTCCTTTTCTTTTATTTCCCTATTTGTCCTTGACTTCAAGTTAGTTAATTAATGAATTATAAATTATGAATAATCTTAAAAGATCGACGAGGGAAATAATCTCGAAACTTTCATAAAAATGTATTACTTCTTTTCTGAAAAATTGCTTTAAGAATATTTCAAGCAAATAAAAATTTTTTAGAAAAAAACCAAAAGGAAAACGAAAATAGATAAAGAAAGAGTTCAAGCGACAATTTTGGGAGGGGTAATTACGTCATTCACCACTTAATCGTTCCTCACTGTACACATATATATACACACACACGCATACGCGATGGTGGTGATCGCACACACATACATACGCACTCCCATGTGAGCAGGAAGGAGGAAGAAGACGACCGTACATATATGCAGTGAGCCAGACCTCTGTCCGGAGGAAGAAGGGGGAACAGTCTCCACTCTCCCCTGTTTATCGTTCCCCGAGGTTCGTCTCTTCTGCCTCTATTTTCTTGCCATTCGCCCAAGCTTCCGATTGATGTGTTTGACGCCGCCTCCGGTTTCGGTTTGATCGCGGGTCTTGTTCGTGTTCGTTGGGATGCGAATCTCTCTGCCGATTGCTGGCTCATGAACTCGGTTCTTTGAATCTTGAGGGATCTGAAACCGTTCGATCGGTATTTGTTTTGTTGCGTCAGGAAATCGGTCGCGCTGCAGCTTCGATTATCTGAATTTTCCTCGTTTTTGCCAGTCGGTTTTTCTGTAATGGCTAAGGTCTTCTCCAAGACTCTATCTTCAGTTAAATCATTTTCATTCTTGGCGGTCCTTGTACGTCGTATTAACAGTAGAAAAATGGTCGAAAGAAGTCGTTTCTGGAAACCATTGCATCTTCCGGGAGTCTGCTCATAGAAATTTCACTTGGTGGTGACGGTTTCAAAAACAATTCTTGTCTTTCAGTCCTTTCCGTTCCAGGTACTGTATCGGTATGTCATTTTGATCTTGGTATGACCTCTGTCATTCCTAATTCTAGACCAGAAGCATGAAATTTCAAGAATTTCTTTGAAACTTCACGTTTCTCGTTATTTTCCCGAAGAATATACCTTTTGAGAATCTCGTTTTCTTTTTCTCTATTCTGGAAATGTACAAACAATCAAATATGTCTGAGCTTTAGTTGACCAACTACTCCAATTTCATCCATGATATGCACGATGATTTATTGTAACGCTTATATGCCCTGCCGAGATATAATCCCACAACATCGATGAATGATTGGATATTACGGACTGTGAGCAGCAGTTTCAACTTGAGAAGATTAGTTGTTGGTTCAATTACAAGCAGAATCATTTGCATATTGAATTCAGATGCTGCTGATTTGTGCTTATACGGATTTTAGATTTCCTAATCATTGTGTTCGTACAGCAGACTGACAAATTGTGTTCCTGTGAATCTATTTCTGCATCCTCTATGCTCGTGTTTGAGTGCTCTGTCTTATGCATTTATGACTAAGCAGATGTTCCTTTGAATCTTAACACCGTCTTTATTTGATTTTTCAGCTAAACATTCTTGCTCATCCTTCAAGTTGACTACCTTTTAAATCCATCTGTATATATGATGCGGATAGCTATGGTGTAGTCCATCTATCATAGTCTTCCGTTGGCTTATTATGGTCTTAAAAGCTTTGGGGAAAAGAGGGAGCCTAGGCAACTTGTTGACCATGGAAATTCAGGTGCGAAGTCAATGGGAAGATGTGGTTTGCCCTATATGTCTGGATTTTCCTCATAATAGTGTCCTCCTCCAGTGTTCTTCATATGAAAAAGGATGTCGTCCTTTTGTTTGTAACACGGACCACTTGCACTCGAATTGTCTAGACCGTCTTAGAAGTGCATATGGCATGACGTCACCTTCAGCGTCCGAAACTTCTTCCATATCAGATATTTGTCCAGAGATTCCCGAAGGTGATTCTAGGCCAATCTGCCCTTTGTGTAGAGGTGAAGTTACAGGATGGGTGATCGTCGAGGAGGCTCGCGCATACCTTGACAGTAAGCAACGGTGTTGTGACGAATCACATTGTTCTTTTATGGGAGCTTTCCTAGAGTTACAGAAGCATGCCCGTCTAGAGCATCCTCATGCTCGACCCTCTAAAATTGATCCTGCTAGGCAACTTGACTGGGAAAATTTCCAGCAGTCCTCTGAGATCATAGATGTCCTTAGCACTATCCATTCAGAAGTTCCTCGTGGAGTTGTTTTTGGAGATTATGTCATTGAATTTGGGGATAATGATGCTGGGGATGAGTTTGAGGATTTCCCAGGGGATGATGGCAATTGGTGGACCTCATGCATTTTGTATCAGGTATTTGATAACTTTAGGAGTTCAAGGAACAGGAGAAGGTCGAGGATCAGTGACACTAGAGGAAGAAACCACCACTCCAGCAACGATACCTCTAATTCTGATGAAGGTTCTGTGGCATCTTTGGAGTTCCCTGAATACAGAGTAGACGAGTTTGATGATGAGTATGTTAGTTCAAGAGGTCCTTCGTCAGCTCGTTCCAGGCATCGCAGGTCAGCCTGAAGCTTCTTTCATCCTTGATTAATTTATTGGTTACTGACCTGTAATCATTTCTTCTAAAAGCCTATGTCTGCTCTGTTCTTAGTTTCTGTTGCACACGACATATTTTATTGCGAACTTGACTCTACCCACATTGGGCGTGGTAAGTTAAGAGGTATATTAGCTGACAGACTAAACCCTATACATTCTTTGCCCCTTTATGAACAGTAACTAAAGGCTGAACTGAGAGCGATGTGACAGTTGGAATTATAACTTCTGTGCTTGGGTTATTTCAACATCCATGGGCCTCTTGTTCTCTCTAGAAATCTTTCCAGTAATTTCAGACTGATTCTCATGATAACTGCTTAGAAATTTAGCAAAATTAACTTGGAAGTGCTGCTTTCTTTTGTTATAAAACTGAGTCATCATGTAGCAACAAATGGAAATGAAATTCTACATTAGCATTCCACGATAATGTGGACTTTGCAGAAGGATAGTTCACCTTGCACAAGCTATACAACTCTTTAACAGTTTGGGATGATATCGTTTTGCACTGCCCAAATGGAGGGTTTCTTGGTAATTTCTCTGGTTGAAGAAGATCAGATCTGGGGAGACTTGCAGCATGGGTATTACATTTAGGCTGGCTGAGTTTAGAATAAGTCCACTCTCTTATGTAGGATTTGCTGAGTTCTATTGTCCCGTAAGATTCTGTCATTCCACTAACATGATATATTCTTTTCATTGGATATCACAGTTCCCGTAGACGTCGTTCTCGCTTCTATGACAACTAGTAGGTATATGCTATTTCTGTACCCCTGTTCTTACACACAATAATATGTCAACTCAAGAAATGAAGTCGTTGTTTGCACGTGGTTCTAAAATCTCTTCATTATTGATCAAGTGATCTTATTAGTGAGGCCTTCTTCTGATTTTGAGCATTGTAACTTGATAATCTTGCACCCTGCAGATGACACGGACGAGCTTGGAAGCAGGACAATGTCGAAAAGTCAAGAAATGGGTAGTCTGAACAGTAGAAGTTGATAGAACTCCGGGACTCTCCATCGCCATGGTAGCGTAGATTGTGGACTTATTAAATGCCGCATAGGGATTGCATGACAGACATGAATCTTTCCCAGCTCGGCCGCCAATCGATGTGGCTTTTGTCATGACTGTCGACCTCTTTCATTTTTGTCTTGAGAATTGGATACGATGGATTCCTGGAGATTCTTTGAACGATGGAATATTTTGGTTTCAAATTTCAAACAGAGACTATTGTCACAGATACTATGATCTCATCGATTTCTTACTAGACACTTAGGCTGCAGCTGTGCTCTTGTGAGCCTAACGGCTTTTATGGACACCGACCCCTACATCGGTTCTCAGAGCCATCACGAGCTGCCCAAGTCTCCAGCCACACCCAGTTGATCTCCGACCCTGTCCATGCCAGCTAGAAAAGCGCGGTGGAGAGACTCGGTGATCAAATGGATTGAAAAGGACTGAAGAGATTGCAGATAAAACCGACGATCTTCTTGTAGATATTCGAAGCTAAATGGTCTACAGATTCAGAAAGCAAGAGGTGAACTGTTCCAATTCTCCTTCATCTTCCCCCCCACCATCCCTATACTGCACCTTGTCATGGTCTTTTTGCAGCCACTTGCTTTCTAACTTCTGTCCACGAGGCCGGTCACCATCACAAACCCCTGCCCAGGGAAGACCCCCAAATCCCATTTCTTCAAATCTTCACACTTCCCTGTCCGAGTCCCATTTGTTACGAAGATCACGGCTCGAGAATTCTTCAGAGAAGCTCCCCCGAGCTCCAACACTCAGGGGACACTTTTACAGCTCGTATTAGACTATATCTATAGAAGAAATGTTTCTCACACTCGTTAGAAATGCTTTCTAGATAGATAGATAGACAGATCATTATGTTACAAGAAAATCTCATTCAAATAAGAAATCCCCCGGAACTTGTCGGATGATCTCGAGCATGTTATCCTAGCTAGTTCCACACTCGGAATTAAACCAGCTTTCTTTTCACTACACCACTGATTTCTAGAAGTCTCGTGGATCAAGCCTAACTCGAGTCAGGTCGAATCACCAAAAGAGTTAAAGTTCTCCTAGCTTAATTTTTTTTTTTTTACTCACAAGGATTCGAATTAAAGACTCCTGTTTAAAGGGATCAAGTATCGAATCGTTTAAACTAACTCATATTTGTACTGTAATTTTTTTTTTTTAATGGTAGCAGATTAGGTTTTCGGTTCTATTTTTAGTAACAATAACTTAATCGAAGTGAATGTCACCATAAACTTGATGAAGAAAATGATTAACACAAGCCTAAATTAATAGGTCGAGCATCCCAGAGATTAAAAAGTAGGATCCACAATCTCATCAGCGTCCAATCCGTGATTTTACGTAGCCCCTTATAAAGTTGTTGATTTAGGAAGATAAAAATTTAAAATAAAATGAGAGGATAACAACACAGATATAGAGAAATATAATAAATTATAATTAAAAATAAAAAATTGGATCAGACAGAGTCTTATTTAATTTTTTTAAATAATAAAAGGTTTTTAATATATTAACATGAAATTATTTCGATCTATTAGTTTAACTTGAGCAATTGCTCCTCCATGGGTTGGGTTTCACAAAAATGGATGAAAAAGAAAGGTGATATTGTGCATTTTATTGGGTAAAATCACATAACATGACAAAAAAAAAATCAACTTTTAATTGAAAAAAAAACTTAAAATAAAATAAAATAAAATAAAAAAGAATAAAGTGGAGATATAAGAAAGATGATGGTAGGTTACTGGCCAAAACCACGACAAATTTATTAAAGGTTTAAAGAAAATTACATGAACTAGTAGTTTATTTATAAATAAGGTAAATGACATAAATAAGCTAAAAAATAAAATTCTAATTTCTAATAAATTAATTATATCTTAATAAAAAGGTGAATTAAACTATAAATTCATAGATTAACTGGATTAGATATGATTTTATCTGATTTATAAATTATAAAATATATCTATAAGGTAGGTTATCCACATACAAAATTGTATTAAACGTAATTAATATTTATCATTATTTTTTGTTTTAATAAATCACAGGAATAATAATAATAATAATAATAATAATAATAATAATAATAGATTAGCCTCCAACGACAGATCCGCTATTGCTAGTAAGCTGGCAATATGTAATATGTCAAATTCAGGATTTGAATCCCTACGGAGGCCGGTATCTGGGGTTTTAGTGGTGGGCCCCGGGACGTGTAATGCGTCGTCCGGTGGATTAGTCGATTGCTACAATGTCGGACAATATCGATATGAAAAATAATAGGTTAAAATGGAGAAAATTAGGATAGCTGTAATTTTTGGCAGAAAAAATGAATAATTGTAATTTATGAAAAAAATGGTTAATTGTAATTCGTTTAATGTTTAATTAGTTATTGTTATTTTTTTTTATTACTATAAATTGCACAGGGGCGAGACCGAAAGAGCGACCGAGAACGAAGAGTGCGAAGAGGAGAGAGAAATTCTATAGAGCAGAGAGAGAGAAGAACAAGCGAGCGAAGGATTAGCAGCGATCGAAGGGTGAAATCTACTTCAACACACCAACCCATCTCGAATCCCTGCTCCTCTCTTCTCTGACACCCAATGCACTGAATTTGCTAACCCCCCCAACGTGAAGGGGTTTGATTGTCATCCTCGTTGAAGCTCTCTGCTGGAGAGGAGAAGAGGGACAGGGAGAGTAGGGAGAGGAGGAGGAAGAAGAAGATTCCACTCTACTTCCCTGAACTTCTCTGCCAATTTTCGCCTCCCCCAATTCAGGTAAGAGCTCTCGATTGAATGCTCGAACTTGTTTCCTCCCCTGCTCAAGGTCCAGTCTTTGATTATCGCGTGATGTTGCATTATTCGCATTTGGATTGAGTTTTTCTTCCATTTTTACTATGTGGGTGTGACTCAAACTTCATTTTTAGCCCGCTGATCTCGGTTTTAGGACTTCAATATTCTTCCTTTGAAGTGAATGGCACCTGAATTTTGATCATGAGTGAGGCTATTTTCCTCATCCAGTGATGTGATTTTTTCCAATGTTCGTGCAGTTGAGGAAGGCGCCTGGTTTGGCAATTCAAAAAGTTAGGGTTTTGGATAAATTGGAGGTTGAATTTAGGGTTTTTTTTTTAGTTTGCTTCGTGTCAATCTCGAGTCTAGGGTTTTCATTCTGTTGTTAAAGATGAGATTCAGATTTTTTCTCTTTGGAAGTGGAAATAGCTGAATTTGGCTTCTACTGGGGCTTATCTGATGTGTGGAAGATTTCTGTGAGTGTACAGTATGAAGTGTTTGGAAAGATGCTTTCAGTTGTGTATGGGGGTTCAATTTGGTTAGTTTGGATGTGAGGATAACAGCAATTAGAAGCTGAAGTTGGGGCTCTGGGGATCAGGTGATTTGGAGTTCTATGCTTGGTGCACGAATCTGTTTCTCAAGAGATGCAGCCGCAGCAGAGCTCGAGAATTGATTTGGGAGAGTTGAAAGGGCAGATTGTGAAGAGGATAGGTGCTGAGAAGTCAAAACGTTACTTCTATTATTTGGATCGTTTTTTGAGCCAGAAGCTCAGCAAGAGTGAGTTTGATAAGCTATGTTGCCGAGCACTTGGGAGGGAGAATCTCCCGCTTCACAATCAACTCATTCGGTCGATTTTGAAGAATGCTTGCCTTGCAAAAGCCCCGCCATCCATTCATGATGCAGGTCCTGCAAAAGCTACTCTAGTTGCTGCTAGAGGTTCACACGCAGTAGAGGATGGGCACGAGCAACAAAATCATAATTCTTCTATTTGGTCCAATGGGGTTATTCCTGTATCCCCTCGAAAGAGTAGGTCTGCAATTCGTGACAGGAAGCTCAAGGATCGACCGAGTCCACTGGGCCCCAATGGGAAGGTGGAGAGCTTGCACCAGTCGATTGGGACAGAAGACAGTGGAAGCAAGATTCTCATGGAGAATGGTGTTTTGACGCCACGAGATTACTCAAGACCCCTGCAACATCTCCAAGCGCTCCCTGATCTAGCCGAGAGGAAAGGAGAGGGTTTGATCCCACAATCTTTAGACAAAGCAGTTGTAGGTGGCAGAAATGAGGCAGGACTAGCTTCTGTGGAAGACAGGGAAAAAGTGGAGCAAGACCGGCATTTAAGATCTTCTAGAACTCCTTTGCTTCCACCGCTTGGGGTTGCGTTTGGAAGTCTTAGATCTCATTCAATGGGAACAAGTGGTAATGTTGTTAGTTGTCAGGATCTTGGTGGGTTGTTTGACACGGAAAACCTGTGGAGACGAATGCAGCATATTGTGGCGGCTCAGGGCCTTGGAGGAGTCTCTATGGAATGTGCTAACGTGTTAAATATTATGTTGGATGTGTACTTGAAGCGGCTCATCAGTTCCTCCATCGAAGTAGCAGGGCCAAGGTCTATGCGGGAGCCACTGAAGAACTTTGACCCTAGGCAGCAGATTCCAGGGAGAGTTCTTAATGGGATGAATTTGCATAGTGGTGGTGGGAGTCACAATGTCATGGACGAGAGGAGACCTCGTTCTATATCTCTGCTTGATTTCAAAGTTGCCATGGAGTTGAATCCACAGCAACTCGGAGAAGCTTGGCCATTGCTGCTTGAATCAATCTCCATGAGTTGATTCGCCTGAGGAGAACTATCCCGCGGTTTTTGTTCCATGCAAGATATGTCCACCATTATTGCTGTCAGGGCCACTTGGGATTTTACCTTTCCCTTATTGATGCCTTGATAAGCGTGGCAGGTCTAGGCCTGGCAGAACAGTGGGATGCATAATTCAGAGAAATCAAATGCAAGCCTGCCTGCAGAGCACAGAGAGTTCAGGAAATTATTTAACAGGGACAGAGCCTCATCGGGTACTTTAAATTTTTATAGTGACCAAAAAAAATCAGGCACTTTCCATTACACCCCATGATTGGTTGCTCTGTTGCATGCTCTGTATTGATGGCAGTCTTCCTGTCAAACATGCAAGCTCGTGTGGATATGGATGGAGATGAAAATCTGAAGTTTTGCAGGGATGCTTTCATGTAGCTTGGTCAAAGGTATAAATTACTTGTGTAAGAACTGAAGTTCACTTTATATGTACTTCTAGAACCTCAGCATTTATTGAAATGGCAATTCTAATAACACATTGATATCCATTTGATTCTCTTTTGACTTTTTAATACTGCTAGTCCCTTAATTACTTGAGATCCTTAAATCCCTCCTTGATCATTCAGCACATGCCTATGATTTAGTCACTGTATCAATTGCACTGCCAAGAACTGATTGATAAGTCATTATTACATAAGACTAATGCTGTAAAGAAGTTCTGCTAACTGCTCTCTTGCAACCTTTTTAGGAAAGAGACACATCCTTTGCATCTGAAGACTGAAATTGCAAGACTCGTTTTGAGGTTTGCAATAATAACGAGTTCAATGATGGCATATCATGGGCTGATTTTGGGAATAATGTACAAGTCCAATTTTCAAGATTTCTTGAAATAGTTTTTATTTGAACATCGGTTGAATTTTTGGAAAGGATGCAGTGAAAACGGGGAAAAAGGATGGTTCATACAAAAGGGTCTTTTTATGTGGTTCTCTAAATTTGTATTAGTGTGTATTTGAAATTTCTTTAATCTAATGCATACCTGAGGTCGATTTAAGGTTCTTATTAGCTTCGGATTATCAGTGGACATCTTTGTTCTTTACCTGCTTGCTTTGTAAAACGAAAAAGCTTGGTGTTTTACTTGAATAATATACACTGATGAATCTTGTTGCAGCAGAATAGTTTCTGCCAGTTCTAATCCGTCGATATGTAAATTGGTCTATTGGGTTTCAGCTCCATCAACAAGGTCTTTTTCTTCATTGCCTACCACATGTATTCCAAGGATTGTTCAAACATGGATGAGGAAGCTGAGATATAATGTTTTGTAGTTTCTTGTAGGTTCTGGTCATTTTTCAAGTTAAATAATTTAAATATTGTTCGGTCATTATTACATAAACTATCCAGTTGGTATTATTCACTTCATCACCTGAATTGGAAGCTTTTGTCTTTCAGGGGAAAAAGAAGATATAGATTTCTTCTTGTCCCAGTAACATAATATTGTTCATTCATCAGTGTTCTAGATGTCACTTAATTCCTTATTTTCTCCTTTATCTGCTGCTCAGTTTATAAAGTGTAGATCCCCTGCTGGTACAGTAAGATGACAATAGTAAATATTTCGCAAACAGTAAATTTTAAATTAAGCCCTGCTTGGATTGGTGTGATATGTTCTTTAATATGGGAATACAATTTTTTATATCAGGGATTACAGAACTTGGTTACAAAATTTGTTGTAATATGATATTATACAAGTTAAAACTTTAGAACATGTTTAGTAAAGTCTTTATATACAAATCATGTTGAATTCTTGGATGACAAGCTATTTAGAGTCATTTTATCTATACTTATTAAACTTTATAGCCAATTCAGTATACTTACAAAACACAAATTATCTTAAATTTGGACTTAATAGTCCAAGAAAATTTTACTGTAATTGAAAATTTCATTATAATCTTTACATTCACCATAATTTAATGATGCTTCAAACAAATGCCCCCAGTTACTGAAAGGTTGCTCGAAGTATTTGATGCGATTCTTATTGAGTATATTGTATCTCTGAAACGACTGTATCCCTTTCCTTCCTGTTGAATTATATGGCTGCATTGATGGCAATATACTATTAAGTTGCCAATGGACATGGAGACTTTGGGTGGTGGCATACAAGATAGCAGTCCACTGGGTTGTGTCGGGAACAGTGGACAGGGAGCTAAGTGCATGGTCTGGGGTGGTCAGCTCATGGGCAAGAAGAAAGTGATTAACGATGATCCCTCTTTCTATTTTTTGGATTGTCTAGAAGGAGAGAAATAAACAGGCATTTGAAGGAGTGGAATCGCATGAATATAGCTTTAGGGAAAGATGGCTAAGAGAATTGCTTTTATGGTATAGACAAGGGTACTAGGAGATTCATTATTTAGTGAACATGATCAATAGTTTATCATTTTCATGAACCTTTTGTGCGGGATAGATTTCTTTGTATTTGACTTTTTGCACATTATTAGTGCTTGAATAGTAATGTTTTTTTAATTAAATTTCAGTAAACAGATTTCCTCGGCAGATTAAATAATAAGCCTTGGCCTGATTTCTCTTTTTCCCCCTCCAGTTCATTGATCAGCAGACGAAGTGTCACTTTGTAGCATGCTTGTGTATTCTATTTGTTTGTTCATTTAATTACTTGAGAACAATATTGCCTATTGACTATTCAACTGCTTTCCAACTTCTTTTTGAGGGACTTGAGTAATTTGTTGAAGCTTGCCTGATTGAGCTCCAATCTTGGTTCCCCTGTGTTTGTCCCATGAACAGTATTTGTGGACTGCCCATGATTGCTTTAGTAACAGGGGATTGTTAACAATTGTAATGAACAGTTCATGAATTAGTGACCGTGTGGCATCTTGCAGGATGTAGAAGTTTATTATTATGCCAGTTCTTCAAACTAAGCAAATTTCTAAATATCTATGGCAGGAATTCTTAAGCGCCTGTTTTATTATTGTACTGCAGTATGAATATATGATGAAAGAGCAACCTCCTTTAATGTGAAGCACAACCATTGGTATTATCATTTCGATGAGCCAATGAATTCAAGTTCTCTACAGTTGTCCCCCCACTTTGGCAACTTCTGGCTTAACTGAGTGTTATAGACATGCATTCTCCAAATGAGTAGCCCTAGACCAGTAGCATAGTATGGCTATGTGGGGACTTTTTATGTTACTGTTCCTTTCGGTTTGTGGTATACCGTACTTAATGGCAATTATGCAGCCATAGTACTGAGGATATTCTGAACCACTGCCTCTTCTTTTGTTTGAATACAATGTTGCTTGGGAGGAGAGTGGGTTAGCAGTCATGCAGTTTTGTTATATGATGTTTGCAGTGAACATTTTTTATTGCACGCCTTGGATGCTTGCTTGATGTCTTACTGGAAATATTCATGTCAGTGTACTTTCTTGGAAATCATATTGCTGGGGCTCTGAGTATCCTGTATATGATGCTTTCATTGTTTTGCCCTTATGAATCATGCAATAATAGTACCTTGATCACAAAGGGAAGAATGTTGAATTGATGTTGAAATTCTTTTGGAGCATGAGAAGATAATGGAATCGCATGTTCATCAGATAGCTGCTTTCTTAGCCCCTCTCTGATTTCAACCCCCTTCTTCCTTTCATGATATCATACAGTGGAAGGCTCTGCTCCTGCAACGTAGAATTGCTCCTTTTTTCACTTGAATTTGTTCGAATCCCAAAGAATGATGATTGCATTGAACATTCCAAACTTGACAATCCTGTCTCTGGAAAAGGTAACCTACTTTTCATTTATATGATGATTCATCTTCATTGAAGTGTGACTGAATAAAAGTTGCCCTAGTTTACTTACTGACATCCAAGCGTTGTTTAGCTTGCAGAATATGAATGCGGTAGTTGAAGCATGAAGAAATGCCATGAATGCCAGATCACTGCTTTATGGGAAAGGATGTTGACATCCTATATTGTTCCTTTATTGGGTTTGTTACACAGGACCGCATGTTGGCATGCAAGTGTTTGGGTGGTAATTCTTTCATGGAAGAAGATGAATGCTCATAATGGTGGGATGCAGCCGAATCTCTGGGATTATCTCCTTTCCTTTTTCCTCGTCTACCTTTTGCTTTTTCAGTTTCAGTACTCTGGACAAGGATACATAGCTGAGTTAGTGTTTCTGAAGACGCAACTTGGTACAATGCTATAATTTCATGTCCTTGTATTGCTCAAGATTCAAATGGGATGCATCCATTTGATGCTTTTAATCTGATGCAGAATCATCACACATTCCTCCATTCAACTACTAGTGATAAGAGGTTATTCAGTAATCCTATCTCACTATATTACAGCTACCAAGTAAATTTGTATCAGCTGTCTGAGCAATTATCATAACATGGCCACACCAGAGTAACCCAATACTTGAAATGATCTTCAAGCAACGATTGGAGCTGGATCAAACCCGGGGAGAGTTGACTTGGATTTGTAGACCGAGATGATTGCATTCGTCCATTTGTTATTCACAACATATAGCTGCAGTTGCCATAAAATCACTGTTATTTTGTGTTCCTTGCCTGAGGTTTATGGTGCGTATAAACAAAGGCATCAGCAACCTGTGTTAACATGCTTTGATTGGCACGCATAATCCATCAGAGAAGTATGAACCAATGGAAGATGGCTTGATTGAGTGAAGGAATCCTCTATCCATTCTACTGAGACTCTTCCATCAAGCAACAAAAGCTTCCAAATCACTTCACCAATGGCCTGAAGAAATTTGACAGTAACATCAACCTGGCAAGTTCTGCAGAATTGTAGATGCAGTCCCTGCTCATGAAAACACAAAACAGTGGATTGAGACTATCCACAGATTGCGTTTGTCAAGCAAAATCAGGCCCCGTTGCTGACGGGAATTAGCAGTCATCACTAACGGTCAGTTCTCAGCAGACACGACCTGTAAAAGATTATGTGGAACTGCAGCAGATATGCAGGAGCTCAGTTGCCCCTGAAAAGAGAGATTCTGAGAGAACCTTAAGACGGGTAGCAAAGTTTGTCAATGTTTTCAATTGTATCATTTCATTTGAAGAATGAAAAACTACCAATTGGCAGCCTTGCAGCTCAAACTAGCAAATGTTTCTGAAGAAACTTGGCTATTTACAGGAGGAGCCACAAAGCAAATGGGAACTTAGAATGCAAATCTGGGACAAAGGGAAAGGTAATTGACGACACGGTTGATTTGATTGAAAATCACGGTCGAGGAGATTAAAGTGAGGGCTCTGCTGAGACTTTACAAATCGGACACCAATTCTTAAGTCGAAGCCACTGACTTATGCAGTTGACATGGTACATGTGCTCGCAGTGCAGCCTTCCAACTTCATCTTCATCCATGTATTCTTCCTGTGAAATTCAAAGCAGAGACACAGTCGTTTCAGTTAAAGGACAATGAATAATTCAGCAGTATTAAGCATGGCAGGCCTGCTCAACAGCAAGCCAATGATATCATTTTCATGCTTGTTTTAACTGTTTGCTCCCTTTTTGAGTTATCTATCTGTCAATGATTCCATCAAATGCACTTGCTGAACATTTCATGTTGATTTTCGGGCAATGCCAAATATTGTCTTTTCTGACCATAGGAATGTAAATCGAACATCTGTCATTAATGGGAAGCTTTCATGCATAATTCTATGTCGGACAAACACCTTCAATAAATATATTCACCTGGCAAATGCTGCATTTTGCCTCATCCTTCTCTGGCCTGGCAGCAGCCTCATCATCCCATTTTGTTTTTTGGTATGATTCTGTCTTAAGGCATTTCAAAAGAGCTTCTTCCGTCAATGCTGTGCTCACAGTGCCCATTCTTTCTCCTAGAGCTAATAATTCCTGCAGTTACAAATTTTTCTAGTAAAGAAGGAGCCTAGCAAGTTTCCACTAGACAGAACATCCCAATTCAATCGTTATGACCTCGTAAGACATGCCATCGATGTCCATCCTCATATCTCTGTGTTGATCATAGACATTCCAGCTGTTGAGGAATATATTGGTCTCCAGAGAAACAAGTTGCTGCAATAGATGCAGAAAAATGGCATGAGAACAAAGAACTCGGAGAAGCCACCAAATAGCTAGAAAAGAAACGTGCCTCAAAATGCAAATCATCTCTCTCAATCCTCTCTAGAGCTGACAAAACCTGGAGAATTCCATGCAGTCCACTTTTTGTAAGGGTGCTCAATGAAGGAGAAAAAACAAGCAAATAATCTCAAGTGGAGTTATCTACCTCAGCAATTCCTTCCATGGTGTACTGTTGGAAACTCTCCCAGTTTATTAACGAGCGAGAGGAAATGCCTAGGCTATCAGGACTAGATGGTCCTGCCCCTGGTGAAAGCCTGCTGCCATTTGCCGGCTGATTACTTATGGCAAAATGTCTGAATAAACTTTCATTAGACAACTCATATGAAGAGCTCCTGCCTGAAGCATTCCCATCGACAGGCAAATCACGATGAGCCAAACTTGAGAGTGTAAACCGAGATTCATTCGAGGAAGAACTCCTCATATTTCTCTCACTAGTACTCCTAGAAGACCTTCGGACCCTAACTGACGCACCGTTTCTATCTAATTCAGGGATACCACCAGTCTCAGTCCTTGACTCAGGGATCGATACTCGATTCCTAGAACTTGGCAAGGTCTCATTGGTTTTCTTCCCTCTAGAGGTGCTAGTTTCCCCTTCAGAGGTTTGGCCTTTCGACAAGTCTTTCCTCTTACTCAGACTTTGGCTCTGTGTTGGCCTGCTGCTGGATGGGATTGCATCAGCCGTGTAATTGCACTTCAGGTTCCTCAACCCACATCGGCCAATGTCAGGATTCCTGGGCTGCTGCCTCAAACTTTTAACCTTAGATGGTGAGTTCTTAATATTACTGCTAGTTCTAGACCCTGAAACCAAAGTAGGTCTCGAACTGGAGCTTCCCACTTCCATTATCGTGACTCCATTCTTGGATAATTCCTCAACCCCCTTTGGAATTTTCTCAGGTGGGGGAACAACATCAGGCACCTCGAGCTCGTCCCTTATGCTGCTGGTCTCCGATGAGTCTGTATCCAACAGCAGATCAATCTTCTTGTGGGCTTCTTTCTTTGGATTTCTCCTTGCTGATACAGAAAAACCATTCTTGGAGGAGCTTCCAGCGACTTCCTTGCCAACAGAAAGACAGACTGATGATCTCACTGATTTGGCCTTGTGCGAGCAGCCTGCACCACCACCTTCACCACCCTTCATTATGTTCAGCCTACTGCTGCAGCCCAGCCTGCTGCAGGGCTGAGGGCTGCGGCCCGAGAAACTAGAGGTCTCTCTGATAGCAAGACCAGACCTCTTTGTCAGAGAAAGCTTATCAACTGGCCTTTTCCCACATATATCATCCATTACAGTGTAGTGCTCGAGATTCTGCATCACAAAAAAATGCAGAATGATGTCTTTCATCAGAATAAGATAACAAATAGTAGAACCTAACAAAATGCCAAACAAATGGATTGAAAAAGTTCAAGAAAAGATTTTTAAAATTGAAAACATCCTGCATGAATCATATAGCCTCATAACACAGCAAACTATTGCCTACGAAGCCTTTATTATGCGAATTGAAGAACATCCAAGATCAAGAATTGCATCAAATGAACTAAAGAAGACGCTAAAAGAAGACCTGGGATGTTGGTACATAGAACTTCAGCACCCTTATTTTGCTACTATCCCATAGCAGTCCATACTCAAGGTTGGGAACATTGTAAAAAGTTTTGCAGCAAGTAAACAACCTCAACATGGTATTATTTACGCATATTCTATCCTTCAACTGTAAGGAAATTAAGGCGTCAAAATTCAACTGATATACTACACGTGCCTATCACTTTGAATACTATTCACCACCAAACAGGAATAACATTCTGCAACAACCACATCAACAGAACAATCCCTTTGAATGCACCAAATATTGATCTAAAAACAACAAAAGAATTCCAGATGGATTACAGGAAAATATGGAGAAAAAAATTTCTCATCCTATGTATACGAGAAGAGAGCAACAACAACCACTCCTACATAAGAAAACATCCCAAATCAATTAAAACCAAGTAAAGCAATTGCTCCCAGTCAGAAAGCAATGACAGAAGTGTGATGAGGCAATTAAGGTTTTTGAATAAAATCAAAGGTTGAGGAACATGGAAGACATGTCTGATTTAGTTGCTGAATGTCACCTTACAAACAACACAGACCCAGAGTTTTAATTTATCCCCTCAAAGCATCAAATCAAAAGTAGGGAAGAATAACAATGAACGAAAGAAATAGAAGAAATGGGCAAATAGAAGACTATACTTCAACCCACACAAAGAGCGGGTCGGGCTCGTTTTCTGAGGGCATAAGTCACGTTTTTTAATTGTCTCCAGACGGTCTTCCCTCTCCCTGATTAAAGGGCACTAAAAGCTGAATACATCCCGGAGCTAAAAAGGGGAAAGAGTGAATTTGTTCAGTCAATATTTTCATGTCGAGCTCTCCGTTACCTCAAAATATGTTTGTTGTTTAAGAATCGGAGAAAGAATTTCTTTTTTCCGAATTCTCGACCAGGAAAAAAAATTTTGAAGAACTTGGCGCAATCAAGCACAGACCAACAAAACTGGAAATCGGCAAAACGGGTATCGATTGGTTACTTATAGAAAAAGTAAAAAGAAATCGGCTTCCAATTCAAGACGCAGCTCACATGGCGATCATACAAGAACAACCCAATTATTACAAGAAAAAGGGAAAATTTACGAAAACCCAACAAAATCCGACGGATTGCAGCTTCAATCCCCTCCCTACCTCGATCAACAAATCGTCCTACGCCTTCTTCCTCCTCCCTCTCTTCAGCAGAAAGAGAAAAGCAACAGAACAGAAAAAGGGGCCTCAGAGAATCGACAGAGGTAAAGGGAGAGTTTTTCTTCCTTTTTCGGGGACAAAACGTGAAGGGGGGGACGATACAAAGCTTTAATAAATAAAAACCATCAACATTGAAGAAGGCTCGCATCCCATTGAAATTCAGTACATTCCAAAATGGGAAGAGAGAGAGAGAGTAGTGCGTGCCGTCCCACCCGATACACGGTTGGGGTTTCTGCTGATGCTGTCCGTTGGATTTATCAGGTCAAAGTCAATAATCGACGGCTCAGATAAAACAGTGATGAAACATCCAAAGCAACCTCAAATAGTTTATGCCTTTTTTTCCATTTTCCTCTTATTTCTCTTAATTTTCATCCCTAATATTTTTTTTTCGTGGACGTGGAAAAGTAACCCTGTGCACACACAAATTCTGGAGTCATAATATCCCCTAATAAAGTATTAATTAAAGTAATTTTTATTATAAAATTAAATCCTCTAAAATTTACAGGTGGGCTCCTAAGCCTCCTAGACCTTCAGTTGCCTTTAATAGGAGAAATTTTTACATGAGTTTATTTTAACACGTGACGTAAAAAAAATCAATCAGAGTATCTCTTTAATAAATATATAAAGAGATCATCGCCTCATATCAACTCAATATAATCACAGAAAAAATAAATAAAAGATATAAACAATCTCTTTCACAAATATATTCCTAATCTTCATATATACAATATATACACACACTATTATATGTAAATAGGTGGAAATTTTAGTTTTTTTTTTCATATTCGTCTTTAATATAATTTATATATTAAAATTTATGACATCTATCTTATTTTTAGAATAAGAGCAAAACAATAATTCCATTCATTTTCCTCTTACATCATATCTACGGTCCTAACAACGAAGATATTTTATTAAGTGCTCCTATTCTCATATCTCACCCATATCTATAATTTGAATAGCAAAAATTCGCTACGCTTTTTAAACGAATAATTTAAAATTATAAAAATAAAAAAGTAAAATTGACATAATATATTAATAAAATTGAGGATATTCTACTTAATACTATAAGTTAATGAATTTTAAATTAATAAAATTGTAATAAATTATAAATAAATAATATAATTATATAAATTCGTCACGGTATTTCACATTTATTTATTTTTATATTTTTGTATATCGCACGAGTTCGCGTCTAGCATATATATATATATAGATATATGCATATATATATGGATCTCCAATATTTCCCCCGAATTACAATTATTTGATTATATGTGACTTCCTAACATTAGGTATTTTTTCAATAAACAACATCTGACATACAAAAATCACTAAGAAATTCAATAAACTCGATTAACTTGGGTAAAGCTAGGCAGGGCTTTCTCTGTTCACAAACCTCGTATAAACAACCTTAATTATTTAAAAAAAAAATGTCGAATTATATTTACCGACTGATATCAGTTGGTGGAGCACTGAGTCCAGCCACTCTTATCTATTTCTTCCTTCAATTATGTACTTTCACATTTTATTGAAGGTGATTCTATGTCTTCTTCTTCTTCTTTTTTTTTTTTTGCCCCTTGGGACAGGTATTTCAATTTTCTATTTTTCTCATTTATTCTTCCTCGAGCATAATAGGAGCAGACAATAATGTGATTATTATGAATCATGCTGGCCTAAAACATGTCTTTATCCCCTCATGTTTCCAATTTCACATCATCATCAGATCAAACAAATCAAATCCATTTTTGAAACCTTGGTTGACTGAGATCACAGGCACATAAAATCATTTACGTACTCGAACGTTTCCGCATAATGAACTGAACAAAAGGGAACTGGTACCGTCCTTTCGGTATACCGCACCTCTCATCCATCGGTGGGTAAACCGATGTTCATCCCATCAGTAATGTAAAACCAGGCCAGTACATAGCTCAGCATAACATTATTATACAAAAGCTCCATTCTTTTTCATGGCGTATAGAGCTTTGCAAAACCTAAAAACTGGCCACCAGGAGGACAAAGCAAAGAAATTCTTAATCATTCAGCATGAAACTAACAAAATTTCCGAGACCAGCATTAGTTGGAACCTGAAAGCTGACCAAGCTCAGGAGTTAGCTGCTAATTGATGCTTGTGAACATCCCCTTCGTGATTTTCGTGATCGTTTTCCGTCCCCTCCTCGGCCTGCTTTGGTTTGCTCGATCCACCGTACATCTGCCTTCTGAACTCCCTCCGGGCAGCTCTCTCTTCCAGTTTCAGGTCCTTGAAGCCCTGTTCGAACTTGGCCTCATCCTCCGGTGAGAAGAAGACAACCTCCATCTTCCCCAGCTCTTCGTAGAGCTTCTCAATTTTGGCTTTCCAGTAGAGACCCAACTCCGTGTCCATCTTATTGTAAGGAGTCTTAAGAAGGTACTCGTCGATTCCACCTGCTTTATCGATGCAGCGAAGGGCATGGGTTGTGACTTTGACACGAATGTGGCGGTCAAGGATGTAACTGAAGAGCCGTTTCTCCTGCACGTTAGGCTTCCAACTCCGCCTCGACCTGTATTTAATGCATTAGATAAATACGAAACAAAACCAAATAGAGTATATAACGAACACCGTTCCCAGGAGTTCTACCCCCACAGGAATTCACCAGACAGAATCCAATTTCATCACTTCAATAGTCAAACACATGTATAGATCTGCAAGTTTCACTCCCTGTCGATGACTAGTTAACCAAACAATTCCTGATCGTGTAAGTACTCCATATAGACAGAAACCAATATCTCATCAGAAAGTAATCAAAGAGACTGCCCATCTGTAGGTAGCTCAGGTTGTTGATGTGGTGAAGAGTACTCTTGACATTAGACTGTCACCAACAGTTGAGTCAGGTAAAAGGGGGGTTCAAGCAAGTAAACCGAACTAGTTAAACACAAAGAAAGCAGAACGTTGAGGTGATACCAGATCTGATTATGTTCCACGTCGAAAAGCAATGTAATAGCAGCATACATTTTGAAGCAGAAGGAAAGCTACACAACACGATGAGGATCGAACATTGAAACAATGATAACTTCCTCAGTACTTAACACTCTGTCACTGCCCTTGCAGGATGAGGAAAAAAGCATCGATTTGCAATTGCATCTCTGGTAATTATTATCTGAATGACTTAAGATGAACATAAATGGCTGGGGGAATCCTTAAAGTTCAGAGCTTCAACCAGAAACTACCGAATCCGAGAGTCAAACTCTGCAGAAAAACTTCATATAGTACAAAAAGGATAGTAGATTGACGAGTGAAACGTTCAGGATTATGCAATAATTTCACCAAATTTCTCTTCTTTATTGATCAATCAACTCTGCTAAACCCTAGCAGCGGCAGTGCGCAGCAACGCCATACAAATCCTAAGTGTTCTTCAGATTCTAACAGCTCCACATCAAACCAAACCTTAAATTTGTACACTCGATGCTAGAGGGAGGGTGTAATTACTTGTTGCCGCCGTCCTCGCTGACACGGTTGCCGAAGCGGATGTGACGCCCGGCGAAGATGCCGCGGTTGGCTCGACCCATGACGATCTTCGACTTGGGTATGCATTTCTCGAGGGACTCCTTCACTCCCGGCGCCAGATTTTCCTCTCCGACTCTCTTCAGCACCTTCTTCATCATCTCCCTCCCTCTGAACGCCATCTTCTGTAACGTATATCTTCGTCTCTCGATCGATGATCTCTGCGGGAAGTTCCTGCGCTGAATCGACGGTGGCCCGTATGGAGGTGGTGGTAGACCTGCGGCCTGATTTGAGAAGAGGGAGAGGGGTTTTCGAGCGGCGGCGGAGAGAGAGTGCAGACCTGGAATGGGCCTGAATAGCAATTCCGTGGGCCCTGAGCTTTGGAAATAGTAGAAGCCCACCTCAGAATAGCAATTCCGTTCTGACGTTTTTCAATGGGACGAATAATTCATTCGGTATTTTATTTGTACGTGAAATAATATTTTTGTTACATTTATGAGAAATTCTTACATAATCCTATATTAAATTATAATAAAATAATAAATATCTATTAGACATTTAAATAATTATTATAATTATTACTAACTAAAGTAATTTTTTAATTACAGCCAAAAAAAGTAATTTTTTAATTTTCTTTGGTAAATTTTTTTATATTTTCTAATAATATTATTATGATGTAGGATTATCGAAAATTTCGTCCACATTCAATCATCCATGTAAAGTACAAAATCTTAAATTGTCCTGCCTAATAATAACGTGACAAATAACCATTGACTAAATTGTTCTAATTAGTATATGACAACTGCTCGGATCGGATGGTTGATATCCATTTATTTATTTATTATAATTTAATTGGTAATTTCTTACATCGCTCGATCACATATGTTGAACTAAGATACAATGATATTAATATTTGGCAAGTGAATTCCTACACCATTTGGAAAGATTCGATTTAATATAGGAAAAAATGGAAATGGAAATCTTTGATTTCATCTTCTGGATGAAAATTAAATTCTCTCTGTGAGGATGCAACGTGTAAATTTATGTAAGACAAAAGAAGGTTTTAGATAGTCGTACCACACAGTAATATGACGATGAAAAATCAATTCAATTACTCTTCTATTAGTAATGGTCATGGCGATTGCTCGAGTAATTAACGCTGATTTGTTCATTTGTCAAGATCCGATTGATATTTTCTCACTCAACGTAGTGAAATATATGCATATATATCTCGAGATTATTAAAATCACTCGATCATGAACTACTGCACATATAAGTTGACGGTATAATGTCTCTGTACGAGCGGAGGCGGGCACGGAAAGTTGCACCAGCGGCGACTGCCCGCCTCCTTGCAGGTGCCGGTGGCGTTGGCACTGTATATGTCCCTGCACCCCCGATCGCACCTTGACTTGGTGCATAATAAGTACTGGTCGCACCGGTTTCTATTAGGCTCGACCGCCAGGTCGTTCTCCCTCGTCACCTGACAATTATTTGCAAAAAAAATAAAAATAAAAATAAAGATCAAGAACTATATATATTTATCAATATCTTGACCGTATACATACATACATATATAATATATATTTACTTATAGAAGGAGGCTTATAGGTCTTGAAGAAGGGTAATGATAGAACTATTAAATAATTTTATATTAGAAATGAGTGAGAATCTTGACGTGATTATAAGATTTTTTTTTTCTACCACTTCAGAGATGATCTCCCGGTGCATCCTTTGTAAATCCAACAATGGATCCACGCCTGGCTGACTGGGGCTAACAATGGGTACCGCTACAAAACTCGTCACGTAATGTTGGCTCGACCTCAGTGTATAATATCCATCGGACCAACAAGAAAGTTGGACTGATACCCACGCAAAAATCTAAACTTATAGGCGGTGGTATCAAGTTCTTCTTATCAATTAGGTTTTAGTCTATCTATTTTCGATGTGAGATTTATTTCTCGACACCCATCGAAGAGGATAGAAGGAAAAGGGACACGAACTGAACGGAAAACCTGCTGTTCCTACGTTGGGAGCGATGTCACCGTACTAACTATTTTCAAGGTGCTACTGATTTAATTTGGAGACTATGTATAAAAGGAAAAATAGATCGGTCTGCATACCGGCGGTGGCGGAGAGAAGAACAAGGAAGAAGATGAGACAGACTGCCGCTTGGCTCTTCATTGGGAGTGGCCTTCTGTGGCTGTCGAGGAAAGAAGTCTCTGTTGCAAATTCATGAACCTCTGCCACATATATATGTGTGGAGAGGAATGTCATACAACGAAGTTAGTCGGAATTATTAATTAACCATATCACCTCCTTTCATTTTTGAAATTGAATATTTGGAGGAAGAAAATTGAAATGTGAAGTATGTTTTAGATGCAATCGACAAACCTACAATCACACTGTGAATATAAAATCACTCATTTAATTTTTTGAATATAAAATAGTAAAAAATGAAAAATAATGCTACCAAAAAAAAAAAAAGACATTCCATTCCTTCTCCTTTTTTTTCTGTCATGGCACAGAATGACTAGGCATAGAGCAGCTGAGCGTTGCAGGGAGAGAAGTCATGAAACGCCTTCGGGGCGGCGACCACCTCCCAGGCCACCGAGAACTCCCCGTCCTCCGCCTCCGACACCCTCCCGACTCCAACGTGGAGGCCGCTCGTCACCACATATATCACCTCGCCGTCGCCTCCAGTGATCGCGAACGGCTTCTTCAACGGTTCGCATGGGAACCGGTCCCCGTCAATGTACTTCCACGTGTCGCTGTCGGGGCAGTACACCTTGAGCCGGTGGTCCCCGTGCTCCGACACCACGAACAGCCGGTCCCGGAGGACGACCGCCATTCCCGTCCACCCCTCCCTCATCCCAAGGCTCATCTCCTGCCACGTGTCATCAGAAGGATCGTACACCAATCCACTTGGCGTGAATGTGAAGGGCCACGTCCAGCCCTCGGTGAGGTAGAGCTTGTCTCCCACCACGGCGGAGTCGTACTTCACCAGCGCCGACCGCATTCCGGCCGCCGGGGACCACGAGTTCCTCTTCACGTCGTAGCATTCGACTGCTGATAATGAGGTCTCTAGGCCGGGCCCGCACCCGCCGGCGGCCACTATCTTCCCGCCGACATATCCCGCAGCAAAGAATGCTCGCGGGGTCTGCATCGAGGCCATCACCGACCACCGGTTCGTCGATGCCTGGTACATGATCGCGCTGGATACTGAAGATTCCGAGTTGGCATGGGCGCCGCCGAGGACGAAGAGCTTCCCCTGGTGAGGAGCTGATGCGAAGCCGAACGATGGCGGGCTACAAGACTTGGCTGGCGCCGGCATCGGAGGAAGGACGAACCAGCGGCCAGATCGCGGGTCCATGGCTTGCCACTGGATCCTGGCCGTCGATTTGTGGAATGCGAAGATGAAGAGATAGGGCTGGGAGAGGGAGAGGGACTTCCTGGACAGGAGAAAGCTGGGGTCTTTGATGACTCTGTTCCAGGAAGAAGAGACTGACCGTACAAGAGCTTGATAGGGATACGGTACGTGGAGAAGGCAGAGCTCGGCAATGTCGTCAGGCAGGCCTGGGATTATCGGACTCAAATTGGGTCCTCCACCCCCCGAGTAATCGGGATCACCTAGTCCGGTGGTTGTCCCTGAATTCCCCGAACCCGACATGTCGAAATTCTCAGATGGAGAAATATCAGCGCTGTGCTTAACAATGAGGCAGATTTATAGAAAGAGAACGTGATGGCTAGCTAGCACGCTGCAAGTGGAGCAATCACATCACAAGTAACCGCCCCGTACCATCGACCTTCAAGCCTTTAAAATACCGAACCTCGCATGACGGGTCGGGATTCAAAACGGGTAAGAGATGAAGAGGCCTTGATGGATTGCATGATAATATGGTATAAAAATATTTAAATTCTTAATTGTGATGGGTCTAGTGAAATGATGGGATGACGAGGCAGAGGTTGCTTTACAGGGAAGGCTAGCTAAGGGGAAATGGATTCGGTGATTGGATCGGACCTGTCAGAAGAATTCTGGGGGGCTCCTTTTTTATCTTCGAGTAGTTTAATGTTTGCGGGAGGTGTTGTTTTGTGGGTATGGTTTTCTAGAATCCGGAATCTCAGGGGAAAGGAAGAAATGACCAGACCCACAAAGCGACGATGTCTCTCGCACGATAATAATACGTAGTACCGGCGAAATTTGAAAACCAGAAGACCCGAAAAGATTGATCGCGGCCCGGAAATTGGAATACTCCAGCGGTGGCGGCGGCGGCGGCGGTGGCCAGAGGGAATTCTGCAGAGGCAGATCTTCGGACAGTATGGTGAGATGAGATTATTGGAGAGAGGTGTGGTGTGGTGTGATGTGGTGATGGTGGGTTGTTTGTTGTTGTCGCTGCTGCTGCCTTTATTAATAATTGCGAGGACTGGGGGCCAGCTATGTCATGATAAGGAATTCGGTAAGATATGTGATGGCTAACTAGCGGAGACCCGAGCATCGGTATATGGGGTCGACGCCGTCGGGAGTCGGGCAGAAACGCGAGCTTTATCGCATGTGGTTCTTATTTGTTTAAGTCGTGCAGTCCTCGACAATGTTAGTGGTGTTTTAGATAAGCTCGGCTCGTGCCGGTCGGTGAGGATGATGTTATATGGAATGACTCTAAGAGCAAAGTCGAGGTATAGCAAGAAGACTCATAGGGTCATACACGGGTATATCACATTACAGTAGTCGATGAATGTTTAATGTATTAGTATAATACCTGTAAATATCTTTGCTGAAGCTCTAAGACATCCGCTAACTTGCAACGTATATCACATGAGGTGCCCATTACACGTAAGGCTCTTTTGAGACGGGAAAGTTTTTAATGTATCGGATGTAGCACGTGACAATTGCTGATACAGTACGTTAGTTTAATTAGAATTTAATAGAGAATCGATACTTATTCTGTCATAATTATTAAATCCCAAAAATTATAAAAAAAATTCTAATAATATATATCGTGTAAATATTTTCACACAATACATTCGATGAACCAAAGACTTTCTAGTGAAGCAAACCATGTGAAAGCGGCTAAATTGAGAAGACGAAAACGGGAATTCGATTTCCAGAATAGGACGAGGCAGAAAACTGGAACCGTTTTCTGAAAAACTAAGGATGAACATGAGATGTTCTCCCACTCACCCGTGAAATATTTCACCTGTCCCACAAGAGGTTGAGCTCATACCCAATGCGAGAGTTCAAAGGATGATGATACTCACTCTCTTATAAATTAGGATTATTTCTATCTATTATCTGATATAAGATTCATCCTCAACAAACCCGATAATGTTTGGGGAATCGGGTTTTCCATTTTACGAGTTTTTTTCGTTCCAACCAGATCACTTCACTATCGAGTAAAATTCTCCTCATCCTAAATTTTTAATTAAAAAGAGTCCAACCCGAATTTGTTTAAAGATAAATTTTTGACGATGCGGAAGAAGCGGTGGCGTTGGTGGGAGGATATTAAAAAGTGGAGAAGGACGGGCCACTAATTATTGACCAGAACAGTGGCGGCCACATGTAAACGAGAAGGCCCGGCGAAGAGAGAGTTACACTCACGTAACTAAAACCAATACGTTATCCTCTCCTTCTTCTGATATTTATGCCCCGAGGTCTTTCCTTAGATCGACCGGACTGATTTCGGGTCGATCCCTCTTCAACAAGTTTTCAAGTTCGAGTATTGAAAACGACAGCATTCGAGTATCGGGAGATGGCTGCCGAGATATAGGTGGTCATTCTCAATTTACTTTAGAGGTCAAATTCTTGTTTTCTTGTTATGACCCCACAAAGAAGGGACAAAAAATGTGAAAAAGAAATGCAATGAGTTATTCCAAATGTGAAATTGGAAATATATGAAATGTGTAAAACATTGAGCCCACAGTGGGTCAGGCTTGGGGGAGGAAGTGATGTGATGTCTGTACGATATTACAAACTAATAAAATTCGGTCAAGCAACTTATTCTTATCGATTCGTAACATCATGTAACAGTACTGACGTGTGATATTCCATGATGTACAACGACTTTCTGAGATTGGAGGAGAAAGTCTTACGTGTGTTATTATGCTAGCATCATTATATGATGTCACAAACTGATAAAGATCAGTCACCCGACTGATTCTTATCAGTTCGTAATACTACGTAACTGTGCTTACGCGTGATATTACATGACATACAGAGACATACGGAGACTTTATGAGATTGGGAGCTTGAAGCTTCATCAACCCAAGTAATTCTCACCTATATAAAGAATGTCTTTTAACAACATATCTTGGAGGAAAAAAAGAGATTGAGTACAATTAATATTGTTATTGACGTTAGATCAAGAGATTCCCCTCTCGTATCTACTTTTCGGTTGTAACAAGGGGAAAGAAAGCATCTTTCTTTTGATCCTTTTACGCACCTCGTCAGTAGCTTCCAATCACACATCTCTTTCAGACTCCCTTTGACATCAAGGATGTTGAATGTCCGAGGCCGAGATTGAATGGAATCACACCACGAGAGAAGAGATGCGCCGAGTTAGGCAAAGACAACAAGTCCGGGCACATATTGCACCACGGATGTTCTGCTCCTGATTTCCAACCGAGCGTCGGAGACCGGTTCAATTCTCCAGTGGTAGCTATGCTGTTCAAGCAGATCCTGCCCGAAGCTTAAGTTTTCATCACTTTCATGGCACAGACAGGGGAAGACAAAGACAAAGACAAACCACAGAGACACAAACGTCGAACAACCATGTCCCGGAGGGAAACCCTAACGAGATAAATTCATGAAAACTTCATTCTCAGCAGGAACACCTGAAAGTGTTTGGTGAAGTCCGATGATAAAAAATTCACTCTCATGCAGTTTGACGAGTTTGATTGCACGGGACTTCGAGTCTTGTTCAGAACAATATTGCCGGAAGATGCTCTTGAACTAGTGCCTTGGTGGACGCCGGCCTCTTGTACTATACTAGGTCTTTGATGGTGTTACATTAACAAGTTGGTGTTGGCACTAGTTGTTTACAAAAAAACAAAAACCTAAAATAGTTTCTTCTCAAATGACATACTGATACGAGCAAAACTCAGAATTTGTTCACTCGGTCCTTTAAGCCATGCTGACATTACAAGGATCCATGGACTTCACCTCCTAAAATCCGTAAGGTTAAATACTGCCTATGAACCACAAATTTTGGATCACAGGCGCCCACTGACTCATGCCCCGGCATTCAATACAATCCATCTCTCTTCGTCCTATTCTTTCCTCGATGATGAGAAGGACCACCGGCTCCGACCACGGCCACCTGTGCACAGTCAAACGGACTTTATTCGGTCCTCGTCATTGGGGGTTGATACAGGTACAGGGACATCTTAGGGCAGATCTTCCACCTAGAGATGGCAATGGACCCGACAGGCCGGGTAATTGGATACCCGGACCCTCATGCGGCGGGCCGTGCCCCACCCAGCACGGGTTTAGGCGGGGCACGAGTTAGTAAAATTAGTTACTGATATGTAAAATATAATTCAATATATAATATATGATATTTATACATATAATATATTTAAAAATATTAAGAATTTATATAATTTCAATAAAATAGAACGATTATGATCCAATTTATTAATATAAAAGTATTTATAAATTAGACAAACTAATTTTAAAATATATATCATTATATAGTATAATAGGGAAGGGGCAGGGCAGCGCAAGGCAGGCAAGGCGGCAGCTGGACCCGGACTCGCCCAAAAGCAGGGTGGGCCGACGGTGGGTTTCTAGGGTCCAGGCCAAATTGCCATCCTCACTTCCACCAAAGAAGGTCTTTTTTTTTTTTTATAGCAACCGATTTTACAACTTTTTTTTCAAAATTTTATTAACTAATTTTATGTCCACCACAAAAAAAAGAGAGACCGCAATATGTGTATTTTTACATAATTTAATAATGAAAATAATTTACCACAATCCTCATTCATTGCCGGTTTGTTTATCCATAATGTAAGAAAATCGATTCGAAGGCCGGTCGACTCCCCAGCCGAAAAAGTCGATCATGTCCCGTGCCGCAGTGCCATTGCCCGCCCCAAAGGGAAGGCTAATTTTGTCTTTTCAGACGGGACAAAGGTATCCCCACCACCCTCACATCGATGCAGAATGGCCTCCGCGGCCCACGTCCACCTGATCTAATCTCATCTCCCTCTCTATATTGAATCTATTCTACCATTCCATCCTAACCTTCAAAAAAATTAAATAAAAAATAAAAAATTTGCCCTTTTTAGGACTTTCCATTACGTAATATTTCCGGACCAACTAAAATACACATAAAAATTAATTTATAATCGAACCAGAATCCTTGAAAAGATTTCCCTCGACCTGCCCAACTTGAAACTCGATCATGAGATCACTCATTTCAAGATCTAGTAACACAACCACCAGGCCAGCCTCGGATTGGTAAAAATAAAATATTTTTACTATTAATTTTAAAAGCATATTGTCATTTGCATTGCATCCTTAAAATTTTGAGAGGCCCCATTTTCATCTTCAATTAATTTCCACGGCAGTATCACCCTTAATATTTAAGATCATTATTTTTTATATTTAATATTTCATATAATCTTCATTTTTATCCTAATTGTTAGATTTTTAAAATAATATAATGGCAATGTACTGATCTTTAGATTATAGAGAAAAATTACAGCCTAATAAAACATTAGGAATGAAAATGATATTTTTACTTTAATCTTAATTTGAGATATGTCATCGGATTAACAAGTAAAATTATTATAATTAATATTTTTTACCTAAAAATTCATTAAAAAATAGAAGAAATATCGAATTATTTTAATTAAAATATATCTGAAAAGAAGGAGATAAATCTAATCTATTTATTTATCTCCTTTTGTATATTGGGAAGACAAGCAACCGTGAGAGGCCAAATTTTTTTTTAAAAAAAGGACAGAGATGCAAAAAAAAAAAGGAAAATTAGAGAAAAATCAGCTAATTACTAATCATCATCATCATCGTCCTCTTCTTCCGGCAAATCTGCAAGTGCGAAACAGCTTCTGGACTTCAGGACTCGGTGCCTCTGCAACTGCCTGCCTCCCGGAGAGCTCGGGTCCGTGTCAGAGGATCTCTGCTCCGACCGCTCACCCCATCGTCCTCCTCCCTCCTCTTCCTCCGCGTCGTCCTCCTCGTCCTCGATCAGGGGCAAGACCGGCATCGACCTGGGATTCGACCACTTGTAGTAGCCCGAGAGGTTGTTCCTCGACCACCTGAGCATCCTCCTCTTCTTGTTGAACGGGTGCTCTGTTTTCTCCAGATCCTTTACCGTCCCGATGTTTGCTTCCGCTAGATTTGTGAAGGACTTGGATTTCCCCGAGATGTGGAGGGACAGCCCTCTCCTGAGAAGTTTTAAATACGATTCACCCATCATCAGTCATCTCTGAAACCCCACATGGATCTGTAACAATCGAGAGGAAAGAACAATGCCCCAGATTTGACTCCCAATCCCCTGTTTCCTCTAATTTCCCGTCTCCGCTGGACAGTCGGGAGCTAAGAAAACACCGCAAGGGGATGAATTCTACAGGAAATTCGCTCATTTCCTCTCTTCGGATGAGAATACAGAACCATAGGTCCCCCAGCTACAGATCCAGAAACTAGGCTGGGACGAAACTTTATAAGACACTATCATAACCAGTTTAACAAGTTCAGGGAAGCAAAATAAGATGATTCAATAAAATATCAAATAAAATTAAGTAAAACGTGCATGGTATATTAAGACTTTTTCCAGCTGCTGGAGGCGATCCCCTAAATCCATCCTGCATAGGACGAGGCATAAATGGATCTTTGAAGGGCCATCAAGATAATCAGAAGATCGATAGCTAGCCCTTTCAAGTATTTCCCAGTTTAACCAGCAAATCGAGGAAATTTTAGCGACCCAACAAACAAATACTAATGATTCATCGACCAAACAGATGACATCAGCTAAACATTTCCGGGTAATGATTCTTGAGAAGCAAACTTGGAAAGAAAGCTTAGGGAAGTAGATTACTTGATGGGGAGAGAATCCTCGAGAGAAGCCAGAGAGCCCAAAGAGCCGGACCCTTTCTTCATCTTCCCCGACTCCGATGACACGACACCGTCTTCTTCCTCCTCGTCCTCGCTGTCGTCCGGCGCTCCGATGGAACTATCCGAAGACTCCTTCTCCTCCTCCTCCTCCTCCTCGAAGCTTGAGGCCAGGCCGCTCCTCACCTGATCGATTCGCAGAGCTGACCCCACAAGAACCTCCATGGCTACGGCTCTCGACTCCTCGACGACAGATAGATCGGTGGTTCGATCGGTCGGTAGATCTCTCTCAGCCTCCGGTCTCAGCGTGCTCCCGATCCTTCCTCTAGTTGGGGCTGTTTTTCTCAGCAAGCGGACACAGAAACGGAGACCGTCTCAGGGAATGGAGAAGAAGGGGCATTGAGACAGGGAAGACTCCATTTTAATAGCCTCCAATTTTTGAGATAAAATTAAAAAAATTAAAAATATATATAAATAGGAAAAATAAGGGGGTGGGTGATAGGATAAGGTCGAGCTGATATTTATGGGATTATTATTATTATTATTATTATTATTATTATTATTAGTATTATTTTGTGCAACTGCAGCGCGCAACTGTATGCTGTTCCTCTGTTCTGAATATTTATATACCCGTTTCAAAATTACGGTGAAAGTCATATATATTTATTATTTTTTATAATTAAGTTTTATATGTTTAAAAATGACTAGTTCAATTATATGGATTTCAGTTTCATTTTCACGTTTCTGTCCTGATCACCCCTATTGCAGTTGATGGTTTTGTAAACAACTTAGAATTCACCTGAGCGAAACAATGACGATTTGGACTGCATTGTCTAAAGAAATCAGTCTTATATAATAGAATTAGTCATTTTCAATTGTAGAGGATTAAACTGATAAGAAAAAGCCAATATACTTTTGTTATATCCCGTGTACACGCTCGCGTATCTACATTGTCGGCTCAAGTGAATTGACTATGATTTAAATCATGAGACAATTTATGAGTTCACATGTTAGATTTCCCCTCAAGCGTTTAATCCTTAGAGAATCAACAGATTCTTAAATTTTAGATTCGGATGCTACATTGTTAAATATTAGAACCAGTCCTTGATTGGCACACATACCCTATCGAAACTCGTTTATCATTTTTATTTTACATTTATAATACAAATAATTTCGATTTTTTTCATATATTTAATAGTTATAAAATAATCGCATTAAAAAATAATGATTACTACCGTTTTGTATAGTTTTTATATTTTTAAGTTGTAATGATAATTTATACATGATAAATTTATTAAATTTGCATGATTATTATGTTAGATTAAAGTTCATTGATTAAAAATATAACAGTTTCGAAGGTTCGAGAATTAGAATTCAAACGAATAAATTACAAACAATTTAAGTTAAAGTTAACAAGTCTTGGTACCTTGTATATCAGAACCGAAGTCGATTAGTTCTGGAACCACTAGTCCGAGTCTACCTATATCCCTACATGCCCCTGGCCAACGGGTAGGTTGGAGGGAGTCTTGTCAGTAGATAACCCTAACATTAACAGTGCGTTTGATTCACATGAATAAAATAGAAAATAATATAATGGAATGAGAAAAGGAATAGAGAGAAGAATAGAGAGAGGAATAAATAAAATAATGAATGGGAATGTTGTTATTTGCTTGAGGGAAATAAAGTAATATAAAATATGGTTTTTAAAAATAAAAAGATGAAATTGCCCTTATTATATATATTTTATATTTTAAAAATATACAAAAAAAATTAAAAACATAAAAAATTAGGGAAAAAAACACCTATCTTCTTCCTCTCCTGCCGCCCCCACCATAAGCCGCCACCTAAGCTCCTGAGCCATCTCGAGCAACCAATAGAGAGAGGAAATTTTTCTCTCTACTCGATAGTTGAATACCTGATGATTCGAAGTAGCACGGGAAGGCTCGAGAGGTTCAGGGAAGGAATGAGGCGGTACGAGAAGGCTCGAGGGAGACGTGGTGCAGCATGGGAGGGGAGACAAATCGGCACGAGAAGGCTCGAGCTGGCATGAGAAGGCTCTATTCAGCAGGAGGAGGCTCGGAGGAAGCCTAAGAAGGTTCAGGGAGGCTTGGGTATATTGGTACTAGGCTGATGGCGGCGTGGGTGGCTGGTGCAGCAGTGGAGACGAGTAGACGAGACGATGGCAAGAAAAAAAATTTGATGAATAGTTGAGGGCATATATGTAATTTGGGCTCCTATTCTAAGTGGGAATTCCTATTCTCGGCCAAGGTGGGAGGAATGATTTAACCTGCCCTATTCCTCATGTATTCCCGTTCAGAAATTCTATTACATGTAACCAGTGAACTAAATGCTGGAATAGCTTTTCCAGCGAACCAAACATGTTACAAGAGTTCATAACATCGTGAGGGGTGAGATATTATCAACTGATAGTATTTACGTACTGATAGTCACTAATAAAATTAAATCATTTTCAAAAAATTTTATAATCTAAAAATAAAAAAAGAAAATCCTAGAAATAGATTAATTTTAATATTTGACATTATCACATAACTATATAAGCATTGTTACGTAGTGAAACTATTACATACGAGACCTTCTCCCTCTAATACTATCTGCGATATCATATCGAGAAAGATTGCTACTGGTGAGGTCTCTTCCCCACCCCCTCAGTTGAGGAATCTCGACCTTCTCTGCCCAATCGCGAACGACACTAGAAATAAGAACAAAATCGACAAAGATTGCTACTGGCGAGGTCTGCCCCTTCAATTGAGGAATCTCGACCAACTCTGTCCAGTCGGGAACGACACTAGAAACAAGAAGATAATGTAAAACGGCAAAAAAAAAAAAGGCGCTTATTAAAGGAGGTCGGGCATTAAACCACTTTCCAAAACATTTTGTAAAGTAACTACAGGTTACGAAAAGACACAGTAAACTATTAATTTGGTCCTTAAATTTATAGTGAGTCATCAGTTTGGCTCTCAAAATTTGAAAATTATCAATTTGGTCCTCACTGTTTAATTCCGCCAGTCGATTTCGTCCCGTCATTATAATGCCTTTTATGAAGGCTGACATGGGTGTGACATATCACGTGCCGATCAATAAGTGAATAAAATTATTTAATTTTAATCGTTGCAAACTATTTAGAATATTGCACGCAGAGCTGATCACAGTAGTTGATTGTTATTTTATTTTATTAATTTTTTTTTTAAAAAAAAGATTTTTTACTCTGAGTTGATGGATGATCCTTTTCACGGTTGCAAGAATAAAATGGGTGGTGGGATATGTGGCAACTCGACAATGATGGGGTTGACATATTAACACAAAATTCACTTTTGCTGTATTATTACTGTCTCTTAGCTGTAATCCTTTGACATGATCACACTTAAAACATGAAACAACACACACACATATATATGTATATTTTATATTAATAAATAATTATAGCAAAAGTCATATGTTTAAAAATAACTAATTCAATCCGGTAAGATCAGTTTTATTACACTTCCAGTCCAATTCGTTACTATTTTGCTGATGTAGACTTCACGTCATTAGCAGTTTCGTTAATGAAATAGTAATAAAATTGATTTTATATAATTGAATTAGCTATTTTGAAATTTAGAGGGCTCAACTGCCAGAAACATACAGAACTTCAAGTATTATTTTTCCTCTCCCTAATATATATAATTTTACTGTGTTTGTGTACAAGATTAGATAAATAGGTAATCTAGATGTCTACCTTCGTTGTGCAAGAAATTATCAAGGTCGATCGAGTTTAATTAAGTGGTTATTCAGATACAGAAAACACAGTTATAACCTCGCAAATTGTCCTAGTCGAGTTGGGTTGGCCCACTAAGGAGGTGAAGCTATCCGAACAAGAATTTTTCCGTAATTGATGATATTCAAACCCGAGACCTTGTTGGTATGGCCGTGCTTGTTGGTTAAGTCGAGTGATATAATTAGTTTGAACTGTTCGACGCCTTCTTTTTCTCAAGTAAGATGTGGAATTTTGGATCAGACAACTAAGACTGTTTACCGAAATCTTGACTGAGATGTCTCAATGGTATGAATAGGAAGAAGACGTGACATACCCTTCTTCAACTTGTCTCGGATATTCGAACCCGAGACCTTGTTGGTATGGCCGTGCTTGTCGGTTAAGTCAAGTGACATAATTAGTTTGAACTGTTCGACGCCTTCTTTTTCTCAAGTAAGATGTGGAATTTTAAATCAGACAACTAAGACTGTTTACCGAAATCTTGAGTGAGATGTCTCAATGGTATGAATAGTAAGAAGACATGACATACCCTCCTTCAACCTGTCTCGGACAAAAGAACCGGTGAGAAGTCGTACTAGCTAGGTCAAGACAGAGCTACTCACGACATCCTCAGTGTTCTTACGTACATGCATGGATTCCTTAATTATTTAAATACATTTCTCTGTCGGGTCACCCGATCCATTACTACCGGGATTAAAGTCAATCTTATTTTGATTGGACTGGACCGATCCACCACTTATAACTACAGTTCGCACAATCGCATTAGCTTCTTTTTTTTTTTAATGAGATTCGAAATTAAAATTTCATTAAAGGGGGTTAAATTTGATTGAAATTTGAACTTTTCACGAGATTTCTATGCGAGACTAAGGAAAATTTTACGATTCGATCGCTATACTGTTAAGCGGGCAGAAAATAATAATAAACTGTCAATTTTTTTTAAAATTTAAAACATTAATTATTGGTTTCTAAACCTATGGCTATGAGGAGGTTAGAAAACAAAGATGCTCCTCGTTGCAGGAGCACGTGGCATCATTACCTAACTCCAACTTGCTTCTGCTTTTTGACTTAAAATCCCATCGCGTCCCTAACTTTCCCTTTACACTGTTAAAATCCAAAAATTCAATGAACGGAAGACTAATTCATGTTCTGATTCATTTCTCGACATCTTTGTAGTTATGAATTTTTTTTAATTTTACATGAGAGTTAATTCAGAAACCTTATTTAAGGATAATAATCGTCAAACCATATTAGTTAATGCATATTATTCAACTCCTACAACACGATTGGTTAGTTGGAATAACAATTCTACAAAACATCTATTCCACGCAAAATAACTATTCTCGTGTTTAGGTAATATCTGGAATACCCATTCATGATTTATTTAGCATAGATGAGGAATGAATATTTCCACCTCCCCATCAGGAATAACAAGTACTTATAAATAATAAAAATAAAGATAAAATTACTCTTGAATTTTTAGCTTACACTCTCCCTCTTTCTTTTATAATTTTAAATTTTAAAAAATATTAATGTTTACAATAATTTTTTTTTATTTTTTATATTTTCTATTCCATCATTCAATTTATTCAAATAAAATAAACGTAAAATAAAATAATTTCTTTTTTTAATCTACTTCTCTAACTGTTTATTCGAATCCTTTTGAGTGAATCAGACTAGCTATAGTTTAATTTGAATTAATGAATCCTACTTTGCCCACCCCGACAGTACTCCTAATTTAATCACTTCTTTCGGGGAAAATAAAGAAAGAAACAAACATCAATATCCGTCGGGAACAGTCCCCAATTGTTGCTATTTGAATTAAAAAACAAAAAAACAAAAAACAAGAAGAAAGTCTACTTCCTTCCAGTCCGGGTCAAATTTGAACACTTTTGGTTTAGTTGAATTTCTCTATTCCACCCCCTCATAATCCAACAATTTACATCCGCCACCCTCAACTACCTCAAATTACAAAATGGCCCACGCCATTCATCTTTCTTCTTATTTTCCCCCCTCCCCAAGCGTGCCGTGCTCCCTGGTCACTCGCTCGCTAGGAGTTGAACACGAGGCCCGCGCCGGCAGCGGCCGGGATCTCCTGTAACTGCGAGTGGCGGTGCTCCCCCTCGTAGGTGACGATCAGCATGGCCGGATCGTCGGGAGCCCGCTCCACGTGCTTCCTCGCCGGGCAGCCCCTCACCGTGCTGCACCGGTAATAACCCCTGCAGCAACCAAAACGGAAATATACCGATCAGTAAAACCACCCGATTGATTGATCGAATTACGGGAAGGGACCGATTCCTGACCGTGGGTATGGCGATCCCTTGATCGGCTTCTGGCCGTACTTCCTCCAGGAGTACTCGTCGGTGGGGATGTCGGCCACCTTGTTGCTGATCGCCGGCACCCTGATAACCTTCTTCTGACGGTTTTTCCTGCAAACACCGACCAAAGGGAATGTTTCAGCTAACAAGTTCAAAACCCCGACCAACATCACCACCGGCTGGGGAAGCTCAGCGGAGCGACGACTGGCCACGTGACTGTGTCTCCCGCTTCCGAAAGAGGACAAGAGATCCGTTTACTGGTTAAAAGTGGGGAAATGTGAAAGACACGATTTTGACCAAACAACGCCGACTGAGGAAATTGGGCCACTGCCTTCCCAATCCCTCTGTCGTCGTTGTCGCGCGTGCTGGCAGGTCTATTAATGGCGGACAATTAATGCTTCCTACCCCTCGTTGACCACTGAGTTGGAGAGTCTTGCGTGACAGTAACTAATTAATCATTTTTAAAATTATTTGATCTTATAAAAATTATAAAAATAAATAAATAATTAATATTATTTTATAACCACTATCATATAATAATATCTTAGTATAAATAATTAATATTATGTAGTAAATTAATTAAATTAATTATGACCGAGTTAACTCGCTTGAGTCAGGTTGAATTTTGGTTCCCATGAGTTTGACCGAAGTTGACTCGGTGTTGGTTGAGGTTAGATGCAGAGTGATACATGGCGACGAAGATGAAGCGGTTACCTTCTCTTGGAGCAATGGCACTTGCCGCTGGCGGAGCCGGAGACCTTGCCGGAGAGGTCCTCGGAGTGGTCGTGCTCGTGGCACCTCTTCTTTAACGGGACGCTCGAGATCGGCGGCTTCCCGGCTGATACTGCCGGCGCGGTCGACGCCGGAGCCAGGAACAGAGGGGCTCCTTGCTTGCCGTTGGATACGCTTCCGTCCCCGGTGACTGCGGAGGACATGAAGGATGAGCTCGACGAGACGCTGAAGCTGTCCTTGGTGAACTCGATCTCCGTGCCGACCTTGGAGTTGTTCGAGACGAGCATGCTCGGCTTCGTGAAGTCAAGAGTGAGGCTCTGCGGAGCCGGTGACACCGCCGCCGGAGCCTGGATCGGTGGTGCCGGAGTGATTGGGCTAGCAGTTAGGGCCTGAGCCGGAGTATGAACCGGGCCTCGCCGGAAACGGGCGTGTCCAGTCCGGTCTAGCAGAGAGATGACCTTCCTGAACTTGGAGACAGCGTGATCTGTTAGGTTAGTGCAGTCGACGAGGTTGGACTGAGGGCTCTGGTGAGAAGACAGGAGGCCGATCAAGTTCTGCATGCTCCGGAGACCTTGGGTCGCCGCCTGCTGAATCGCCATGTGATCCTCCATCTTCGGGAATCCTAGCAACTCAACCGCCATTTACAGAGACGATCTGCTCCAAATTGCTATAAAAAAGAGAGGCAGAGGTAGCTCAAGCTTCCATGGAAGAGCGATCGCTGACCCCGAAGAAGATGAAGATGAAGAAGAAGAGTAATAGAGAGGGGCAGACTCGGTGCTGATATAGGGAGGGAGGGTGACCGGTTCACCGGGTGACAGGGGAGAGAGACCGGCCAGAAACCTTATTCCTTGAGCATAATAATAAAAAAATTCACCAACCTAATATTAACATAATAATTCTCTCACTAAATATCAGATGACTAATCTCAAATTCAATTTTCAGGTTAAAAGAGTTGACAAAATTTTTTTAAGAAATTCTGATCTGACAATAAATTGAAGGCATATTTCGACTAGTTCAGGAATATTATATGATATAAACAAATAATAATAAATTGATTCAAAAAAAGAGGAAGAGAAATTCGAGTAAAAAAGGATTTCAATAATCGGACGGCCCAGATCGATTTCGATGAGATCAAGGATCAGGATTGTGCCTTCCTGAAGTGGTGGGGCCTCCGGTCTAAGTCAAATGTTCTGATTTTTCGCAAACCTCCGTAGTTGTTTACTGGTCGCTGACTTTGACAAAGTCCAGCCATTGCGAAGCTGGATGGATGATTATTTGAAAAATTGGAGTAAATGTAAATCGAATTTTATTTTCTCTAATTTTTTACGTACCATATATTACAAATTTGAAAATAAAACTTATTTAATCTGAGATTAAATGGCCTAATTGTGTTAATCATGCTAAGAGTATTCTTATATTTGAAATATGTGAAATTCCTTTAATACAAATATTTTTATAATAATTTTCATAAACTTAACAAATTTTCATGTCAAATTTTACTTTTTTCCCCAAAAATAACATCAATAATTCACAGTACGAAAAACTATCAATATAATTATAGCAAATTAATAAATAATTTTATTACGAGATTACAATAAATAAGATTTCCTCCCCCATAAGTCTTAAAGATTAATATTCCGAATTTGCATCCATGAGAGAAGGTTTAAAATACGAGAAACTGTAACTGTAACTGCAACGGAAACTGATCCATCGTGAGGAACCCCCTGATTGCACGTGACGTGTAAATGTAACTCGTCTCTCATATAAGTTGGTGTCGGTGAGACGGTTACTACGGAAAATTCTTCAGCGATCTAGTTGCGTAGCGTGCAGAAGCACCCGTCGAATGACAGCAAATAAATTAATGGCATCATTCATATAGTTACCATAATATATTATTGCTTATTAGAGCAATTTAGTCTTGGCAGCTGCATTTGCCATATACAAATGGCGAAACGTCATCGTTTTAATGCAATATAAATGTTTGACTTTTGCAGTCTGATGCCTTGAGATTTTTCTTCTAGAAGTTGTTGACTGTGAAGAAATTTTTTTTTTTTTTTTTTTTTTTTTTTTGGTTTCCCACCCGGTGTCCGGTACCCGAAGGCTGGCCGACTAATCCGGATTCGGGGTACTGTCGGGCGGTTTCCCGGGGACCCCTCCCAAGAAGGTCTGCTGCGTTCACAGGACTGTGAAGAAATTATTTTCATAAAAATAGTCATTCGAAATATTCAAATTAAGTTGAAAATATTCAAATTAACAAGCCAGTCAAATTTGTGAAGATTATTTAATATGAAAAACCTGATATTCGAAAGTCTAAGAGTCTTTTAATTCAGTCCTGTTTTAAGTTATGTCTTCTATTAAGGAATAAAAAAATTTAATAATAAATTGCATCCATTTATTAAATTCAAGCTCGGTCCAAATTATCCGAAAAAAGGAAAAAAAAAAGGAATTATTTCAACCACTGCTGGAAAAACAAAAGATTAATAATAACTAAAAATTTAGAATATTTTGACCAAAATTTGTTTTGTCGAACCGCCGGTGGCTTTAATCCAGACCGTTGGATCTGCTCCGTCCCCAATTTGCCCTAATCGAGATCGGGTTTTCTTTCTTCCCCCCAATTTATAACTCCAAAAATTTGACTCTAAGCAATTCCTTCGTGAAAATTTTATGAACCGTTTAATAGGTAGAAAAATGGTTATGAGCCATTAAATTCGTTTCTTTTATGTTAATCTGACCGATCTCGTAAATTCTGATTCATTTAATTTGCGAAAAATTTAAAAGATATTTAAGTCGATTATTGTAGCGTGTCGGGTCGGGTTAACAGGTGTCTTGGTGGCTCGAGCTGTACCATAGCGTGCCACGTGGGTTTGGCTGAAATTCATCGTAAGGTTCATTGGGCGTTCCTACAGTCAACGGTTTGAATGGTTGAATTCATTAGTTATTGTTGTTAACGAGGAGAGTTGACCCGACCGGAGAAAGAAGGATATTTACTGTGCCATGTATAACAAGTTCATTAAATCTCTCTTAAATCTTAACACGTGTAAAGTTTTTCGTAATTTTAGAGGGTTAAATTTACACTTGTTGAGATTCGAATAACGATTTACATTATGAGCTCATTATATTTTACACACTGAACATTAATTTACTCCGGGAAGATGGCCTGCCATTGAAACGGCTAAGCTCTCTGTCGTTTTTTCCTGTTTCAAAGAGTTGAATTAGTCTTACTAAGGGAATATAGTCGGGCCAACGCAGCAAAGCAATCTTCTTTGTTAGTCAATATTGTTCTCACGTCTTATCTTTTAATAATCTTAGGTTACCGACGCGAGGTAATTGAGATTGTAAGATAAGCTTGGTTGAGTTCTCTGTCTCAAGTTCAAGATTTACAAATGGAGAAAATTAGTGTCGGAAGAGTTTTACTCATTGATGGGCCGGATAGACTCGACTTCGGACTCGTCAAGACCATATGGCGCACACCAAAAATTATCCCAAGTTAAAATTTTGTAGGTGAAGGAAATTCATTATCGGAGGAGTTTGCAAGATTGCTCGAATTTCTTTTCCTTATGAGATTGGCGATATTCAAGGATTTATTCTTGCGTTATATGGGAGTTTCTTAATAAATTCCGTGAACAATATTTCAATAAAATATAATATGGCCACGAACAAAGGAGTAAGAGAAAAACGTAGAGCCCCTCCTTGAGGAGAAAATCTATACTGAAGCGGTCATATCACGTAGGTAATACTGATGTGGTATGTCTGTCTAATATGTCATCAATAATTATATGATTATGATTATTAAATCCTAAAAACTATTTAAAAATATAAAAATATATTACATAAATGGTGAATCGTAATTGAAAATAATATATAAATGATAAGAAATATTTAAAAAAATCTAATAAATGGTGAACCCTAAATGAAAAATATGTAAAAGATTAATTCTGATTGGACGGATGTAACATTGCTTACGTGGTACGACCGCTCTTTTGAAGGCTTTCTCCTCCTTGGGACGAATCCACCGATAAGCTAACATATAATAGGTCATGTTCACGGTTCGAGTCTCTCAAGGAATTGATCTATGAGGATTAATGATGAGTTTCAATAAATGAATGGGACCAAGTTCAATAATCTCTCTCTTTTCAAAAGAAAATATTGATAGTATCTGATACTGTAATAATCAAATAATCTACTGGACAGTATATTATACGATACTTTATTGACGAGACTAGTATTAGTATTAATTATTTGAGTTTATTTTTTTATATACGCAATGTATCATTTTTTTTTCTTTTTATAAAACAGTGGGTTGACTTTTTGGGCACCTTATCGATGATATTATTATTATTATTATGGTTGGGATTTTATTCTTTCCCACTCTTAAAGTACTATAAAAATATATATATAAAAAACAATATTAATTATTAATCAGGCGACCCACCAGTCTCATTTATATAATTATTTTTATTTAGCTATAAAAAGGCAAATAAACAAAACAGATAAAGTAGGATTTACAGCTTTACCAAGTGGACCAAAACATGTAACCTTTGTCATATAATAATAATAATATATATATTTTTTTATAAATAAAAGATTCGCATAAATTTAAAATGAATTAAAAAAAAGATTATAAATAGTATAGAGAGTCCCATTATCCCATCACTGCTCCAAGCAGATCTTTGCCATCATCCATTGGGCACGTGACAGTCGATCAACCGTTGATCATCATAACTATCATAATTACCGTGATAACCCTCCTCCGACACGTATTACCTTTGATAATGGTGGAGGCAACCATTCCATTCCAGAGCTTCTTTTGCTTCATTTACTGCTTTCTTTCTCTACCTACGTATCAGCTGAATAAAACGTCGGAGGATCGAATCGGACCACAACCCTCAACATGGCTTCTCTTCTCAGTTTCTGCATCTCCCTCTATATCTATATATATATATATATATATATATAATATGGGAATCGATTTTGAAGATTTTTTTTTTTTACTGTGGAGGATCGGAGGGCTAACCGGCAACTTTGAAGATCTTTGGTGAGGTTTTTGATTCCTTCAGCATAATCCTCTTTATTATCAAATAATTAGTATGGTCGATAAATTAATTATCATTCACCAATAATAATGACTAGACATCGACCGTACGTACGAAATTGTTAATTATATAATTGAATACAAAGTTGTATTAGTTTTATATAATACTATTTGATGTGATTTTATGGTTGAGTATTAATTTTATAGTATTTTTAACTTTTATAGCATTTATAATAAAAAATAAAATATATAATTTTAAAAAGAAAATTAGAGGTGATTATGACTTGAAATGATAGTTATAGTTTTATGAGTGATTTTTCTAATTCGTGTTTTTTCTATTGGTTAAAAAATTAGTGGTCATAGTCATTTTTAAAAGATTAAAAAAGAGACCAACTACATGTTGTTCTTTAAAGTAATAGATTTAATAAAATAATAATAATAATATTATTATTAATGGCAATGACAATCTTAGGTTGGTGCATTTATTTGCAATAACATCCAAAGCCTAATCAATGTAGCAAATAAACCAAAGGATACTTCGAGAATCGGCAGATCCGAGGACGCCACGACCCGGGAGGGAGCTTCGACCGATCATATGGAAGAGGTCCACGGAGGGATACTGATGGATTATCCTCGGACAATGCCGGAATCGCAGGAGCAGGAGAGGAGTTTTCGTCATTCAGAAAGATTAATAATCCTGCGAAACTTTTCTTTCGCGACCCAATCCTTCATTGTAGAAACCGTACTTCTTTGATGACTAAATATGCTCGACTTATCCCGTATATCAAAACGGTGATCAAAATCGCCCTTCTTCGATGATCAAATATGCGATAATAGCATTTTTTTTTTTGGTATACCAAAGTACAAATTTCCTGACTCCATCTACTGCTGTCAAACGGGTCATTCCATCGTCAGGCACAAAAGGAAGGATCGATATCAGAAATATGCAGGCCTTTCAATGGATTCAAGAGTTCGTTGCTTGTTCGATGGAAATTGGCTATGCCGGGTAGAAAAATGAGAAACCGGGAAACGGTTTTTTCGAGAACAGCAGCCGTGAGGACTATCGAGCGCAGCGTATTCGGGTGGAATATGTTTTCCATCCTCAAACAATGAGAAGCAATGCTGCAGAGCACGATCCTGACGGCACCAGATCTGACAACAAACATTGTTTTCTCGTCATTTCGATTTTCTCCAATGTTCAAAACATGTACCAGATCTTTGTTGCTGCCACCGAGCATGACAAAAATCGTTGTATCTCGAATTTTTCTGTTAATCCTGGGAGCTTTTCCTCTGTTCTGGTATTGTTGAGGTCAGTCAGCCTCGATTGATTGGTAGGAAGGACAGGATGCATATGAAATCTCATTTTCCCGATGTTTCGAGTTTGGTGCTGAATCTCGGAGTCCATGGGCATGTTATAAGAACATTGTCACGGTCTCATGACATACGAGGATGCTGATAAGGGAATTACATTGGAAATCTGTTGAAACCAAACACTAGAGGCCTGCAACTTGCAAGCGGCCGGCCTTCAGCACACAGCATTGTTGATGCAAATTAAAAAAAAAAAAGAGAGAGAGAAGAAGAAAGAAATTAGATTTTCGATCGGTATTAGTTGGTTGAGGTGGGTCGGGCATCTCTTCTCCTTTGAGTTTGGGTCTCGTGAACGGAGGAAATCGATGATCGGGGAGAGCTTTACCACTCAGTTGACTGTATTAACTCGAACATTCTTGATATTAGGTAGTGCGTACGAAAAAAAATAGAGTTCCCTCTCTATTTTTGGCATTGATTGTCTAGAACAAGGCTATTGTTTGACTTCCTTTTATGGCCAACTGGGCATTATAAATAAATAGGCTGGCTCTGCATCAAACCCAACCATCACCCAGAGAGCACACTTCCACTGCACTCTCAAGCTTCATCCGGGAAAGGAAAGGCAAGAAACATGGCACCGCAGCTGAAGGAAGCCATAACCATCGTGGTGTTGCTGTGCTTCTTATCGGGTCCTTACTTTCCGTGTCGGCACAGAAGCACGGGACCGCGACCTATTACACTCCACCTTACGTCCGTGAGTCGTGCATTTCACTTTCCTGTTAGCAGTTCATCTGTAAACACCAGCAACTGTAAAGACGATCCTGTAATTGTTTCAGCCACTGGTCACATTCATATGACTGAAACAAAAGCTCGATTTTTCGATTCTATGAATTTTGCAGCTTCTGCGTGCTTCGGGTTCGACGTGGAAGGCACGATGATCGCGGCAGCCGGTGAAGAGCTGTGGAACGACGGGGCGGCCTGTGGGCAAAGATTCAAGGTACTTGCCTCGGCGGAACCAACCGAGGCGTCCCGATGCCGTGTCTCCGAACCGGAACCGTGACCGTGACCATCGTCGACCGCTGCCCGGCTCCTGTGTGCCGGGGCACCATTGATCTGTCCCAGGAAGCGTTCGCATCAATCGCCGACCCGAATTCGGGGGCCATCAGCATCTCCTTCCAGCAGTATGTGGAGATTCTCATATCAATACATGCTCAACTCCATCGCTCATTTTGCGATCGAGTATTCATTCTGTCGTTACTTCGGGTTGTGGGTCGAACTGACATTGTTTCATCGGACTCGCTGCAGGATCTGAAGGACCGTCAACTAGACGAATATCTCGCCGTGCTACCCGTCTATCGTCCAATAATCAAACACTCTTGTGGAAGTTGTTCTCATCTGAGTCCGCCTCGCTGCAGATTTTAATCGTTTTATTCATTCATCTGGTACTTCAGTTCCCGATCTTTTGTAGTTCAATTAAACGACAATGCTGTTATCCATTCCCACTTCACCTTATGAGTTATGACAGCGCAATCTTCAGATTCGAAATCCAAAATTGATTCATTCACATCCCACTCTTCACTGGTTCCGGGAAATTCGACTGTCCCAGTACTTCTGTGATTTGAACTCCCTCTGTCTCCTGCCTCAGCACCAGCTTCTCTTTTAGCAGATCAAAGGGCATGGAATCTGCTGAAGCTGGACATGATTCCTCAAGAGCGTGATCGAATATCATCAAAATAATCGAATATTCTTATGTGATTACGAACTAAACGGAGAAAACCTGCAAAAGGAAAGAACTCGACTTGGTGCAGCAATGGGAAGCATTGTAGGGGCTTCAGACAAGAAGGAAATGAACATAGAGCAAGCGAGGCTGAGCTGAGGGATGGAAGGAAGAGGAACTGGGCTGTCCAATTTGTTACATAAAATTAGTATAGCCATAATTAAATTTTCATTTTATAGCTTTTCATGCACTGCTTGGGATCTAGAAATTTAACAGATTCTGATTAATTCAATTCGAGTTGGATCGACCTAATAATAATAATAATAATAAATCTTCTACAGTGAATTTTTGCTCAAACTCGAACTAGATTAAAGCAATCCAGTTTAGCTCCAGTGCAGAGTTCTTAGTCAAACATTGGAGCAGATTCGGTCGTTGACTCAGCTGTATCTGCTTTTACTTGCAGGAACAAACAAACGGTGTCGTGTTCCCATTGAACGAGGGTGTGTGTCAACGATGCTCTCTACTTTCGTGTTGAAATATGAAACACGACACCTGCCTCGACGCGCCTGAAGAAAATTATAATCGACTGCAGTTGTAAAAGGACGGAGTTTACGACAAGATTTAGTTAAACCTTTATTATGAAGGGCAGAACCGGAACGGGCTATTCAATTCGTTACCAAAACTCGGGACATGGATTTCATTAATTTCTACTCAAAATCTACGTTACCATGCATATTCCAACAGGTCTCGGTCTCATCCGTTTTCCGTGCACGCCCTTACTTTCCATTAACTCTTTTTAAAACACTCGACCCCTTCGTAAATATTTAATATATGAATACATAACGAGTTCATTTTCTACTCGTAAAACTGCACATTTCGATCCGTGACGCTGTCTTATCAGTTGGACGGTTGATGTAGCTCGGGCCCTTTATTTTCCTCACAGAAACAATTTGTCGACCGTGTGTATCTCGACCGATTAACTCGTGGAGCTTGACTTCGCCATTGGGATAGTTTTTAATGTGTTCATAAAGTTGAACGCGTAGTGTGAAACCAAATCCCCATAATCCAAAAAGACGTGTGACCAGCCATCAAAGTCGTACCGTCCTTGTCACTTGTTGTTGCTAAGGAACAGCTGTGCCATCCATTATTCTAATCATAATTAATTATCGTATGACTTGTATTAATTAACACATGCTTAAATTAAGATGACCAAAGCCTGTCATATTGTTTTTGTTTTTTTTTTTTTTAATAAAATGCTTTTTATTAAATTTTTTTTTTTAAAAAAGGATCCAGGTCAATCTTGTTCCAATATCAATGTCTTCCTGCAAGTAGCTAATATGTGCGAACTGATGTCCCAACCCTGGAAGGTCCAGTAGGTCTTCCCATGTCGGATTTTTGCCATGCGAGGCTTGATCGAAGATCGGACTGGCCCCACTATGGCCGATTCGACCATCGGCCAAGATATCTAAGAGTTGAATGGATCCTGACCGGTTCAGATTCAAACTTGGTCGGTTCATTCGAGGGTAATTCTTTCACAGAATGAATTTTCTTAATTTACAAAGACTCGAATGTAATATCATACTCAACAGTGAGAGATCTCGAACCATTTTGACGGACCCGTGTCGGTGGGCCAATACCATTTAGTAGTGGAATATTCACACGATGATTGCGATTTCAGTACGAACACTAATGTAATTCACTTACTAAGACTGACCAAGCACAGTGAGCCATTTATATAAATGCAGGTGTAAAAGGGGATGGCTTCTCATTTTGTCCAATCCTAGCAAGGAGTAGCTGTACTCTTTAACTCGGAAAAGTTCATCAAAATATTATATAAATTTTATTTATTTTTATTATCTCATATTGTCATCTTTAAATTTACTCTTTTATTTTTCCTTTAATTTCCGTTAAATTCCCTTTCATCGAACAAATTCTTGAGAAATTCTTAGGTAGGTCCAATTGACCTAGAGATAGCAATTTGACCCGGATCCATAAAACGCCCACCCCGGCCCACCCTGATTTTTGAAAGGTCAGACCTGCCCCATGCATGGGTCTGGCTGCCGACCTGCCCTGCCCTATATATTACTATATTATATAATTATATATTTTTAAAATTAATTTATTTGATTTATGAATTTTTTATATTAATAAATTGGATAATAATTATTTTATTATGTAAATTCTTATTTTTTAAAATTTATTTAATTATACAATCATAAATATGTAAATTTATATCATATTTTGAATTATATTGTACACATCACTAACTAAATTTTCCGACCCGTGCAATGCAAGGCCAGTTCGGGTGTCCAAATACTTGACTTGACCCATGGCCATCCCTAAGCTCACCATGCATAATTAGGGTAACAAATAGTAGTAGTGATAATTCAATCACAAATACTACGTACTATTCAGACTTTCGTATTTCATCTACAAACATTTCGAATGAATTAAACTAGCAGCGTTCGGCACTAGCTCTAGCACACAACATCACCAAAACCCTCGTACAGTCTAATAAGCTGGTGTCTGTCGAAATCCAAAGAGTGCATTTCCATTAGATGTTTTGACATAAATACAAGAACAGATTCGAACATGAGATCTTGGCCACATCAAATCACGTGAAAGTGAGTTTTAGATCATTTGAACATGAACCGAGGTATCCGAGCGCCTTCCGGACCCGACTAGCGGTGGTTATGACACCTTCTCCTCGGGGTACATGCAATAACCCGCAAACCACGTGTATCGGGTAAGACAGGCGAACCTGACGGGCTCAAGAGAGATGAACGCTCCCACCCACGGAGAAACGCTCCTCCTAGAGATTGAACCCAGGACCTCTTAGAAGAGGCCCCAGGCCCCCACCAGTGGGGCTGTGCCCCCGTGGGCCTTGGAAAAATAGAGTTATTAAGTCACTTTTGAATACTAAATAGTTGTGAAATCTTGAATTGAAGTCAAATTTTATAGTTATTTTAATTAGGAATCTCATTAGTCTTCTCTTTGATATTTTCTTGTCCCCATGGTGTTTTGTGATGTTAGGTACTCCGTCGGGATTATTTTGTAAGTTATAAGCTAATTGGGACCCGAGAAGATGAGGAGGAAATAAAGGATTACGAGCTATCAGCAATGTCATGACACTGTATCATTACAAATTAGAACATAATGTATTCTGTTCTGTTTTGTTCCACATTGTTGTAACATGGTGTCATGACACTCACGCAGAATCTGCCGGATACGAGAATATCAGGTTTCCTTGATTTGTGGATACCGAGATCATGAAGAATCGTTAGAGAATTCTTGAAGATATTCACAAGAAAATCGAAATATTTCCCTTCTATTATTAGAGATATTTTTGGAAACTAGATTTGAAGAGAATATTATCTCGAGAGATATTAGGAAAGAAAAACATTTCTATTAGAGGGTAAGAAATTAGAGGGAAAGCATCTTTGATCTGGGAATCTAGGATCCCGGGCTGAAGACGTGAGGATAGGGAGGCAAAATTCATTGAAGGTAAGGAGGAAGATTGAGATTGAAGATCGAATTTGAGTGGAGACACCAGATTAGTTTGCATAATTTGTTTCTTCCTTTCTTCGTTATCATTCGAATGATGTCTTCTCTATTCTTGTCATTATTTAATTTTGTTTTCACCATGTACTAGGCATTCTATCCTAAGGTGACCAATGAAACCTAGTTGTTTATTTTAATTTCGTATTTGTTTCAATTATATTCGTTGATTAATTGTGTTGTTTATAGTTTTGTCGTTCTTAACGCAACTTAATTGCCTGATCAACAATTAGGTTGAAGTGGAAGTCTAATTGAACTCGAGAGAGGAATATTAGATTAAGCCAAGTAAGAGACAAAATTGTTCGTGAGAGGGATAGAGATATACCCGATCACCCTAGGTAATCAATTAGGGTTGAAACATAAAGGGCTTTCATATGATTAACCACATAGAGATAGAGTAGGTTAGCACGATTTTGAGAGTACGGCGTTATTACAAGCGAGAGCTGTGTAAGGCGAGAATCGAATCCTAAATTAGTAATATTAATCAATTGACAACATAAGTAAAGATAGATCCGAATTAGAACAACGACGAGGGAAAGTTGCGATCCTTAGGTTTTCATAATCTGAATTCTCGTTATTTGATTTCTTGGTTGATTTCTTCTAATTAACTTCAATTTCGATTTTTTGAATAAGGGTAATTAGTGTTAATTTTAATAATTAGTTGAATTTTGAAGTTAGGTCTCTGTGGGTACGACACTCGATCTTATCGCTCTATTACTTGTTTCGACACGTGAACTTGCATATTCCGATACTAAAATCGCGAACAGTACTCGAGCGTCAACTTCCATGAACCGCAAATTATTTTCGATGGAGCCAGGACCATGATGAATTCGTCTACCGATAACACAGTACAACACATAACGTACTTTCCTTGAACCTCTTCGAGCATCAAGCATCCAAAAGAATTGCCTTTTCTTCCCCTTTTTTCTTTTGCCGACTTAAACAGAGCACAAAGAAAAAAGAATTAAATCGAGAAAAAAAAAAGAGCTGAAATTTTGAAGGGGATTTAAGGAAGCTTCTCCTTAACCTTCCATAAGCATTTCCTATGGGCCGTTCCTTCTTCCCCTTCCTTCCCTCGGAGCCCAACCGCGTAAGCAAACTTTTCTTTAATGAAGAAATGGGAAGCAGAATCCAAAAGTCAAGTCAACTTCAAAGCCCCCCTTCCTTCTCCGCCCCCGCGTTCACACGCTGTGTTCTTATTCTATTCCCTCTGGTCCCTGTCCCTGTCTCCTTCTTCCTACCCGGCTGATGAGACACAGCCCATACATATATATATACGTCTTTAATCCATGGTGTTCAGATCACTGGTCAATCCAAGTTCAAACTCCCTCTGCGTTCCCAACCACCTCAGATTTGAATGGAAATCAGCCCTTTCCCATTTCCCAATCATCAGCAGGACGACCAGGACGATTACTCCCGCTTTTATCCCCTGCTCGACGAGGCGGATAATTTCTGCGAGCTCGGGAATCCATTGAAGCGCCAGAAAGAAGTCCACGGGGGAGACGTAGACAACAGGTTCGGTCCCGTTATGCCGCTGAAGGAAGACGATGACTGGGTCTTCGATTCTAGCTTCTTTGTAGACGAGGAACAGAGTTATGGCTATGGAACAGCTGGGAATGAGGTTGAGGTTAGTGGCCAGGCTCGGACGAATAAGCGACCCCGCCCCGACTCATCTTCTCCTGTCCTAGCGATTGCAGAGGCGTCTGGGAGTAGCCCTCAGCCACAGCAGCAGCAGAGGAGGCTGTGGGTTAAGGACAGGTCGAAGGACTGGTGGGAGAAGTGTGACCGCCCCGATTTCCCTGAAGAGGAGTTCCGGCGCTGCTTCCGGATGAGCCGGGCGACCTTCGAACTTATCTGCCAGGAGCTCGATCCAGTGGTCACCAAGAAGAACACGACCCTCCGCGAAGCCATCCCGGTCCGGCAGCGGGTGGCAGTCTGCATTTGGCGGCTGGCGACTGGCGAGCCATTGAGGCTGGTCTCGAAGCGGTTCGGTCTAGGGATATCCACCTGCCATAAGCTGGTACTCGAAGTCTGCACCGCCATAAGGGATGTCTTGATGCCAAAGTTCCTCAACTGGCCCGACGCGGAACGGATGAATGCGATCAAAGATGAGTTCGAGGCAAAGTCGGGGGTTCCTAACGTGGGCGGATCCATGTACACGACCCATGTGCCCATCATTGCACCGAAGGAGAACTCAGCGGCTTATCTGAACCGGCGGCACACCGAGAGAAACGGGAAGACTTGTTATTCGGTCACGGTCCAGGGCGTGGTCGACCCGAAAGGGGTATTCACGGATGTCTGCATTGGCTGGCCTGGTTCGATGCCAGACAACCAGGTCCTGGAGAAGTCGGCTCTCTACACACGAGCTTGCCAAGGCCTCCTTAGGGAAATTTGGATCGTAGGGAACTCCGGGTACCCTTTAATGGACTGGGTGCTGGCTCCGTACACGCACCCAAACTTGACCTGGTCCCAGCACGCATTCAACGAGAAGGTTGAGGAGATCGGAGCTGTGGCAAAGGCGGCCTTCGCCCGGCTGAAGGGGAGGTGGTCGTGCCTGCAGAAGAGGACCGAGATCAAACTGCAGGACCTGCCAGTCGTCCTAGGAGCCTGCTGCGTATTGCACAATATCTGCGAGATTAGGAACGAGGGAGTGGATGCAGACTTGAGATACGAGATTTTCGACGATGAGATGATCCCCGACATTAGCATCAGATCGATGAGTGCCGTGCAGGCCCGGGATCACATTGCCCACAATCTACTGCACCATGGACGTCCTGGAACTTCTTTTCCATAAGAAGTTTTACTTTTATGTAGAACTTTTTCCTAAAGTTGGTTAGTGTTAGTGTCATACAGACCCAATACACACTTCTTTTCTTCACATATGCTCCTTTTCTTCCCATTCTTTCTGGCTACTTTCAGTCATCTAATGTAATAAAATCACATCCCATGACAAGCCTCATCCATTGAGACTAGTACGATCCCGAGTTAGCCCCGTGCCTGTTTCGGGTCAATTTGTCTTTCAAATGATCAAGAAAGGATCTGAAAGTTCCGTATGAAAGATTTGCTTATTACATAAAAAAAGTCCAAAACGGAAGAGGAGTGGAAAGGAAGCAAGGTGGGGTCGCCTGTGGCCACGAAGGACGAGGAGAGCAGGTGGTGCGCTCCACCTCTCCCTTGGAGAGGGTGGCTGCTGCCAAGGAGTTCATCTCAGAGCCACTCTACAAGTCCCAAATGAAGCACATCCAAGATCCTAAAGAACAGTAGCTAACGAATTGCCTCCACATTCAAATCCAAGATTGTGTTGCAGTTGTGATTTGATGAGATTGTTTTACCACCTGTTAGAATGTCCACACATCCTGATAATGATGTGGCTCACCATTTGCAGGCGCATGGAATGCCATATCCACCCTACTGAATAGATTTGTTTTTATACGAATAGCCCGTGTGATCCCAGTGAGAAACTTGCTGATTTCATGTTATAGGTCGGACTCTCTGGAAAGAAGGAACCGGGCAGTGTTTACGCAATGAAGAAGCTGAAGAAGTTGGAGGTGCTGACTCAAGGACAGGAAACAGTCTTTGAAACCGCTGGCATGGAACGGGACACAGACCATTGCTAGCAGTGTGTTCTTGCCAGGATCGACGAGTTATGACATGAAATATCCTTTTGGAACATCCAGTGAGATAAATGTGCCTAACATGTTACATTTGAGTCATTAATTCCTTGGTAATCTTTCCTGATCTTGTGTCAAGATGGCTGAAATTGCAGGTTCTCTTGACCCCTGAGGACACCAGCTTTGTTGGCTACCCAGAGAAGAATTCTGAAGTAGTCAGAAAGGCATATCATCTATCAGGTGCATAAAAACCAACTCGTATCCGGTTTATGTACATGTTGGGAATAACAGTAGACACAAGAGAATAGCGGAGAAAAGGAACTGCTTTGGCATATGTTCTATGAAATGATGAACCACTCCATTCTGAGAAAATACTAACAGATCTGGACTAACTTATAGACTGATATCAAACAACCTTGACAGTTTCCACAATAACGTGATTCCTGGACAGTTATCTTGTTTATCCTCCAGTGTTCCTTCCACAGATAAGAAAAGCAACCCATCACCAGTACAGTCGTCGTTGACCGATGACTCGTCCAACAGTGCGCGGTTCAAACTCCAGAGCTGGCACATTAGTATTTTTTATCTCTGCATCGTGCCTGAATTATCAAGGTTATGAATGAATTACCTGTCAGATCTGCTTTCTAACCGGACCACACCGCTGCCCTGATATAAAATTTGCCGGAAAATGATCCTCTCTGTCTTATCCTTACCGGTGCTTCAATGTGTTGTCTAGATCATCCAGTTTTACTGAACACTAATTGCAACACTTAAAGTTCATGTACAGGAGAGTCAAACTTGAGAAATGTGCAAGACAGCATATAACATGACTCCTCTTGACCTATGGTTCGAGATATTCTTGTTACATGCTTAAATAAGCATATGATAGGCTCCATGTTTTCATATTTAACATCAAGAAGCACATAAAATATCCCTCTTTTAGTCTGCATGCCACCATCATATTCACAAGTGTGTTCACATTTGCTATAGCTAATGCAGAGTGTTTCTACTTACGCAGAAATCTTCCAGCAAAATACAACCATTCTGTATAGCTCCTAAACAGTTACTCCCTGTACTAGACAGCAGAAAGCTCTTTACGAATCGATTAAATTGAACATCATCAATTGCAGCACTTACAGTTCATGTACAGGAGAATCAAATTTGAGAAATGTGCAAGACAGCATATAACACGACATATCTTTACTTACGGTTCAATATACTCTTGTTACATGCTTATATATGCAGGTGACAGGCTCTATGGTTTCGAATTTAACATCAAATAAAGCAGACACAATGCCCTCCTTCAGTCTGCATAACACCATTATATTCACAAGTGTATTCATATTTGCTAGCTACTACAGAGCGTGTATGTCTCTATTAAGGCAGAAATCTTCTCAGCAAAATAAAACCATTCCGTTATAGCTCCTAAATGTTTACTCCCTGTACTACACGGCAGAAAGCTGTTCATGGATCGACTATATTGAAGGAGAACTTAGATAGCAGCTGAGGAATTCCTGATATTATCGGCCCATAAGTCTGCAAAACAATAAAACTTTGTAGCATCAGCAAAGTGAACTGTTGCAACAAATCTCGAATGAGGAGACGATGTCAGATCAGAATGCGAACAATCATCAGATGGCGATTAAAAAAAAACATCATATTGTTTTGACTTGAATCTTCCTTTCCCAGCAGTGAACAACAATAAGGGATGTAGTGGTAGCAGCACAAATAAGAGCCATGGCCAAGAGAGATCAATAACGATTGTTGAACACAGAATGGAAAATCAGTCTCTCAAAGTTTAAACCTTATTGGTTGGAACTAATTGATTTGATGGGTGGCAATCACGAGAACGACCAGAACATGAGAACTGAAAGCAGCTTCCTATCCAAGTATTGTGATTAACAACCAAAACTGACCTTTTGCTAGATGAAAAAGCTGTCGAGGAAATATGTACCTTCTGATTTCCGTGGATCTGACACAACGGGACAGAAAGCAATTTCATGTTTTTGGGCACGAAGAACTTCCGACTCTCTGGCAACTTAACGAGAAACAGCTTTGTGCACCCCTAAAGACCACAAACAGGATTAGGACACACATCTTCAGAGGACCTTAAACAGAAAAGAACCTGAAGAAAATAGTCTCAGAAAATGAATGGACCTTTGGGTCCTTGACATTTGGTGGCAAGTAAGGGTACCATAATGTCTCAAAGTCAGGCCTCCACCACGCCCCAAGGCATTCTCCGACCTACTGACATTAAATGAAAAATGGAAGATGAAATACAGCAACAACATCTGCCAAGTTTCAGCATTGTCAGAGAAAAAATCACCTCCCATTCCTTCTTGTCGCTGCCGTCATTAGCAGAAAGCTTCCTTGACAGCTTGCGTCTCAGTCCTTCGACCTCTGATGGAAAATCCCGTTAATTTAAATTCCAGAAATAGCCCTCGAGAGAGGATGCTCTTGGTGGGTAATGAACTTACCAGATTCGCCTGGTCTTAGCCGACCACCGGGCAGCTTAAAGATGGAGTTCCTTACTTGCAACAGCAAGAGATGCGGGTGTTTGAACAGCTCGACCTGATTTGAAGAAAACATACAAACAAAATGAAACTACGTTTAGAGAGAAGTTAATAGTCAAGAAAACAAATACATAGATCAAGCTGCCTAGCACTCATCCATATTAGATGGATATGGTCCCAAGAACTCTCAGGCCTTAGAGACTATGACCCGCCAATGTAAAGATACAGATCATGAACCCAAACAGCCTGAGTTGGAGATATCTGTTTATAACATTCATCATTTGATCTAGTAACTCATTACAATCTTCACTTTCAGCTTCACCTTCAGGGACATCAGTAACGCCTAGTTGAAGTCCAACCTTCAACCCAAAAGTGAGATCTTTCAAGTGATAGAATCCATTGCTCACCACAGTCGCCAGAAATTCCAAAAATTGCCTTTCGAAATCATTTAAACTAAGGATTAATTGGCACCCGGAGTCCAAAAGGGCAAAAAAGGATACTAATTTACAAGATTAACTAAAAAGCGAATTATGAGGGTAATCAAGAACTAGGAACTGACAAGAAGTATTGCCTCCACGCAGGTCCTCATCCCATGAGCAGCATGGCTGATCATCAACAAAATTGCGATCAATCACAGACGAAAAGGGCAAAAGGGGGGAAACGCACAACCAGAATGAGCTAGGCAAGAAACAAGGCAAGAGATTACTCGGCTTTCATCCGAAGGACACGATCCGCTAATGTCTCGTCCCTGAAAGACACTGCCTCCTTGGACCCAAAGTAGTAGCAGCTGAGCGGGTAAATGTCCACCACCCGGCTGTGATCATCGTCGTTCGCACCATTCAACTGAGCTTCATCGTCCATCTCAGAACTCCGAAATTCGCTCCTAAGAAATCAGAGATTCGCTTGTAACCGAAGACCCAGAAACCTGCGTACCCGAGAGGCGGGGGGGAAACGGGCAGTGGTCTCTTTCTGCGTCAGCGGGCAGAGGGTATAAATAAAATTCCGTTGTTGACGTTCACGGTGGGATCATCAGCTCGATTGAACGTGGCTCGTCTAGAGAGGCCTCAAGCGATGATGCGTGAGAAGAAAAAGGTGCTTGCTTTTAGCTTTACTTTGAAAAGGGTCCACGAGTGCGAAGAGCGCAGGGGGCAACGCAACAGTGGCGGGTGTAGGACGGTGTGGGGGGTATCGAATGTTCTAATTGGGTGGAGGCTGACGGTCGGTAGTGGGAGTTGGAGCTAACCGCTTGATTGAATCCCTGGTTCAAAATCTTCTGCACCAACACCTTGTAATTCTCATATCATTTTAATCTGACTTGCATCGGTTGTAGCACGAGGATCAAGAAAAAAAATATAGATAAAATTAGTAAATTTTATAGAAAATTTTATATCCTTTCAGGGTTTAGAAATCATCATCCCGCACAACTCTTGAAATCCATACTTGTGGGAAGTAATAACGTTATTCGGTTATTCAAGCCATTGTCACTTGAGAGGAGCCTAGGATTTCCTAAATCACAAAGATCCAAAACTTTTTGGGGGCATGACTTGATTCGTTACAGATTCTTTATTGTAATTTTTCCGTGTGGTAGAGTCCAACATGCTCCTGATCGTAACAGGACATGACACCATTCAAACGCAATATGACCTGTTTCAATACATGGCAAGTATGTAATGGCTGATCACACCTACCATGCCTTGCATCGTTTATAGTTTTCCAGGATCTTTCATGCACGGTTCCTAACCTCCACGTACAGGGTCATCTGTCACTGGGGTCCGAGTTGAAATGATGTTAGGTATATGCAACAACCAGCACGACATGACTAAAAAAAAGGATGGGATTTGAGCATTAACTTCTTCCAAGTGAAAAGAGATAGCCGACCAAGGTCTAAGGATTTGGGTGGGTCCACCGGATAGCTTGGAGGTTATGTGGAAGTAATGGGGAAGCAACAGCACAGCTGCAAAAGAAACCGACTAAATTACTATTTAAATCTTAATATAAATAAAATTAATTTTTAAAAATTATAAAAATTTTACATACATAAAGACTTAAAAAAATTTATATAAAAAACTCATTGTGCACTGCACGGTGAATATTTGCCGGAAGAAGCGAAGGTCAACAAGATTCCTTCGACCGTGACCAATGGGAGCTCGTGGTCGGCTTCTCATGTTTATCCATTTAACTGCCAACCGACATCGGACTGGTCAAACCTTTGACTTGGAAGTAAAATCTTATCTGGTTGCCGTGTCATTGAGGATGGGCATTCCCGGTCCATGTTGCCACCCGGACCATCTCTATCTATTAAAATAAGTAAATAAATAAATAATATAAATTTCACCAGACCTATAAAGAGGATAATTACATTTTCGGTATAAATTTTTCACTTCTCTTATAAATTATATTTCATTCTATTGACCATTCGATATGAAATTTATTTTTCAATATCCGTTCTCACGTAGCGACATGTTTACGTTGGACACGTGTCTTAGATACCTGCCTTTAATGATTGGCTTTTGAGTCGGGTACCTTTCATCCGTACTTAGATGAGGGGAATAGCTGAACATGGGACGAGCTCTCTCTTCCATCTTCGGATTATATAACTGAACACAAACCGGAACCGATTTTCACCAAAAAGTCTTGATTATCTTGTAAATTCTCATTTGACCTTGGACTTACTCTTCAATAGTATTCATATACCAAGCTCAGGGGACAGTGGGGATGGAGAAGCATTCCATGTAGGGCTGGCAATTCATGCCGGGCTGACTTTATCTGGCTGGGCCGGCTCGGCCCAATAATAATAGGCCCATTAAGCCACGGCCCGGCCCGACACTTAATTTATCGGGCCACCCGGCCCGCCCAATAAGAGTATCAATCACTTAAATTTTCTCTCATACGAAGATGAGATATTTGTGAAATTTGAGTGAAATAAAAAAGATACTTTTAAAATAGAGGGTAAGTCGAGCCCCATAATCATACATTCTACAATAGATCAACAAAAAGGTATTTTATGATTAATGAATGGGATTGAGATAGGGTTCGGATAGGAAAATACACAATGTTTTTAAAAAAAGGGCTAATGGGCCGGCCCGCCCCTTATTCCATGGCCCAGCTCAGCCCAATAAGACTTAGGCCCAATAAGCCTTGGTCCAAGCACAGTCTTATCCGGCCGGGCCGGTGCCGGGCTATTGGGCCCGGCTGAAATTGCCAGCCCTAATTCCATGGGACCGGAGGACACCTTGCCATCCTTGCGATCTGTTTGTGTATTGTTGTCTTCAGTCCGGTAGTGATGGTCATTCAGCTCGGCCCAGTAAAGGCAAAACCGGCCCATGTGCATAAGAACACATTCAAAGCATCATATAATATAATTGAATGCATTCGATATCTGTTAAATTGAATAACAATTTGAACCTATGAATGAAAAAAAGGGGTGGGCAGTAGTAGAGACAATCTCGCAAAATCTGTTACATCATGTTCGAGCTCTCATATTTAACCACGAACATATAAGACAGACTTAATAACCGGCACAGGTGTTGCACAGTTCATAGAAGCTAGTTTCTTTCCTAAGGGTGTTTGGTTCGAGCATTGTTAGATTGTATAGAAAGCTAAGATTACATCAAAAATTTGAACAACGGTAAAATTTTCTTAGGGAATGAATTGAAAATTGATATTGTAGTATTTGAAATAATGTAAAGTTGACAGTAAAATTTAGTCGGTTGAAATAAAATGGTTGTAAAGTTGGTTGTAATATGAGAATGTTGCGTATTTTGAATGTAAAGCCTTCACCGATTACTTTGTAAAGTTTTTAGCTAATATAATTTCATATTACAGTCAACTTTACAATCAAACGCTGTAATCTATGGTATAAAGTGCTACGTAGTATTAGATTACACCACACCTTACAACAAGCCAAACAACACCTATGTTTAGGCTCAAAGAAAACACTTCTAGTTAATGTTTTTAATACAAAATCGGGGAGGAGATTTAAGTACGAGACCTCAGGGTCAACAAATCACATAAGAATGAGATCGGAACCATTAGATCACTGTCTTTGATGGCCGAGAGCTGACCATATTAGACCAAAGAAATGCCCTCCACTTGGAACCACTAAGCTCGCCAGTAAAATTTTTCATATTCCTTTCTCTCGTATTCTTTCTATTTTTCTTGTAAATTTATGAGTTTTTGTTAATGAAAAGATGAAAAAGAAACGAAGGAATGCGCGTTTGGTGAAGGTGATTGGGATTCCGATCCGGCCCACCTAACCAACCCTGGCGCCAGATAAAATTCCATTTCTAACCGCTCCTCTGAACAGCACAGACTTGTAATGTCTGCAGTCGTAAGCAAATTTAAGAGGAGGAAATGGTCATTCTCGCCCCACAGTTGGAAGAAAAGACACCCGGGAGAGAGCTTCTAATATTTTTAATGCTTGAAAAAAGTGCCATTTAATTTGCTTGACATGTAAAACACTCATTCCCTTCCAATCCCAGGGCAGGGCCATCGCCCCTTCTTTGTCTTGTCTCTTTCCCAACCCTACCCCCCCAATTACAGCATCCTCTCCATCCTCGATCACCAGAAGGGGGAATCAGACCAATCCCAGGTTCAATCCCTGGAACGTACTTCCTTAATCCTGCTGTTCTGCCTTGTTTTATCCGATGATTTTCTTGTTGGTTTCTTGGATATCTGCATGAGTCAGGGACCCTGCGGTGGCTGGTTTTGTTGATTTTATTCACTCGTTGTGTTCGGATAAAAAGTTTTGGGATGTTAGTGTCGATTAGGGGCTGCTTTGGTTGTCGTGAATCGTGTTCATGGACTCGTAGGGTTCTTATGCTGTCTGGTTTTGATTACTCGGGCTACTGCTTTTGTTTGGATTTGCTGTCAGCAATCTCTTCCTGGATTCAAGCATGTCCTCGTGGCCAATATAATTGAACAGGATTCTCAATTAGCTGTAGGTCATTACTCCTTGTCTTGTGTGATTCCTCGGACCTTTTAGCAGAATCCGAGCCCTGGCAGAGAACAGCATATGAAGTGTGTGCATAAACCGTGCTCGATTAACTGCTTCAACCGTGCCTAGATGTCTGCTTGATGTTTTACAATTACGATTTCTCAATGTTAACTGCCACCAGTTAACACAACATCATAGTATCTGATCGGTTTCTCCACCTGTTATTTTATCATTCTAGAAACGAACTAGGCCTGCCTTTCCTTTCAGCTAGATCCAAAGTATACTCAAGCATCAATCAAGAGGCTTGTTCTAACTTTTAAGATGTTAAGGCATTCAAAGTCTGCTCCTTTCGTGCGGATGTCGCTTTAAATTCAAGTGCCTGATTAGGTGATATGTCCTAAGGTCACTTGGGCATAGAGGAAAATTGCAGATCTACCTGAGACAGCTCCTTATTTTCTAGAACTATTTCTCTCTTGGTCTCCCTCAGGCGCAGCAATGGAGGAGACAGACGGTCTGAAAAAAGGGCTTGAGCTGGGAAGATCAGTTTCTGGGAAGCTCTTGAGGCCTTCAGCTCGGAATTTGGTATCCAAAGGTAGTGATTAGCATCAAATTTCGATCAATCATTCATTAGATTTTCCCTTGCTCTTGTGTTCTCTTTGTATCGAACTAGACATGTTCCTTCCATATGAAATGGAATTGGTCCGTGTGATTGGAGCAGGGCAAGTGACTGATGCAGCGGATGGAGAGAAAGGAAAGTACACGCTCATCAGAGACCTGGAAGACTACCAGTTTGGAGGCATGTATGATAAGCCTCTCCCGTGTTTCGGGTGTGGGGTCGGGTGGTTCTCGTGAGCACAACACTGATTTTCCCGTTCCATACTTTCTGTTCTTACATTGTAGGCATAAACCTTGTAACAAAGACAAATCTTGTCCCACTCTCAGGTTTCTCCTCGGCTTCCTGTGCCCGTTGATGTGGTACTATGCCACGGTCCTCTACTTTGGGAACTTCTACCGCAAGGATCCTCGAGAGAGAGCAGGCCTGGCTGCATCTGCTATTGCTGTACTCAATCTTCCTCCTATAAAATAAATTCGCAAAAACTCCCAAGAATTAATGGCAAGAAAATGCAGACTAAGCTGTTTCAGGTTTGCTTTTGCAGGCCATGGTATACACCGTCGCTGTGCTAGTCGTAGTAGCTGTGTTCATGATCCGAGGGTAACTTAAGGTCGAACTAGCAAGAAGTGGAACTGTGGAAGATCATGTTCTTGTAGATACTGCTCTATTCCCCGACAAGACACAGGAAGTGAGCTAAGCTCCAGTGCAGATTCAACAAAGAACCAAATACATACTGCACAGATTCTGTATTAGTTCGAAAACAGGAGACATCATGCGAATATAGAACTCGGGATCTGATCATCGGGTGATGGAGAATCAGAGACAGAATCATTGTTTTAAGAGGTGAAGACGAATAAATGTAGATTGATAGTTTGGCATGGCATGGCAGCCTGGTGGGCTCATGGTTCAATTTCTTATTCACAATGATTGCTGGCCGACGAACATTTGTTCCATTGACTTGCATTTTGATTTCTTCCTTACCAGACTGACTCTGCTGTTATCGAATCGATATGAACCCGAAACCGAAGTTTACAGAATACAAGGTTATGGTTTCAAAAGGAAGAACCTCAGAAGGAAAATCGAAAAATGTCTTGCATCTGGGCAGTGTTTGATGGGATTGCAGAGCAGGTACAGAAGATAAGGTTCGACTCGGCTGCAGCTTTGTCCCGTTTAGTCAGCAGACAATATTAACATCCCGGCAACAAAATGCAAACATTTTTCTTCTTTTCAATTACAGAAGAGAGTCCGTGCCATGAAAGGTAGAGAAGAAAAAGCCTTCATGACATTGACTGGGTCAAACTTGCCAGCCTAATGCATTGGCTGTCCTAATTGTTCAGCAAATAGACCGTGCAAGCAAGCAACGTATGCATTCTTCCCGCGGTATTTGAGTAGCGTCCAAGAGTTGGTGTAAAGTGGGATTAAAATAAGAGTTCCGGGGACTTCCTTGTAAAATAGAAACTCTAAGTGTGCCAAGTGGTTCCAAAGAAAATTCTTGGGGGCGAAAATACAATTTTCCTATATGGAAAGGGTACTACGTCAATTTCGTTTTCTTTTCGGTAGGATGGTTCCTCCGATGATTCTCAATTCCTTAGCCATTACCCTTCCATTTGTCATAGCTGTTTATGCCGCGTGAAGAACATCGGGAACCAAGTTGTAATCTTCTTGCCCGACCGGACGAGAAGACTCGTATAAGGAATCGGCTGTGGTCGAAGATTAAAGATCCAATTTTGAGGTCAAACGCGAGTGTCTCATCAATTTCGATTTCTGGGTTCTTGCTTGTTCCTTTTTCTCCATTGAAGAAGCGGCATGAGTTTCATATTCGGCAAGCGAAAGACTCCCGCAGGTTAGAGTTTTTGCCCCTCCCTCTGTTTTCTTTCCCCTTTGAGTAGGATTCGGTCCTGGGAAAAGTCTTGATTGAGTTTTCCCAATCGGCAAAGCGCTTTACAGAGAAAAGAGATCATTTATTGATGGGGTTGATTTTTGGAGGTTTTGGGGTTCCATTTGACATTGCAAAGAAGCAGTCGATGAAATGTTTTGACTTCCTGGGGATGATCATATGATATGTTTTTACATATGTTATCAGGACTTAGCCATCCTTTTTAGGCGATTCCCTGCAATTCTGGACCATGATCAGTCAAATATTATGGGCAAGTTGATATTTACTTGGTCGGACTTAAAAACTTTTTAATTGTTTATATGTAGCATGCCTTTATATTCTTGTTATCATATTCTTAGACGATTTCAATTCATCGATAATTTGCTCACTTGCACTGATATATCAAGACTTGCAGTTAGAAGGTGCACTTGAGCTTTAGATTTTTGCCGCTCCTCTGCATTCTGTTAAGTTATTGTTTATTGGATGGACTGAGCTATCGTTGTGTGAACTGTCCTTTTACAGAACTCCTGCGGGAGAATAAGAGGATGCTGGACAAGTCTATAAGGGAAATTGAACGTGAGAGGCAAGGTCTACAAGCTCAAGAGAAGAAACTCATTGCAGAGATCAAGAAAAGTGCCAAGCAGGGGCAGATGGTGTGTTACCTTCCGCGTCGCATTACTTGGTTATCTCGTATTAGTGTCAGCTGCTATATCTGTACCATGAATTTTGTCAGTGAGACAATCTATAGTTCTTTCCTTATCAAACTGGCACTCTTAGGCTCCTAAGAGCTCGTGGGAAGTGTTAACTAAGCTGATCATTGACATTATTATGTTATAACGTTTTTAGGCATATGTGCTTCTTTCTCTTGATAGAGTGACACATAGCCATAATATCTAATCCGCAGGAGCTGGTTGTGTTCTTGAGTTATTCTGGACAATATTTCCAAGTGTCTTGGCCCTACAAATCATTTAGCGATCATTTTCTCCTTGACCAACTGGGCTATACTCCTATATCAGGGCTTGGTTGAGATATAAGTTGTTCCACGGATATGCACATGAGATATATCTGATACTATGCTTACTATGTTGTGTTATCTAATTGTGGGTGTTTCCCTTATTTACTATTTAGGGTGCTGTAAGAGTGATGGCAAAAGATCTTATTCGAACACGTCATCAGATTGAAAAGTTTTACAAGCTCAAGTCTCAACTTCAGGGTGTCTCTCTGAGAATTCAGGTACTTCCAAGTTTGGTTTACTTTGAATCTTTGATCATTCTGCTCCTTAAACGAAGTCTGCTATGCTTCTCTTTGACATGGACTTTGTTGCACAATGTTTCTGATGATGTTTCTACCAAATCATGAAAGTTGAGAGATCCTGTTCTCTGTTTTCTTTTAGGTGCATTCTAGATTTCTCTCTTTTAACCTGTTCTGGATATAATATGTACGGAAAATAATTTTTCAGACACTGAAATCTACCCAAGCAATGGGGGAGGCAATGAAGGGGGTCACAAAGGCTATGGGCCAAATGAACAGACAGATGAACTTACCATCACTTCAGAAGATCATGCAAGAGTTCGAGAGGCAGAATGAGAGGATGGAAATGGTGACAGAGGTCATGGGAGATGCCATCGATGATGCTCTTGAAGGAGACGAGGAGGAGGAAGAAACTGAAGAATTGGTGAACCAGGTGCTCGATGAGATTGGAATTGACATAAACCAAGAGGTATTTCCTCCATACAAGTATTTATATTTCCTATTTTGCTCTTTTCGTATTGCTCTTAGAACTGGATCGAAATTTCCTAGTGTGGAATGACCCGTCTCATGTAGGATTTTAGCATGTTTGAATAGCATTAGAATTCCAAAAACTTTTAAAATCATAGCATTCAAGTAGAATAGCAGAAGGTCTCAGAAATATCATGTATGAAAAACCGAAACATTGAAGTAAAAGCGGATACATCTGGTCAGTCTAGCAAAGGCCCATGTGAGGCAGAGATGCTCGATCTAGGTTCATTGAGAATGATGGGGGAAATTTGTGAGGCCAGTCCATGGCCTCATAGACGTGGAAACTGTAAAAACCATGTTTGGCCCCCAAAAGCTCAGATTTGGCCAGCGTTTGTGGTCAGAGGTGGATCCAGATTGTGGCTTGTGTGCCTTTTATACCCTGAATGTGACTTATCATTGTATCTACTACCCACGCCATGAAAAAATTGGACAGGATGAAAATTCATCCTGGTCAATCCACAAATGCATTCTCTGAGCCAGTCTTTCAGACTATTTCATCCCAAATCATTCTGAGATTCTCATATTCTTTGTATACGGTGTGCTATGGCAGCTTGTGAATGCACCCTCTGGGGCCGTGGCCAATCCTGCTGCGAAAGGTAAAGTTGCCCAAGCAGAAACCATGAGCAACGACAATTGTGGAATAGATAGCGAGTTGCAGGCGAGGTTAGACAACTTGCGGAAGATGTAGTGTATAATACTTTGTACATAATATCTGCCTGGTTAAGCTTCGGTTTGTACAACGCTGAACTTTGATTTGCATCTACACTATTCAATGGTCATTATGAGCTTAATATGAGGTTTGAAACTAAGAGATTCTTTTTAATGTAAGACAGTGTTGTTGCATGAATCTAAAATTGAATGTCTGGTTGCTGTTGTAGCTTCTATTCATCAATTGACGGACTTTTTGACATTTTCAGAAATCCACCCTTTAACTTGGCCCATCTAAATATGAGTTTGCTTTTGATTTGAAGTCAGACAACTGGTCATCCGTCCTTCCTTCCTAGTTCACAAAGACACGATACATTCGATCTCCTTCTCGGAATGTCATCGACGGTGCAATGGTATCGTCTTCTTCACTGTTGATTTTCTGGGGATGATGATCTACGGCCCAACATAATTGATCAGCTGAATTGGGGTTTCTGCCTTCTAGATCTAATGCAGAGAAAAATTTCATCTGCATACTGTCCCTGAGGCCGTGGGAAGGATCATCTCATGAAAGGGTAATATACGATCCCCCTATTCGAATTTGCATCTCCCAGTCGCGGATTTGTATTTCACATTGTGAAAGTACAGCAACATGATCTCGGCTATCGCTCGGGAATGTCACTCGATGTTTTATTTCGAGACTTTAACCCGAAAAAGGCAATTTGATACAATGATATTGTTATTAAGTAAGACTCACTTCAACTATCATCAGTGCTATGAATGTGTTCACATTCCTAATATGTCTATGTATGTAAAACGTACTAGAAAGAGACCCGGTACAGCGGACATCATTTTCAATCTTAACGATCTTAAATTAAGAAGTTTGAGGTTCGATTCTCGACAGTAAAAAGACTACCCATATCCATGTAATCATTTTTTTCTCTGTTGTTTCTTATTATCTTCTAAATTTACGTATTCTAGAACCCCGAAAAAAAAGTCATTATTGAACATGTAATCATAGTCATCTGAGGCTCATGATGAGAAGGGGGCTCCACAGAATCATATTTAATTTAGAGAAAATTATTATATTACCTCATCCAATCTAGGAGAGATTAAAATTTGACTGTCCATGCCACCCATGCAAAGCATGTTCTTCTGTGCTGTTGATTATAAAGAAATAGTGGTTGTCGTCTTCTTTGAATAAGAGGTTCCACGGCTCAGCTGCCTCCTCCTTCCACGGCTGCTCTATCTAGGAAAAGCTAAGCTCGTGGTCATTTCAAACCCTAACCATTGCTTCCTTTCACAGAGTTCAAAAAAAGAATGAAGAAAAAGGTGACTTGTAGTTTAAAGTGCTCTAAATTTCTCGAGTTCGTTTTGAATGACAATCGATCGAGACATTTTTTTATTATATTGTGAAATATGACCGTGAAAGCTGAACGAGTTGGAACGGAGTAAATATATGCAAATCATGATCGAGTTTCCAAAACAATGATTATCAGTAACTTTTAAGCCTAAATTTGGTTGATCTCAGTTGGTATGTTCACTTCGTTGACTGTACGATGGCCCCTTTATTTACATACATATCATATTAAGTAAGAGCCAATATTGGGTTGGTTGGTGTAATTTTTAAGTGTCAAGTGGCAAGGCTTGGCCTACCAACAAATTAATCGTCGATTTCGTTGTCATTGTCGTCGTCGTCATTAATAATAATAATAATAATAATAATAATAATAATAATAATATCAATTTGTGTATAGGAAATATGAATTAATGCAGCGATATCACCCTTAAGTCGATATCAAGAGGTACTAAATTCGATGATTTTCACATGTATCTTTTCATTCCCCATTCTGTCATTCACCTAGTCTTATACGTCACGTGGCATATGTCGCAAGTCAATAAATATTTAATGTGTCACCGGTAAAGCAATTACAAATGTTTGACCTTGTCGCAGATGCGATAGTAATGTGTTAAACACTGTGATATACCTGTTACACAGAAGACACTCTCTCTCTCGCCCGCCTTTTTTCCCTTTTAGTTCGATCTGTTCTCCTTTCCTTTTGTTAAAAAAAATGGTGTTCCAGCTCAAGCAACCTCGTAACAACTCTGCGAATCTTAACCTAGATGCTAATGTTTTCCTCATGCCCCACATAGAATACAATTCAAAGGAGGGAAAAATAATTAAAAAAACAAAAACAAAAACATCCTCTTAATCCATGTGCATGTTTTGCTGGCAGGAGGATTAAGCGCACGTGTTAAATATGTTATTTTAAGTCTATAATTCGAAGCTGTCACTTCACTGCAATAATGTCAATGCAAAAAAAAAAACAAACACTTAAATTGGGAAATTTCTACAAGGGCATTTAGTTTTAGTATTAGATCACATGAAATGTAATTATTACAATAAAAATTTTAATTATAGTAAAATTCTTTGAATTAAAGATCGGAGTACGAGATTAACAAGCATATCGGATTCTGGTCATATAAATGCACCGTATAATTTTATCCAAATTTATAATTCGATGTATAAACCAAATACTTCGTTTTTTACTGTTGTACTTCCATAAGAGCCGAATCTCGAGTTTAAACTTGCGAATGTATCATTTCGATAATCATAAGCCTACTATTTCTGGTTTTCTTCCGTTTTCATGCCACGTGGCGCGGTCCGTGATCTCGACCTATCTTGTTTGCACGTACGAATAATAATCGTGTGGCTGCTCGGGAGACTCTAATTGTTTTTTTCACGTGCTACCGTCTTGGCATTTTGCACAGGCAACATACACGAGCCATTGGACACAGGTTGACTGTGACAGGGGCGAACGACCCAACCTCGTAATCAACTTACAAAACTCTGACCCGTCTGACCATAGTTCCTTTCAGCATCTGATGTGTCATTGGAATAACATAAGCTCTTCAAGTTGATAGCCGGTGGATAAATAACATGTATGTATGTATGTATGTATGTATGTATGTATGTATGAATGAATGTGATAATGATGGCATGAGACACGACCAAATTAACTAATGTATTTATCATGCCACTACCTAATACATGCATTGGCTCCATTTTTTTTTATTTATTTAAAAATTCAATAGGCAGTATTTAATATATATTCGAGTTAAATCGACCTACTGAGAAATAGTACTCTCATAATTGTAAGTTTTCTCGGTTTGTACCTCTGTGGAACATATTCGCTGGTAAACAAGCATTAACTTGTAGGCCAGTTCCATGGTTCAATTCTAGCGAATGTTGGTATGGGGATTTACCCGGCTTGCCCCACCATAAATATAGGACTCCGAGGAGGGTGCAACTCCCTTAGTCGGGCACGAAGGTACTCGTATATTTCAGTTATAAAAAAAATTTCTTGATTTGCAAAATCTGAATTCAAAATATTCGGTAGTGAGAATGCCCCCAACCGCCTCTTTGAACCAGAAAAGCTTTACGGTCCGGTCCGATCACTGGAAGATTAAATAAATGAAAAAATAATTAATAGCTGTTGTATTCTCCTTTTTAATTTTAGCCATGAATTATAAATTATCACATTAAATTGTTGGTCGAGCGTCTGATCCAGCGGGCAAGTTGATCCGGACCAACTCGAACTGTAAGGGTGCACCGGGTGCATGCACCCTGTAAAGCGGCTCCTCTATCGTTGCCAAAGAGGGAGCATGCACCGGGAGAAGCACATTTAATTACCTTAAGTAATCTTTTAGTTTTTCCCGGCAAGAAGGAAACGGAAAACTTACCAATTTCTTCCTCCCTGAACCCATGTTTAATTTAAAAAATGGAAATAGGTAGGAAGGAAGGAAGGATCCCTTTCAGTCAACTATGCGCAGCCGCTTAATGCACCCAGCTTGCTCCGCCATTTAAGCAGGTACTTGCTCCGCCCTCCTCCCACAACTCCTTCTCTGTACCTTTCCATCATTTATGAGGTTCTGTTTGTTCCGAGAATCTGAATCTTCTTGTCGGGTCCTCCTGTTCTTGCAGGCAATAAGTTTCGAACTTTCTGTCGAGAATCTCCCCGTTAAATTCTCAACTTCTCCTTCCTCCTTTGCCTTAGAAAGAGAACCCGCTTTATTGATTTGATGAATTCCCAGCTGGGTTCCTCCTTTTCCTCCGCTTTAGCCAGGGGGTTGAGCTAAAGTACGTTACTTTGCTTGAAAATTTCCTGCTTTTGAAGGGAATCAGCTCTCGGGTGGGATTCATTGTAGATTCATATCCTTGTTCCCATGGAAGCAAACAAGGGTGCGGCTGAGAGGAAGGAGACGAATGAAGTGGTGGTTGTCATCTCAAGCAGTGAAACTGAGACCAACTCCTCAGCTACTGCTCCAGTGGGTTCATCATTAAAATCGAATCTTGAGCTTCCTACTCTTCAAGTACAAACAAGAGTCCAACACTCCAGCTCTCCCGCTCAAGAGCCGATCAAATTGAGCCCGTGCCCGACTCCGGGTAAGCCTCCGAGATCCCCGGCTGACACGCTGACCAGGAGGAGGACTATCTCACGGTCCTCATTCTCGAAGCCGAAGTCGAGGTTCGAGGAGCCCGCGTACTCAACTAATGTGGAGGAGAAGACTGAACTGAAGAATTCGAGCAGTTCACCCTTTAGGACACCACCGGTGGCCTCTCCTCAGAACAAGAATGTGAGCATGGCCTCTCCAAAGGACAACATAAAGTCAGTCCCAGTCACGCCTCGAACACCTCTGATCCCGCTGGGCGGTGATGGAGAAGACGAGGAGGACGAGGATGATGAGGTCTACAAGACAGCCAACCTCAAGGTTATGGAAATGTCTGGTAAGAAGTTGAAGAAGGCTGTCTTGTTAGAGTGGGCAGCGTTCGTTTGCATAATGGCTGTCTTGATTGCTAGTGTCACAGCTGATAGACTGAATAACGCGGAGATTTGGGGCTTGAGGCTGTGGAGATGGTGTGTGCTTGTTTTAGTAATCTTCTGCGGGAGATTGGTCACTGAGTGGCTTATCAATGTGCTGGTGTTCTTAATTGAGCTGAACTTTTTGATGAAGAAAAAGGTTCTGTACTTTGTTTTCGGGCTGAAGAAGAGCGTCCAAGCTTTTCTATGGATAAGTTTGATCCTTTTAGCATGGGGCCTTCTGATAAGTCGGGGTGCTGAACGGCCGAAGGACACGACCAGGATCCTAAACCATATTACTAAAGCTCTCGCAGCTTGTCTCATTGGGGCAGCTATTTGGTTAGTTAAAAACCTACTGATAAAGCTGCTGGCCTCGTCTTTCCAGTGCACGCGATTCTTTGATCGGATTCAGGAATCGATCTTTCATCAGTATATTGTGAGGACGCTCTCAGGGCCCCCGCTAATGGAGATGGCTGAAAAGATTGGAAGCTCCACGACTGCTAGTAGTGGAAGGCTGAGCTTCAGGAAGCTGAAGAAGGATGGTGCTCGAGAGGATGTGATCGATGTGGATAAGTTGCATAAGATGAAGCAGGGCAAGGTCTCTGCTTGGACCATGAAGGGTTTGATCGATGTGATTGGGGGGTCCGGGCTTTCCACGCTTTCTGGGACGCTCAATGCAGATGATGAGGATGACGATGAGGGACAGAAGAATAAGGAGATCACGAATGAGTGGGAGGCCAAGGCCGCTGCATTTCGGATCTTCATGAACGTGGCCAAGCCTGGTAGCAAGTGAGGCAACCTATTAAAACACAAAGAATTTGTGCAACTAATGTTTGGTTTGTTGAACACAAACTTTTCAGTTGTTACACTGTCAAACGTTTTGTGTTAAGTGACTATATTTTATGAAACTGATATTGCTTGCATTACAAACTTCCTTCTGTCACTTTTAGGTTTATCGATGAAGAGGATCTCTTGCGATTCATGAACAAGGGGGACGTGGACAATGTGATTCTGCTGTTCGAAGGAGCAGCTGAAAAGAGAATGATCAAGAGATCAGCTTTGAAAAACTGGCTGGTGAGTTTCATTCATCAGTCTCTGTCCATTTTCTGATGGTAAATGTTGAGACAGTCTTTAGTGTTCTAATATATGCTGCATTGCTGTAATTCGTTTTTTGCAGATCAAGGTGTACCTGGAACGCAAATCGCTTGCACTCGCCTTGAATGATGCCAAAACAGCGATAGAGGAGCTGAATAGGCTAGCTTCCGGAGTTCTAGTAATTGTGATCATTATTGTGTGGTTGCTCATGATGGGACTCTTGACCACCAAAGTACTTGTGTTCATCTCATCTCAACTCCTGGTTGCGGTGTTCGTATTTGGTAACACAGCCAAGACCGTATTTGAAGCAATCATATTCGTCTTTGTGATGCACCCGTATGATGTGGGGGATCGGTGCGTGATTGATGGAGTTCAGGTGAGTCTGCTTATCTTGACAAGTTTCCATGTGAAATCACCCTGCAAGTATTATCATAGCTTTGAGTTAACCCTGACAACCTATTGGAAAGATTAATCTTAAGCTAACCTTTAGATGTACAATCACCTGATTTCCTTTGCAGATGATTGTTGAGGAGGTGAACATTCTGACTACGATCTTCTTGAAATATGACAACGAGAAGATATTCTACCCGAACTCGGTCCTGGCAACGAAGCCTATCAGCAACTTCTACAGGAGCCCGGAGATGAGCGACTCTGTGGAGTTTGCTATAGATTTCTCCACTTCCATCGAAAGCATCGCTGCTCTGAAAACTAAAATAAAGTCGTAAGTATTCACACATTCTAAAAACACACACAACATTTAACTGGAAGAACTTTACCTTTAGTAAGCCGACTCATATTATTACAGTAGATTCTTTTTCTTCCTGTGCTGGTGGCTACTGAGCCACGTCACTTCACCCGCATGGTGAAACTGAACAGTGGTACAAAAACTTCTCAGGTACATAGATGGCAAGCCCCAGCATTGGCGACCTGGGCACAGCGTGGTCGTCAAAGAGATCGAGGATGTGAACAAGTTGAAGCTGGGCCTGTACGTAAATCATACGATAAACTTTCAGAATTACGGTGACAAGACCAGCCGAAGATCCGACCTTGTCTTGGAGCTGAAGAGAATCTTTGAGGAGCTCAACATCAAGTACCATCTCCTGCCTCAAGAGGTCATACTCGGCAATGCCAGCCCCTCAGTTGCCTCGGCTCATTGATGCCATCTTAGTATCGGAATGCAAGGTGTGCTGCATCATCCACGAGTATGCATCTTAATTTTCTCCCACCAATACTTCAAGCAGTAGAACACGAAGATAATTTGCAGAGTTGGAACTTTACCTGCTCACAAAAGCTGTGCGTTTTCTTGGATGCATCTGTGGATAGGCATCTTCAAATGGACTGCAGAAGAATCAAGATGTGAGAGAACAGAAGCCCTGAAGTTCAGTATCAATCTTGGATCAACTCATGACGGAGTTTTCATGTTCCAGACCTCTCTCTCTGCTGTCTGTCAGGAAGGCTTCTGATCAGAAGCATGAATACGAGTTGTCGTTCCATCAAACTTTCTGCTCCTTTTCATTTGTTTTCTCGCGATTTTTTCATCGATGGTCGTCTTCCGTAGTTGCACGGTTCAAATTGAACCTTTTGCGTTGGTTAATGGCGCTGAATGATTTTCTGTTGTGTGCGCAAGCTCCAACTTGTTGCTGATGAGATGAATGGAAAAGTTGATATTTTTCGGAAATTTACTACTGACATTTTTTGTGTTCACCAATAAACTTTTGTTCTCCGGTTATTAAATCGTTCAGCAGTATGATGATCACGCAATGACTAATCCCGAGAAGCTGAGCCTGTAATGGGCTGGGCCGAGCCGACCCATCGGCCCAACAGGGCCCAACAGCCGGTCCATTTCTTCAGAACCATAATAATTATAGCAAAATGCTCCAAAATTTCTAACTCGAAGGTGATTGGGCAATTCGGCAAGATGGGATAACCTTATCCACCAATTGGAAACGTACAATTTGCCACGTGGATAGATCACTCCCCCGCTCGGATTTCTCCATTCTCCACCTCTCAAAACACGTAGCCACCCTAAAATTTAACGCTGCAGAGCCCTGCGGTAAGCAAGCTTCTGCTAACCATCTCTGCACGGAGCATTGCCTCGACACCAATGGCTTCGACTTCTGTTCTTGTGGCTGCAGCATTGCCGTTGGCCGCCTCCTCGGCCCAGAGGAAGCCAGCCGAGTTCTTCTTCAAGCCGCTCCCGGTAAGGCTGTCGAAGAAGAGCCCGATCATCGGGGCATCGAGATCGGGTGGGAAATTCCAAGTCAGGGCCTCCTCACTCAAGGAGAAGGCTGTCACGGGGCTTACGGCGGTGGCGCTCACCGCCTCAATGGTGATCCCCGAGGTGGCTGAAGCTGCAGGTTCCGGTGTCTCCCCCTCGCTGAAGAACTTCCTCCTCAGCATCACTGCCGGAGGAGTCGTGCTCGTGGTTCTCGTCGGGGCTGTGATCGGTGTTGCCAACTTCGACCCCGTCAAGAGGAGCTAAGAGTGGCCCCAAAAAAGACAAAAAAAAGAAGTGGAAAAGAGTTCTTCCTTCCCATAAAATCCATCTGTTGTCTTTCTGTGATATGATACTCTGGGTTATCAATTTATCAGGCGGACATTTTAACGTGCTCTTGGGGTTACGCTAAACTCTTTAATTAAAAAATATCAATTAAATATAAGAATAATTATAAGTTTATAAATAAAAAAGTTATTATTATTTAATAATTTAAATTTTTAAATAGAAATGAACTCAGACTCTTATAAAATTTACTAAATAATAGTATAATATATGATGCGAACCCGAATCTATCTCTAGTAACCTCTTCATTGACGTAAGACTACAAACTCGACGGTCTCCTCTATACTCAGTCACCAAAAGTCAGTTCACAATACATAATTCAATTCATTCACACCTATGCTTTTTTGGATATAAAAATTTTATTAAATATACTATAAAATTTTAGCTCATGTGATATCAAATTGTAGTGAACTTTTCGGAGAAATGCTGTAATGTGAAGAGTAATGTAGTGCGAGACCGCAAACTTGTTTTAATCCAAGCAAACAGGCTTAACATGGAAGGGAACCGAACCAAATGCCATGGGTTTAGATAGGGGGCCGAAGATCACGTGTCCAATTTTAATTGGGCCGTGGGCTCTTCGTGGGCCCATGGAGTGATTTGTATGTAAACATCAATCATCAGCGATCGTGCGACTTTCGATCAGACACGCACAAAGACAGACCCTTCAAGCTGTCGTCCGCCGTGGACGGAATCGGACCATAATGCATTGCCTGCGGCTCCGTCCACACACCCTGCCCATCTCTCCCTTTTCTCTCTCTTTCTCATCCCCCAGACGCGCCGCCGTCGCCTTCAGGAAACCCTACTCCTACTCCTCTCCGAGGATGTCGTCCTCTCCCCCTCCTCCCCAGCAGGTCATCGAGCACGTCGTCCTCTTCAAGGTGAAGGACCAGACGGAGCCCTCGAAGGTCAACGCCATGATCAGCGGCCTCAACGGCCTGACCTCCCTCGACCAGGTCCTCCACCTAACCGCCGGCCCCGTCCTCCGGACTGGATCCTCCCTCTTCTCCTTCACTCACATGCTGCACAGCCGCTACTCCTCCAAGGACGACCTCGGCGCCTACACCGCCCATCCCGAGCACCTCCGCGTCGTCCGGGAGACCGTCTTCCCCATCTGCGATGACATCATGGCCGTCGATTGGGTGGCCGAGGGCTTCTCCGGCTCCGTCGCGCCGCCCCCAGGGTCGGCCCTCAAGGTCAGCTTCCTGAAATTGAAGGAGAACTCGGGAGAGAGTGTGAAGGATGAGGTCCTAGGCGTGATTCGGGGGATCAAGGAGGGATCTGAGGCAGTTGAGCAGCTCACCTGCGGGGAGAACTTCTCGCCCGCGAGGGCCAAGGGTTTCTCGATCGCCTCCATTGCTGTGTTCAAGGGAGTGGCCGAGATGGAAGCAGCGGAGTCGAACAAGGAGCTCGTGGAGTCCCGCAAGGAGAAGGTCCGGGATTACCTGGACGGTGTCATCGTTGTCGATTACTTGGTCCCTGGATCTGCCAGCCTTTGATTCGGTTCTCTGATCCCTTAAGGTTCTTCAGGTGATGCCCTGTTGTTGGATTGTTGGGCAAAACCATCGGGTAATTGAATAATGGGCAGTCGAATCAAATGGACAAAGATTTCGGCTTTGAATTTGATATGTCTCAACGTGAAACCAACAATCATGGCGTTCATATGATGCTTGTCTTTTGTGACTGTGATGCTTCTCTGGGTGTTGAAAGTTGTGGATTTTATAGATAAAGTCGGGAGCTTTGCTGGTGTTTCTGGGCGGAAGATGTTAATGGAAAACAAAGCAGGATTCTCCTACATGTGATTGAACTTCATCAGGACATATTGTTCAGGCTACGATTCGAACTAGTCGAGTTTATCAGGATTCGGTGTTAGTCTGATTAGATGTGAGCAGTCTACTAGGTCGAATATGGGTGTATGACTCGATCGTGTGCCACCAAGCTTATACCCATAGCACTTAACATGTCATGTTTCTGATCTGTAGCTACATGCTGTTTTCCTTACCCGAGGAATCTCGGGTAAGCGCTCCTGACTTAATATGTGCAACGACATTAGAGTTAGAGTTTTTCTTGGCAAGTGCTCGATGGTTTAGGGGCTGTTTGTTTTGTTGTAAAGTAATCCATTTTACATGGAAAGTGGGTATTTTACACCCACTTTTACAGAGTTTGGGGGCAAAATCCAGCTCAATCTTGTTTTACCGAGTTCCTTCATTTTTACCGGGCCAAGCCTTAAATCCGGAGATCAGAATGCAGAGCAAAAAGTCTGCATTCCTAGATTACACAGACAAAACCCAACATTGCCCTCCTCTTCATTTTTCCCATCTTCAATCTTCTTTGCCGTTCCAACTCCTCAGCCTCTCAGCCCTATCGGTTTCTCCATCTCCACTGTCATCGTTAAGATTCACCTCAGACACTGAGCACCGCAATTTCTCCACCTCTACCATTCCGTTCCATCATTAAGCTTCGCCTCGACAACTTTGCCACCGACATCAGCTTCTGAGGAAGATTGAGAGGAGAGAAATGTGAAGAGAGTTGCCACGGGACCAACAGATGGAGATGCGAGGGGAGAGTGGTGAGCGGAGGGTGTGGCGGAGAGGTATGTAGGAGGATACTAGGTACCCGATGACAATGAAGCAATCTTGCCGGCAACCAAGACAGTTTCCAGCATCGGTGTCAAAGCAATGAGTATCTTTTTGACATCGAGATCTGGCACGAGGAGAGGTCGAGGCTCCTCGAAGAGAGTGAGTGCTCTGGTTTGCCAGAGAAGTTGCAATCGTGGGAGGAGGCTGTGTTGAGGGAGTGGCGACCGGAGGTGGAGCGGGAAAAAAAAGGTGATCGTATATTACAATTTATTTTCCATGTAATCCAACTTTTTCCCGTAAATCAAGATTACATGAACTAAACGCCCCCCAATGTTTGAATGGAGGATTTCAACGGGGAATCTTTGAGGGTAAGCATCTAACTTCTTCTGAAAGGAACTTCTGGGGAGAAGGAAATAGATTTGAAGGAGATGGGAGTGGGAGATTACCTATGAACAGTCAACACCGGGGCTGGTCATTAATGGCTGGCTGGCTGGCTCGGCATGAAATTGTTTAACCAGCTAATGGTCTGCTCTGGGCGGACGCGTCAAGTAGACCTGACTTCTAAAGTCAGAGGTTAGGTATGTAAAGGCAAAGTTGATCAGGCAAGTGGGCTAATTTAGATTCTATGATAAATATATAGTTACATGGAAAATATCACTGGTGATAATTAAAATCAAGATCGTGTAGTACAGGCGATAGCGAGTAGTTCTGCTCTGCAGTGCTACGGTTCCGAAAATGAGTTTTGTGAAATGGGTTTTCCTGTAAGAAATAGAGGACATTGTCTAAACCGACCTGACTAGGAGCCACACAACCGATGCTGGACTCCCTCATCGCCGGGTATGAGGCCGACATGCCCGTGGTTGGCCATGTAGAGCCGATTCGCCTGCAATAAGTCAAACCCTCAAGCCTCAACCCACCCCCGTCGTACAAACACTAGCAAACCAACCCATTAACTCATTCTAAAGGACATACCGCCTCATCTTGTGCCTCTTCTTCTTATGCAGACAGAGATAACAGGAAGGATAACTCGCAAGTGATTTGGTGAATTTAAAGTTACATATGCAAATCCCTTCCGCCTATTTTTGTCAAAAACTTTAATTAGAAGTCCATTCACTGCATCTATTTTGGAAGACATTAATGGTACGTTTGGTTCGCTGGAATAGAATAGACAGATAATAGAATGAATAGAGATAAGAAATAGGGTGGGGAATAAAGTTAAATGAGGAATAAAAATGTATTGTTTGGTTGGAGGGAATAGAGTGATTAGGAATAAGATATTTAAAGACGAAAAGATAAGAATACCCCAGTAAAATATTTTTTATTTATATTATTTAGAAAGCTTTAATTTTACAAAAATTTTTAAAGTTTTTTTTAAACGTGAACAGTGCACAGTGGCACTGTTCATCGTCTCCATTCCCGATCATGAACAATGCATCGAGTGCACCCCGGTCCACCCACTTCTCCTCGACCTTTCCCAGGTTTCTCTCTCTACTGGTTTGACGTCGGGGCTCGAGACCCTATGGGAGGGCTCGACCGAGCTCGAGAATTGAACCGGTGGGTCGAATGGCCTCGCGGAGACTCGGGGAGACGTGGGCCCGAGTGGGTCGAGTTGGTTCGAGGAGACATGGGGAGGCTCGGGATGGCTCGGTGGAGGGGTAGAGAAGTCGTAGACGGTGGTAGAGGCTCGGGGAGGTCATTGCCAGTGGCAGAGAGTTGACGGGTTCCAGCGATGGGCGGGGCAGGAGGGAGGTGGCAGTTTTTGCAAATTCAAAAACAAATGAGGGCATTTTTGACATTTTGACCATATTCCGAATAAACTATTCTATTCCTTATAATTTTATAAACAATAATAAAACCTCACTTTCCCCGCCTATTCCGGATGGAAATAATTGAACCTTATTTGGTTAACTGGAATAAGATATGGAATATAATATCTATTCTATTTCTCATCCTATTTCTATGAACCAAACACGCCATAACTTCTTAGATCATTCCAGACATTTGGTAGAGCTATACTTATGGAGCCGTTGCTTAGCACTGGCTATTCCATTCTTTAACATATTCGAGGTTGAGTACGAAAGATCGGATATTGAATAGAAAGAATGGTTGAAAAGTTTTTTTTTTCTAATTAAAGAAAAGAAAGAATGTATGGAGATTTTTTTTTTTTTTTACAACTGAGTAATTGATTGATTGAACTCATGCACCTGACAATCACTCACGACAACAAAGGACATCCATCTTGGCCTTCGTACACAAACATTTATCATCGCCTCCCGGAAAACCCCCTAACTTTGGACCACCGCTCGAGGGGCTGCCGGGACCCGTCCGCCGTATTCGTCTAGAGAGACACCGCTGACCGTAACGAACTTTCAAGGCTTTTTGAAAAAGTTAGTTCAAACCAAGCACTTACAGGTGAAAAATTACGCATCTGCCAAGGCAAGGTGAATATCACAGTTCCCTTCTGCATCCAAACATTAATTCGAAAGTATATGTATTCACGCCGATCGGAAGCATTTCAAGTTAAAGTTCGAGATGGTTTAACCGATTTTATAAGATGCACGGACGAGAGTCAATCTCGGAAATGTCTGCAATTTCTTACCGAGGGCTTACCGTTAATTTCACGTGTCATATTTCCTGTGCAGACGCGCCAACTGAAAAGTGGCAGTGCAAAGGACGGACTAGTTGCATCCTCGACCAGCGAGTTGGGACTGCAGTCGCCTGTTGGCCTCCCGTGACAGCCACCGTCCTTGATACGGTCCGATTGACTCAGTATTTGAGTTCGGTCGACTCGCTGGGTATAAAATTCTTCTAATTATAATTATTTTTATATTTAAAGAGCTTGAATTTAAAATATTATTTAAGTGATATAGGTATCGAATTATCTCGATCAATCTGTATTGTACAGACGTGACATTACGCGTATTGTACTCTAAAGAATAGAATAAGGAGATGAATTGGGTCCATATCAGGAAGTTTTTTTTTTTTACTTTTATATATAAATATACAAAGAAGGGTCCGGGTATTGATTTGTTCTGCAGAAATCTAACTATTCCAATTTCCAATCAACAACGGGGAGATCTATAGGACATAATATAATAGATCGCTGACCTTTTAGGGGAAAAAGTCTTTTCAATGTTCTGTCTTCAAAAAGACATTATCAAGCATGTAAAAAATCAAAACAAAAAGCCGGCTATCGGAATCGAACCGATGACCATCGCATTACAAATGCGGTTCTCTAATCTCAGAGCTTGTTCCTAGATTTCAGATTATTTTCAATAGGAATTTCGGTATCCATAGAAAGAATCAACGAGGATAAATGGTATGGGCGTATATTAATAAAAGAAAATTATACGAATAGATAAAGTTAAGTTATTTTAAGATTTTTGTAAAACTCTAAAAAAATCAAAAAAATTAGCGAATATTAGTAATTTATGATATGCCACGCAAGCATTAATACGACAACTTCTTTAAAGACTGTCGTATGGAAAGACCTACTAAGAGGTATTATTTGTTTTACGTGTAACACGTACTGACTTGTCCTTGTCAGTTGGTACTCTCACTGAAACTCGTACTCGAGAATTGGATGAGGTTAATGATGGGTAACGCTGTATAATCAATCTCAGATATGAGCTGAGAGAAGCAATAATCTTGAGATATTTTTAGGGGCTCATTAAACCGTGTCGACCTATTTTCCCAAGTCTTACTCAGAACCCTCCTCCTTACGGGCTCTAATCGTAATCGGTTCTCTTCATCCTCAGCTCCGCCTCCTCCTCCCCCTCCTCCTTCTTTCTAACTTACTTACGAGCCCTAATTGTAATCAATTACTCTCCTCCTCGGTCCTTCTCGTCCTTAGCTCAGCTCGTATAAACTCATCAAGCCAACCCGAGCTTGGAATATTAAGCCACGAGTTAAGTTTGAGCCTTGTAACAGAGACCTGCCTCAACTCATTTACACCCGAGTGAGCTTCTCCAAAGTGGCTGTGCAAGGAACCCCAGTGGCGTCCTAGCTAACCGATGAGTTGGACAGCAAGTCTGGTGGCGTGACAATGACATGTTAATTTAGCTCATTTGTACTGCTTCATATTTTTTGTCAACGATAGCTACGCAATCAGTTCGAGCGTTGTTCATATCTTAATGACTGTCGTGCATGTAATCATTTTATGGAAAATTCTAAGATTTCCCGACCATTGGGTTGGAAGTGTGATCCATATTTCCAATAAGAAAGTCTTGTATATAACGAGTGTACCGCGTGACATAATAGAATTCAATTATTTTTAGTTTTTTTTTGTTTTCGTAATTTTATTTAAAAAATCTCAGATTATATTAATCTTGTTGATCTATGACATCGCGTCAACACTGTTACGTGGTATACCTATTATATATAATACTCTCTTATCTGTTAGACGACGGGAGAAATGCTGAACGGTTTCGGATACGGATAGAATTCAGAATTGCTTGCCTTTCTCGTAGTTATTACAAATAAGTAGTCATACCTGCATTATGAAATTTGCAACACCACGACCCACCGTTCAGAAATGTCAATTTAGGTGACTTCAAGATCATTGAACCTTGTAGATATGTTCAAGACCTCCCTCTTGTACGACCCGACACAAGTTTTCACGAACGTGATAACGAAGACTCCATTCGATTGGTGTCGGGAGGTTCCTGTGCCATCCAGGTCCGTGACAATAGAAGCCCTCGGGGCTTCGAGACGGACACGTAATTTCAGCTACTGATTAATCTTCTCCCTTGTTAGCAGCTTGTGGCATTGGATCCATGAAGAAAAAAGACACGACCATTTCAACTTTTGCTGCTGAACGTTGATTCTCGGTGCGAGATTTGTTTTTCTATCCGACAATTGTTAAAAATGGCTCATTTCCCACATGTCTTGAAGAGGTGAATCAAAATCAATCAATGATGTGATTGTGGCAGCCATTTGAACATATATAAAAATTATACCCTATTAATAGAGTTTGAGCTTTCTATACTTTTTAAATATATATATATATATATATCACGTGTATCCAAATTTCATCAAATTAATCACTACAATCATGTATGGTCATCTACAGGTGCACACAATAGGGTAAGTCCCCGGGTGCAGACTAATTCAAATCAGATTTGAACCTTGGATGTGAAACATCTCACATTCTCATTACCATTAGATTGTCTTCTCCTTACCATCAAGTTGACATTTTTGGAATTTAGTTTGAGCTTTCAATGCCTAATAAATAGAATGATAAATTCCAAATCCATTGAATTTTGGAACCATAGGAAGGAAAATGTTACAATTTGTTTTCTTCTGAACAGTTTGTTGTTGAAGACATGGTCCCCAGTGCACATGACAAAAGGTACCACATCGCAGATCATGAATTTCGTCACGTTTACTTTGCACGACCAAATTATTACCTTTTTTTCGGTGCTCAAATAAGTTATATAGGTCTAGGAGGGTACTGAAGAAAGATAGAATAAATGGGCAAAGGAAGTCTTGCCAGCGATAATGGAGCCTGGAACCTCTCGGTCTCATGTGAAAGTCTTATATATCTTGGGTAACCATGTTAGCATTGTTGATTGGTATTATAAGTCAATAAGAATTAATCACTGCAAAATGCAAATTCCAATTTTTTTTCTTAAAAAAAAAAGAAAACTCCTAAACCCTAAGAAACCCTAAGCGCATATTTGGTTGGGGGAATGAGAATAGGTTTTCCGCGCAGAATAGGAATTCCGCCATTTGGTTCACTGGTTACACGAAATAGAATGGAGGAATGGGAATAGAAGAGGAATAAGGGAGGTTATGGCATTCTTCCCACCAAATCCCGGAATAGGAATTGCAACCCGGAATAGGGTGTCAAATTACGTATATGCCCTCAACTATTCATCTAATTTTCGTTTCATACCATTGTCCCGTCCGCCCGTCTCCTCATCCGCACCAGCCACCCGCCGCCGCCGCCGCCGGCCACCCGCCGCCGATATACCAAAGCCTCCCCGAACCTTCCCGAGCCTCCTCTGAGTCTTCCCATACTGGCCCGAGCCTTCCCATGCCAGCCTGAGCCTTCCCATGTCGATTCGGTTCCCCTCCCATGCCACCCCATGTCTCCCTCGACCCTTCCCCGACCGGGAACCGTACTGTCCTGTGCCTTCTCCGAACCTCTCGAGCCTTCCCCTGCCCTTCGTGAGTCACGGATTACTGGTTGCTCGGGTAGGGGTGGCTCGAGAGTTTGGGATGGCTCGGAGGTTTGGTGGGGGCTTGTTGCAGTTGGGGACGGTGGGTGTTGGGTGGAGGTGTTGGGGTCTCGGGGCCGCGGGAGTGGGGGGCGGTTGAGGAAGAAGACGACCTGTTCAGGACTTTTTATTTATTTATTTTTTATATTTTTAATATTAATTTTGTATATTTTTAAAAAATATATAATAAGGGTAACTTTGTCTTTTTACTTTTAAAAATCCTATTCCATATCACTTTATTCCGTTCAACCAAATAAAAACATTCTCATTCATCATTTTATTTATTCCCCTCTCTATTTCTTTTCTCATTCCATTCTATTCTCACTCTATTTTATTCCCACTATGTTCTATTCCAGTGAGCCAAACGTGCCGTAATAGTCTCCGATATTAGTCGGAGAGAAGGCGAAAATGATGTCAAACATTATAAAATAGAGTTTTTTTGAGATTTTTTAAAAGAATTTTTGGTATATTCAAAACTTTTACTTAAGGTTTAAATTTAGATTTTTCCATCCAAATTTTTTCTTATAAATCTATTGATATAGTTTATTCTTATTGAGTGGTGAAATCGTACAACAAAGCACCAAACACCCTTTCTCAACCCAATTTTTACTTTACATTTTCAAAATTGACCCAATAATATATATATATATATAGATATAAAAAACTGAGTTTTGAAAATTGAGAAGTTAGTTATATTATTCTTGATATAAAATTAAGAAATTTTTAATAAACTTTACATAATAGTACTCGTTACATCCCTCCTTTCCCTCTTCCTCTTATTCCTTTTCAACCTAGGGCCTTTGCTTGTAAAAAGAAAAATGTGTTTGAAAAAATCAAAGTGGATTAATTGTGACTCTTCCTCTTGATCAACGTGTCAAGTTTGAATCATGTGAATGAAGAGAATTCATATTGAGAGAACTCTTTTCAATAGTAGTGAGCCTATCCTGGAAAAAAAAAGTGTTTTGAAAATATTAAGGGGCTCATTTTCCATTTGTCCTCTAGGGTTTTAACTGGAGAATCAGTTTGCTCTCATAATCTGTCGTCAGTTATCGTTTCGATCGGAAACGGTCATTAAGTCATCGTAACTATCGCGCATATATAATTTCAATACAGTAAAACATTCCTAGAGCAAGATCATACTGTCGATGAAATAATTGTTTCCTTTGTCGTTCATTGCATGACTTCTCCTGATTTCGATGATTCATGAGTTAAAAAAACCATGCTGCGAGCAGGCATCCGAAGTCACATACACGATCGCTTCAGCTCTAACTCGGGTTGGGATGGCTGAAGCTGTCTGGTGCCAGTCGAAGCAGAAAAGAAAACTTCAGGGGTTGAACTGAAAATTTGTTTATATAAGAGTGTATGTATATATCATAGATTCATAAAGGCTCCAAGACCTCCGGAGGCATATCATTACACCTCTCTCTCTCTCCGAAGAAGTCACCATCACCACGCAGGGATGGGAAGGAGGCCGTGCTGCGAAAAGGAGGAAGTGAACAGCGGGGCGTGGACCACTGAAGAAGATCGGATTCTCATCGACTACGTTAAGGCTCATGGCGAAGGCCGATGGGGAAGGCTCCCCAAGAATGCAGGCGAGTTTCATGAACATCGGTTATCGTGTTTTTTTCTCGAAGAGATTGAGAAGATGCTCGTGAGTCGTTGTGAACTCATGTGGTTGTCGTTTCGGTTCAGGTCTAAATCGTTGCGGGAAGAGTTGCAGGTTCCGTTGGTTGAACTACCTGAGACCGGACATCAAGAGAGGGAACATATCACCGGACGAGGAAGAGCTCATCCTTAGGCTCCACAAGCTCCTAGGAAACAGGTCCGTTCATGTTTCCATGCTGCAGCCTTCTTTCTCGGCTTTCGTTTCTCGGCTTTCCATCACTCGATGTTCTCAACGGATGCAGATGGTCTCTGATAGCCGGCAGGCTTCCGGGGCGGACAGATAACGAGATAAAGAACTACTGGAACACCAATCTTTGCAAGAGAGCACGGGATGGCGGCAATCCAAAACTCAAAGCTCCAAGGAAGCTCCGATGCTACCCCAACAAGTCAGAAGGCAAATCGAATCTGAAGTTAGAAGAAAATGATAACGCTCTCGGAAATCCATGTTATCCTGTCCAACCACTGCTGTTGGAAACGGAGCAGCCAGTGTCATCGGCAGAGTTCTGGGCGGCAACGTTGAAACTCTCGGAAGTGGATATCGACAGGCAACTATCACTCCAACGGGGTGAAGAGAACGACAGGAGTTTTGGTGTCAACACTGGAGGGCCAAGGCCATGGCCCCCGTCGAACGGGGACGTCTCAGTGAAATCTGACATTGCAGAAGTGGAAAAGGATGGAGCTACTACCGGATCTACTGGTGGAGTGGAGGCGGGAGAAATTCTGGCAGAAGATCCGTTGATGGACTTTGATATTGGGGATATTTGCCTCTCGGATCTTCTGAACTCCGAGCTGTTAATGGCTAGCAATTCATCGTCGACTTCGACTCTCTCGGATCCTCGACTTGCATTCTCCTATGAGGAGCCAAAGGTGCAAGAATGGAACCAACAGCTATGTCTCTGACTGCCCTGAAGGGGAATGACTGTAAAATGGAGCAAGATAAGTAAGAAAATGATTGTACCGAATTGAACTCGATTAGACCATTTTAGATGTAAGGAATATTTTCTTACATATCCAATACATCCAGCTCAGTTTTTCTATTCCAGTGAGAACACGTCCAGCTAAGGATTGGGAGAAGGCTAAGCACCAGTCAGCTACAGTATATCGACTGTCTTGGCAATCGAGTCTTGTACCAGTCTTTCCTGTCGAAAGCAATGGTGGTACTGGAGATTGCAGCATTTTCGTCCTGTTCATGAGAGTAGTGGTCTAGTCCAAAAGTGCAGCAATTATATGATTAGGACTTGACGACATTGCTCGTGTCATGCGTTTGATATCTGGTAGCTGCAGCAGATTTTGTTCACATGGCGGATGATCGTGACCACGAAACAAGACTCCCTTTACGAGGCATGAACATGCTCCCTTCCGAATGATGTCAGACGATCCTTGTCGTGAATAAGTAGATCATCGTTTTCCAGTGGCAACATGGTTGGTGGAACTTGTTAAAGTGGCTTATGGCCCTGTTTTAATGATGCAAAATTCATAGAGAAGCTCGATATACCTCAGACGATATGGAAAGGAAGTGCATAGAATAACTAAATTCCATCATTTTTCACTCAATTGTACCAACCGATCCTAATACTCGCTCAAACATCAGCCTCGAATGTTGTGGACTTAACGGGAGAACACGAGCTAAGAGACTAGCCTGTCAGGGATTTGGCCTGAACACACTGGCATGGGATTTGATTCGTGAGAACACCTTATGCTTGGACGACCAACACCCTTGTTGCCCACGGCTGCTGCGTTGGTAACGGCCACGTTGGTCATGGTGATGCTAGTCCCGGCCGAAACCTCCTTTTTCTGGGCTTTTTCCTCTTTTTGCCCTCTCTTCTTGGCCTAGTACACCGCTCGGCTGCCATCGCTCCATGGGCCACCACTCTGAGTTGCGGCTCAAGCATGGGATAGGTGGTCCGACTCTGATTCCAATTATCAGGTACTAAACAGGAGAATCTAACTCAAAAGACTAGCCTGTTAAGGGTTCGGCTTAGAGTTTAGTCAATGAATGTTTCCGGGAATGCCAGTGATGGTTTCTTTGCATGGGAATTGGATGTCTTAAGGTTCAAGGCAATCTGAGGTGGATCTTCCCGTCGTTCCAATGATCCCGGGCCAACTTGGAGTGCTCCGATCTTTGGAAACATAAAGGGCCCTTAAGATGTGAGAGTCAGAAGCCAATGGGAATTTAACACACACGGAATGATACTTATAACCTATCAAATATTTACAATTATTTCTGTATTAAACACCAATGTATTTGTGTCGTACCTCATGTGGTATACCCCGCTGCATATAAGACTTTCTCCCTGCAGAGGCCGCTCTGTCGTTTTACTGGAGACTGCTAAGCTATCTGAATTACCATTCAAAAGAATATTCCCAGCTTAACTTCTAGAAGCAGATAACTGGCATGGCTACCATTTCCACTCGCAATAATTCAAATCCAAGATGAAGTTTCAGTGTACACTCCGATAGAGAATCAAGAACAGAAGCTCACTCGTATAAAGTTTTATGTATAATCATTCAATATTTCTGCTCGGTATGCTCGAGTCTAGATGGTGATGTTCAGTGCTGCTGCTAGAGCATTGAATAAGAACTTGCATAACTCTACTTCCTCGAAACAGGAAGAGACCCCAAATTGCACCTCCAATTCACAATCCATAATGTCAATGGCAACTAACACCCCCACCAACTTTTTTCCTTAAAATGATTGATTCATCACCAACCCTTTTGAACGGAGAAGTTGACCTCGAAGTGTCAAAGCTGAGCTATACCATCCAAGACTAAGTCCACATCAGGGGTTAATATGATGCGCTTGGTGAGTTCTCCTACCACGCAGCAGTGCTTCTCCACAGCATTCATTGTCACAACGTCCTGAGCAAACACGCAGTTTGACCCCACAGAAACCTGCATCCATCAATTCATTTCCCTGCTCATAACTTCCATCTAGAGATTGACTGACCTCGCAATATAGTCATGAAGAATCACAATGATCAACTCAAAAGAAAAAAAAGGATGACTGGCAAACCATTTATTTTTATCAATAGATACAAACCCAACACCGTGTTCAGAAAATTAACCATTTCTGCCTTAAAAGTAAATGTCAATAAAAAGTGTAACATCAAAAAATTAACCATTTCATCAATAGATACAATAACCAATACCTTGTTATTAGCCATTCATTCTGCCAATGATTATTTAACACTTCAGTAAAAAGTGTAATTATGTGTCAAAAAATCATCGGTTGAATTCATGGATGATATGTGCACTCAGCTCATGAAAAAAATCTCTCCTGGTTCGGTGCACTCACATCATAAAGGCTATCACCAAGCTTCAGCTTCATGGCACCGCTGCGATACACCAGCATCTTCCCCATGAAGCCTGCTGGCAACTCATTCAGGCTGCAGCCTTTCACTGAAACCTTCGAGCTTTCAGATATCTCCCCACCGTCTAAAGAAGCAGAACGCTTCATCACTGGCAGTGATGGTGGTAACTGAATGAAGAACATGCTTGGTTCCAAATTCTCTTCCTGACAAGAATCCTTCATGAGTTCTATTGCAGCCACAGATTAGAGTTTATTTGAAAATTTCAAGTTGTGGAACTGACTGTTAGGCCGAGTTCTTCTGCTGAGTTGGTCAAGTTTTCATCAAAAGTGGCATCTTCCAAAGCTTCCCCAAACTCCTCCTCATCAAGAAGTTCTGGGAAAAATAATTGGAAATGGCATTATTTGAACAGTCACAAGGCTTTGTCATGTGACTCACAGAATGAAAATGCTGAGGGATGGAGAAGAAATGGCATCAACTTATAATAGTTGAACTTGTAAGAAATCTTTTCAAGTTTCAGTTTAAAATTTATAAGAAACCAGAGAATGCAAAATATGACGATCCCTTGCTGAGGCCTCTTCAGTAACGTGGGAAACATTATCCATCAAACCAGAAACATTCTCCATAACCAAACAACACCTAAGGGCCTATGTGAATATTTTTTAAATCGAAGACTTGAAAGCTCATGTTAGCAGCTCCTTAAAATCTGAATTATTACCTGGATTTCCTGAGTATGGCCTCCTCAAAGGAAGAGTTACAGGATAATAAGTATAGTAGTCCTGCAGCAAGCAGAAAGACCAATCAGAAAGAAGCATTAGTGTAGCAAACAGAAATTATATGTATGCCAATAAGAAGAGGAAAAGGCTACAGATAATATGGCTCTGGACATATTGCTTTTTGGTGTTGCCTACCCATGGTTCTTGGTATTCTTTATCCACTCTCGGGAACGAACCATCAGAACTACCTGTTTCCACAGAGGTCAAATAACTATAATGGACTTGGAATAAGCAAGAAGCGCAGGAGAAGAATATTCATTGCAGCGCTGAGAGGAGAGACCTTGGTTGTTGACTTTACTTCGTGAACCATAAGACCTGATTGATGTCGCAGCACCACCATAACCAAATGCAATTTGTGAAGGTGCCACTGACAAGTTTTAAGGAAAAGTGGATAAGAACCAAGAAAACAGGGAAGTAATCAAATGAGTACATTAATAGATTCAAAACTTACCTTTCTTCTCGACTTTAGTTTTTCCCTTTAAGATGCCTTCCTAGCATGATGAGGAAAAGAAGAAATAGACTAATATATCAATATATTTCATATCCAGAACAAGAAGAGATGCAAAAAATTTCAGGCTTACATTGAAATGTCGCAATAAATCCTTGGCCTTGGAATCATCATCAGCATCATCATCTCTCACTTCACTTCATTTCAAAGACAGATGCAAATAGTATTATGGAAATTTGGGCAACCAAATAGCTTGTAAGTACTAAGGATAAGATGAGGACTGCATACGTTTTAACAACAGCAGGCTTCGGTTTTCTTGGTGGAGCTTTTGGTGCAAATCTAACCTGGTATGCAATGACTAAAATGATCAGATAATGGGAAACAAAAGACAAGACAGCACGAACTAGCTCAACTTAAATCGGCAGCTCCTAATTAAGATGAACCGAACTCTCCATGGTGCATCATGGGTCAGTGAAGACATCAACTAAAGTCGAGGGAAACAGATGAAAAACAAATCAATGGGAACTGATCATAGAAGTTGTTCGAATGTATAATTCTGAGTGATGATAGACCAAACCTTCCTTGGGGCAGCACCACCTCCAACAGGAGGTTTCGACTCCATCGAAGTTCTAGATGGAAAAACAATAAAAGAAAAGAAAAGTTAGCTTTCTGCATAAGTATTATCTACATCAATCTTTCAGAACAAATGCAGGCAGTAGAGCACGACACAATGCGGACACCAAATGGGATCCCCCAGTAGCCGTGATTTACACTACGCCAGTGCTCGAACTTTGCATACACATGGTCACTTCCAGTATAAGGGTGAAAGTATGCCGCCATTCATGATCCAACCACACATAACATATGAAGAAATCAGAAAAATCACATCTTTACGGCCACAGATCGTGAGGCAGGTGATGATCATGCGAAGCTGATTGCTAAACAGCCAGACTCGAGAAGACACTGCCCGTATCGTTGCTATAGCTAGCCGTAACAATGCATCGCCACATTCCGCAATAAGAAATCCCAGCAATACTTGATGCTGGGGGTGATCATATCATAAACAGTAGCGATGATCAAGAACAACAAAGGCAAATGGAGAACGGAGTCCCGATGAGGCTAAAGGATGAGCAAGTGGGTTTACAGTTTACTCACTCAAATGAACTCAGAGAGGAACAAAGGCTTGACCAAGAGCAAGAAGATGAAGAAGAAGAAGAAAGCAGAGGCTGTGGCGGCCAACTGAGGAGAAACCTTTTACCTGAACCGTACGTCTCTTTATTTATTTTCATTAAAATAAAAAATAAAAACAAAAAAAAAAGGGGCACAGCCTTTGCTCCCATGGAGGGGATGAGACCGCCAAGCCCAATAGGCTAGCTCCTGTTTTTGGTCCAGTCCGGCCCATCACTCTCTTTTGGGCCTAAGGGCCCAATATACTTTTCTGGCCCACCGGCCCATTTCTCCTCCCAAGCTTACCACTTGTTTTTTTTGGGGAATTGGGAATTATTATACGGCAGACTTTTCCTTTGGCGAGCACCATTCGGCTTCCAAAAATTTCGGATCCCAACCAATCCATATTCAACCGAATCTCGGTATCATATATAAATTTTTTTCGCTCATTATACTCGAAATCGAGAATTTTATCCGGGGAGAGATGCTGAACCATCCACACCGTTACGACCCGCCTATTTTATTACTACTCATAAAAGATGGGACTTCAAGAGTTACCTCACATTGGATAATGCTTGGGAATCAATGGGACACAGTGAATGAGTTCTGAGAGTTCCATACATAATTGCCAACCGGGTCGATGGAATCACAGATTTCGGGAAACACCCACGGTTTATACCGAAGAACGGATCGTTCAACCGAGTCGCAGTTGGGATTACACCGATTTTCGGTTGTCTTGAGCACGATAAGTCATCACAAGGCTAAACGAATCTGTTCAGTCAGTCATTCAAACTTCAGGAGGAACAACTTTGGTGTATGATACCCTAAGGCAAATATTCCAGTTGTTTTTCTGCTATCACGGGAAGTCATTTTGCCGTTACGAATGTGCCAAAACACCTCATAGATATTTCCGAGTTCAAATCTTCCGGTGCAAAAAGGAGAACTCTGCGCTCGTACAAGCTGATGTCAATGGCCGCGTGGGCACACAGAAGAGGACCATGTTCCCGTAACGAGACGATAAGTCGGGCCAGAATCGAGGGCAGATTGTAATCAACGGTCCATTCATCGTGATTGTCTGGAACCTTAACTAAGTTTGGTACTTCTTTTCCAGTGTAATTGGCTGCAGGGCATCTCTTTGTAAGCATTTTTATACTATGAGAAGTTTCTCAGTAGCTTATCAGTGATTGAAAGAGATAAAAATTAAGGAGTTCAAAGGTGTACTTTGGACATTTTCAGTATCGATATCTAAAAACCGAGCCTGATCGGCCCACTAAGGAGGCAAAACTCTCACAACATAATATTCTCTCCTCTCACGAAACTCTAAAGCCGTGTTTTCACCTGCTCGGGTGGATTGAAGTGATCCCACGCCTCTTTTCCTTAAACATGATTGTAGATTCGAGTTCCCTCAGTGAAGAAATTTTGAGAAGAAGAGTTTTACTTATTAGCATAACCAGCTAGATTTCTTCCTCTTTCCCTTTTGCCAGAGCCAATGTCCCCTGGAATCTACGAACCCTAGCAGGAGGGGAATCCGCCATATCCACTCAAACCATTCCTATGGACAGAATTGCACAGACTTTGCAGACAGAGATGATTGATCTTTTCTTTCCTTTTAGCTGTCAAAAAATGTCTTCTTATGCCCTAATTTAAACTCCCTCCCATGTGGCCTCGATCGTGGACCACATTTTTACCGATCGATCCAACATAGTATGTACCCAATCGGTTACTATTTTTGGCATGTTTTAATTACAGGAGATCCAAGTATCCGATGCTTGAAATTTACGGAATTACCCATGAATTTTCTGCAATATCAACTGGCCAGTAACGTCGGGTCGAAATACTCTACGCGTAATGAAGGACAACATCTCTTGCTTTGGTTTTCTCTGATTGTTGACGAGGATTTTTTATTCGTAATGTGGCAACGAGAGGTCCTCTGTTCAAAACCAACTAGCACATGGATATTATGGTTGCAAGCTAACTCTGAAGTGATTAATGAGTCTAATATTTTAATTCAAATATTTTCTACCATTTGTACCAAAATATTTTTAAATAAGTACCCTTTTTTCATCTGATAGAGCTTGATAATCTAGTTGGAGTAATATCGATCCACTGAGGGGTAAAACTCTTCTAAAATGGATTCTCTCCGTTCACAATATTGAATTCTTTGTTGTTGTGAGTAGATCGATGGTGGAGCAGGTGACTGGGACCTAGATGGAGTGCTGGGTTTACGGGTTTACGTCAGTGGATCACCGGGAGACAAGGCCGAGTTTATGTTAGATGGTTATTATAAGAGATCGGATCGGTTTCTACTCAAAAGCCTAAGATATCGGGTGACGGAATTCAATTATCTTACAAACCCATTACGATTATCTTATATGATTGATATAGATCAATCTAGAGATTTTACTTAAAAGTGCACGTTTTAGTCTTGAGATTGGAGCGCTAATTAAACAAAAATCAACCACTGTTTTTATTTATTATTCAGGTCATCTTATATATTCACAATGGAATGGTATTGTGGGGTTGATAAAAATGCCATTGAGATGTTAACTCCATAAGGAAAGAAACACATGCTCTCCCTTTAATCTTGGTAAGTCCTATAATCAATATTATTTTTCTAAAGCAAACTGAAATAGATCAATTTAATTCGATTATGGATTACTCAATATTCATTAGATTTTCTAGATTCTTTGTACTTAATTCAAGTGGATAAATGTCCACAAAATCGGATGTTTAGTTTCCTTGAACGCATAACTCTTAATAGAATCACTTGCGCTTGTACTCACTTGAATTTGGGAGAATAAATTTCTAGTTGTTATAAAAAAAATGTAACATATGTTCTTCCTTTCCTTCCGAATGTGCTTGGGGAATCGACCATAAATAAGTCTGACAATACGTGTTGTGTCGTGTTTAAATATGTTATGTCTAAACGGGCTCGTGTCAAAAACATCTCAATTCGTATACAACCAGTTTAATAAACGGATCGGAAGCTTCAAACACGATCACGACCTGTTTAAAACTGGGTTAACACGACGCGACACGTTTAACCAATATAACTAAATATGTGTGGTATAATTGTAATTTTAACTTAATGTGTTTAAAAGAGTCAGTGGATTTGACACATATACACATAATTAAATGTGTTTAATCGTGTTGTGTCAGATTACATAGGTTCAGCCTGAATTAACTCGTAAACAGGTGACACTGGTCAACCTATTTAGACATGAAATTCATTTAGAGTCAATCTGATTCCGTCTAACTCCGTATCATATCGTGTAAAAAATTCTCAGACTTAAGTGCAAATATCCTGAGATATTTTTCGCTCGTGTCCTGTATTTACAGACAAAAAGAGGGATCTTGTCCTCATCTGCAAAGGAAGATCAACTACTATCCCGACATGTGCCACGGAGCTGATAAAAGTCTTTTATAATGTAATGTTGCTGCTTACCTGATAATATAAATAAACTAGAATTAATTTTTCTTAAATTTGCTTTTTTTTTTTAATGTTTTAGATTTTATAAAAAAATTAAAAATAATTGCATCTGATTAATATATTTTACCACACTGTAGTATTATATAATAATACCGCGTCATAAAAGAATTTCCAGAGCGGGTATGGCCCTGTCGTTTCTTAACGTCCCCATTTTGCCTTAGGCCATGCACGTGAACCTTCCATATCCCTTCCTGCATGGCTCGCCTTATCCTTTCGACCAGTCACAACGGCCCATAAAAGTGACCTGTTCTACACGCAAAAATATCGACCTTTCAACTTTTTATCTTAATCTTACATGGAGGTGCCTGATCTGGTCAATTGACAGCATTTCCATTCACGTATCAGCTCGAACTCAGTGACCAGTAAGTTTTAAATCACAATGAATCATACAGTTTTACCATCCATAATCCTTCCTTGTAATTGAAATGGAGTAGAACTTATGGCATAGTTTTAGTGCAAAACGAAAATTATACCACCCACAATTAAATGGATCATACAATAGATTTTTTTCTCTTTTATGGTAATTATTTTTATTTTTACCCTCTCTTACCGGTTAAATCCTTAAAAATGCTGAACGATATGAGTTGGTTAGCGTGATTCAACATATCTTTCATGTAAATAAGATCTCGTGTACACGTCTTACGAATGGAGAAATTCATGATCATGAGAGTTTTGCTCTTTTAATAAATCGACCCGATTCGAGCATTGATGATCTAAAACCCATCAGATTTCCGAATAAGAAAAAGGTAGAGCTCCCCATACTCGATGCGTTTCTCCTCACCGGTCTATATAAGTGGAACCACTTCCATTCGTTGAAAGCATATCGCTGCCTACCTGAAGCTTTCCTTATCAACAAGAAAGGGCAGCCATAGACATAGAGACATGGTGTTCCAAACCCTCATCCTGTTCTCCCTCCTCCTCATCTTCTCCTCCGAAGCGGCGGTCCAGGACTTCTGCGTCGGGGACCTAGCCGGCCCCGAGACCCCGTCCGGCTACTCCTGCAAGAGCGTGGCCAAGGTCACGGAGAATGACTTCGTCTTCTCGGGCCTCGGGGTGGCGGGCAACACCTCCAACCTGATCAAAGCGGCCGTCACCCCGGCCTTCGCCGCCCAGTTCCCGGGCCTCAACGGGCTCGGCCTGTCAGTGGCTCGCCTGGACCTGGCGATCAGAGGAGTCGTCCCAATGCACACCCACCCGGGCGCCTCTGAGGTCTTGTTAGTGATTCAGGGCACCATCTCCGCCGGATTCATCTCCTCGGCGAACAAGGTCTACTTGAAGACCCTCAACAAGGGAGATATCATGGTGTTCCCTCAGGGTCTATTGCACTTCCAGATAAACGCTGGGAGGATCCCAGCGCTGGCCTTCGTGAGCTTCAGCAGCCCGAGCCCGGGGCTCCAGATAACGGACTTTGCGCTGTTCGGGAACGACTTGGCCACCGACTTGTTGAAGGCGGTCACTTTCCTTGACGAAGCCCAGATCAAGAAGCTCAAGGGCGTTCTTGGCGGCACCAACTGAGGTTTCGAGATTCGATGCCATTGCAGATCGAACGACAAAATCTTTTTCAAAAGAATGTCTCCACAGAGGGGGGGAAGAGAAAGAATCTCGGTGTCATTAGTTAGATTCTCGTTGTGTTTTTGTAAGTTCGGTTCGAGTCTTCAATCCGTTTAGTCGATGGTTAGATTCTACTAGAAGTTTAAATTTATGTACCGCAGCCTCAGCTGAATAAAAGCACGTTGTTTCAGTAGTTTTTTTTTTTTTTAAATCTAATCGTTTGAAGAAGACATGCTAAGCTAAACAAAAATAGATTCTTCAAATCTTTGTAAATTGAGAAAACTTATGCTGGAAAAGCATTATCCCTTAAATGGACTGACTCAACTCGAACTTGATTAGTCGGTAATCCAATGAGTTTCTGAATACCAATGTACATATTCAAAAAAATATATTCCTCGAGATGTGGCTCGATATCTCTTCCCTTTAAATGAAGTATCGGGATTCGTGTCTTGTAAAAAAAAGTTCATGATTTGGAGAGATTTAACCCTTAGTAAACATATCGATCCTAAATATTAGTTAAGATATATTGGATTTTTGGATATTGCACAATATAAATAAAAATATATGCTAAAGTAACTGTCACTGACGATTGAGAGAGTGAGATTGCTGGGTTCATTTTAGGATTGCTCTCATTTGCATCCGACCAAGTTTACAAGATTTGCACAAAAACTACACTTGTTTTTACATTTTATCTTGTCCATTTTCTTTTTCATTTTATTCAATTCCATTCAACCTATATCACGCATGACCCAATAGAAATGCAGAACGATTCAACAATGCATTGGGGGATCGCTTGTGAGCAAGAGATTGGACTCTAATCGGTTCAGTGATGTACCAGAAAAACTGAAAGTCCAAGCTCCTTGCTCTACCGTTCTTCTGGTAAATCACTGACCGATTAGAATCATAACTGGAGTCTTACTGGAACAATAATAACCACGGGCTGAGGAAAGATGGTCAAAGAGAAAGACTAAATCAGCAATTTGGAGGGAGGAAGATGAGGAGCAAGACGGATAGGAGGCTGGAGGCTAGGTCTCGTGCACCACGTTTTATAATGCTTGCTTGAATTTGATCGTACGTGCCGCACGTGCGTGTAATCTGAAATTTTACGTGCTTATAAAGTGTCTTAATAACGTAAAATTCAGATTGGATAGGCAGGGATAGAATGGAATCGGATAGCATAGAATGAAATCCCTATTGTAATATTTCTTTCTATATTTGAGTTGACTGCACATTATCAAGGTCAAAGAATGTCATTCCGCAACTTTTCTCAAATATATCCCTCGTGTTTTCCAAGATTAACACGAAAGCCACTCGGGCCATGTTTGCATTGAGAGCAATCTGGTGTTTTTTTTTTTTTTCTTTTTTTACTCATCTTGAGAAGATGTGAAAATGCTAATCTTTTTTCAAAAATTATCTATGTCATTAGTTAAAGAAAGGAAATCCATTCCAAGAGAATGTACAATACAATTTTCTTCTTTTTTCTTTTATCGGTAAAAAGAATACAGCAGTAGTAACGACCTAGTCACCCTTACTACGTAATGCTCGGACTGTCGTGTTCAACCGTAAACATATTAGATGAACAAAACGACCAATACTGACCCCGTTAATGCAACACCATCAAGGGTCTATCACAGTTTAAGAAGTCGGTATCTGCCATGGTCCAAATTTAAGAGTCTCTTATGATAATATTGCTCAGAATGAAATATGATGGAATGAAATGAATACTTTAATCTTCAATTTCATATGTTTTGCTTAAAATGCAGTCTTCAAAATTAGTATGTGTGAGAGTTAGGAAATGTTAATTTCATCACCTCTCACAATTTATCCATTCATATTTTCGAAACAAATATAAAAGACCACTGATGTTCTCTATGTGTTATTTATTTTATCCTATAAAACTCATTCCATTTCATTTCCCAGGGATCCTGACCCTACCGTATATTAGTTTCGAGGTGTGTTTCAGCTGGTTCAGGGATATTGCGTGGTGCAGACCAAAGTGTATCCACATTAAAAAAAAAAAGTAGAATGGAATGATAAAGAACTCATTTAATTAATTCATTTCCATTTTACCGATCTCACGTTAAATGTGGTATAAATCTATCTCAAGACATCAAGTTTAGATTCAATGAAACAAAAGTTTAAAAAAATCATGAATGATTACAAGGCAACATTGATTGAGGAAATCGGAACTGTCCCTTTAAAGGATGATAGAATTCTCTGATTATGCTAAGTCACATCTCGACGTAAATTTTAGATTCGTTTAACAAAATTGAGAAATAATCGAATTCAACAAAATAGTGCAGGTTATTGGAGATTCTTTCCAATTTTGGGCTAATATTACTCAATTATGGCAACTTATCAATGGCTTGTGAACAGATAGAAAGCACCTGTGACGATCACGGTAGCTCGCTTGCTCCGTCAGCCTAAATTAAACCAACCGTTTCAGGGAAGAAATTCTTAGTTATCAATTAATGTAATAAGTAAAGAAATTAGTATTAGTCACGTAAGCAGTTGTCATAATTAATATCAATCAAAGTAATTTGTTGAATTGTTTCTCACCGGTCGCTGTGAGGTATGATCATATGTCCTGAAATGTTTCAAATCCAATCAAATAAAATCATCATTTGCTCTAGTGCCTGTTCGATTTGATTTGCTGTGATTAAGGATTAATCTTTTCGAATTGCGTTAACCAGGGAAACATCTATAAAACCAATACAATCTTTGGCCAGATATTCTTAGGTGATGCAGCTTCACCACATGACGTAAAGAAATACCAATCAAAATATAACAAACGAGCAAATCGGTGCTAATCACCAGAGCAATTACCATGATTATTACTAATTGGATTGATTTTTATTCATTTTTTTTACCACGTCACCGTGAGATATGACAATTGAAGATATTTTTTCATATTTGGCTTCCTCCTTACTGAATACACATGGATTTACACACCAAAAGAGGCCTTGAAAAAATAACATATTTCCATGTTTCAAGGAACAAAAAAAAAAAAAAGGACACACAAAAATGGAATTAGAATTGAATAAAATTAGAAAAAGGAATGTTGTATTATTAAATTTTAATTTTATTTTATTACACATTTAAAAGTTCTACCATGCAGTTTACGGGATGAATGTTTTTTCTCAACTTAATCGAATGAAAATGAAAGAATGTTCGAACGTTTCCCTCGTGTTTCCTAAGATCAATACAAAAATCACCAATGCTACATTTAGTATGCAAGAATGAAATGAAACGAAAAGAAATGAATCTGATATAATAAAATGCATTTGCATTGACAGAAACTTGGTACATTGAAGACGTGAGGAATTATATTCAGATAAGCAGTGAAATGGGCGTAGTTAAACTTTTGTTGGACGACCATACCTTTCATCAAGTTGATTAACAAAACTCCAACCCAAAAGATTGAAAACTGTTAACTCTTTTAAAATCAATTTCAAAATTTTCAAATTATTTCGTTGTTAATGGAATGCTTTCTCTTTCAGGAGAAAGTCTTCAATGGAGCGGTCATACCACGTAAGTGATATTGGCGTGATATATCCGTCTAATCATGATTCACCTGTTATATATTTATCCAATTATGGTTTACGATTTATTAGATTTTTTATTTTTTATCATTTATATACTTTTTAATTACGATTCACCATTTATTTAGAATTTTTATATTTTTAAAAGATTTTTAAAATTTAATAATTATAACTATATAATTATAATATTCACTCTCACATTCATGATTTCTCCCTTTTGGGGTGGGGTGTCCTGCATCATGGTTCTAATTTTTCGGCCAAGTATTTTTTTTTTTTTGGGGAAATTGCAACGACTTGGCGACAACAGTACTGCCGAAAGAATTTTTGACAGTACTGTCGAAAGAATTCAAATCCCTCTTTTGTTCTTTGAAACATGAAAACGATTCACCCAGACTTGCCATATTTCCACAGAATAATGTGTTTTCATGTTGCAAACTTTTTTTTTTTTTGGTTTTCTTCCTCATTAGGTAATGTTTATTAATATTATAATTTTTACTACTAATATTATTGGCATTGCTTCATTGTTCTTATAGTTACAATCATTATTTTCCTGAATTTTCGAACATCAAATACATATTGTAGATTAAATTCGCGGTCGGTCCATCATATTTTTCTTGGGTTTTCTTAAATTTTTTTTGGTCCTACATATCTTATTTGATTGGTAAATTTTATAAGGTGAATCTCATGATTTCACATTCCATTGCTGTCCTCATGACAAATCCAACCACACAGGGCAATGCGGCAAGTGTTTTGACCTAAATAGGATAACTTTTGATGATTATGCCATGTTTGGTTGGATTTTAAACATTTCTGAGATACCTGTCACAGTTGGTTTAATCTAGACTAGTTGAGTAAGTGAGTCAATGTGACTTTCATATGTTTATTTTATATAATTTCTAGCCACCAATATGTTGCCATGTTTGAGCAGATTTAGGCAAAATTGGGGAAAACCTCAGCCCATTGTTGGGATATCCTTTTTACTGTTTATTCACTACTTCTAAAAGGTTATAAATACACCCAACTTACTTGAATGTAGAATTCATAGGGAATTCTTCGGCCTACAATAGAAGACTGGACTTATGACCCTGATCGGTCAACGATGTACTAGAACAATTGTCGAGAATGAAAGTCCATCCTTCAATTTTTCTGGTATATCATTGATCCGATTGGAGTCGTAATTCTTATTCTAAGGCGATTCTTCAATGCATTGTTGGACTAGAAAAAAATATTCGAACTTGGTAATTATTGTATCACCTTTAGTTCAACGTAACTTTCTCATTCATCGACTTTCCGAGGTTCCATTTTCAACGTTGGCAATTAAGCATGGGTTTTAACCCAACACCTTAGGGTCGAATTGACAACAACCATTGAGTCGCATCGCTAGGCCTACTCTCGCACTTATTTCGTTCGAAAATTTCAAATTGTGAGTAATCGAAGGCTTTAATATTCTCTTTCTAATTCCCACACCATACACATCTTTCCTAATCCAAAGCAATAGATGAGATATATTCTCTTAATAATGTTTAAGGAAATTGTTATGAAAAAGTGTTGGTTTTAGATTTTATATACTAGATAAAGGTTTGATTATATTTTAACCATCGATATATAATTGAACTCTATTTATTCACATAAATTTTGAAGATTAAATCTACAACTTCGACGTTAGAGAAGCATTACAAAAGATCTTGGCTACTGTCAAATATCAAGTAAAATCTGATCAGGGTGAAGAACAAGTAGAGGACAGCCGATATTCTGTCACAGACAACAACATTACTTGTGAGATGGGTCTTACCAAATAGAAGAATTTTGCCATCATTTAAAGGGACAATTTCGGGAGCCTCGTGCAATGTAGGACTATATGTTGTAATTGTTAATGACTTTTGTTTCTCGTTCGTTTCCTTGTACTTAGATTTGATACACTGAGAGAAACTTATTTCATATTTGGCAATTGATACGAATGAATAGAATGAAATTGAAAAAAGATTCTTTTTTTAAAATCTTTTTATTCTACATTTTTTTTATTTTGTTAAACTTATAAATCAATTTCAAACTTTTCAAATTCTTACGTGGCTAGTCGAACGCTCTCTCGTTCGGAAACGGCTATTTTTTTCCTCAGTAACGGCTACTTTCTCTGAGCTGGCTCTCTCGGTCTTTGTTGACCATTACTCTGTATAGAGTTTTCTTCCCTCTCCACGCTGAGAGCTGTGAAATCAGAAGGTCTGTCCTGTGAGGACAGAAGCTCGGGATTCAAACCCTAATTCATTCTCTGATCAGTGATTTTGCAAGGAAAATGAAACAGAGACTCGCTAGTTTGGATAAGAAATCAGTTGGCGATTTCACTGTACTGCATCTCCGTCACATCATCGGACGCTCTCTACTCATTCTGTTCAAAGCGAACCTTAACCTCTGACAAGGCATCTTACTTATTCTTAGATCTACAAAACGTTCTGCATCTTCTTCCTATCCCTGTGTATGGTTTACAAACCCTAATTAGAGATTTTCTCATCCCTTTCCTTCATCTGGAAAATGAAAAGCCTTCCTTTTTGGCTTCGTGCATGTCTGGGATTTCCAAGTGTTTGTTATGTAAAAACTCTTATACGTGCTCAGTGCATGTCTTTCTTGTCATGGGATTTGAAATCCAGTTGGGATATTGGAAAAGAAGATTCAGATCCATCCTCTCCCTCATTACTCGTTATCTCTAAATTGAGACTTTCCTTTTTCGTTTCAATGACAGAGAAAAGGCGGAGCTAGATTTTCGCTCATCTCATTAAGCACCTCTATCTTCACCATAAGCAAAAGGGGAAACAATATTCATAGAGACACTTTTGCATTCAGTTTTGTCGAAAGAGTTCAAAGGTAAATTTCCTCAAGTGTGTTCATTGCGACCTACAAGCCCAGCCGCTATTTCTCCGCCTTTATCATCTTGTTCACTAAGATCTGCTAGCTATCCGCCCTCTCCTCCAAACCCTAACGCGAGTTTCCTCATATTGCATCAAATTTTCGGAGGTAAGGGTTGATTCACGACTCATAGAACTACGATTATGAGCAATTTTCATTTTTTTTATCTTACGGAAAATTCTCTCATGATTTAAGCACTTCTGAGGTTCTGCATATTGTCTTACATTGATTTGCTGTGAAAGCCTAAGTTATTGGATGACAGAATTCAATTATCTTATAAACCTATTACGATTCTCTTATATGACTGATATAAATCAATCTAGAGACTTTACTTAAAAGTGCACAGTTTTAGTCTTAAGATTGGAGCACTATTTAAACGGAAATCAACCGCTATTTTTATTTATTATTCAGTTCATCTTATATATTCACAATGGAATGGTATTGTGGGTTGATAAAAATGCCATTGAGATGTTAACTGTATAAGGAAAGAAACACATACTCTCCCTTTAATCTTGGTAAGTCCTACAATCAATATTATTTTTCTAAAGCAAACTGAAATAGATCAATTTAATTCGATTATGGATTACTCAATATTCATTAGATTTTCCAAATTCTTCGTACTTAATTCAAGTGGATAAATGTCCACAAAATCGGATGTTTAGTTTCCCTGAACGCATAACTCTTAATAGAATCACTTGCGCTTGTAATTACTTGAATTTATAAACTTGGAAGAATAAATTTCTAGTTGTTATAAAAAAAAAAGAGAGAGAGAGAGAATGTAACATGTGTTCCTCCTTTGCTTTCGAATGTGCTTGGGGAATCAACCGTAGATATCCTGAGATATTTTGCCTTCGTGTCCGTTTTTACAGACAAAAAGAGGGATCGTGTTCTCATCTGCAAACGAAGATCAATTACTGTCCCGACACGTGCCACGGAGTTGATAAAGTCTTTTATAATACGATGTTACTATTTACGTGATAATATAGATAAATAAGAATCAGTTTTTCTTAAAATTATTTTTTTTCATTTTTAAAATTTTATAAAAATAAAAATAATCGTATATCATTGATACATTTTACCACACTGTATTACTATATAATAAAACCGTGTCCAAAAGGAATTTCCGGACCGGGTGGGAACTCTGTCGTTTCTTAACGTCCCCATTTTGTGTTAGGCCATGCACGTGAACCTTCCATATCACTTCCTGCATGGCTCGCCTTATCCTTTCGACCAATAACAACGGCCCATAAAACTGACCTGTTCCACACGCAAAAATATCGACCTTTCAACTTTTTATCTTAATCTTACTGGGAGGTGTCTGGTCTGGTCTATTGACAGTATTCCCATTAACGTATCAGCTCGGGCTCAATAACCGTTAAATTTTAAATCACTGTAAATCTTAATCGAAGGTAAAGTTTTACCATCCGTAATCCTTCCTTGTAATCGAAATGGAGTAGAACTTATGGCATAGTTTTAGTGCAAAAAGAAAATTATACCACCCACAATTAAATGGATCATGCAATAGATTTTTTTTCTCTTTTATGGTAATTATTTTTATTTTTACCCTTTCTTACCGGTTAACTCCTTAAAAATACTGAACGATATGAGTTGGTTGATGTGATTCAATATATCTTTCATGTAAATAAGATCTCGTGTACGCGTCTTACGAATGGAGAAATTCATGATCATGAGAGTTTTGTTCTTTTAATAAATCGACCTAACTTGAGTATTGATAATTTAAAACCCATCAGATTTCCGAATAATGAGTGCTTAAGAAAAAGAAAAAGGTAGAGCTCCCCATACTCGATGCGTTTCTCCTCACCGGTCTATATAAGTGGAACCACTTCCATTCGTTGAAAGCATACTGCTGCCTACCTGAAGCTTTCCTTATCAACAAGAAAGGGCAGCCATAGACATAGAGATATGGTGTTCCAAACCCTCATCCTGTTCTCCCTCCTCCTCATCTTCTCCGAAGCAGCGGTCCAGGACTTCTGCGTCGGGGACCTAGCTGGCCCCGAGACCCCATCCGGCTACTCCTGCAAGAGCGTGGCCAAGGTCACAGAGAATGACTTCGTCTTCTCAGGCCTCGGGGTGGCGGGCAACACCTCCAACCTGATCAAAGCGGCCGTCACCCCGGCCTTCGCCGCCCAGTTCCCGGGCCTCAATGGGCTTGGCCTGTCGATGGCTCGCCTGGACCTGGCGGTCGGAGGAGTCGTCCCAATGCACACCCACCCGGGCGCCTCTGAGGTCTTGATAGTGATTCAGGGCACCATCTGCGCCGGATTCATCTCCTCGGCAAACACGGCCTACTTGAAGTCCCTCAACAAGGGAGATATCATGGTGTTCCCTCAGGGTCTATTGCACTTCCAGATAAACTCTGGGGAGATCCCAGCGCTGGCCTTCGTGAGCTTCAGCAGCCCGAGCCCGGGGCTCCAGATAACGGACTTTGCGCTGTTCGGGAACGACTTGGCCACCGACTTGTTGAAGGCGGTCACTTTCCTTGACGAAGCCCAGATCAAGAAGCTCAAGGGCGTTCTTGGCGGCACCAACTGAGGTTTCGAGATTCGATGCCATTGCAGATCGAACGACAAAATCTTTTTCAAAAGAATGTCTCCACAGAGGGGGGGAAGAGAAAGAATCTCGGTGTCATTAGTTAGATTCTCGTTGTGTTTTTGTAAGTTCGGTTCGAGTCTTCAATCCGTTTAGTCGATGGTTAGATTCTACTAGAAGTTTAAATTTATGTACCGCAGCCTGGCTGAATAAAAGCACGTTGTTTCAGTAGTTTTTTTTTTTTCAAATCTAATCGTTTGAAGAAGACATGCTAAGCTAAACAAAAATAGATTCTTTGAATTTTTGTAAATTGAGAAAACTCATACTGGAAGAGTATTATCTCTTAAATGGACTGACTTGACTCGAACTTGATTAGTCAGTAACCCAATGAGTTTCAGAATACCAACGAACATACTCAAAAAAATATATTCCTCAAGATGTGGCTCATATCTCTTCCCTTTAAATGAACTATCGGGGTTCGTGTCTTGTAAAAAAAAAGTTCATGATTTGGAGAGATATAACCCTTAGTAAACATATCGATCCTAAATATTAGTTAAGATCTATTGGATTTTTGGATATTGCACAATATAAATAAAAAAAAATATGCTAAACTAACTGTCACTGACTATTGAGAGAGTGAGATTGCTGGGTTCATTTTACCATTGCTCTCATTTTCATCCGACCAAGTTTACAAGATTTGCACAAAAACTACACTTGTTTTTACATTTTATGTTGTCCATTTTCTTTTTCATTTTATTCAATTCCATTCAACCTATATCACACGTGACCCAATAGAAATGCAGAACGATTCAACAATGCATCGGGAAATCGCTTGTGAGCAAGAGATTGGACTCTAATCGGTTCAATGATGTACTAGAAAAACTGAAAGGCCAGGCTCCTTGCTCTACCATTCTTCTGGTAAATCACTGACCGATTAGAATCATAACTCGAGTCTTACCGGAACAATAACCACAGGCTGAGGAAAGATGCTCAGAGAGGAAGACTAAATCAGCAATTTGGAGGGAGGAAGATGAGGAGCAAGATGGATAGGAGGCTGGAGGCTAGGTCCCGTGCACCACGTTATATAATGCTTGCTTGAATTTGATCATACGTGCCGCACATGCGTGTAATCTGAAATTTTACGTGCTTATAAAATGTCTTAATAACGTAAAATCCAGATTCGATAGGCAAGGATAGGATGGAATCGGATAGCATGGAATGAAATCCCTATTGTAATATTTCTTTCCAATTTCGAGTTTTTTTTTTTTTGCTAAGTAAGTTGGATTATAATAGTTACTGAGTACAGACCATATAAAAGCCTATTGGGCTGATAAAGGGGCTTTAGAGACAAAAGGCCCAACATCTCCCTAGTACTGCTGCGTTCGGTGAAGGGCATCAGGAACAAAAAAGCATTCCCCATCGCCCTCGAGGACGAGCAAACCAGAGGAAACGAGTTCTGGGAGTACCCTCCCATCTTTGAGTCTAGATATGCTATCCGCGACGTTGGTTGCACACTATCAAGGTCAAAGAATGTTCATTCCGCAACTTTTCTCAAATATAACCCTCGTGTTTTCCAGGATTAACACGAAAACCACTCGGGCCATGTTTGCATTGAGAGCAATCTGGTGTTTTTTTTTCTTTTTTTACTTATCTTGAGAAGATGTGACAATGCTAATCCTTTTTGAAAAATTATCTATTTCATTAGCTAAAGAAAGGAAATCCATTCCAAGAGAATGTACCATACAATTTTCTTTTTTTTTTTATCAATAAAAAGATAGCAACAATAGTGACGATCCAGTCATCCCCGCTATGTAATGTTCGGAGTTTCATGTTCAACTGCAAATATATCAGACGAATTGAATGACCAGTACTGATCTCGTTAATGTAGCACCATCAAGGGTCTATTTAGTTTAAGAAGTCGGTATCTACTAATGTCCAAATTCAAGAGTCTTCTAATAATGTTGTGCAGAATGAAACACGATGGAATGAAATGAATATTCTAATCTTCGATTTCATATGTTTTGCTTAAAATGCAGTCTTCAAAATTAGTCTGTGCCATTCATTAGGATAGATTTTTTTTTTCGCGTTCTGGTGTAAGAGTTAGGAAATGTTAATTTCATCACCTCTCACAATTTATCCATTCATATTTTCGAAGCAAATATAAAAGACCGCTAATGTTCTCAATGTGTTATACATTTTATCCTATAAAACTCATTTCATTTTCTAAGGATCACGGTTCTATCGCAGATTAGTCTCGAGGTAAGTTTTGACTAGCTCAGTATGAGGAAACTCGCGTTAGGGTTTAGAGAAGAGGGCGGATAGCTAGCAGATCTTAGTCAACAAGACGATAAAGGCAGAGAAATAGCTTTGAAAGGCGCAGGTCAGTAATCCGCTGGGCTTGTAGGTCGCAATGAACACACTTGAGGAAATTTACCTTCAAACTCTTTCGACAAAATTGAATGCAAGTGTCTATATGAAAGCTCTTTTTTTTTTTTCAATTTCATTTTATTCATTCGTATCAATTGTCAAATACGAAATAAGTTTCTCTCAGTGTATCAAATCTAGGTACAAGGAAACGAACAAGAGAACAAAGGTCATTCAATTACAACACATAGTCCTACATCGCACGGGGCTCCCGAAACTGTCCCTTTAAATGATGGCAAAATTCTTCTATTTGCTAAGACTCATCTCCCAAGTAATGTTGTTGTCTGTGACAGAATAGCAGCTGACCTCTACTTGTTCTTCACCCTTATCAGATTTTACTTGATATTTGACAGCAGCCAAGATCTTTTGTAATGCTTCTTTAACATCGAAATTGTAGATTCAATCGTCGAAATTTATGAGAACAAACCTTTATCTAGTATATAAAATCTAAAACCAACACTTTTTGTAACAATTTCTTCAAACAATATTAAGAGTATATATCTTATCTATTGCTTTGGATTAGGAAAGATGTGTATGGTGTGGGAATTAGAAAGAGAAGATTAAAGCCTTCGATTACTCACAATTTGAAATTTTTGAATGAAATAACTGTGAGAGCAGACCTAGTGATGTGACTCGATGGTTGTTGTCAATACGACCCTAAGGCGTTGGGTTAAATCCCATAATTGCGCAAACCCATGCTTAATTGCCAACATTGAAAGTGGAACCTTAGAAAGTCGATAAATTAGAAAGTTGCGCCAAATGGAAGGTGATATAATAGTTACCAGTGAGTTCGGATCCTTCCCCTAGGCCAACAATGCATTGAAGAATCGCCTTGGAATAAGAATTACGACTCCAATCGGATTAGTGATATACCAGAAAAATTGAAGGATGGAGTTTCATTCTCGACAATTGTTCTAGTACATCGCTGACTGATCAGGGTCATAAGTCCAGTCTTCTATTGTAGGCCGAAGAATTCCCTATGAATTCTACGTTCAAGTAAGTTGGGTGTATTTATAACCTTTTAGAAGTAGTGAATAAACAATAAAAAGGATATCCCAACAATGGGCTGAGGTTTTCCCCAATTTTGCCTAAATCTGCTCAGACATGGCAACATATTGATGGCTAGAAATTATAGAAAATGAACATATAAAAATCACATTGACTCACTTACTCAATTAGTCTAGATTAAACCAACTTTAATAGGTACCTCTGAAATGTTTCAAATCCAACCAAACATGTCATAATCATCAAAAGTTATCCTATTTAGGTGAAAACACTTGTCGCATTACCTTGTTTGGTCGGATTTGTCATGAGGACAAGAATGGAAGGTGAAATCATGAGATTCACCTAATACAATTTACCAACCACATAAGATATGTAGGACCAAAAAAAAAATTTAAGAAAACCCAAGAAAAATATGATTGACCGACCCTGAATTTAATCTGCAATATGTATTCGATGTTCGAAAATTCAGGAAAATAATGATTGTAACTATAAGAACAATGAAAAAATGCCAATAATATTAGTAATAAAAATTATAATATTAATAAACATTAGCTAATGAGGAAGAAAACCCAAAAAAAAAAAAAAGGGATTGCAACATGAAAACACATTATTTTGTGGAAATATAGCAAATCTGCGTGGATCATTTTCATGTCTCAAAGAACAAGAGAGGGATTTGGATCTTAGAATCAGCATACTAGAGGCTTGCAGTAAGAATTTGAGGACGATCAACAGGCAAACTATACGAATTTCGAATACTGAGAAATATAGAATCTTAAAGAGGTTTCTATCATGCTTTTGTAAAACTCCGATCCTTCTGATAAATAAAATTTTTTTCTTCTGAAAAATGCAGACGGTAATCGATAATTTTCTATTCTCGAATATAAATGAAACTAAATTTGATTCGGGCATTGTCGTACCGGCATAATAACCATGGGCGGAAGAGAGAGCTAACCAGAGAACCATTAAATCTATGACTTGAGATGCGGAAGATTAAGAGCGAGACATGAGGAAGAGCAGTGGCTCGGTCTAGAGCGCGCGTCTTTATACCGCTTACTTGAATTTTACAGTACGCGTAGCGCATAGTTATGCAATTTACACTGCTCGCACGTACGGTTCAAATCGTCACGTATTTACTAACCAGCTTTACGTTTGCTATGAATAACACCATCATTATTACATCGAGCTCTTTGCCATAAATTTGTCGGGAAGTTGCAAAATATCTTTCAACAATACTGTTATCGCAAGGTCTTAGCAATAAAAAAAAAAAAAACTTTGCCGAAAATTTAAAACCTTGATGCACAAACCCCGCGAAGGAAGGGAAGAATGTCTTGACTGTGACGGATATTGATATAATATTACAAATTAATAAGATTAGTTTATTTTTAGAATTATTTTTTATTTTAAAATTTTTTGAAAATATTAAAATAACTTAATATTATTAATCTACGATCATACATTAACGTTGTGACGGTATATATCTGTGATAAAGAATAGTCTTTCCCACATAAGGATATCGAAGAACGAGTGAAAGAGCAAGAGCCTATAGATGCGAGAGGACAGAAACCTCTGCAGAGCGAGAAGGAATTGTACGTAAGGAGTAAACTACATGTCAGTGTGGACGTGGTGGTACGAGTTAGTTAGATTTAACTATTTTTATGGTTATTTTTTCTTTTGGACTTATTTTTTACTTTTAGATTTTATTAAAAATATCTTAAAAATAATTGAATCATATTAGTTCATAACACTACGTCAATATTACCACGTGATGTATTTGTTACACGCAAGTTCCCTATCGGTCTCCAGAGGCTTTCAAAATGTTACACCTTTGAGAAATTTCCTCTCATAAGTCGAGATACAAGGAAACAAACGAGAAACAAGAAGGTCACGAGCAATTACAGCATGAATGTGTGGAAATGAAAAATTCATTCGAGATATAAGATAATACTAAAATTAAAGTATATAAAATTCATGACAACAAATAATAATTTTAATATAACAATTACGAAGAAAATATTAATTGAAAATATAAAAAAAACACAAAGGAATTGAAAACATCAAAATGGAAATTGTCAGTAAGGTGTTTTCAGAAAACTCTCTTAAGAATAAATATTTCCTCGTAATGTTGCAAGGTGGTTTCAACGAAAATATCCAACCCCATGATACAATTCTCAAGAGAAGCTTCATGCCTACCACAACCTGAGAAAATAAAGAATGCATAAATGAAATATAGAAGAATAGGATATAGAACAAAGAAAGTGAAAGTATATGTATGAATCTTCACTTCTTTTCATATATATAATACACACACAGATAGATAGATAGATATATATATATATATATATAAGTTTAAGAGTCATGAGTGAATAGACACATCTATTCGAAAAATCACGATTGAATCAACACTACTCTTTAATTCAATTCGATTTACCCTGCAAAATATATCTTTTTTTTTTATCGTTGCTTCCAAAGGCAATTTACCCTTGCCTTCCTTTGCTCATTCTTTAATTGTTTTATTATTATTAGTAGTAAATATGTGTAATTATACAATAGGATGAGGAGCCCAGAACTATTCCTCTAAGGGACTGTTGCATTCTTCAAGTACTGTAAGCAACATCTCACAAGCGATGCTGTCTGCTGCAATGTAGCAACTCTTGTCTGCAGTTTCTTCACCCCTAATACACCGCTGTGTGCTTGACAGCAGCGAAGGTCTTTTGCGTTGCTTCTTTGGCACCGTGAAACTACTGGAATGTAAACCTTATTTCGGAACCTTCTACATTTCTCTGAGTGGAATTGTAATTGAAGCATTTAGGTGCTCCTGAAATTTCTGAGAAAGTCTGAACAAGTTTCTAGATGCATCTCGGAGAGTTTCTAGATATGTCTAGCTGGAGAGAAGTTTCTAGGAAGTCTTAGGATAATGATAAATTAAAATACAAATAGGAGAAGTTTTTGGTTGTATCTAGATTCTTGTAAAGCATCTATAAATGAGTAACAAGCAAATTCATTCAAAGGAAGAAACAATGAACACTCATTAGAGAATAGCTCTCCTCTACTATCGTCTCTTCTTCCTACTACAAACCTTCCTTGTCTTACGTCTCCAAGCAACCAACAAAAGCTCTGAATTTGCTTTTAATTGAAAGAATCAAGAAATCCCGATGTTGAATCGACGCACTGAACAAATTAAGATAAGACAGTTATGCCACTCCCTCGAACAGCATCGAACGAAAGCCCTCAAAACATCACTTTTACATATCAGAGTCAAGTTTAGTTGCAACCTTTTGACTCTGAAACCCTGCACAGAAAACTGGTAATTATAAGCCTATATTAAATTGAGCTGCTATACTTACCGGTCATTCTAAATCCTCTCATCCGAGTCAAACGATGCATCGGACAATCGCTTGGAAATAAGAATTCAGACTCCAATCGGTTCAGTGATATACCAGAGAAAAATGGGAAACAGCAAGCTTCTTCCCCTGCAATTGTTCTGGTACGCCACTGACCGATCAGAGTAAGAACTCTAGTCTTTGGCAGAGGTGGATGATGTCCCTATGAATTCTACTAGTGATCAAGGCATTTGTACTTATAGCCTCTAAGAGGAATTTACTTACTAAAAGAGAAATCATATTATCTCACTTACTCAATTAGCTTAAATTAAACCTACTGATTTTGGGTGTCCTGATTTTTTTTTTTTTCAAATCCAAGCAAATATGGCATAATCTTCAAAGTTTATCCTAATTAATTGTAAACATTGGCTCTAATGCCTTGTTTAGCTTGATTTGTCATGAGAGCAAGAATGGAAGGAGAAATCTTGAGATTCTCCTGACAAGATTACCCAACCAAACATGATATGACCCCAAAAATGATGGGACTAAGTTGCCGTATGTATTTGATGTGTAAAAAATTCTGGAAAATAACAACAACAATAATAATAAACATGAATAGCTACCGAGGAAAAAAGTTCGTTTCTACGATGTTGTTGGCAATGAGAAAACGTCATTCTTTTGTGAAAATGATGCAAATTGGGGAAAATGATATGCATTCTCGAAGAACATATGAGAGATTTGATTAATGAATTCGATAGCAAATACAGAGGTTTGCAATCGGGATTTGGGGACCATAATAGGCAAAATTATGCATATTCGAATATGTATTTATGATAGAACATTTTCTGAAGTTCGATATGCTTGATGAACTATACTTACATGATCTCCTAGAAAAACACAGGGAATGAATGAAATTTGAATTCGGGTGAACACTTCAAAAATGACAATGAGAAAGGCTAAATCATCAAGAGGATTCCAATCCCTTTGAGCATCGAAGTTTTTTCTTTACCACGAATGTAGATGATGAGGGTTGATAATTACCGATTCTCGAACATAAATCAAGATAAAATTGGTATAAGCGTTGTCTTACCGACATAATAACCATGCGCAAAGGAGAGGTGCGAGCGGAGAACTATTAATTCTGTGATTAGGTTGAGGACGACAAGGGTCGATACTGGAGGAAGGTTAGCAGCTAGGTCGAGAGCATGGCGTCTTTACACCGATTGCTTGAATTTTATAGAGCGCGTCACACGTGATAATACATTTTACGATTTTCGCACGTGTGATCTAAATGTCGTCACGTGCTTGCTAGATTTACATTGGCATGATCAATTAAACTTAGGCGCGATATTCATAATTATGAATTGAGGAAAAACGTAACATGGAAAGAAAATGTCTGTGCAAGCAAATGGAGAAAAATAAAATTATTTTAAAAAGTGGTAATATAAAGGAGATAAATAGGGAAAAAAGAATGTGGAGTGAAATGAGATAAGATAGAGGTTTGGGGGTCGAATTGAAACATAAAATCATAGTGCTGAAACCCCACAGAAACCTCTTGAAGAAAGAGTGGAAGAGCAAGAACAGTAGCAGTGAGGGGTCGGAAAGGCCGGACAGAATCGAGCACTGGGAATCCATCGACTTCAGTAATGGCTTCTGATGCTTCTGAGCCCAGAAAAATCGAAACTTTCGACGACTTCGTCAGAGTTCACGGGCTGCTGCTGGCGGCCTCTGGGCTGCCGCCGCATCTGTACAGGCCGTTGTTTGAGAAGCTGTCGGCCGAAACATTCGACGGCGGCGCTTACTTCCAAATCGAGCCCTCTGACGACGAGGGCCGCCAGAGGAGGCTGGTTATGACGTCGGGTTTTATGGGTAAAGAGTCCAACGTTTTCCTTATCGACCATGCCTGGACTTTTCGGCTCTCTGATGCTTACAAACAGGTCACTCTTGCGTTCCCTCTTACATCATTGCTCGCGTACAAAGAAAATCGCAATGTAACTTCTCCCTTATAGATATGCATGCTGGAAAGTTGCTATTTTTATTGCTATATTAAACTGAAGGTAGTTGAGTTGATAGGGAGCTGACAATTTTCATAATTGGGAAAATTTTGTCTGTTTGCTATGATGAGCTTCGTTTGTGCATTTAGCTGCTGGATATCTGAGGTTTTCGAAGTGGCTGCAGCTCCAGGAAGTTCCAGGTTTGGCTCAGAGGATGGGTTCTCTGATGTGCGTCGATACAGATCTGAATTCTGATGCTGAACCGGCAAATAGTGTCGAGGATGTGGTTAAGGATGCTACCAGAGTGAGTGCTGCCGATTTAGTAGCAGAAGAACTAGCAAAAGCAAAGGATAACAGTGACACTGTGCGATGGTTGGAGCTTGAGGAGCTTGGCATTGATGATAATACACTGGTGTCCCTTGATTTATCTAGTAAATTTCCTGTATGTTTCCACCATATTGTCAATTTTTTTCTGTCTTGAATGTGTAAATTTTATTATGTAATTGAACTTTGTTTTCATTGATTTAGGATTTGCTTGCTCTTAGTCTGTGCGGAAACAAGCTTAAAAGTGTAGATGTTGCGGCCCGTGAAGTCATGAATTTTAATAAGCTTAGAGCCCTCTGGCTGAATGACAATCCAATTATGGAGAGACCGTATGTTTTCTGCCCTGTGTGTTCATTTTACACTTCAAAGTTTTAAGGAATGGGAGAAAAACTTACTGTTTTACTTTTCAGAGATGGTTATTTGAAAGATAGAATTCTTCAGGCATGTCCAAGGCTGGAGATTCTAAATTCACGTTTTACCTCTAATTTTGGTGAATGGGCATTGGGATTTTGTGGTGGATTATATGAAAAGGACAATCCCGGTCATCTCCTTGAAAGTGACCACCACCCCTTGCTGAGTGTGACATCTCTTGACCTCTCAAACAGAGGCATTCACAATCTTGTTGACAACAAGGTTAGAGCAGAGTTGTCCTTTTTTCATGATTCTATTTGGTTGACATGATATGTAATTAGGAAGCACTGGTCTCATCTGATTTGCTTGCTTCCCTTCTAACGGCAGGCATTTTCACCAGCTGAGATGCCATCCCTCTCTTATCTGAGCCTTCGGGGTAATCCCCTCGATCACAATTCTGCCAGTGATCTGCTCGAAGTTTTGAAGAGATTTCCTAATCTAAATTCTCTCGAGGTAAGTTTTATTGTGGTAGCACTTTGGACATTCAGCTTGAGAGAGAGAGTAAATGCACCCTTATTCTTTCAAATTTAGTGTTTGTGTAGTTATTATTTTCTATTCTCTTTTTAGGTGGATATTCCTGGTCCTCTAGGAGAAAGCGCTGTAATGCTTCTGGAGTCTTTGCCGAATCTCTCTCAACTCAATGGTGTTAGTGCTGCAAAGATATTAGAAGCTGGAAAGCATGTGATTGATTCTATTTTGGAGCCACGGCTACCTGAGTGGTCCCCTGCAGAGCCCCTCGCTGATCGCATTATCAATGCAATGTGGTTATATTTGATGACTTATCGGCTCGCTGATGAAGAAAAGATTGATGAGACGTCTGTTTGGTATGCGTCATAATCCTGCTTTCTTCTTTGACTATCTTATTTAATGCCAATTTGGAAATTCTCTCAAGTTCAGATTGAAATCTATTCCCAATTGACCGACTTATTGAGCTGGGGAGAGTGTAAAGTTTTTGAAATACAAGGGTGCCTATGGAATCTTCCAAGGCATGAAGTTCATTCAAGCATCCTCCTGGATGTATCTTTTTCTGGGGCTTGGGGTCTGGTTCTCAGGATGTGTCGAATGCAACCCAATTATATTCATGCAAATGGAGGCTTCTTAGTGGAGTAGTTGGCTTGTTCGAAAATATCACAGAGGACCTTGTCTATTGAGTACCTTTTAATGTTGAGAGAATCTGATTAACAAGATTATTTTACAGAATTCTGCTATGTAATCCTCTCAGTTAGCATTTTATGTTCTCGATGTGTGGCACTTAGGTATGTGATGGATGAGCTGGGTTCGGCTCTTCGACATAGTGATGAGCCCAATTTCATGGTTGCTCCATTTCTCTACATGCCAGAAGGGAAATTTTCATCATCTGTCAGGTTGAACACAATCTCTTTCAAGTTTCATGGTTGATGAAAATCCTTGCAGAGCTGTTAAAATATTCCCTCTTCCATTTTGTTTTGTTAGCTTTTCTTTGCTCTGGCCAATTCGGGATGTTGACAATGGTGATGAATGCACTCGAGATTTTCTTTATGGGATTGGGGAGGACAAACAGCGATCTGCCCGACTCACCGCATGGTTCCTTACACCCCAAAATTACTTCATCCATGTAATTCTCCAGCATTTAAGTTTATCAATGTATCATTACTTATATTTGGTCTACAATCCGCCTCACATATGTAGTTCCACCCCTTCAGGAATATGAGAAGCACCGTCAGAAGTTGGAGTCAAGAAGTTTAACTCCAGCATTTTCGGAAGTTTCCTCAACTAGAAGCTTACTTAAAGACAATCAAAGTGCTCTGCATGTTTATACCGACATTCCTCATGTTGAAGAATTATTGACACGGCCTGAGTTTGTAATTAGTAAGCACATTGAATCAATTGCACTTTCTAATTGCTTTTGAATTTCTTTAGGATTAAGAAGGGTCAATTTCAGATTTGATTGCTTAACTGTTCAGTATGTGAGAAGGAATTACATGAAATAGGATGTAAGAAATAGAATATAACAAAAATGAACTGTTGAAATGGGATAAAATAATGAAATCATTATAATAGAGAAATCTGAATAGCGAGCTCATATTATATTGTTACTACTGCATTTTTCTTAGTAATTTTTCCAAGTATTGATCTTCCTTTCTTTGTCCTTTTTCTTGCCACAGCATCAGATCCCAAAGGCGCAGATATAATTTGGACGAGTGTGCAAGTGGATGAAGATACGAAAAAGGCCACTGGAATAACTGATCAGCAATACATAAACCAGTTCCCTTTTGAGGCATGTCTTGTCATGAAACATCATTTGGCCGATACTGTCCAAAAGGTAGAGACTTGACCTTGTTCTGTTCAAGACATTTGAGCGCATAAATCAGAAAATTGTCATTTGACTCAGTCGAATAGCATTTCCCAACTGTCCGCTTTTGTTCTTGAACAGGCATATGGATCACCAGAGTGGTTGCAGCCTACTTACAACCTTGAAATGCAGCTAACTCAACTTATAGGTGACTACTATGTTCGGGAAAGAGATGGGCTTAACAATCTTTGGATCTTGAAACCTTGGAATATGGCACGGACTATTGATACAACTGTCACGAGTAGTATATCTGCAATTATCCGTCTTATGGAGACGGGTCCAAAGATATGTCAGAAATATATAGAACACCCTGCTCTGTTCCATGGGAAGAAGTTCGACATCCGCTACATTGTGTTGGTCCGAAGTATGAACCCCTTGGAAATATTTCTTGCAGATATTTTCTGGGTAATGCTTGCGCTTTCTCATACCGTCAATCAACATTCTCAACACCTGATTTTGGAGCTCTTCAGCCACACCTCTCATTGGGTTCAGTCTTGTTTTGGATTGAAGCAAAAAAAAACCAGAAAATGTTAGGAAACAAAACCAAAAATTGGACCAGACGCCAAAGAAACTGAAGGTGTCTGTTGTTTTCCACCACTGCTTATTGATTCAGTTACTACTAGAATTTTGCAGGTTAGGTTGGCAAATAATCAATATTCTTTGGACCGGCACAGCCTTTTTGAGTATGAGACACACTTTACCGTCATGGTATGTTCCGTCAATTCCCAGTTTTGAAAATATGTTTATGTAGTATTATTATTGACCTTGAATTTTATGCATTGCAGAATTATCGTGGAATAATCAATCACAAGAACACAACCGAGTTTGTGAAGGAGTTTGAACAGGAGCATGGAGGTACCTAAGATATATTTCTTTGATGTTTATTCTTTTCCTCAGTAGGTAGAGACGCACCAATCACCATCAAACTGTGTTTGCTATAGTTAAATGGTTGGATATTCACGAGAGAATCAGGAAAATGATCAGATCAGTGTTTGAGGCGGCTGCAGCTGTGCAACCCCAGATGCACAGCCCGATGTCTCGGGCAATTTATGGTATTGATGTGATGCTTGATAGCAGTTTCCAACCTAAGCTTTTGGAGGTCTGTAAGCTGTCCTTTTTCTCTTCTTCTTAGCGTTTCTCATGTTCCTATTTAATCACAATCGAGGTTCTTTATGGCGCAGATCACGTACTGCCCCGACTGTACAAGAGCATGCAAGTATGATATGAAATCTATTGGTGGAAAAGGTGAAACGATCAAAGGCCGGGACTTCTTCAACTATGTATTTGGCTGTCTCTTCTTGAATGAATGCACCCATGTATGTCCTCTATAGTCGCATATACATGGCTTCAACTTGCCTTATACTTAGCATAAAGCTCGGGTTTTGGTGTTGTAACGAAGTTTCTTCCACCATGTACTGTGTGAGTTATTACCCGCAAATTGAGCTCGTCTTTGATGTTTTTCTTGGACATTTTGATTACATTAAGTGATGGCATCATTAAGATAGTGACTCCCTCAACCTGTTCCAAGTTTAAGAATCAAGGAACCAACAGGCTTACAAGAGACGATGATACCATAATGTTTGGCGCCAAAAGATCACAATCCGTTGAAAGAAACTTTCTTACACTTGCCTAACCCACCCCCGGCACAGATGCTCGTAGAAAATCCAGCAGATACTGCCTGTAAGATCATTTCAATCGCCCACAATACAGGAGACGATGATACCTCTGGTTAATGTCAGGATGCTAGACAAACAACTGGCAACATCGTAGCAGTTCCTAGAGCTGATTATCGAGTAGTCAGTCGGCAGCAGTGGCAGGGCGAAGAACCAACAGTAGAAGAGTCCAATAACTGGTTAGAAAATCTTTGCCATACCGAGATGAGTTTGATGCATGGAATGCAGTATACATGGCAATTTTCACCATTGATTCCATCATGGAGAAGAGACGGCAATTTGAGCCAGAAAAACCGACGGCAACCCAATCATAGAAAAGAACACAAGACAAGAAGATGACGATGATGATAAATGCTTATACTTTGATATATGTCATGGGTATATAGGTCTCCGGTTGCTCCACGTCGCCACAAGACCGAACCAGAGAATACCAAGAAGCAGGTGGACAAAGCAGGGCTCGTTCCAGAGGATTTCTACATCGGATTAGAGCGACTTGAGCTCAATTTCGTCTTTCTAAGAGGACCTCCCACTGTCCCTTGCGGGGTCCGACCTGTACTCGTTCAAACTCCAGGACAAGGTGATCATCCAGAGTTTTCCGTCGAGTAACCAGGCTCCCAACAAATTTTCCAAGGAGTTCTAACCATAGTTTTCAGAACCGGACCGGGCCAGAACCGGTCAAGGTATGAGTTTTTGGGTTCAATGGGTCTAACCGGATTTTTACAAATAATACTTATAATAGTATAAAATTAGTAATATGAATGTAAGATTGTTATATTCTATACATTAATTTAGAGCTTAGATGTTCTTTTTTTCTATTTTTGACTCCTATTTTTTATTTCTTTTTTTCTTCTTTGACCCGTTTCTTGACCAGTTCTTATGGGTTCAATGGAAACCCGGTCAGACCTTCTGGTTCACACTGTCCAACCCGGTCCATGATGCAAATGGAGTAATTAGTGAAACCGGACCGGGCTGGTGTCCGGTTCCCGGTCCGTCCGGTCCGGACCGGTTTTAAAAACTATGGTTCTAACTCAGGCCCGAGCTTCAAGGCCACAGGGAGTGTAGCTGGTGTGTAGAACTTTTCCATTTTAGAGCACTGGAAATGGCTTGTTTTCTCCATAGACATGTATCTTTGGACATTCCCGGTTCTTAGTTCGGAATCACATATATTCGGTAAAATGGGTAACCGCAGCTTCCCCAGCTGCTGAAGCTGATCGGCTGTTAGTCTCTTGAGTACATGCCTCGAGGTAGGCCAGAGAATCAGCTCTTCAGAAGTCCGTCTTCCTCTCTGTTTTGCCATTCAAGTGCTATGTTCTGCTCCATCCGAAACTCCCCATAGCTTCATTTCTTCTCCTGCAACTCATTTCCAATGAATGAATTTGGATCCCTGATTCATATTTCGACATTTTGGTTGAATCACATGCTTATATTATGTCTTGTAGGATTCTCGACCTCACTTCCCTTGTCAACAAGAATGAAGATTGCTCCCGCTCTTGGCGCTGCTAAGGACCAGTAAACGGCATCTTGACAATACGATTCATGCATGGAACAGGTAAAGATAAGCAACGTATCAAGGAAAAAACATTTCACAGGTCTCCAATAGATACCAACAATGTACCTTCAAACCAAAATCATGTCGTAAAACATGTCTTCGAGTATCCCTTAATTTGAACAAAGTTTCAAAAGTATCACTTTCATTGGGGCATGTAACTTTCGGCAGATCTATACGTCCTTGTAAAACTGAAAGCCACCATCTTTTGCTAAATTTGCCCCCAGATCATGGTTCTATACTAAATTAATGTGAAACCCAACAAGTCAGTTCTACACGGAGGGAATCCCCCCAAATGGAAGTATATAGCGAAGTGATACCTGTCAAGTAGACATCTTCGGTTGTTGCTGATCGTTCGTTTCTTGGGCAGACGTAGGAACACAGGGTCTCCACTCAGTCCTATTGCCCAAGTCCATGAGTGCGATTCCCTTTGCCGTCAGTTCAGCCCTTATCTGATCACTCTTTGCGAATTCCTTATTTTTCCTTGCTAGAGCTCTCTCCTCAATAAGCCTTTCAATATCTGCTGCCTCCAACTCTGCCCTCTTCAGTGCCTTTTGCTTGAACTCTTCAAGAACCTAGAGGGTCCCAACAAAGAAAATAGTCAATTTCTTCCTTTCATTCAAAAGGAGACAAGAAGCATGATCGCATTGTTTGTTGAAAATTCTCTGGTTCCTTTTTTCTCAGTTTTCTATCTTGAGAGCAAAGGAAACAGTAAACCGTTGTGGTAAACTGTACTTCGGCAGAAGTTTTGTAATTTAAAACTCTCAGTTGATTACAACCCATAACCAAAACCTTTCTTTTGTTTGTTCTTTTTACTAGAAAGGGAAATGGAGCCAAGAGCTGGGTTTTTAGGTTAATTCTGTTTAATTATGGAACAAGCTTTGGGATTTATTTAATAAATCATGGATAACCAAAAGAAATGGCGAAGAAAAAGGATCACGAATGTGCTTTGTAAAATAGTTTGGATCATAGAAAGTCTTGCTACAGATTGATTATCACATTTCGCCAGCTTTATTTTTCCTCAAAAGATAAGAGAACTGTAAACTGGAGGATTTGCAGATGAAGCCCTTCATCAAAATTTAGATACCTGTTCATAAGTTAGAGGCAGAAGCAACCCCAAAATTTCAAGAACCTCCTTAATTTGTCTCTCGATCTCAGTCAGGGAATGAACAACTGCTAATTGCTGCTGCTTCTGCTGTTTCTTCTTAAGGGTGTTCAAGTTGCTGTTCACAAACTTCAAGGCATCTTGAAACGCGCCAGTGAGTATGTGAGAAGTGTTGAGATCATCTGACATTTTTCCATAAAACTCACTTCGGACCTTGGTTATGCACTCCTGAGCTGCAGGAAGCAGTTTCACGGGCTTGTTTTTCGATTGCTCGGTACCTTCTTGTCTAACTGATGCCAAAGCATCTTCACAGTCTTTCAATGTCTACCAACAAAGGCATACTAAAGCTGTAAGGAAATTGGGCAAATTAACTCAACCAAAGCACACGCTTCACATACAAGGGAAAAAATGTCTATACATAGCTATCAACTTCAACTTCAATCATGGGTTCCATCTAATATATATATATTTCTTTAATGCAAGTAAAGCCTCAGATCTGGAAGTGAATATAAACAAACTTAACAGGGTGGTTGCATCTTAAACCAAACTGGCACAACTTGATCACAGCATATAACAAGAGGGAAACACGCTTATGCCTCCAAGAATATGGATAAGGATATTGCACCTGGTAGATGTAATAAACAGCATCTGATGAGCTTTCCAGTTGCCAAAGGGAATAATTGAGAGGAGATCGATAGTGTGCACTTATCAGGAAGTGTCTCAGAGCCAATGGATGGTACCGATGGGTGATCTGCAAGGAAGCATATAAAGAATTAAGACATGTTGTATCAATCAATTAATAAAGGCGAAAAACTCACTTACATCTCGAATCGTGAAGAAATTCCCGAGAGACTTTGACATCTTCTCATTATTATTAGTGACGTGGCCATTGTGCATCCAGTAACTAATCCTGGTCTCTGGGCATGCAGCACAGCTCTGGGCTATCTCATTTTCATGGTGTGGGAAAATCAAGTCGATTCCACCACCATGAATATCAAACTTTTCAGAAAGGTAATGAGCACTCATAGCACTGCATTCAATATGCCACCCCGGCCTACCTGGGCCCCATGGGCTCTCCCAACTTGGCTCACCAGGTTTTGCAGCCTGAAATTTGAATGATTTATTTAATGAGAAGAAATTTGCAACTGAGAAAGAGATAAACCAAACATGACAGACCTATGCCTGAAATTTAAAAAACACACAGGCCTTCCCATTTTAATAGCTCATAGGCCCCTCTATATTACAGATGTGGAATTCACATGTAAATATATCTCCCAGATTTTATATCTAAATCAGAAGAGCAGTCAAGTCACAGTGCCACATAAAGCAATGCTGAGAGGTCCGTCACCAATCTACCCTGCCAAACCGGATTGACAGAAACTGTAGAATTGAGGCTGCTATAACCACAGTAAAAGTTCAGGCAGAATCCTCAGCCAGCCAAAGCCAAACCTGACCGGCCTAAGGCAGATTTAGCCTTGCCCAGACCAAGCTGGACCTTTAGAATTGGCAAGGTTCCTATGATTTGAGAAAACTACACAAGGGTATCGTTAGCTGTCCTACAAACACAGGGACAGCCATTCATTACCTTCCACAAAGCAAAATCTGCAGGATTCTGTTTTCGGGGGTCTACCGCAACACGCTCACCAGCCCTATGATTTTCCAGCCTTTGTCCTGACAACTGCCCATAGTTTGGGCTTTTATCGACAGAGAAGAACACGTCTCCGCCAACAGTGTAGGCACAGCCATTCTCAATAATCTGCTGAATCATGGTCTTGATCTGTTCCATGTGACCAGAGACACGGGGCTGGTGGGTTGGAGTGAGGCACTGCAGATCAGCCATGTCCTGAAGGTACTCCTGGCAAAATTGATCGCTTAAAGACAATGGGTCCTCACCCTTCTCGTTGGCCCGGCGAATTATCTGGATTCAATAATAGTTACAACATCACTAAAGGCAGATTTCCTCATTTTAAAAGTAATGAAAAGGTAAAGACAACTGAAATTGTTGAGAGAATCCTTCTGGAACTGGAAGAAATATTTACAAAGAATGGGGAAATATTTATTATAGCCACAAGTAATTTAGAACAACTTCATGGGATCTACCTTGTCATCAACATCAGTGAAGTTTCGGACGTACATAACTTCATACCCCAAGTGCAGAAGGTATCTGCATAAGCTCATATTAATTAACATCTGTGAATAAAAATCATATTTTCTAGACAAGATTATGACAAAAATAGAAATGGACGTAATCAGATGCATACGTGTGAAGACAGTACAATTTGCATTTGATAGACAGAAAAAAGCACAAACCAAATACAAGTACGTCTCTGAAATAACTACTAAAGAACCAATAAAACACAAACAATTCAAGACGATTGAAACTAAGTTATACTGATTCACCAAGAAAGAAACTCAGGTCCATAGTGAGATGCCAAAATCAGCGACATTCATTGTAAGATAGTATCCCTGAAGCGTTGGATCCAGAAAGATCAAATACAAATCAAAGTGTACCCGAAAGATCTAACGTTTCACATAGAGTACTTACATTTCACAACTCAAAAGATCTTCTATCAATCAAGCACTTCATTTAATCCAACGCAAATTACTAAAATGCAACAATGAACACAGCTCAATAGATACTCTGCCTGAGATTACGTTTTCCCCCAAACAAGGAGCCTAATTTCTATCAGAATCTCCCAAAAACACTGCCGTACCGATAGAAAATGATTATTATGTTTCCGAATCAATTATGCAGGCGATATCTATCTCACCTAGCGCCAACACAGTCATAAGCAAAGCCCCCATTCAAACTGCAAAGAATGCAATGCTTCATGCATAAAGGCATAAAAGAAAAAAAGCAGATAAAAATCAAAACTGCTTATCGGCGACGTACTGACCTGTAGAGGAGGTCGAAAGCGACTGCGGCTCGAGCGTGGCCGAGATGGCTGAAATCGTAGGCGGTGATCCCGCAGACATACATGCCGATCTTGCCCTCCACAAGGGGCACCAGCAATTCCTTCTGCTGCGTCATAGAATTGTACACCCTCAGCTCCTCCTTACCGCTACTTCCCATCTCCCGATTTCCCCTTGCTTGCTCGTAAACTCAAACTGGAGAATTTCCCGATAACGGGACATCATCATAAATCCATCCGGCACATTAACACGAAGCACAAGGAATGCAATTGAATGAAGGGGGTTAGGAGCATTCAACTGATTAACAGTACCTGATTGATTGAGCACCAGAGCCGTACGGACACTGAGAGGGAGGCGTAGATTCGACGAGCATGAGAGACACAGCCTAGGGCTTATGATCTTTCCTTTTCTTATCTTATTTTTTCCAATTTTTTTGCCAAAAAATTAATTACAGGTGAAATTAAATATATATTAATAAAAAAATAAAAAATCGTCGCCTGAGAGATTCGAACTCTCGCGGGGAAACCCCATGTACTTAGCAGGCACACGCCTTAACCACTCGGCCAAAGCGACATCTGATGTTGCAAGCATCGAACCATTCCTACTTGTCCATTGTCAATATTGATATATATCCTTTATTTTGGACTTTTTAATGGACAAATTAAATAATCAATACTAATCACTGACCCAGTCGATGCAATTCCACCAGAGGCCTTGTATAATCTAATAATCAAGTGCCTATCACGGCCCAAGTTTAAAAGTCACTTTTTTTAATAATTTTACTTATAGAAAAACTCGAACCTGAGACTTCGATCTCACAAGAATGAGTCACGGACAATTAAACAACTGACCTCAGTGGTTAGCCTTTTGATAAGCTAGGCCAACTTGCTGTATTATATTTCAAAGATTCTCTCTAGCATGCATACTATGATGTTATAGGTGCTACATGACTTGCCTTTTAAGCCATTGGAAAGGAAAGCTCAAGCTCGGTCGCAAATGGAATAAAGGTGCCAACCTAGAAATTTCCTTGCCCTCCCTTCTTCAAGACACTTTTCTTCATATTGTGTTGAATATGGCCTCCCCAAAATGCCCATCCTTTTTTTTTCAGTTCGCTCTTTTGTTGTCAATCGCACATGGTAAATCATTACGGGCAGTATCAATAGTCTATATGTTCATGTTCGTATTTTCTAAGCGAATAAATGACGCAAGTCTCTCAAAGCTCGGGAATATATAATCTGTAGACATCTAGACTCACGAGTATCAGTTATAACCGGGAAAAACCTAGATAATTGTTGCATAAGCTCTCCTGGTCTATGCTGCTATATGTTGGAAAATGAGAAGTCGGTTGCTTGCTTTTTGACTCTCTTGCAATCTAAATTCATCTGGGTTGCACTTGTGAGCACTGTTAATTCACCAGAAATGCGCTAGAAGGTTAAGATTACGAGAAAAATTTTAATTATAATAAAATTTTCTCGGATTTACGAGTCCAAATACGAGATTGTGATATCTGATAAAATATTAAATTAGTCGTAAAATTCTACATGTACAAATCAAATGATAGTAAAGTTAAATGCAAGGACAGAATTAGAAATTTGGTTCGGGGGGCAAAATTCCACAGGACAGTATGAATTCAGGAGGGGCGAAATTTCATAGGATACTAACACAACAAATTAAGAAGACCAAATAGGATAGTTCAATGAAAAATTGAACAAAATCAAGTGAAATATGTAGAGTATATTAAGGATTTTCTTGGTTTCAGATGGGACGATCGCCCTCCTAAATCCATCCCTAGTTAAATGCAATGTAAGTATTTCACGCATTATCTTATTAAGATATGTATGGCCCACGGAATTCTTACTACGATCTCGACTAATTCGAAATGATTTCCTAGAGTTTCTGAGAATAGGCCAATAGTTCGCATGGACATGGCAAATTCTAGCGAATGTCACCATCAATGCCACGTAACCACGTGATAAGAGAAAGTATCATGTGTAACACGTGACAGTATTGATATAATATCACAAATCAATAAGATTTAGTTATTTTAATAAAATTTTTTAATAAATTTATTTAAAAAATAACCTTAAAAATAATTAAATTCTATTAATTATTACACAATGTGAATAATAATATATCAGTTTTATACTGGCCTTTCTACACGTGAATATTAGATTTCTGGAAACAAAGAGAGATTCTCTTGTAATTATTAGCTTGTTCCCGGTTATTGTTGTTCCTTTTCCTTGGTCAAAACTTCGCCAAACCTTTGACTAATTTGTCATAAACAAATCCGGACATTGTTCTGTCCCAAAAGCAAAGGCCCTCGCCGTCTTACTCTTTAAATGCAAGGCCGAGGAGAGCTTCTCGTCGAATCATATCATCCGATACCGAGTTTAAGGACGATGAGTTTGAGCGCGAACAATCACAGCACGATGGAGATCGTGAGCAAGATGTACTGTTCGAGTTCACCATCCGTGATGGTGGTGAGACAGCGGCCGCACGTTGTGAACGGCGGCGGATTCGTCGTCACGGACTGCCAGCAGAGGGTGGTGTTCCGAGCAGATGGCTGTGCCACCCTTGGTGCCGGCGGCCGGCTCGTCCTTGGGGACGGGGATGGTAATCCCCTCCTCCTCATCCGTCGACAGGTGCACAGACATTCATTTACGTACCTATACAAATGTGTGAAATACTGTCGGGACATCGCATCGCACATCGTCTCGGTGTTCGTATTGTTCTTTTGGCCCGATCAATTATGTCAGGACATTAATCAGCACGTGAGAATCGATCGTAGTGGTTATAATGTTGCAGGCGGGTGGGGTTCTCCAGGCTCTGAGCATCCACAAGAAATGGAAAGGATACACTTTTGACTACGAAGGCTCGAAGCTGGTGTTCAGCTTAAAGGAGCCCACGAGCAACGGTTCCATATGCCTTCCGAGGAGCAATAATCGAATCCGAATCTGCCTCGAACCCAAGCGAACCGGCGGAGACTCGTGCTTCCAAGTCGATGGCTACTTCCCCGATCGGGACTGCAGCATTGTCGATTTGAACGGCCTGGCAATAGCGAAGGTGATATCGATCGAATCCCGCTCTGCTTACGTTACATGAACAGTTGCAGCAATTTTCCCTTCATGACACAACATATTTTACCTGCCCGTATCGACCGGACCGAACCTATAAGAGATTGATTTATAAGATTAAATTTACCAAATAATGATATGATTTACTATTTATTACTTAACAGTTATTAACGGATTCGTTGTATTCAATGAAAGTGCAGGTCGAGGTGACAAAGGAGGCGGGGAAGATGATGGAGAGCAGGGACATCTACCATGTAACCATAAAGGCTGGAATCGACCAAGCTTTTGTGTTCGGGGTGATTGCAGTTCTCGATCACATCTACGGCGAGTCCACCGCTTGCTAGAGAGGTCGGTCGCTCGACAACCTAACCGTGACGAGCATCAGCGGACCCGACCCGATTGATTTTAATTTAACCGCAGTCTTTCATTTATCTGATCCTGGCCACGTGTGGCTTGTTTTTAATCACGTGTAAGTTATACCAAGATGATGTCCGCACGATTTCTCCTGTCTTGCTTCCTTTTTAAGTTATCCGATTGGGCGGTGTTGGCCAATCGCCATGCATTGTCTGTACGAAACTGCTTAATTGCGTACGTAAAACTCGAGGAATCAGATAACGGTATGACTTGTCCTTTTCTTAAAATGTTTATCGAATTTTATGAGAAAGTAAATATTTATTTATTAAAAATTAAAATTTATAATAAATAATATCTTATTTTTCATATTTCTAAAATTGTCAATATTTATCTCATACATTTAAAATATTTACCAACAGTAATTGATCAAAGAGTCGATCCTTTTTTTCATACTCGAAAATGAGGAAACTATTGATCTATCCTCGGGTCAGGTCGAGAGACTGACTAACATAGTAAAATTCATCCCGAACTTTTTCCATTAACCAATATTGATAATAAAAAATTATTTTTCTTCTCAATTGGTCATGAGAGCCAGAAATTCTCCATTCACATCTACGAAGAACTAAAAAGAATCCGAAATAATCTACTTAAAGTGAATTTAGTGATTTTCGTACTAAATTCTCAGATGAGTGATCCCAATATCATTCATTAGGTTGGGAGGGGTTGACAGGAAATTTCTTATAGATCTCGACCCGACTGCAGATTAGTCTAGATGTGTAATACGACCATCTTGAAAATACTGAATAGTGCAAATAAAAAAAATGAAATACGGAAAAAATGGTCTGTTTGATTAACGAAAATTGGAACGGAAATTCAGTGATTAATGTTTGATATATTACAAGAAATTAGAATCAGATCCAAGGCACTGGAGATCTCAGGCGCAGGCGCATGGGTTCTTGACAGCCGAGATCTCCTCGTCCGTTCAACAGAAGAACCAGTAGCCGACGGTGAGCCCCGCAACGACAGATAGGAACAAGCCGCCGTTGAACGACATGATCGCGAGCATCACTAGGTAGCCGATCGCCGAGTTGGCGCCGAACAGGATGGCGGACGCGAGCTTTGCCGATTTGACTGGACGGGGGCGGCCGGATTTGGGGATGAGGTGTGAGGCGGGCGATGGATCGGGCAGACTTGGAGTGGCGGCGGAGAAGATGGATCTGAGGCGGAGGCGGCGGTCTTCCAGGTATTGGTAGAAGGCGGAGGCGAAGGCGCAGGTTAGGAGGAGGTAACTCGGCCACGAAGCGGTCCGACACGAGTCGACCAGGAGCCTGAAAATTCACGCTCCGGTACAGCGTCATGCGCATCGTGCATCATCTTCACCAAGAGAGATTCATGTCCGTTGAAAGAAAAAATCTTATATAATCTTATCTCATCATAATGCAATAAATAATAATTAATTAAATTATTTTAATTAATATTATTTATAATAATCATTTAAGTAACTAACAATAATTTTTATATTTATTATATCTTAATTAATATTTTCTCATGCCGTTGTAGGATTAGCTGTTAAGGGGAGAAGGAGCTGCACTTTAGGAGTAAACTTCTGCTGCAGAAATGCCCTCTGGGAACTGGATAATTGCATTTTCGTCCTCATTTGCCGACTGCTTTTTCCATCGTCCATTGAATTTACATATTTGTCACCCTGCCAAAAGGTTACAATTCGGGTTAGTACAGTCTTATTGGTCTTATTGGTCATATCTAGGAATGGTAATGAGGCCGGGCGATGCAAGTATTTGAAGACCCGGACGTCGACCCGTGCCCAATTCGATGTGTATAAATTATTTGCGTGAACTTCAAGCGAAAGTTTTCGAGGTCAGAGATTTGGTTCCGGTTTCGTGATCCTTGGTAAGATCATATATACATGTATTTTACATGTGAACTTACCTAAATTTATGGGCTTATGAGATATTTATGAACTCAGAAGAATAAAATTCTTTTGATAAAAAAAAAAATTACTCGCGTAGGAGGAATCTTCCATGAAATATCATTGGTAATGTCTCTAACATGCCACCAACTTCCCTGTGACTCTCCATAATGCCAGATTTAGAGTTACCCATTTTGTTCTCACAGGCAGTCACTGACCTTCCATAATAAGATCGATTTGGACAACTGGCACTGCACAAAACCAGCAAAATTGGCACCCAAGATTGCCACAGGCTTATCCTGAATCTTATCATTTCAACCACAAATAAGCAGCCACCATAAAGGGCTTCCCTAATCCTGCTATATGCATTTTTTGGGTATATAAATGAGGCAGGCAGCCCTATAAATAATAAAAGGAAGAGAGAATAAATTGACACAATGAGTGAACTGATGAGAATTGAATTCAACTCTATCGCAGTTGTTATCTTTCATTGTTTGGCACTGGAGAAATTCTTTATGCTACGATATTACTAAGTAGCAGTGCCTACGTGGTGGCACCAGCGAATCAGAATTAATTTTTTCTATAATTTTTTTTTTTACAAAACTCAGATAGCAGAAAATGACTATAAGAATAACCGATTCTGATTGGTTGGCATCATGTAATCACATGGTAACACCATGGCATAAAAGACTTTCTCCCCTGATTTATGTCAATTTCCGTGAATTTTCATTGAGAAATGGAGGGGAAAACGAAAACACCATCAAGAAATCCATGGATAATACATGGTACAACCATGAATATTTTTTTTTTTAAATGATGAGCAGTTTATTCTCTCTGAATCCATGGACACCCTATAGCCTCACAGAGGATTATGCACTGAAGGAGAAATCGAACGTCCGATCTCGTGGGATTTAACACGAGTTAGATATAAATCTTATTCACTTGAGTTAGAATTTACAGTCATGAAGTTAAAAAGACGCTCGAGGACAGTTGTAATGTTCTGCCAAGTCAATCCTAGTCCAGATCTGATACCAACAGTCCAATAGGCTTACCGTCCTTGAAGTTGATAGAAAATCGTATCTCATGGTCCTCTCTGGAGGGGCATTTACATATCGGCAACAGAGTAGAAAAGAAAAGGGAAAAGAATTCTTGAGATATCGAAATAGTGTACTGTCGGGGACTGCGATCGCCGGGAATTCTTTGTTACGATTAATTCTCCGAATTTGTAACAAGACAGAACACATGTACATGGGATTGATGTAAGTATATGGATAAACTACAGACCGATCGAATTCATTAGCCCGTCAACATTAACACTAATTACCAACTGACTGAAGGAGTCCCAACATATATTGTGTTTACCTCACTCAACTCGATATCGAAGGGAAGCAGCTCCCGGACCGAACCAGTGGCTTCCGGCTGACACCATCCAGCTCCACTGCCTCAATCCCTCTCAGCGTGCCGCTTGAGTTCGACCTGAGGGGTCTCAGGGTACCGAGGCTCCGGCGCAGCAGCCTCCCCATGGCTGAGATAGGGTGCTCGGCCATGCTTGCCGCTGGCTTCTCGGACCGGAACTTCTGGCAGAAGCTGATGTGCCGGTTAAGGGCTTCCTCGGTCGAGATGAGCTTCTCCGACCTCAGGACCTCGTCCTTTACAGCCTCGATGCAGAGCCCACAGATCCACCTCCCATGGAACCTCTCCCGGATCCTGAGGATGTAAGCCACGGTGCAGTCCTCGGTGAGCCCGCAGGAGTCGCACTTTGCGGTCTCCACCTTGACTGGAGGAGGCGATGACAAGCCCGGGACCGCCATGGCGTTCGAGCTCTGGTTTCGATGACCGGCCCTTTGGCTGGTCACGGTTGTGTGTGGCTTGTACGTGTCATGTGCCTTATATAGTGAACGCTAGTTCTCTAGTGCGGGCGGTTGCATTTATAGTTTTCAGTCAATATCTTATCAATTATATTTATTAAAGTCAACGTCAATTTGAGAAGATGAGATGTGACTGAAACTTCTCTGGTCCAGTCATTAAATTGGTCAAAAGATCAATTAAAATTTTTTTTTATTTGCTGAATGGTCAAATAATAGAATCGTAAGTTTTGTGGATGTTTGATACAATTAGATCATTTAATTGCAGTGGTTCCCACCTCTTCTTCTAACATAAGACCTCATATTCGAATCTTATAAATGGAGAAAGTTTGTACCGAGATAGTTTCATCTCTTAGTGAACCGACCCAACTTAAAACTAGATCGATTGGTCAAAGTCTATTGGAATATGAATATCATGTGTTATACACATATATACATTGGGAAAAACACGTAGCAAGTGACTGATGGATTTGACTAAGTTATAATGGTTCTAAATTTAGAATATTCCTCATTTGATTTACACGAGTAAAATTTCTCGTACCCATTAATTCAATTCTTCCTTATTTACCCCCAAGTTCGTGGTGGAAAAAAGAATAAATACGTACGTACATATATATATATATATGGAAACTAAATCTATGGAGTATCTGCAGTGTCCTTAGAGAGATGGTTTCTTAGCTCCACTAAGGTAGGTCGTTCAGTGCTTGGTTTAATGGGACGAAGATGTGGTCACCGGGCACGTCGACCTTTTTTTGGCAAGATCCAACTGCAACAGGGGAGCTCTGCCGACTATTCGGCATTACCCGAGCCAAGTGGAGCATGCGTCAAAGAGAAAAATACTTATTCTGTTCTTTTTATTTGCACAGTCCGATCGCCCTGTATTTGAATCCGATGCCTTGTTAGTGAAGCAAATCATTGGACCGCGGCAGAGACCACGATTTGCTTTATCCAGTTGCACATCAAGGAAAATTTTTCGGGAAATATGTCTCTCGGATATTTCTCGAATTCTCAGAAATTTTTTTGTGGAAAATTCTCTGTGAAAAAGTTGGTCCCTCGAAAACATACCATCGGAAAATAGTATTTCTAAGGGTGATACAGAATTTTTATTAAAAATTAAAGGTTTTTTTTACCAAAAAATATTTTAAGTATCTGATCCATTAGAAATATGTCCGCTCTGTACCCGATAGTATTTTCCGCCAAAAATGCCCATTAAAATATGTATTTTTTTAATTTTTAAAATAGATTTCCCATCGGGACTTTTATTTGAAATAGAAATAATTCCATTTGAAATTATTTTTTAATTCCAGATATTTGCTAAACACAATAACAACATTTAATAAAAATAAAAATATTATCCCGAATCAACGAGATTTGTGCTAATATGTTAGCTTTAGTCTCACTAGGCAAAAGTAAAACCATGCCCACAATGCTGTTGTCCGAACTTTTCTTTTCGGTAAAAAATGAGGCACTCGAACCTAAAAACGGAGAAAATTGAACTTGCAATGATGTTTTTGTCTACATGTTTTGAACGGATACTGCCAGGTTAAGTGACCCTAAGAAACTGATAATAAAGATCGAAGATTAGGTTTGATTTTTTCTTAACATGAACGGTGTCATAGCTGCATCGGAGAGTCTTGTCGTGTCCCTAGAATCGTTTTCTGCTGTGGCGGTAGGTACTCGAATACATGCGATCGAAACTGTGTTTAGTTCAAGGATGATTCGGGTTTAGCAAAGTTGATGCCTGTTATGAACTTGTTGGATAGCCATCGGGCTCTGAAGGAGCTAATCAACTGCTGCTGCTGCTGCTGAGTGTTTGAGATTATATATATGCTTGCCCTCACGATCACAACATAATCTACAATTACGACATGCCCTAAAATATGTCTTCTCAACGGCTAATTACGAGTCAGATAATTTTTTCTGCGCTCGAACGAGGGGAACGCTTGATCGTGAGTTGAACTTTCTCGTTCATATATTTAATTAGTTTATTGACTACGAGTCTCATTCTTGGATCTTTACGGATCGGACATTTCTTTGGATAACTCGGATACAGATGATTAATTGAACACAAGACATGCTTTTTCTTCGGCATCCGAGCCATATAATATCTAAGCTCGTACAATAACATGTTGGATTTTTTAATCCAACCAATATGGTCCAATAATATATCATTGACTAAATATCATGTTATTCCATTAGTTGGCTCAATTAAGTGATCTAATTAAGTTTAATAATAGACCTTACGACATATCGTAAAAGTGTGGAGACTAATGTGCAGATACTAAAAGACAATTTTTGATTCTTTGATGGGCAGATTCTGATCCTATGATGGGCAGAATTAGAAATTAATAAAATCTTGGGCACTACTCTGCAATAGAGAAGTTATAGTCCATGAGTCACACTATATAAATCCGACTCCTATGATATCTCATTGGTCATTGTGAGTCAGAGAGAATCTCATGATCTCTCAGGAGGTTGGTATTGACCTAGAAGACCAAACCTTGATTTCGATCACGCGCAAGTTGTTATGGATTCAGGTACGCTTCTGCTTTATATTTATGCACGATTTCTTAACATTTTCAACACGTATGATATTAGATTTAATTAGGTTTCTAAATCCTTCATAACATACGCTATAGAGGGTTATAGTTGCATCTGAGATATTTCGTGCAAATCTCTTATCCCTTCGGGTGACGACTACTTAATCAATTTAATTCTCATCAATGTTTCTTTCTCATCGGTAAAGGTTATGGAGAGTATTTTTATCGTAAAATTTTCTATTCCTTCTAATTCCTCGAATAAGAGGAATTAAAAAATAAAGCTTATGGATGGAATTATAGACAATCATTCCATCCCTCTCCAGTAATTTGCCAAATAACGGATTTAATAATCCCTCCAAATCGTTCTCTTCTAAATCCCTTTCAATCTCTCAATCCAATCGTACCGTTAATGTCACAAGTAATGTGCGTGTCAAAGAATGGATATATTTGAACTAATTTTATTACAAAAATATTTATTAAAAAAAAAGACCAAAATACTTCTATTATTTCTTTTTTTTCCCCTGTAACTTCCGTACGGTCTCTTCCTCCCTATATATGCCATTGGATCCGGTCACTAATCACTCATTCATTCTCTCTCTGCTTTCTCTCTCTTATCTCTGTATTTATGAAATCCTCCCCTGTTTTCATCGTCTCGGCTGTCACCAACAAAGCTCTCTCCTTTTCGCCTCTCACTCAGTTCCTCTCAATCTCCTCTCAGGTAACGAACTCTCCCTCTTCTTCCTCGCTCCTTCCGCTCACTGCTTTGGCCCGCGCGGTTCGGTTCTATTCTATTCCATTCGCTGCCCTGATTCCGGTAGCTCCCGGATTCGACCTCGGATATCTGATCCCGAGCCTCCACCATCTGTATTTCTCACTGCTTTTCCCCGATTATCTATAAGTTTCCTGTTTTGTGAGGTAAATCTGTCGATGATTGCCGACGGCGTGTTCCCGTTGCTTTCGTATTTCGCTCCAGGGAAAATCAGAATTCTTGTTTACTACACTTCAGCGTGTTTCGTGGATTTATGTTGCCGATGGATCTGAGTGCACTGGCTTTTGCTAATTTGTGTCGTGTTAACCGGTGCTTGCTTTTGTTTGAAAATTAGATTGCTTCTTAAAAGGAGTAGATTTATGCTCCATAAATCTGTTGGTTCTGCGGAGAGACGTGCAATTACAATCAGCTGCAACTAGATCCAGAGGCAGTAGAATTGTAGTAACATGAGAGTACATCCAAGCCTGAAAAATGAATTAGAACATAGCCAGTCAAGTATTATGCTATTCTCATAAAACCATCGAATTTTATATGGGCAGTATAGTTGGAGTAATAGTAGTACATGTGATCCTGAAAAATGAATTGCAACAGTGCCCATCAAGAATTATGCTATTCTCCGGAAACGTTGTGCTTGGCTAGAAAGAAGGAAAATTTTGTATTAGAAGTGGGGAAGTGTGGATTGATCTTTGTCAGATAGCACTCTCTATTGTATTATGGACTTTCTACTGAAGAGTTTTATTTCCTGCATTTGACAGTTGAAGGATTGGGAGGAAGTTTGATGATTTTAGTTTGGGTACAATTCAGCCCTTTATACTGCATGTTTCAAGGATGAAAGCAAACTTTTATGGGTTGAGGGGGAAACAAATCTCTCTTGTCCTCGTAGCTCTTATTTGCACGACAATACTTGTTTGGGCATGGGAGAAGAATCCAATTCTTACCAGCTTCCTTCCACCTCAGAGTAGTTGGTTGCAAGTGTCATCAGGTTTGCTTCTGACAACATATGTCTTCTGTATCCAGACATTTCATAATAGCATGTCAACACGTTTAGCTGTGAGCTCTTTTCTTAATTGTATAGTAATGAGAATACCTTTCATGTAAGATACATGAAAGGCTTGCTAATGCTGAATTTAACTAGAGGATTCCTCCACTCGTAAAAGTAAAAAGTTCTGGGAATTGATCAGAGTAGGTTGCTGTGCTCAACAAGAAGATGAAATACTTGCATAAGTTTTGTAGTTGAATTGAAGAGTAGCTTTATAGGAATTAGAAACTCAGAAATGATACATAAATGATATCCGCAAAATATTCTATCTGCTCTTTAATTTTCATCTTGTGTTCGGTGTAGAAATCCAAACCAGCACACATGTGGAAAGCACAGTCAATTCTCAACTGCCAAAAATAAGTGCAAAACATGTACCTGCAGTTTCAGCAGAAGAGACTGTGAAGATGACAGACAAAGGTCATTCTGTTCTACCCCCTTCATTAGATGTCACAAAGTCCGTGCCTGAGATGATCAATGTTGTGCCGACCTCTAATAATAGCTCAACTGACTGTGAAGGTAATGTATATTTTTTTTTATTTGTCTTATCATCTAGTCGTTGCGAGTGAATCAGCATTCTAAATATATTTAAAAAGAATGAGTTACTGAATATTGAGCTCTAGACTTATTTAAATTAGAGGGTGTTTCCTTATTTCATACAGATGTTCCCACGAGTTCTGCAGAAGGAAAAATGAAAATGCAAGATAATGGGGAGTCTCCAAGGGGTGTCCATGCAGTAGCTCCTTCGACTGTTAATGAATCAAGAGGGAACCATTCCGATCTAAAAGAAGAGCACTTGGAAGGAGGAGAAAGAGTTGATCTAAATGCTCCTACAGGTTATGTGTATGTTAATTCTACCGGGTCAGGGAAAGATCGGCTGAAAAAGAAGAAAGGGCAAGGTAGTCTTTTCTCTGAGGATTTCATTTTCTGGTTCTTGTCTATGCTCTGCAATAGCAAGTTTTTTCGCAAGTGCAGTGCTATGTTGACACAATGCTGATAGCTCTTTAGCGGTACAGTTTAAAGATTCCTTTTTATTAGGATAATTTATGCAAATGTTCCATGAGTAGGTAGTTTCTCTAAAGCTCTCTTGCAAGCTGGAGAGTTGCAGAAAGCAATTCTTTGTGCCTTGCATTAGCATAATGAATGTAGATGCATTATTAGCACAGAGGAGCTTCCTGCAGCTTTGATCCATAAATTAAATGCTTTGGTAAATTCACAGTTTTTTACTTCTTAGGAAAATGTCTTTTTCCTTTTACTTTTCCTGGAAGAATGCGTCTCTAGGAAGACCTTATTGACTGGTTTCACCTCTGAGAGTGTAATACAATTATAGAGTAAAGAACATATCTTTCTGATTACCTGTTCTAACTGTTAATTCTACTAAATTGACGCTGATGGAGATAATGAATTGCTGCGTGGATCAAACCAATTTTTGCAGCTTGCAATTATGCAGAAGGAAAATGGGTTGTGGATGAGAGACGACCTTTATACTCTGGTTATGGTTGCAAGCAATGGCTTTCAGGCATGTGGGCTTGTCGTTTGACCCAACGCATGAATTTTGACTATGAGACTCTACGGTGGCAGCCTAAAAGTTGTAAAATGGAGGAATTTGAAGGGGAGAAATTCTTGAAAAGGTATTTCTAGACACTCTGATAGCATTGATCTCCTTATACTTGCATCTAATGTTGGAATATAAGCCATCCTCTGCCATATGACCTGTTAAATTTCAGCTTTAAATACACTGTTGATGTATGTAATTTGCTTATTTAGCATCCCTAGAATCCGGTTCAGGTCTTGGTGAACCTATTCCATATTTATTTATTGTGGTCATTAATGCTTCAATGAGAATTCCATATTCTTCCTGCACAAGCCTGGGCTGCATGTTAGGAGAGCCTTGAAAAGCAGTTGGTGATCATTATTGGTGCAATTTTTGAGAAGCTTAAACTTATTAAAACTAATCACTCGCCGATTGAACAAATTTATCATTGCCTTACAGGATGAAAGACAAAACCATTGCTTTTGTTGGGGACTCACTGGGCAGGCAGCAATTCCAGTCGTTAATGTGCATGGTCACAGGTGGAGTTGGGAGGCTTGATGTGATGGACGTGGGGAAGGAATACGGGCTTGTCAAAGCCCGGGGGGCAATTCGGCCTGATGGGTGGGCCTATCGGTTCCCAGAGACTAACACAACGATCCTCTACTACTGGTCTGCGAGCCTGTGTGATCTCAAGCCCATAGACCCTTCGAACAGTTCCACTATGTATGCCATGCACCTTGACCGACCCCCATCCTTTCTCCAAAGGTTCATCCCCCAGTTTGATGTCTTAGTTCTCAATACAGGGCACCACTGGAACCGAGGAAAACTCAAAGCCAACAGGTGGGTGATGTATGTTGGAGGAAAACAGAATACTGATGGGAAAATAGCTCAAATTGGAAACGCCAGGAACTTAACAATCCATAGCATTGTGAAGTGGGTTGACTCCCAGCTCCCTAAGTACCCTAGGCTAAAGGCTTTCTACCGGAGCATTTCCCCGAGGCATTTTGTTGGTGGGGACTGGAACACAGGAGGGAGCTGTGATAATGAGAACCCTATGTCAATTGGTAAGGAAGTGTCACCGAACGAGTCAAGTGACTACAGTGCCCGGAGCGCTGTTAGAGGTACTGAGGTTAAGCTATTGGATATAACAGGGCCTTCTCAAGTGAGGGACGAAGGGCATATCTCTCGTTTTAGTATAAAGGGAACCTCCGGGGTTCAGGATTGCTTGCACTGGTGCCTTCCCGGTGTTCCTGACACGTGGAATGAGATACTCGCAGCTCAAATTTGATTGAAAAATCCGAACGCATTGTCCTGGCAATGTTATTTTTGCAGGGGTAAGGCTTCCGAGCACCCAAATCTCTCACCAGTGGGGAATCTTGTCATATCTTGGTCATCGTACCTCCATGGAGATGGTAGCTGTCAATACCGCACAAAGATTTTCAGGTGAAGAGATGGCATTACAGTCTACACGATTGTTTACAGTCTGCAGAAGTGCCAGCTGCAGGTAATTGTAGAGCCTCGTATTTAAGAGTATACATTCTTTTCCCTGTATATCGGATCTGGGAATTACTAGGACCGGTGATTGACCCGGGTGGTCACTAACTTTTTGCATTCAGCTGATTTTATATAGCTTCAAATACATAGTGAATGTGAGCAGAAGTCGGGGTGGATCGGGAAGAACTTTCAACTTGAGGAAGATTATACCTAAAGAAAAGCGATAATGTGAAGATTGCACACTATTTGGAAGCTTGCAATTTGCTCTTGAATTACATTCCTATTAGATTTGAGGCAATGTCTCCTCATGTCCCCAGTGGTGGTTCCTCAACATGACCCTTTAGTCAAATTTCCTGTCTGGTACTGGTAATTTTCGGTATGGTCTCTCCTTTTTTTCTTAATTCAGATGAGGGCAATAGTAGCAATAACCCAAGGATATCCGCTACATAATATTTAAGGTTTCATGGTCAACCGTAAATATATTTATAAAAGTGAACAGTTTGCACTAGTATTGATCTCGTCATCACATCACCTCCGGAAAGTCATGGCGTAAGCTCAAGAACCTCATCTAGTAATTTTACTTAAAAGATGGTTCTAACACAAAACCTTGATCTGTTAAAGCTGTATGGAATAAGTTTTGCACCATTACACCACAACTAATAATATATGGTGTCAAATTATGGTCTCAAATCATCGTTTTGCCAAACTACTGAGAGGACTGCAATCTGAATCAGATCCATGTGAAAGTACCAGATGTTTCTTGCAACATGATGTACAAAATCAAAAGATCAATCTAAAGCTGAAATCAAAAAGTGGGAACAAATCGTTTACGCACGGGGCAGTTTAGGCTGAAACTGCAGCGGCATAATGTATACCCTACACAGATTTTTGACCCAGCTGGGACTGCCAGTGTAATCACATACTGTGATGAGTCAACCCAAATTCCTTAGACATTCTTATGTGAAGAATCCTCATCGATCACTCTCTCTTCAATGCTCACAACAGTCCTGCTCCCCGTGCTGTCTTGTCTCACGTATTCCACCTCTTCCTCTTCGTTGCCATCTTCAGTATCCACGGTCTTGTGATGGAAAGTCTCCTGAATCTTTGTCACTCCCTTCTCGACCGGTTCTATGGCTTGGTTGATCGTCAAGACAACATCCTTAACTACCTGCTCAAGATGAGACAGACCCGAGCCAGAAGCATCAAGGAAACAGTAAACAAAACCACAGTGAATGTTGTGGGATCCTTAACTAGATTCAGTCAGACACAGGCCGGAAAGATGCTTGCTTACTGTTTGGCCACCCTCGATAATGATGTCCTGAACGCTCTCGGTCACACTTGTTCCCGGAACCTCGACTTTTGTTTCAGTCTTCTCCAGCAGCGCCGACTTCCCTTCATTACCTTCCTCTAACTTCATTGCCTCGGTACTGGTCTCAGTAACCACCTTTTGGTACTCCGAAACTGGAATGTAACGGTACGGCTCGACCGAGAATACATACATGTGTGCTACCGCAGCAAATGCCATCTGACAGGTGATACGAATGACATCGAGATTAGTCCATGCCATCAACCCGAAATAAAGCACTCTTAGACAAAGCAGTTCCCCATAAGGACATCATCCAAGATTCTGTAAGAAAATATATTCCCAAAAGGAATCCATAGAGGGAACAGCTTACTTCTATGCAGATCAGGAAATCTTGAAGCCCAGTCTGCAATTTCCCTTTCTTCGGGAGAACTCCAAAGCTGCACAGCACCGCGATACCGACGCCCTGCCACCAAGTCGCGAAAACGATGGCCTTGAAGCTGATGAACTTTGCGAGCGGCTTTATCGGTTCCAGCCTCTCATGAGTCACGTTGTAGAACTGCACCAGGCAGTACAGTGCCCACATTTGGCTGAAGTTGAGCACCACTGCTATGTAGGGATACCTGCAAGACTCGAAGTTGGATAAAATCAATCGGGGCAAAAGAAAAACAGTGTTGAACGACTGAGGTGATAATGCTGTACAGCAGTTCTTTAGTGTAAGTGCTTGCAAGACTTGAATTTGAACTAATCGAGGGGCGTTTAAGCTGACATGGAGATATGAAGCTGAGCTATGTGATCACTCAGAATCCAGTCGGAATAAATTATTATCAAACTCTTCTGCAAGTTACTCTTTTTGTGGGCAGTGATTGTTATGCAAGTACCCATAGTTCCACTTGAATTCCCCGTCGCCATAGACTCCGAGAAGCTCCAATATTAAGGCTAGGAATGCACAGACTGTCTTCAGAATCATCTGGACTACACAAAAGGTATCGGCATAAACCAAAAATATTGGGAAATAGGGAAATTTGATGGTAAATGACATTATGTTGACTCACATACTGTACGAGACCGAACTTTTCAATGGCAAACAGATCTCTACCAAGCAGGCATGGCCGAAAGAAGAAGTTCCAGAAACAGCTGTGCCAATTCCCTTGATCATCCGTGCTATCCAGCAGGAGTTTTCTTGACTCATCTTCAAGAAGTTCAACAACTGCTCCCTCCCCACCTACCATGAATAAAAAGAGTGACTTCCGGAAGAGAAATGATCATTGCCCGCAGCTTTCCCTTCTGAAATGATTGGGATATGCTTCTTTACCTAAACAAGCGATCAAGTAGCTTCCGAAAGAGTACAGGGCAAATGCTTCATAACAGTTCCTCAAGATGTCACAAGCAAGAGAGAGTTTCGGGTTCCAGAGGGATATGAACTGAGAAGTTTTCATTTCAGATACAGCTGAAGTGGAAATCGCAACTGGAGATGTACCAAATATACATTGGATTATATCAAGGAATTCGATTCTCAACTGATTCAGTGGCATAGACTGGGACCATGAAGAGCACCCCAACAATCCATTTTTGCTCCTGGGATTCAACCAAATTAAACATCAGAGACATCCTCGTACTCATCCACAACCATTTTTGCCAGACAGTTCCTTTTCTTTGAAACTATTCCTGAAAGCAAGGCTGGGGCCAACCGTCGAAGTTCCCATAGCTTCTCTCAATAAAAATCCTTTTTTAAATCTTTAACCATGTACAAATACTGACAGATTCGGTGGCAAGAACTGAATCAGAACATCGATTCTAGAATGTCTAATCTTTATTTAGCAGTTATACATCAAGAAAGCAGAGCAAGGGAGTCTTACAGCGGGCTTCGTGTAGTATCGCAGATGCTGTAGAATGAGGAAGATGGAGAGAACCAAAGCTACGAGAACGAAGCAACCCCCGGTGATGATTGCTGGGTTACGAACATCGCTGTACACGGATTCGGGCACAGTGACATCACCTGCTTCTGTCGCCATTCTTCAGACATTCTAAGAGTGAATCTTCTGTTTGACAGGTTTCTTGAGCTAAGTATGATGACACAGACAATACGAAGGAACGCAGAATACAGATACTAACGTCACCATGAAAACCTCGCTTCATTCATACAGTATATAGACAACTAAGCCTTCCAGTACTGTAAACTGGAACTTGAAGTGCAAGCAAAGTTGTTCTTAACACCAACCATCAAACTCAACTGAACGAGCATAAGAAGGAAGAGAGCAAGCCAAGTGGGAATCATATATCAGCTTGCGAGCACAACAAGAGGGAGTGAACCTTTGAATTCGGGAGAGTCCAACCGCCTCAGAAATTTAGCACCATGAAGCCCAAATCTTTTCACCATTTAGAAACTTCTGTCAGGTACAAAAGCAGAAAACAGTCGAAACTGTAGGTGGAAGCTTGTTTGAAATGGGGGTAGGGAGGCACGTTCGGTCGTGTTTGAACTTCTTGTGTTCTGCTGCTGACACGTAATCCTGGGGAGAAGGCTGGTCACCGAGTGGGAGTTGGGCTTTTTACCTCTTTCCTTTGCCCTCTTGTCCTATCCTTTTTCCATCCATCGACATTGCTCACAAGGTTTCTCTAGCCCATGTCATTTAGGAGTAGTTTAAGCTTAAAATCCAGTTTATGGCTGTTTGACTCTCGATGAAAAGGCAAAGCAACCATTCACAGTTATCACCGTCACCAGGAACCTTCACCAAAGCAAACCGTCAGGACAGAGCATGGCACTTAATCTAACATCAATTATGCATAAGGGAAACCGATAATTTATGTTAGGCTGCAAGTGTATGCCTAATCTAGCACTTTTGGATTGTAGACTCGTGGTGTTACAAAGCCACATCTTCAAGTGGCACACGGCACATGCTTGAGACAGGATATTTGCAAAGAGAATGATACTACGAAAGGATGCCATTTTAAATGGCGATAGAATCTTATTTCTCTCAACTGTCGGGGTTTGTGTAGTACCTTGTCAAGCGTTACAACTTATTCACCACTCATATGATACAAAAACTTCTAGTACCGGGATAACCCAAGTCAATAACCACATTCCGAAAAGTGATAACTTGGAAAACTGGATCTTCACTCGGGTGATGTGAGCAGAGAGATGAGGCCCTCCATGTTAGGGAACTGAGAAACAAGCTCTGATCGCTTGCCAAGCTCAAAATCCTGATACTGAAAGGCTGGAGCACAAGTGCACCCAACAAGAGAGTAATGCTTCTCGGCATCTCTGGGTGCCAATTTTAGTACTGCCCCTTCCGAGGAAATGCTATAGTCTTTTGTTGGGAAGGAGCCAAACCAAATGTAGGGTGGGACCGTGTACTGAGGCTGTTCACCATTCTCAATGTCAGGTCCAATGCAGGTTAGCTTGAAAGTTCCATTCTCATGTAACTCAAGTACCTGGTGAGGAGAGTGCTTTCAGTCGCATTAACAATACACAGAGGCTATAAAAAGATTGTGAGCTTCACCATCCGCAGCTAAGGAGGAATTGGTCGCAGGCTAGAGTTTCTAAGAAATCATAAGTGTACAGTTCGATATCGGCAACAGAAAATACAACCAGATTTTTCATCAGCCAAGGTCCTAAAATGCAGCAGCCTTGAAGTCCGTGCACTCTACCAGTTCACTTTTTGAGCTCATCGCCTAATCCAGGGGGAGATTTTCACATAAGACTAATATTCTAAGATGGGTATTCTTCTCTGCTTGATGTATCAGATATATTCAAGTGTATGCAGAGTTCGCCCATAAGTTCTCAAATTAAAGCAAAGAGTGCGATCTTCTGTGAGATAAAGCTAGTTCAGGGTCTTACAGTGAGAGGTTCTCCCATGTAAAAGTGCCACGTTTCGGCCATTGGAATTCGATGGAGGAGCGACACATTCCCAGATGGTACTAAGAAGTAGATGGATGTGCTCACAGGACGATCAACCTTGTCTGCAGGAGACTCCCAATATTATCATCCAAACATGTGTGAAATAACAAAGGGAGGATTGCTTACAAGTGCATAAAAAAGCATTTTGAACATAAACATTGTAACAGAAACGGGACACCTCGAATTCATTTACAGAAATCATAACTGAGACATGGAAACAGAGATGATTTTGTACTAGCAAACTCCCAGTCAAATGGTAAGATCGAGGGTAACTCAAGAAACTGCAGCAGCTATGAGGAACACTAACAGAAAATGGAACCTTAATATATCTAGGCAGCATCCTCAACGACAGCATTGCAATTTTTAGCCACATATTTCTCAGCAAAAAGTTGCAGTCAGTTACATTTGGAATCAGCGCTGAGAATTCTTCCAAGGTTATTTCGATAACAAAACTGTGCTGATTCTGTGGCCCGCCGGCTTTTATGGACCCAATATAGACACTCGATTTGGATGGAACAGAACAAAAAATTTTCGACCATAAATCTTGAAGCTAAGACGAGCTATGTTCTATTGCTGACACTATTAAGTTGAAAATCTCCACTCTACCCCGACTCAAGCACCACTTCAGGGTGCCCGGGCAGCATTTTTGTTAGATCTTTTCTGTAAGAAAGATTAGTCCTCTATGGTTCACCGCATGTACAAAAAATTTTGATCATAGTTGAATGAAATTGCACCATCATTCCAAAAAAAAAAAAAAAGGCAGAAGTGTGCTGAACAGTATAAAGTGAACCAAAGGTCAAATCGCAAACTTGGATTGTGCCCAATTGGTTTCGCACGTAGGTATAAATTTTGCAGCTTTTCATCTGGTCCTTAAAAATATACTGAGTATGCATTCACTCAACACAACACTATTCATCGCAGATCCACGACCCAGATCCTAAAGTGAGGACAAACAGCGGAATCAGACAAAAAAAGGGTCGAAATTGACAGACAGAGAAGCTTACATTCAGGTGGGAGCTGAGATTTGGAGAGGACAATAGAGGAGTCCCTGAAGGTCTCCGCATAGAACCCACCCTCCGGATGGGGCGTCAGATTCAGCTTCGCCACAATCCCGGAGGCTGTTGGCTGGCTCATTTTAGGGGTCTCTCTATGTTCGGATCGTCTCTGAAGCTTCAGCAGCTCTCCGGAAAAGCAAGGAATGAAGAAAAGATTCAACCTTTTAACCGTTGATTGCGCTATTTTTTTATATTTTTGGTTGAAAGCGTTGTGTATATTTTAGAATTGTGGAGCGACAGCTGCCTCCCGAGGTTGGTTGGTGGAACAGGGAAGAGGGAAGATAGTCAAACAAATGTTTTTCCTCTATCTCTCTCTCTTTCCTTTCCTTTCTCAAAATACAGAAGGGCCAAAGCTATAACGAACCGAGCTACTCAAAACTTATATGGATCGGAATCCATATAATCCTAGACATCAGGACAGCATATGTAAGAAGAAGTCGGCTGGTATCTTCCCAGAAAACTGGTTGCCTGACAGCAACAGGGACTTCTAACCGAACGGAAACGTCGATCCTAACACAAATCAGAAGCAAACGTAGAAGCCACTTCTTGGGCTTCTGATATGTACGAGACTCTCTGCTCACTTACAGAAACGAAGCCGAGGACAACGTTGTTCGAACTCTCCCGGAATAATGCCTTCAACTCGACGTAAAATCCCGCTGATGAAAATGTCCGGCTCATCGGATGTCTATGTTTCATCTCTAATATGGTTCAGCTTCAGGAAATAATACCCAAAAGGAAGAGTTGAATCGAAACATGTTGCAGTTGATCGGGCAGCAAGGTGGTTCATCAGGTCCTGCATACGGTCTTCATCTGCGTAAATTGCCTGGGACCGGGACCCGGCATAAGCTAACATAGCTAACCGTCCTGTGTTGGTCTTGGATTCTCACAGCCATCGCCGGCTGGTGGGCAGGGATGGATTTAGGGAAGTTTGTGGAGGAAATCATCTGCCGAATTCGAAAAAATTTGAAAAAATTTGTAAGTTCTTATAGATTATATATATTTTTACTATGATGTTATTTTGTTTCTCAAATTTACTATTTATCTTTTTTCAATTTTGCCCCTTAACTCAATTTTCTGAATCGGTCCATGCTTCGGGAGTCCCAGCCCCATGTTAATGGGTCTAATCAGAGCCCACCAGGGTGCCCGCACATCGGCCTTCGGGTTCTCCTTGTTCCAGAACTTGAAAGTCGATGTTGACACAGCTTGGGATCGGCGGCATGTAAGCCCACCTCAACACTTATATTGTACCACGACTAGTAACCAATAATTCCATAAATTATGAACTATAAACTTTTTTCCGGTTTTAACCGATAATATTCAGAAACTTAATAAATCATGACTAATCTAATTCGAGCTGGAAGGGCCCCACTCAGGGATAAGATTCTCCTATAGTAAATTTTCTCAAGTTATAATACACGAACTCGAAACCTTACTTAAAATGAAGAAATGCTCTACCACCTTAACTAATTTGGCTTGGTTACGAGATATGACTTTTGATTTTACACTGAATGACAAAATTGAAAAGTTAACGTACATTTATACTGGTAAAATTAGAACTATGAAAAGTCCGGAAATATTTGGTGGTAACTTCACAATAACAATGATTAATGCATAAAAATATTAAATTTAAGAAAATTTATTATGTAAAATAATTAATGTACGTGCAATAATTAATCCCTCTAATTTCTTGAAATGAGTTATATTAACATGCTTCACCTGCGAAGACAAGCTTTTACCAGCAGCATCATGCTGGTTGACGCGGCTCCGCTTGTGGTAGTTTATCCTCCTTGTTGGGCCCGGCCACGGGTTGGGTTGAGCCTGGAATCGGCTTGAAACCAGCCCGGTCAAAATCTAAATCAATCCAGAACCGTTCTCCAACTGTAAAATTAAGATTCAGGACCGGTTTCATTAGCTCGCAAAATTGGAACCAGCTGACTGAGAAAGTCAATATATATATATATATATATATATTTAAATTCCCCTAACCCCAACCCCCGTCAGAACCCTCCACACAAGCCATCCACCCCCTCTCCCCTAGTCTCCCCCAGTGGCAGGCCTCCCCTCCCCTCCCCTCCCCGCTCCCCCCCAATAATCGCTCAGCCTACCCCTAGCCCCCCACAGCTTACACTTAGGTTTTCTTTTTTCTTTTACATATTTTTGTTTCAAATATTTATTATGTGACGTAAAATATAAATAAGTTCGTTGTATAAATTATCGTTTAAATTTTGATACATGCAGAGTTAAATTTTAATAGTTATAAAAATTTTATACGTATAAAAAATTTAGTTGTGATTTACACAATAAACTCTTTATATAAATCAAATTTTATTTAATTTTAATAGAAACCGAATCAATTTGTTCGGAACCGGGATTCCGAACAGAAACCATCTGGTTTCGAACCGTCCCTGAACCTCCTAAAGGAAGGTTCAGGGCCGGTTTCAATGGGCACGAAACCGGAACCGTTCAGTTCTGGAACCGTGGTTAGGGCTACTCCTTGTTCAAGACCGGAATAAAAATGTCATGTTCGAGATTAATTATTGATAGTGAGTGTTTAAGAACTCGTGATACAATTCTATGTTACGTTCCAATTGCAAGGAAGGATGTTTAAGGACACGTAACAAGTGTAAGTCACGTTCCCACGTGAAGGCAGATGTTGAGTTATAAATCTAATCTCGAGAATTAGTGAGTTAAAATCTAGTTTATAAGATGGTGGATTGACAGGACGTCACGTCAAAGTCGAGTGTTGTGAATCCAAAAAATTATATGACTTGACGAGTTTTTAATATTTATGACTGAGCGCGAATCTGAATAAGTTAAATGGGTTTTCTGAAAATCACATGGCATGTGAAAAAGCAAAAACGTACCACTTGCACGTGAAATATTTTGCCGAGATGCTCCGTGTCCATGGACCCCACAAAACATGTGAACCCCTACCCATTGGTACATCAAAAAGTAATACCGAAGTTGATCTAGTGTTTCTCTCACTGGACCCCTAAATAGATGATTTCGTGATCGATCTCTGGGTTGGGAGGGTTGACAGGAGTTTTTTTAGAGATCGTAACTCGATCGTAGATTGGTCTCGAGGTGGGTTTCAGCCGATCTGGAATATTGCACGGCACAATTTTTTTTTTTTTAAAAGCGATCCCATGTGGAAAGTAAGACTACGAACATTATCTTCGGACGGTCCATCATGTTTGGTCTAAAAATGTTTTTCTCGAAATCCATCAGAAGTCAATCGCATCATAATTACCGTCAGATTTCCGGGAGATAGGATCGAAAACCTTATAGAAATTTTTGTGAGAATCCGATCCGATTTAACTGGCTAAAATTTATGTGAGATTTTCACAAGCTTATCGCACGGAAATTTCCATGAGATTTCTTTCAAATTGTCTTACCAGAATTTTCATGAAATTTCATCGTATAGTTGTTTTCTATACGTCAAGAAATCATATGAATTTTTGTACAGTTTCTTCAGATTTTCCTGAGATTTTTGTTAGATCTATCTTACGGAAAATTCCATTTTTCCTATGCTGAACAGCTCTGAACCACGACTCTCTGCGTGGTTCATAGGATGACACGGCTCTACATTTTGACTCGACATTACATCGAAGTGGACGAAGTCGTACACCATGGACATGACTAGCTGTCATTGTAGCTGTTGTTGGGCATCAAACTACTTGCATTTTGGGTGAGGCATTCCAATCACTTGGGGCAGTTCACCCGACATCCATATGGTTGTCAATTTAAGGTGCCGACCAACGAAGGTTGGCACAAGTGGAAGGGGCTTATGTCGCTTAAGCAGAGGTGTCGGGTTCGAGCCCCTGTGAACGCAGCAAACCTTCTTGGGAGGGGTCCCCGGAAAACCGCCCGACAGTACCCCGAATCCGGATTAGTCGGGCCTTCGGGTACCGGATACCGGATGGGAAACCAAAAAAAAAATTAAGGTGCCGTGGGGACCAGCATCTCCCGAAACGGAAGGGACTGGAGTGTAAAGAACAAAAAGCAGAGGGACCGAATGAGAATGGAAATTGGAAAACGAGGTAACGGCGTGGGGTTCCGTGCCGTGCATGCCGTTAACGTCCAACGACAGCAATGTCGTGGGGAACAATGAACACGTGCTGGAATTGCTTTGATAATAAGTAGGAAACAAGTGGCTATCAAATTTTTCAAATAATTTTTTTTTTAAAAAAGTGAAATGATAAAGCCTGGAAACCTACGAAATTTCCCCCGGAGGGGAAGTGAATATGACGTTCATCCGTTTCATAAAAAAAATTCACGATACTCGATTTTTAAATACTTAATTATTAGTGAAATCACGAATACATATATCTCGTACATGAATTTATCTTATTTTATAAATTTATGAATTTTTTACGTGCGTGGGTTCATAGGAGAATAAACTTTTCGATATTAAAAATTAAAAAAAAAAAGTTTCCTCATGGATGCCCTCTAAATCAATGGTAAGCATCACCTATTTCAGTTAAAGAATTACTTATTTAATATTTAATCTTTAGATGTGAAAATATGAATTAAATTATTTTGATTTATAATAATTATGATAATTGTTTGAAGAATCAATGCTGATTTGCTAGCTTGTTATAATTTAATTGATGTTTCTAATATGAGAAGCTCGGGCTCTTCAGTAGCAGTTCTCTCTGCACCCGAAGAAAGTCTTCAATGAATCTAACATATCACGCGACAATACTAACGTACATATCCAATTAAGATTTACCATCTGTTATGGGTATTTATGTTTTTTTAAATTTTTAAAATTTGATAATTATATATATTTATACTATTATATGTAAAACTTTATTAGGTTTGGTATCTTTTTCTTTTTTCATATTTGCCTTTAACCTTATTCATATATTAAGATTTATAACATACATCTAATTCCCATTTTAATGATAAGAGAATAATTTTAGTTATTTTTTCTCATTTTATATCTTTGATCTTAAAGATAAATATCTTTCGCTAACTGTTTGGATTCCCTTTCTCATTCTATACCTACAATTCTAACAGCAAAAAAATTATTGCATTTTTTCAATGGACAATTTAAAATTATAAATTAAAAAGTAAAATTGATGCAGTGTATTGTTGAACTTGATAATACTTTACTTATTATTATAAATCAATACATTTCAAATAAATTAAATTACAATGAAATAAATAATTAATTATATAGATTTATCACAATATTTTATACTTATTTATTTTATGCGTAAAACGTGTCCCTATCTAGTATTAATTGTGTGCCAAAACTCAATTACAACATCTGACGGCAGCAAAGGTGGGCCGAACGGGGATCATACAAATTTCCAGGAACCTGCCCCCCCAGAAAAAAAAATTCCGCTATTCAAATTCCATGGATTCCAATAAAAATAAATAAATAAAACAAATAATTAATTAAATTAAAAACCGCACAAATTCCTCGTGCTCTACTTTCTCACCATACGTCCATGCCCCTCTCTCTCTCTCTCTCTCTCTCTCTCTCACGACACATAAATCCCATCGAATCTCCGACAACAGGAGAATCCACCCTTTCCTATTTCCCGAGCCTCTTCGCCCTACTCTCTCTCTCTCGCGCGGCTATCAACCTCGTCGTAGTTCGGCAAAATCCCGGCGAAGCTACCGTAGAAGCCGAGTTTCTCCCTGACCTGCAGCCTCCTCAGCCCAGTGCTTGAAGGAGAACAGGGCCGCGTTCGTCGTGCTCAACCTCAGCAGGTACGGTTTTTTTTTTTTTCCTTGGTTTCGTTTTCCATTTTCCCCTGTTCTCACCCGATTTTCAGACTATCAGATTTTTCTGAGGGCAGCTGCAGAACGAGCAAGGGGCGATTGTGTTTTTCAGGAATAATTACTTTGATTTTTGGCTCGATTCTCTGCCACTGGAGCAATCAAATATGGAGTTAATTCAGCAAATGAGAAGGATTTTGATTGCTGTTTGCTTAGTTCCATAGTTTTATCTCGTCACTGGACAGGCTCTGCAGAAAAATTGCGGGGTTGTGGGTTAAGATATGAAAAAGTTTCCAAAAATTCTTCCTTTCTTAAGGGATACACCTATTGATTAACGTTGGTTGTTTCCCCGTGAATTGGGATAGCTTCCAAGTTGGGATTTTTCTTTTTCAGGTCGATGCGTTTTTTGCTGACAGGTGACGCATCTTTAACTGAATTGTTATAGGTAAGCGGGAAATAATCCGACGCCAACTCCAATGGATCTCTTTCCTGAGAACCCAAAAAACCAGCCAGCTCCGAGCCTGAAATCGATGGATCTCTTCCCTCAATTTGCTGATTCCAGGTGGGTTCTCCACACTGTTTCCCTATTTGACCAAACATCATTACGCGCAGTCAAAGGCTTAATCACTTTCTGATTGTATGTGAGTTGTTGTCATGGGAATGTTTGTCTTGACTCCTGTTATGTGTGTTGAAAGATTGAACGGGAATAGCGATTAGCCAATAGAAATAATAGAGGGTTCTTTGCTTGCATCACTGCTACAGCTTAGTGTCTCGATCAGTTTGCAAGTGGTCGATGTGGTATTAGGGAGGCAATGTTCGGGTTGAAACCACAACTTTCATCATCGTTTTGGGCCAGAATTGGATTGCGGATTGCCTCTGCTACTTTTGAACCCGTACGGTTCCGTCGATAAATTTATGTTTCTGAGCAAGTGATTGAGGAGTTCTTTTAATTATCTTACAGCACGAAGATGTTTGATGGAACCGAGAAGCCCAGGACTGCCCAGATGACCATATTCTATGCAGGGCAAGTGCTTGTATACGACGATTTCCCAGCAGACAGGGCCAAGGAAGTCATGCACTTAGCCGGCAAAGGAAGCAACTCCCACGTTTTCACTCATCAGCGCAACTTTGCTTCCAAAATCCTGAACAGTCAAATCGAATCTAACCCCAGAGTCCCTCCCGGCCCTGTCATGAGCAGTTGCCCGATCCAAGATCGCCCTCAACGGCCTGTGGAGCCCATAGCTTCTGGTAATCAGTCTTTTCTCACTGTTTCAGGCTATAGCCGAAAACATGTATCTTAAATGGGTTTTCTACCATTTGTATATCGCAGATCTTCCCATTGCAAGGAGAAATTCGCTCCACCGGTTCTTGGAGAAGAGAAAGGATCGGTAAGCATTCACCGAGATCTTCCTTGTCCCTCTCATCTGCTAAAAACTCGGGCTTCTCGCCGCGGCTGCCCAATACCTGTATTCAAATAATTGATCTCCGTCCTGTTGAAAATCTTTACAGGATTACATCAAAATCACCGTACCCAGCAGCAGCAGCAGCAGCAGCAGCAGCAGCAGCCTCGTCATCATCTTCCAACCCAACGGAGAGCAAGTCATGGCTCAGCTTAGCTGCTCCACAGTAGATTCTAAGCTTGAAAAATATTATAAAAATTTTTTTTCCTTTTTAAATAGATTATTAGCTAATTAATTAAGCCGGCTTCCTATCTTTATCAGTGGGTTTAGTTATCCATGCTGCTTTAATTTCTCTCTCTCTTTATTTGTGCTACTTTTTCTTTTAATCTTTTGCTTTGTTATCAAGCCAGCTTTAGATCTAACTGTCTATCTAATCACTATTGTTGTGTAATTACGATCATATTAATTACAGTGAATTATAAACTTTTATTTTCCAAGTTTTGATGTAATGATATCGTTTTCGATTGGTGATCGTATCAACTACCGAGTTTTATCTCTTTATTGTAGACCATTGAACAATACTAATTTTAGAGCCTGACAAGATGAATTTAACAAACATGTTTTGGTTGAAATAGTTCGACGACCCTTGTCTAGAGTGAGTTCGAGTCGGAGTCTCGCTTCTCAGTGGACTGACCTTGTGCGAGGTTAAATTGTTCGGATATACTGTATTTCTGAACGACAGGGAAAAAAATTAGACCTTAAGGAACACGCTTTTGAAACTTCAACACGAAACGTATCTTTGATTCAAAGATTAGTGTAGATCATGCCAGGGGAGCGGGGGACATGTTTTCTTATTTGTGGTCCTCACACGTTAGAAAAACATAAGAATCCTTAACATCACATTCACGCGATGAAAAAAAAAAACTCAATTAAGTCACTGATAATTAAGGCAGTTGTCTTGGTGATTAATATTGATTTGTTCGTTTGCCACAGTCAGATTGATATTTACTTGTGTATCACGTGATAAGGTATGATCGTGTAAGAATTTCTCATTTGGTGTGTGTCCATTTTATCAGGTTATTCAGAGAGATTTGTCGTGAAAAATATGAATCCTTGAAGATGCAAAAATAACATCGAAAGAACGTGCTGACAAAGGAACTAGAACAGAACAGAACAAAACGCTGGTTAAATATATCCTAAATTCTCTATTTATAAAATTTAAGCTTAATATCTTACTTTTTCTGGTAATTAGCTTAATATCCTTATTTTTTCGGTAATTAGCTTAATATCTTACTTAATGAAAAAAATATTGAATCATCTTAGAGAGCTCATCAGTTATAAATGATGCGTAAAAAAAAAAAGAATTTAGAGGAAAAAAGAGTGGGAAGACAAATGCAAAAGAGTCATTGAAAAGTTTTTACTGACATATCAAATAATCGTTAGCTTACTGACATATCAAATAAAATGAATCCATTTAATCGCTTAACTAAAGTTTTCACTGACATGTCAAGTATTTCCCCTCATCCCCTGGGCTAAGACTAATGAAGCCCATTAAAGCCTTTTGAAGCCCAACACACCTTTTTTTTTTTTTCAATTATATATCACTTGCTGTTCATAAGTTTAACCAACCTAGTTAATTTAGGTTTGAGATTGGTTGGTCTACTGAGAGGGTAGAACTCTCTCAACTTAAGTTTTTTTCATTCATGAGACCCGAACCCGAGATTTTACTTAAAGGAAAAATGTCAAATTATTTCAACCTTCAAATATCAGTTATCTGTATGGGTGTTCATGTCTTGCAACAAAGTACATGATTCATGCACACACTTGATCTCTTGTAGGTTGCTTCCTGTCGAGCTGCATCGGCATTTTCGCACGCTCAGTGCTCGTGCTGTTGAAGATGTTGGGGTGCGACATTGCAGCTTGCTGACATCGAAGCGTTCGTGGCCGAACAGGCCAGCACCACTGGGACACGAATTCTTGACATCTGAAGTGGGATCGTCTCGAGTACCCGAAAACTGCAGTGCATTAACCGACGAACATGCAATCTGTCTTCCTTCTTGCTATTGGAATCGGCTCTTTTCGATCACTTGGTCACCGTTCAAATCAGCCGTGACAGCATTGTCTCTTGACTTACAACGTCGGTTAGTCTGGTAAGGTTGTATGTTGGAATCCATGTCTGATTATCTTCAAGTTTCCATATCTCAGAACATTTCCATAGGATAAGGACCACAAAAAGCCGGTCCGTCCTATAAGCCCGACACGAAAAAAACTGGCCACAGTACATTGATCCTAACCTGGCTCTACAGCTCACTAATGCTCACTTATTCAGTAATTCCACAGGAAAAATTCCGACAAATCATCGAACTTCTCGTCTTCGAATTCAGTTATCGGTACTGTCTGATGGTAAAAATCATTCGTGAAATCATCGAAGCCCAGAAATATCCCGTAGTCCAACGGCTTGTAACACTCCAGACCTGACTCGACCAGAAGATCCATGAAAGTCCCACTGACACTGTCCTCCAGGCTAGACCTGGCTGAGATTGAATGCGAGGGTGAATCGGGTGAGACCCGATCCGAATCCGACCGATCCCGTGACAGCTCCGAGGAATCCTCAGAAGCAGTTCCAGGTGAGGGAGGCTGTGCCGCAGGGGCCGAGTTGGCAAACTGGGAGGCGATCATTTGAATCTCCTGGTGCGTGAGGGGGCTGCTGGGGATCTGCAGGGAGCTGCTACCGGGGAAGTTGAGCCTGGCTGAGCGGCCACGGAGGCAGACCTGGGCAGCATCGAAGGCCCGGGCGGCCTTCTCAGCGGAGTCATAGGACCCGAGCCAGATCCTGTCGCGGCAATTGGGCAGCCGGATCTCCGACACAAACTTGCCCCACTTCCTCTTCCTCACTCCATTGTACTTGAAACCGTCGGGATCTCTCCTCTTCTGCAACTGAACCGACTTCCCGGCCACTGGCTTCACCATTTTCGGAGATTCCGGAGCCTTTCTCTTCTGGGTGTTTGGTTCGACACCTGCGAATGTGTTTGTTTCTTCCCTTTTCTTTTTCTTTCCGGATGTTTTGCTGATGGGGGCCGAAGTGGATGATGCGGCTGTATATATATGTGTGGGCGGCAGCTGTTGAGTGAGTTGAAGGGCGTTTGACTCAACGAGTCAAACAGGCGCGTTTCGGTTGGGGGCCGTAAAGGGCGGGGCACGTGGCGGACGATGGGAGCCTCGTCAGATTTGTACGCGGCGACGTAAAGATCACATGTCTCTTTTTCTCCTCGTGCTCCAATTCAGCGGGGCATGGGTAAATTCACTACTAACACAAACGGGGTGGTTTCCTCGTCTCGAGGTCTCTTTTGGAGAAATTTTTAATAATTTTATCTTAATCACATAACGTAAAAAACATTTATTAAAATAAAAAAATAATATTAATTGTTCGAGTAATTGATATAACTGATATAATTGTTACTAACAATGTAATTTGATTGGTTCTTATTCACTAAGTTAGATATAATTATCTAAAATTTGTTACAGTCTTTTGTGCTTCCGCGAGATCATAGCTTCAGGTTAAATATCAATTTCTATTAAAAAATCTGTTAGAAGCATGTTGTTATTAAGAGGAGATGATAACTAGACTTTTACGCAATGACGAATATATAAAATTTCATGAACGGGCCAAATAAGATATGTAATAAAAATAGATAAAGTTAAGTAAAATTGATATGGTATTTCACAAATCTTGTCGAGTTTATGGGACGGTCACCCAGTACCAATTCATCTTTACTTTTTTTTACTGGTATTACATTGATGAATTCAATATTGAATAGTGATTTTTCAATTTTACCAATATACTTGCGATTTAATACAAAAGATTGGGACGATTGGAGCGTTGTTATTACTGTCTTTTTATAACGAGGTAATTCTTAATTTAAGAGTTAGAAAGTTTCGCAATCAGAAAAAAAAAAAAAAAAATTTTCTCCTACCTGTCTAGGGTTTTACCTTCTGAAATTGAGTGCCCTTTAAAACCTTCTCTCTCCCCCACCTTCTCAGCAGCATCAAATTTCTTATCTTTAGGCTCAGTGTGTCAGTCTTCTGCCGAAGCTTCAAAGGTACTGATGACTATCTCCGTTCATTGAATTCGGCTGTGTGATCGCTTTCTCCGAACGCCATTCTGCAGCTTCAGGTCCATTGTCCAGTTGATTAGGATAGAGTAAGATCGAGGTCTAACCTTGTTTGTCTTGTGGGAGTCCTTCAATTTTCTGCCTTTCTATAGCTTGGTGTTCTGGAAAGTCGCATGAAGTTGTAACCTTTTCTTTGTTCCATACTGTTTTTCACCCCTTTCTTGATTGGAGGCAGTAATGGCGACTGCTCAGCTCACTGCATCATCAATATCAGTTCGGAATCTGCCCTCCTTTGAAGGGCTTAAGCCTTCAAACGTGAAGTTTGCTTCGGTTGGATCGCTGAAGGCAGGGTCCTTGGCGCGGAGATCATTCCGAGGCCTAGTTGTAAATGCAGCCACTGTGGTTGCGCCCACGGTACACTATTCTGTTTCTCGTGCTATTTGTTCTTCGGAGCTTATCTGTCTTGTGATGAGACATCGTTTGATGTGGTATTGTCATGATTATGGTCGATTAACTCGATCTTTAAATTATTTTCGAACTTATAAGTGCACATATTATGCAGCATTATTAGGCTTGTCCAAACCCAAAGTAGAAGAAAATTCCAGACAATCATCCTTCCCTTTGACTTGTCGGGTTGAGAATTATTTTATCTTCTAAGACAATTCTTTCTTGTATTCTCGACAAGCCCCATCACAGCAATCAATTGCCCACCAAAGAGAACATCAATTCATCATAGTAGTACTTGCCACAAGTTCATTGATATTTTCTTTCAAGATCCATGTTTTTGTTGATTAGGTTCTTTTTTAGTCAATGAATGATGTCAAATGCTAGGTAATTCCACTTGTTCATAGCTTATATTAGCATCAGGTGTTTATGTTTAATTTCTGGCAGTGTCAATGTTGATTGCCTTTTTCATTTTTTGCTTTTAAGGTATATAATCTGAGCTAAGCTTACTTTTACAGTACACTTCAATTGCTCCGCTGGGGGACAGGGTGCTAGTAAAGATCAAAAGTGTGGAGGAGAAGACGCAGGGTGGTATTTTGCTTCCAACAACTGCTCAAACAAAGCCTCAAGGAGGAGAAGTTGTTGCCATTGGAGAGGGCAAGAAGTTAGGAAACACGAAAATTGACATTACTATGAAGGTAATTTATGGCTCTTGATTATTTGGCTATCACCTGATAAATGCAAGGAATCTATTATACCTAATTTACAGAGTTTTCTTCCTGACGCTGTTGTGGGTTTTTTTTTGTACTCCTGCAGACTGGAACCCAGGTTGTATATTCCAAGTATGCAGGGACTGAGTTAACTTTCAATGATTCAAGTCATCTTATCTTGAAGGAGGATGATATTCTTGGTATTCTTGAAACTGATGATATCAAGGATCTCAAGCCCCTCAATGATAGAGTTCTGATTAAGGTATAATGTCTCAAAATAATTCGTAGATAACTGTACTCGTAACCTTATTTTAGGTGAAAACTGATATCCATTAATGATAATTCATGATTGTTGAATCTAATGGTAAGGTAGCCATCTGAGCAAGTGTAGTCTATGATTGACTGTGTAATATGCTTTTCTTGTAGGGTATACTAATAACTGTTGTTTCCAGTGTTTTGTCTGTGTTCACACTGAACACTGGGTAGGTTTACCGACCCTTTGACAATTGGACTCACGCGAGGGTTTATCATGGTAATGTAGGTTGCTGCAGCAGAGGAGAAGACTGCTGGTGGGTTGCTGCTTACTGAAGCAAGCAAGGAGAAACCTTCCATTGGCACGGTAATTAAATCCTCTGCAGCACTTATCAGAATTTTATTACTGAAAAGACATGCTTTCCTCTGATTGATTGTAGAGGCCATATATGTTTTATTTTAAAAGTTAAAAAAATATTTTTTGCTTTCATTTTCCTCTAAAATAGGAAGACATAGTAAAAATAGGATATCTTGTTATTAAAAAGAGAGTTTATTGGGAAAATTTTCTGCAACCTCAGGATTCCTCATAAAACAGAATATTTTTTGAAGGCTTTACATTATGTCAGAGTAGGATGTTTGACCTCGTCATTGTCATGTACGGAACAGATTATTGCAGTTGGTCCAGGCACTATCGACGAAGAAGGGAAAAGGACGCCCCTAGTGGTCTGTTCAGGTGACTCTGTGATGTATTCCAAGTACGCGGGCAGTGACTTCAAGGGAAGTGATGGTTCTGACTATATTGTGTTGAGGGTTTCTGATGTAATTGCTGTGCTCTCCTGATTGCCTCCTGTGGTCTTCAAAAAGTGTCCCATATTGGTGTTGTCCGTGTAGCGAGGAAGTATTTGACACTGGGCCTTTGATTCATTTCAATTTTGATGAATTTCAAGGACATTATTGGAGGAGGAAATGAAGTCCTTTTTCTTTCTGGCAAAAGATGAGTCGCTTCTGAAGACAGATGATTTTTTGATAATCCTTCTAAAGACATGATGAGAACGCCTTTTCGACCTGTTTAAAACCCGACATCATGACAGACAAGGGTTAATGTGGTTGTACTCGACTTATTACTAAGTGGTCACGGGTTGAACTTGTCCCATGGTGACCATAATGTCAAAGCAGGTAGAGGCCTATCCAAAACCAATCATTGAACTAACTATTGAGCGAGCAATGCGGACTTGTATGCTCCATGACTGTCATAAATAAGTACGAGAGGGCAACAAACTGATCTACTTGTGCTTTGGTTACGATTGCTCTATACTCTTTACAGTAATTATCAAGCCATAACATGTACACGATGTCAGCAGGAAACTGAAAGTCCCCAGTTCAAGTGCTAGTCTATATTCCTGTACAGGTTTATAGCTCTTTCATTCTCACAATCACAATCTAACCTCTAGGGTCGGATCCTACAGTTCATATCTAACAGCCAAGAATGAGAATAAATGCTACCAGAAGCCACTATCAGATTAGCTGGTGTGATCTAGTACTCTTCAATCTAGCAGATACCCAGAAAAGACTCCTCCAGGTTTTGTTCCATTCTGCATGAACAAATGATTACAAAAATCCAGATATTGAACACCTTTGTTGCTCTTCATTGATTGAAAGAAGCAATGGTGTCATCGTCGTACTTATTCCTCCACGCGTTTCCGCTGTCGGTGCCACTGCATGCTTGATTCAGGACAGGTATATTGCCGAGGTTGCCTTCCAAGCTCATCTGCTTTACTTCAGCAGATGAGAGTATCTTTATGCTCTGAACATTGCTAACAAATTCCCTGCAACATGAAAATCATGACAAGTGTTAAAATTATAGTGTGAAGAAAACACTTCATTTCCATTTTCATTGATGGAACAACAGTTTCCACAGCATAATTCCATGCTCTAAGGTCTTAGATTTCGAGTTCTAAAATTTCATCATGCATGTTCATTAACTTATACGTTCATCAGGAGAGGAGGCTTGGGCTTACTCCCAAGGATCATCACCGACAAGCAGCATATCGTTCTCATGATCCATATAAACCAGCTTCCATTCGGTTCTCTGATGATCTTCTAACAGTCCTTCAATGCCAAACATGCAGGCCAAATCCCGCCGAAGATCATCATAACCTCTGTAGCGGGTCACATCAATCGATCTTCCCACAAATCCACGCTTTTGAACCTACGAAAATTCAAACAACCCAGTAATTAGACAATACTGACAGCAATAAAAGACCTATTAAGATATATGATCACCCTGACACAAAGCAGTTGAACAATGGTTGATTTGAATTGTTGGCTCACCTTCATTAGACAGCACCACGTGCTTTGATTCCTGGTAAGCTCCTAGTCTACGTTCATTTGTTCTGTCTGTTTCCATTCTACCTATTTATAGTTCTTTTTGCATAACTGACAAATTATTGCTGGTGACCCTCCGCAAGTACTATTAGGAAAATTGCCCCCCGACAGAAGATTTACATTAGGAAAGTAAAGAAATGAAGACATTACCAACCTTTGTGTACGTTCTCATACGTTGAGTTTGATTAGCCCACGTTCCACCATTGAGAACCCCAGCATCGTTAATGCCCACATCACTGGAACAACCAGCCTTGAAGGGCATGTTTGACACCCCAAAGGACTGCGAACTTACAGCAGCAGTGGAGAGCTCCGTCTCGATGTCTCTGGGGTTCACACCATAGTTCACCATCAAGTTCTGGAGGTCCTTCTGGGAGTCAGAGCCCCTTGACAACAATGTATCAGGTGCAAGACTATCAATGTTATTAGCTGTGAAAGGAGAAGAACTATTCTGAGGATTGGACTGGATATCGCCATCCAATGGGAAGGTAGGGAGGGAGAAGTTCTGCTGAATTGTGCTTGGGTCAAGGTAGCCCGAGGTTGCTGATGAAGACACCTCCAGCTGGTCGTTAAGGGCAGTTTTGTATTTCAAGCCATCCTGTGCTTTGGAGATGGGCATGTCAGGTTTGACTCGTACCTCGGGTTTGACCTGATGGTGGTGATTATCTTGGATCAGATGATTACTAATTACCGGTTCTGCAACTTGGTCCTGCATCAGCAAAGCTTGTGAGGTCTGCTGGGTTTTGTTGAGGAAGTTTGACGGCGGGATGTGGCAGTTGTTAGTTGAAGGTGAAGTCGAACATGATGGAGCATCATTTTCAGTTAGACCATAAAGTGGTCTGACAGCATTCAATGGCTTCTGCTGTGACTGAAGCAGAGGTGAAGCAGAAAGGCTGCTGCAGCTAAGTTGCTGGGGCTGATGCAGCTGTTGATTTTGCGGGAGCGTCTGTGGCAGTGGAGGCTGCAGATGCGGGCTCACAGGGGAGAGCAACTGCTGCTGCTGTTGATGTAGCTTCAGCAAAAGCTGCAGCTGAAGCTGCTGCTCAGAGAGATTGGTGTGCTGTGCTAGCTGTGGAAGCTGAGGAGAAAACTGCTGCTGCTGCTGAGACCAGCTCTGCTGAATAATCGATGAGGGCGGCAGCGGCTGCTGCTGCTGTGGCTGGTGATGATGCCTCTGCAATAGGCTTGACTCTTGCTCCATTTGTGCAGGGAATTTTGAGTCATGGGAGAAAGAAGAGGAACCATGAACTGAATTTTTGCCAGTTTGGTGCGATTGAGCATTACTTGCAAGCTGCTGCTGCTGCGAATATACAGAAGGCTGCTGTGATGCTGCCTGAGCTGGAATCGGGTTAGATGCAACTACACCATTATGTACAATAGGCTGAATCATTGGCTGCTGTGACAGTTGCTGTGGCTGCTGCTGCAACTGTTGTTGAAGCTGCTGATTTTGCTGTGGCAACTGCCGATTGGGTTGCTGTTGCTGCTGTAACAGCTGCTGAAGCTGATGCTGCTGAGAACAAGCTGTGGGCTGCGGCAGTTGGGATATTGTGTTTGGTGGGTGAGTTTTGTTCAACCGGAGATTGGTATTATTGCTCTGTTGGGAGAGAATAGGGGACTGGAAACTCAGTAATTTGGATGGGTCGTCAAGGCTGAGACTTGTGCCGTGGAGCCCAAGGGAGGAAACAAGTGGTGGGATGAGCCCTTGTTGAGCATGCTGGAGCTGATTGTTCTGTTGCATATTCATCCACTGGACCAGACTCATACCAGGGAAAATTGAGCTCGGGGCATCTTTCATCCCGACCCCATCTCCAAGCCATGGCATGGCCCTGCTGAGTGCATTCTCTATGTCGGACTCTTCTGCAAATGTAACAATCATTTGGAGTCATGAGATAGCTTTCTTTGAGCTGTGCTCCATTGGAGTTTAGGAATACTCCCATTGCTCTATACTTCCTATTTCTTTTAATTCTCCAAAAAAAAAAATAAAGCAAGTTCCCATGCGTTTATAGAAAAACACATCAAATGTAATCCAAACTTATTACCATTTGTTGTGTGTTTCAAGGAAACAAACAGCTGAGCAGCTCTTACTCGAGCAAGCACGTGCTTTTCACTCAACTTTTCATTTTTCTCAGTGAAGAATCAGCTCCAACAGCAGATAATGGAATTATCACTCACCAGGGCAAACCTAAGACTGTAAAGCCAAACAACTTCCGAGATGGAAGAAATTATGGAGCATTGAATTAAAAAATTACCTGGCATCCCAGGTGGCCTAGGAAACTTGGGTCTGAAGAATGGAGGTGGACAAATGTAGAAAGGAGTCACAACAGGCTCAATCTCCCAAATTGAAACTCGACCGGGACGTTCCCCAGCTGCTGACTCATCCCAACCAACCTATCAATCAGCATCATCAGCACACAAACTTGACCACAGAAACTTGTTAGAAGTAACTTGAGAGATAAGATTAGTGTAAGCATGAAGATTTACTTTATCTTTACATATTCAGTAACAGTAATTCTAGGATGATGGACAGTTGATCCATTTACCCACACCTTATCGACAACCAAAGTTTTAAGGTTCACTTTGCAGATCATTCAGAATATCTTAAGCACATTCATCACTCTTCCTAGAGCTTCTTTGAACATATTACGCTAACAAATGAAAATTCCAACCTGAAGGTTGCGCCACTGAGAATTCTTCCATCTCACGGGATCCAGGTCACTGATTCCTGTGATAGTACCCATGTATCTTCTTATCCCAGACTCTTCTGTCTCGAACATCATTCTGAATCTCATTCCGAGGGAGACTTGCGTGTAGAGAGCTTTGTTGTACTTTGCCAAGGGAATAACAAACTCTGCAGGACTAGCCCTGTTGAAACAAGCATTCCTTTGTCAGATCATGATCACTTGCAGACAAAATTTTACAACTGAATTGCATGGAATAGGCAGAATTATAACTTGTATATGCTACATCCTTCTGCAAGAAAAAAGTTTGGTTGGGGACAGCCATGGTAATGTACCTGGGATTGTAGAATATAGTAAAGGGACTGTTGTTTGCAGCTGCGTGGGCTGCAGCAGCAAGAATCCCAATATGCATACTGTCACTGGAAATAACCGACGAGGAAAGAGCAGGTTGCTGTCTATTCGCCCGCCTTAATCCCAGAAGGAACTGAGATTTTTCATCTCTGCGACCAATGAGATCTCGTATTCTTCAGCATTTAGGGAAAATGTGGACCCTACTATAATCAAACAACTAACAAACCTTATGAACAGCACAGAGTCGCCAGCAAAGAGCCTCTTCGTGCTGATAAACACGCTCCAACCTGTCGTCAGCAGGTGCCTTTTTGGCTGACCTGCATAAATATCAACCTTGGCAATTTTAAATTCATTCACTTATGCTGCTCTACTCATTACTCATAACAAGCTATTTTCCCGACCAGAATAGAAGACTGTTTTGCCAGGAAAAATTACAAAAGATTTTCTAGTTTTCTATTTGAAAAGGGAAAAGATCAGAGAGGAAATTTGAAAGAAAACATGTTATATCAAACTTATAACATGTTTCTACTATGGAACACCTCATGAAGTGCAAAATCTTCATAAACTTTTCCCCCTCTTTACACTAAACAAAGGACAAACTTTCAGTAGACTCATCAACTGGAAGATTGAATAACAGTAACCAGAGTAGCAAATATACCACGGTATATATGCCTGAAGGTCCATGCATTATCATGTAGATCTCTAGCTACTAGCTCCTGAGCTGGAGGCTGCTTTGAGAAGTCCTATATATAAATTTAAAAAGGAAAATATGGGTGAGCACTTCGGGAACATGGAAAAATGCACCTCAGATATCTGAAAAGTTAATCTCCAGATTTGAGAAACTTTGTACACACAAGAGGAGGGAAGATCTTCTCAGCTGCTCGACGAGGCACAGAGAATCCACCATGAGTGCTTGTGTCACTGGCTGTTAGAGTCTTGCAGAAGAACTCTGCAGGTTGCCTGCTTTGTCTGAGGCCCATATTGGAAGCTAACAGGGCCTCCTGATCGCACTGCAGAAAATAATTTTCACGAATTATTACAAAAAAGGGGGGGGGGGGGGGGGGGGCGTTGTAGAACCAGATTAGGAAGATGGTAAATGTAAGAGCTGACCTACTTTGCTTACAGGTTGGAGAGTCATTTGAGCATAGACTTCATCAGTTTCAGGATCGGCCTGATTCAAGTCATTACCAAGGATAAGATCTCCCTTTATAAGAACTGGATCTTCTACTTTTAATATTAAATTCCCTTGTTTTTTAAAAATTAGCTTGAGCTACTGTGGAAACAAGCTGCCCTCAACGGGAGAACTGAAATAGCATACATGCAACGTGACATTGTGAAGCATGCAAATCAACTCTGAAGGCAGATTAGGGTAGCTGGGGATGCAAGTATTCTCCTTCTGCATCGATGCTGCAACCTGAAAATTTCTACGGTCGAGAATTAAAACATAATCTATGATGCTAATATTAGATGGTAATTCATCAGTGGAAATCAATTGAAAGATTGCAGGATCTTGAGCTGAAAAGCTCGTACAAAACCTGCTCGCTGTGGCCTTGAGGAAAGTACACGACGAGACTCCCAACTGGCGGCAAAGAAACAAGGGGACCCGCACAAGCATGCCACAGCTCTGAATTAATTTTCTTTTCCCCTGTTATTGGAACAATCCATTGCAATATTGGTAGAATGGACAAAAAATATTTTACTGAAGTGGAATGCAGTGCAAAACTAGAGGAAGTTCATTGACGATGCAGCAATTGCAATGTGAACAAATTCATGTTTAAAAACAAATATAAATTAATTTTTTGTGTTCTTCCAAGAGCTCATTGCTAAAAGTAATAGAACTGAAATTATCAGTTGAAGCTAAGAAAATCCTCTATTCATTATCATTGAATGAATAAAACTCACTTCTTTACATTAACACAATCTACCAAGTTAAAAATGAATGAAAACACGTTGAAATGGAATTGATATGCAAGTCTTTGTGCCCCTGTATTGCGATCCCAATCTGCTTCCTTTCTATTTCTTTCTACCACACACAACATCAATCATACATTGAAATCCCATATAGAAAGATCTGCAAAACTTCCTATGCGAGAAAAAGATGGAAAAGTAGGGGAGCAACTTAAGCCAAACCTTTGAGTGGGGTAGGAGGAAGCGATGAATTAACATGCTGTTTCGAACAGCTATGACCGGTTTTCAACTATGACAATACACTTTGAATGGTCATAAAGTTATTGCGGATTATATTATAGAAACTTTTTGGCAGCAAGTATTAGCTGCTCAAAATACAAATTTGATGAACGTATTATGGATTCTGTATCAAAGAACTATATGATGCTGAATTCTAAGTGAGAGCAACAAGCATAAGAAGGAAACTCAATCCATAATTTTCAAATGATGAGCTAACTGATACAAATGGAGCTGATACTCTTCTTCAATTAACATTCTTAACAAGGTTGAGCTCCAAGTAGCCGTAAACTTGAAGAGTTTCATTCAAAGAATCAAAAGAATCGAACTCATCACTCCTCACTTATCTAACAACACCAAAAACTCGAGCAGATAGAACAAAACGAGCAAGAATTACTCATTGATGGCATGAGAAAATAACAAGAAATTTAAGGAAAAGAGGAAGAAACATGTGATTTGAAGAACACCCACCTTCTCCATCGCCTGGTGCGAAGCCATTGGAAGGAACCTTCATTGCTAGCAAAAACAATCACTCGCTGAACTTTTGAATCAGTTAGGCTTCAAATCCTTCTCCACGAATTGAGCTTCAACTCCACGAATTGCAGCATCACTTGCCTCCAGAGCCCCAACCTCACACACCCACATTGAATAGGAAGCAAGTAAAGCCCTTCTCCACCCTACTCACAAAGAAAAATGAAAGCTTTTCAGCCTGAAGGCTCTTTCAAGAACTGCCCACCCAAAGTGCTCTATTTTTTTTTCTTTTTTGCAGTTTCAGAAGCTCCAATCATGCATTAACCTCAAATCCCCACATGGGTGAGTGAGGGATCAATCAAGAACTGCTGGAAGTGCCCAAAATTGGGGGCAAAGGAGAAAAGTGAAATGAAAAAAATGGGACAGGGGGGAGACAAAAAGAGGGACTTCGGGATTTGAGAGGGAGAATTATCGTGGCGGAGGTATCAAGATGGACAGGGACTGACTAATCGCCAAGAAATCAGAGACCGGAAGCAAATTGCAGAGGAGGAGGAGGAGGCAAAGACAGCCTTTTTAGAAAACGCTTAATATGTTTTTGTGTTTAACGCAAACAGGCCGACATCAAATACACTGAGCTGATCTGATCATCAGAGCATGGTAGCACTTTCTTCTCCTCCTCCTCCATTATTGTTTTTTTTTTTTTTTTTTTGGTCGCCAGCCACGGTATCCAAGCAGGCCCCACCAGCGGTGAGATGGCATCTTTCAGCCAACCATACTTGACTAATCCGTTGGTCGCCCCGGGTCGCACGCCTGGCAATGGCGGGTGAGGCTCCCAAGAGGGGTGTCTGCGTACGTGAGGTCTCGAACCTGAGACCTCCTTAAGCGGCACCGAGCTGCTTACCACTCGGCCCAACCCCTCTTGGTCCTCCCCTCTTGGTCCTCCTCCATTATTGTTTGTTTTTAATACACGCAAACATGTGCATGACTGTCGACAGGACAGTAGTATCACAGTATTCATCTACAAGTCTGGGAAGAAAATTCCTTTTTTTTTTTTTTCCGAAGTTCTTTGGAAAAACTGTAACATCTGTGCCTACCATTGCTGATTCCTGAATATATGCACGCACATGTATAGCTGTGGTATGATACATGTACATGCTATTTGTCTTGTGGCGAGCTCTTCCTGGCAAGAGTAAGTGAAGTGAAATGTCATTTTCTAACGTGGGACTGGGAGAACACTCCTCCCTTACCAGCACATTATAATCTAGTGAGTTTTACTTGTTAACAAATCAATTCACTAAAATCTAAAATAATTAAAGACACATTTTTTTATCATAAAAATAGTTAAGACATGGTAGAAATAGATTATTATATCGAAATGTTAATAAGAAAATATTAATAGTTAAAAAATCAGTCGCCGTCACCCATTAATTTAATTTTTAATTTGCTGTAAGTTCAAAACTTTTTATAATTTAGGTGAAAATTTTTAGAGTTTATTCAATTCTTAAATATTAGTTGTAGGGAAAAAAGACCCCCTGCTCTTTTTTTCCTTCCTTATTATAATCATTGTTGTTTTCTGTTCTTCGTTTTCTCCCCCTAATTTCCCAAATTTTCTTTAATTAAAATTTGCCTTTGATAGTTAACTTCATTTGGGCTTGTGGCTTGGTACATGAGCTCAGTGCAGAAGTTATTCCTCCACAGAATGGATGCATATTTGATGTTTGACTTTGTGGGCAATGTTATATCGAGCAGAAAAGTCGGGTTGTAGTCTCGGTTTGAGATTTGTGAATGAAAAAATGTTATTGATTAGAAGAGTTTTACTTCCTTGCAGTCCTGTTCAGTTTCGATATGAATTGATCGAGATCTGTTTGTCTTCGAATTACGAGATGACACACACCAAAGTAAAAGTTTCATTGAGCAGATCTTGCTGCTTTTTCTTCATCTTTTGTGGGATTTTTCTTGGGATCTTGGACCCACCTAAGCATAAAGCCATCCATCATCATTAACGCCGCCCAATGGTTCTTCTACTTTCATATGTTCTTATCTTATATTACTATTTTTTCGGCACATATCACATAATATTCAAAAGTCCAATGGGCTATAACGAATACAGGTTCGAGATGAGTCGGTCTACTGAAGGTATAAAACTTTTTAAACACGAATTTTCTCCATCCACAAGAGCCGAACCCAAGACTTACCATCTCAACCAACACTCGTTGGTTTCTTATATTGCTATTTGGTGGGAAAAAAGAAATCCTTCTTCTGACACGATTTACCTTTGAGCTGAATTGAGATGGACTGTAATTCAAGTAAAGGTGAATGAATGATGAAGAGCATTCACAAAAGTTCCATTCACAGACTTCCACCCAATCAATTCCTAGAGTCTCCTTTTCCATGTGGGTGCACCAAAGATAAAAGAAGTTGAGTCTAATGTTCGCGAAATTCAAAATAAGAGTAAAAAACGATCGAGAAGGATTGTATAAAACAAACGGATCTTCCCTTCCCACGCATTTCTGAATACCCCGTTCCGGTTCGTCTTTCCACGAACTTGTGGCACGGTTAATATGCCGTCGCACCGAAATGGCCTACCATGTTTCTGTAGTGACCATGCAAGTGAAAAATAGGCGATTGCTTGCTTTATCCTCCTTGGAGCAAAATGCACTGAATTGATCTAACAATTTTGCCCAATCTACAACCCTCCTCTTAGTTGGGAGCCCACCCAGCTAACGGACGGTCTAGAAGTTCTAGTCGAGGGCGAAACTCAACGGGGAGTTAAATGACGAATTAATCAGATAATTTATCTAAAATATATTTAAAAATTAGTAAAATTTAAATAAAACTTTACAGATTTTCCCAAGTTCATGGAGTGTTCACCTCCCACGTGGCCCTAAATCCATCCTCGATCAAGCACAGCTAATCTCGAGATGAATACTATCAAAACCATCACCCTAAAAGTGCGCTACTTATGGCCTCGCCGTGCACGCATCCCCTTCTAACTATACCAAGCCTTTAATGGTGTTGCACTGGCGATGACAGTGCCGGCATTGATTGCTCAGCGTGTCTCGTCCAATATGTTCATATAAGAAAGTCCGATAGCAGACGTTGGTTATATCGTTGCTACTGCTACTCTCTTTTCGTGTATTTAAAAAGAACAAGTACGTGTGCGCTCGCCCGCAATATGGAGAGAAACCATCCATGGTGGGAAATGATGACTCTTTTTCATGAATAAATACTATTACCTCATGGGTTCTCTTCAATGATGGAAGGACAGCAATTTTACGTTGCCATGCCAAGAAAGTCGACAAGACACTACTATGATCCATAAAAAGGGCACGGCAACCTCAACTTATATATGTATTTTTTGCATAAAATTAGATAGATCGAAATGTCACCGTAAATTGTTTGCCACAATCGTTTAATTAACTTGCCATCTTACGTACGTGCCCCCCAAGCCATCCCCATCTAATTTCCCGCGGTGGATTCAGAGATGAAATATTCAAGACACCGTAGGAGAAATTTACTCGCTAATTTTAATATACGCACTCGAGCAGTTATGCCAAAGGTCTGAAATAAGCAAGATCGATCGATGGGCACTGATTGGTTAGACGGGTGCTAAATTTGGTGGACAGAAGAAAGATAATTCAGTGCAGCGGTTTCGTTTTCGATACAAAATTGAAAAATTTTATATTCGACTTTTATCCGTATAATTTTTCGCGCTCTTTTACTGTCCCTCTTTGTTGTATCCCTTCCAGACACGCACCGGCCACCTTTGTAATGTGTATCAGACACCACCATCGAGCTGCACGGGAGGACATTTGAGATAGAGTTTTTGAAGGTTTGTCTGTGGAAAAATTTCACAAATTAGGAGAAATTTAGGAGCGTAATATTGATTTTACACATTATAGTGGATAAAATTATTTTTATGATGTTATTTATAATATTAATTTATTTTTCTAAAATTAATTAAAATATGGCGCAGCTAGGAATATTGTCGATATATAGTCGGAAAATAGACCTTTCTATTTAATATATATATGTTTAGATAATATATGTGTAATATCGTATTTATTTAAAATACTAAAGTTAACCAGCTTGATTTAATTTAAAAAAAAAAAAAGACAGCATTGTCGGATGTGGCTTCAAAAGATGAGAACGTCCGTACATGTGATGTTAAATCATTGGAATGTTATTCCCAACACCATTAGACAACCTTGGAATTTCAGAAACCTTCCTTTTTTCCCTGTATGAAAAACAATAAAATGTATTCAAAAAAAAGGAAAAAAATAAAATGTAAAATCAACAGCATCAGATGTAAGACTTAGAATTTGGAGAGACAGTGACACGACATCCACATCGACATCTTTCTAAATTGGTTTGCTGAAATTTCCATTAAACTTTGATTGCACGATACGAATTTTGCGTCCCAAGTTTTGCTCGTAAAGTCAGGTTGTTCGCACGCTTCATTATAAATTTACGAAATTCTAAATGCACGTAGTTCTTGCTGAAGCCATTTATCGAAGTAAACAAGGAGTATTTGGAGTATTTGTCTTGAGAGAGGCATAGATGAGATTCAGTTCAGATCAAGAAGAATTTTTAGAGGATTGAAAATATTAAAGAAGATAAAAAGGGTGTAGTTTTGTAAGTATTTTATTTTCAGGGATCGTCTTCTAAATATTTTATGTTGGTTAAGACAGATCTGAAATGTTAATTTTACCAACATAATTTAACCCATCCGATGGATGGTTAATCGACGATGACGTGGTACGAGCAACGCCTTTATCTATCTTACATTTGCTGACGTCGTATGTGCACACGGCCGTACGTACAATTAAGATAAATTTGCGAATTTGAATATCAATTTTACAATATTTTATGCAGTGTAATTAGCCGTAGAAGTATTCAATTAAAGGGAGCGAAAAGAGTTGTAGCTTTAAATCTTTCGTCATGCACCACCGGATATAAATCCGAAAATTCATTTAAGTTTTTTTCCCTTATTTTGACTTCTCTTCTTGCTCTCGCGCTTCTTACTCTAATCGAGAAAATTTTAAATAATTTTTCTCATAATGATATATTTGAAAAATAAAAAAATTTATTCTGTTTAGTAATAATTATGATAATTATTCGAAGCAGGATGAATTCAAAGAATAAGATAAGGAAAGAAAAATCAGTGAATGTCAAGTCCCAATCCAGGCGATTCAAGAAAGGGGACTGCACATGTGTAAGGTTCTTTCTATATTGTAGATACACCCATTTATTAATCAGAAGATAAGAGTCGTCTGAATAAGAAGTATATGGTCTAACATTTGTATGATATTTGTAATCTGTAAAATATTTTGACCTGTGACGTTTATCGTGGAATGTGCTCGTTGCCTGTAAGACGCTCACGTCTCGCCCTTGGAAGATGATAGCCACAACATTTTCCTTCGGAGATGATGGTCTTCTAAATAACAGCTGTATCATGTGACACGTATTATAAGTCGGTCGATGTTTAGTGCATTTACATGAATTTTATAATCCGTCAGATATTTCGATCTGTAACACTGATCGTACAGAATACACGATGTATGTGAAACTTCTCTCTTTAGAAGAGGGTAGCCAGAGCACTTTTCCTCTTTTGGTGGGTCCATTTAGTATGTCATCATCTTAGTGGGAAAGCATTTTGATGCACTATTTGAGAGAGGTGGGGGTTCCATCAATCTACCTCTGCAATTCCTCCCACTTGAATTTTGAGGATAAAGATGGGGTCTTTATTCTTTTCGAATCAGATCTGACCTGAATTTTATCTGAATCGAAGTAAAACTTTCTTGATCATAAATTTCATTCGTTATCGGATTCAGATTCGCGACTTGCTTTACAATAATAAGTAATTACGTTTCAATCAAACCACGCTAGTATTTATTTTAAATTTAAAGCGACTCTTTCTCATGTTCTGATGGAATTAAGATTCTGGAGTTCATTAAAAAAAAAAAAAAAAGAAGCAAACGTTTGGTTTCATGGTAGCTTTGAAATGGCTGGGGACAAGAAGGCTACAACAAGACATCATAGTAATCCTCCATTGATGTGAGTGAATCAACCCTGCTCCAAATAACAACACATGAAATATATAAATATATATATGTATGTATGTATGTATAGAATGGTATATTATTCCAATTCCTTACGTTCATGTGCCTAGACATGCTTGAACATGAAAGACTGTTTGTTCCTTCCATGCATGCCGTCGTTCGCCCCCTGCCCTGCACGATACGATGAAAAATACTATCAAATAAAACAAAAAGAGATAAAAATACATGGAGTTTTATATATTTATCGATTTTTATAAGTGAGTTCTATACGATTTAAAGTGATAAATCAAGTTGTACGTGTTACCCCCATGGTGAGGCTTTCTCCCTCTTAGGCATATCCTCTCCGGAGGTCAGGAGTTTGACTCACCACGAGCTCACAAAACCGCTGGGAGGTTACTCGGTGAGAGTGGTACCACGATGCTGCCGCCAAAGGCTGGCCGGTGGCCATAGGATTAAATATGCGTTATCAAAATAAAAAGTTCTATATGTTGCTCGCGTTATAATATCGAGCCATTTCCGTCATCTACCGTTATTTTAAACCGACAAGTGTCAACACCACATCTAGAATTTAATTTATCACTTTGAAATATTTAGACTCACTTGCAAGAATCGACAAATGTATAAGATTCCCGCTGTCTTTCTCTCTAAAAAATAAATTATTTTTTACCGACGCATCTCGAAAGAAATGGTTCGGTGCATATTTTCTCGAATAAGGTATCATATTCGAGTTTTCTGAAAAAAAAAAAACCATAATTATGGTTTGTTTACCCTCTTATTGTGTGATGTGTGTGTGTATATATATATATATATATATATTCAACGTTGATGCACATTCATTTGATATATAATGACATTTTAACTGTATACGAAATGGTTCGAATTTTATTAATAGAAAAAAATTCAGAGATTTTTAGGCTTTTTTTGGCCGAATGTGCTTGAACATGGATTGCTGATAAGTTCCTACAATCTGTGTGTCAGATTTTGATGTACTACAGTATCTAAGCTGGCTGACATTGACAATCAGAACTCTGATCGAAATGTCAACATCCTCTCGGTGGGCGTGGTGGCTTAAGCAGATCCACAACTTCCGATCTCCGATCATCTTCGAGGGCGTTGTCCATGCACCAGGGCCGCGACAGCGTGGTCTAAGATGCAGCCACCCGGGCCGGGATGCATTTAAGGATCAAAATTTAACTTCAAAGCAATGGTCGAGTAGTCCCTTTTAGAAGCCGATCAACTTGCAGATCTGAATAATGTGTAGCAGGGATCAGTGTACATCGATCAATCGTGAGTATGCATCGACCTAACAATTCATTCTCCTCTTTAACGGTGATAAGTCATGATGCTCATTCATAGCGTGCTGCAGTGCTCTGATCGAATCACGGGCAACGATACCGCCAAGATACGCTAGTAGATACGCGGCACCCTGAAGGACGGACAACGTCCGAGATTCACGGCAAGGGATGGACGGACCCTGGATAGACGGAACCTCAGATTTGAATTGAGGGAAAATTCAAAAATGAAAATTGGGAGCTGAAAAATATAATTTAATACACTAATATCTAATATCATATTTTATTTGAACTAAAGGAATTTGACGATGCTAGTTAGAGAGATTTTTCACGCACTTTATTCGCCTCTTATTTTTATTTTCTTAGAAATTTATTTTTTTAATTTAAAAAGATTGGATAGAAATTAATAATATATAAGGCAGTAAATGCAAAATGATTTAATAATTATTATGAGTTTTTTTTACCACGCAGTATTCTCGGGTCAGTCAAAGCGTGCCTCGAGACTAATCTGCGATCTGGCCGGGATCCCTGGAAAAATTCCTGTCGACCCTTCCAACCTGAGATTCGATCATGAAATAATCAATTTGAGAGTCTGGTGAGAAAACCACTAGACCAACTTTAAATTGATAATAATTAATATGAGTTGCTTGTGTCTCCGGCGACATTATTATATTTTCATTATTTATTTATTTATTTGTTTATTTATTTATTTAAAACTCGACTGATTCATTTAAAGAAGACCGCGACAGGACAGCCCCTCAAATTCATGCATCATCCAACCCCCTCCCCACTCTCCGCAGTAACATTAATATATTCACTTGCACGTGTTATTATTGTCCTTTCATGTGATTAATTATTAATTTCCTTGCCACTAACATATTCACTAATACGAGAAATTTTTAAGTAATTTTATCTCATTATATGATATAAGAAAATATTAATTAAAATATGATGGATGAGTAAATTAGTGTTGATCATACTAGTAATTTGTATAATTATTATTAATTAAAATAATTTAATTTATTATTTATCACGAAGTTTTCATTTAAATTTTTTTTAAAATAGGCATATAGGAATGGCGATGGGGCAGTGCGGGCTGGGCATTTAACGCCCGGACCTACCCCTCACCCTAAACCGGTCGATCCGTGTAATTTTATACGAGTCAGATCTTGTCATCCATTGTGCTTGATTAACGGATCATGAGCCTTACCATTTTCATCGAATCTCAGGCTTTTAACAACTAATCATAAGTCAAACATTTTTCTTCCCATCTTGGGACTTACGAATCATGAGTTTCACACACGAGCCTGGCATAGTAACGTGTTCAGATAATGTGTAAAATTTCTACTTGTTGTGGGTGATTTATGCCTCGTTCTTCTTGTATATAATGATTCAATTTATTAACTGTCTTATATTAATCTCCTCGAAAACATATACACACATGTATATATGTATGTATGTGATCCACAGGGAAACTTCCTCGTTGACCCACGACACGACACATTCAATCGGGTCGTTTTGGGTTGCTTTGAAATTTCAATGTCTCTCCCCTAAGAACAATCAACAACCTTAAAGCATGTTTAGTCAATTCTTGTCAGCTTAATATCGTGATTATCACTTTTAATGATGTTGATATTCACGTTTAGTTAATGTAGATTTATGTCGGAATTTTTTTGAGAACTAATTTAAGTGCCTGGCTTTTTTTTTTTTTGGCCCCCTTTTGATAAAACTTAGGGTGGACGTCATCTGCTAATGATGATGTAAAAGTGCACCTTAATTAATTGTGTTTTATATCATTTCTATTTTTAGGGAATTTATAGATGATGTGACTGAACCACTGGTATACAGAAGTCAAACGAATATAACTAATCCAGTTCGAGTGGAGAGAGCCGACTAAGCGGTAAAACTCTCCCAAAGTTAATTACATCTGTTCACAAGACTCGAATCCAAGACCTTATTTAAGGGAAAGAAGTATTATATCACCTCAACAAATTCACTTAGTGATGTGATGGATTTAGATCATAATTATTCTATACATCAGCAAAAAGTGTTAAAAACACATTTAAAAAACCGAACATTAATTAATGTGAATGCAAAAGTCAATGTGATATTTTTTTAAGTAAAAATTCGAATTACAATTAAACAAGTTCACGAACAGGGTAACGAATTACTCGAACATGGATCTCTACCGGTCTGATTCCACCAGACGTGGAAGCGCGCAGGCCTCGTCAGTGGTCATGGTGGTTTAAGGTCAGCCACCAGTCAGCGTGTACGATTAGTTGGGTCCGCAAATGAAACGGTGTGGACAAAGTTGGAGATCTTAAAGGCTGTCGCCGTCCTCATTTAGTGAGGTACTGGCCGCCGAAGTCGAGCCGCGGCCGCCTCTAACGGTGAATATGGCTATGGTGATCGAGGCCAAGTCGAGCTTGTTTAGGAATGGTCTACGTCGCTTGAATTATATGATCGAATGCCATAGGTTCTCCCTCCTCTTGAGCCATTCCAAGTGAAGCTTTTACGGTCCAATCGTCCGACCGTTTAGCAGTCAATTGAGAAATCTGCAAGCGAATTTAATCAATAATACAGGTTAAAGAAAAAGATCCGGTAACTAATAACCATAAGCCTCGCTTGCCGAAGGGTCCAACAACCAGACTGTACGAGCTGTCTCAGCGGGGCCGGAGAAACCAAATCATAGTCGTCCAATGTTGACCTGACTGCAAGTAGGGGTTTGAATGATGGTGGATGTCTTGGTCTTCGGCTCGAGCACATCCGCATTTCGCAGCATATTTTCCAATCGTTAGATGGAGAGTGGAGTTTGTTCCTCGCTTTCCGTGAAAATGGTGAGAAATGGATGTTAAATAGCTCCGAACATGGATCCCTAAGATTTACCCCGGGATCTACATCAGTCCTGCCATTCCAAAACCGAGATGGTGCGAGGTACCATCGACTGTCAACCGTGATCTTACCTAGAAAGGACCGCTGCTCCCATGGCTTTATATGGCACAATCACTTCCTAGCTATGCCGAGCGGGTGCCGCTACCGAATTCTTCAACCCGACCTCTTCCCGACGATCGGATTCACATTTGCCCGAACACGAACCCAACCCAGTAGAGAATGGGACTTCCTCCTAATATTAGGCATGTACCTTAAGCTGGGAACCTGACTTTTCTTAATGCCAGCCAGCCAGCCAGCCATGGCTGTTGGAAATTAGGCTAAAGCCCATCACATCACACAATAGAAAGTAGACTGTGGGGACTCAAGAGATCGTGCGATCATTGGTGGTTACGGTGAGATTCAATGTCCCCCTCCCCCGTATCCATTGCTTTTGGCCCTCCGCACAATAATTCCATCGTCATAAATAAGGGTAGGGACAGGGTACGAGCGTGCCGTATCCTGACACTGAATGGTGTCACGGCCTCGGTACAGCGAGCGACCACGACTAAACATCCTTAACCAGTACTGACCATGCGACTCTTCCTTCCATGCTCTCTCTCCTTTGATTGTTTGTTGCTCACCTGGATTCAATTTCGACCCTTAAAACAACGCAGGCGCCTCCGACAAACCGAGAGATTGCATGTGCCGAGGCCCCTGCTCAGCCCATGGGGGGCCTCAAATGGGCCATTTTCTGGCCCATCCAGATAAACATCTGGATCCCAGCCCAGCCCACCCAAGCTCAACCAAAGGCCCATAATCACATGGCATCCAACTGTAGTAATTTCAAATTTTTGGTAAATTCTGGTGCCGGAGGAGGGGTAATTGAATACTTGGTAAAGGCTGAAAAACAGAGCCGGAGGAGTTATCCAACCCGTTTCAAGTAAGAATGATTTATAGTCAGTTGAATTTCTGAATGCAAAAAAAAAAAAGGACGGACCAAATGTAGAAACCAAAAACTGAAAGTACTGAAGTGAAAAAAGATGAACAAAAGCGGAACACCGTGAATGGACGGTACGGTCAGTCGGTTACGATGGAAAAGCAGTGGGGTTGGAATGGAATCCCAATTGCGTCTCGTTTACCTCGTTCCATCCGAATTCCGCCGACCGTGTACGAGGATGGAATATCCGGATCCGCTTATGCGCGCAACCATGTGCGCTTCAATTAGAACTCAGTTTGTGTCGAGCCAGTATGATCCACTAGATTAGAGGCTCGGTAAAACTCAGCATGGCATGACCTGACATCCTCCCCGGGCCATGTGATCCGGTAAAAATTTTAAAATTTGACATTTTTTCTCTTTAATTATGATCCTTAATTCACGCATTTCTACAATGAGAATTATGATTGAAAATTTTAAACCTAAATTAGTCCAAATCGTTTGAATTCTTAGATGTTATGTAGTATAACTCCATTGGTTAAATTTAAATTCGAAACTTGGGTGTTAAAAGAGGAGGAACCTGCAGGTAATTGATGGGGGTTAAAACCCGAATTACAAACACTTCCCACAACACAGGGATTCCAGAAAACGTAAAACGAGGAAAACAAAAATTGCAGAAAACAAGAGGGGAAGGAAAGGGAAAACACATTCCACGGACCGTAAAAGACACCGTTCATTTCTCAATAATACTCCAGAAGAAAACTCAAATGCTGCCGCTGCTTCGGCCGCCTTTCAATTGGCTCACTTCACATCCTTTCGTCTTTGTTCACTCGACAGCAAGCGGAACAGACTGGGCCTGCAGAGGAAGAACACATGCCCCAGAATCTCGTGTCAGAGGATTAAGAAACCCGGAAATTCTTCCCATGAACGAATCGTTGAAGATTCGTGGGTCACTTACCAGTGGACGGTACTTGAGGGCATAGAACATCTCAAGGTAGCGCCGGCTCTCGAGCCGGTCGAGGTTCGAGACATGTTTCCAGAACCCGTATACGGCTGTCAGGTTCAGGAGCCTCTCCGAATAGATCTGCCATGTATACCTGCAGATCAAACCGGTAAAAATCTTCCCCGAATCCCGGAAAAGAACTGCTGAATTTTTTTCATCTGCAAACTAATGTAATTCAGGAAAAAATTAGACTTTACTTCTCCTGGATCCTCTTCATGGCGCCCTGCGAGATCTTGTCCCAGTGGCTCGGGTCTGCCTTGCACTTCTCGAAGAACTCGACAAGCAGATTGGCCGACTGCTCCCCGTGGTATGGATCGATATGGAATCCCGACTTTCCATGCACGATGATCTCAGCCGGCCCGCCATTGTAGGTCGCGAATGTGGGCAAGCCACAGGTCATGGCCTCTACCACGGTCAAGCCAAAGGCCTCATAGAGCGCTGGCTGCACAAAGGCTCCCCTCGTGTCGCAGATGTATCGGTAGAGCTCTCCGTTCCGGACACGGTTCATCTGGGATGAGATCCACCGGAACTGGCCGTTCAAGTTGTAGGTCTCGATGAGGCTGTACATTTTTTTCATCTCGGCTTGCTCTTCCAAGTCCTTTGATTCCTTCCTCCGGTCGCCTCCGACCACGACCAGGTTCACCAGCTCCCTCAGCCGGGTGTTCTTGCCATACCAATCAACGAGCCCGGTGAGGTTCTTAACCCGGTCCAGCCTCGCCATGGTGAAGATGATTGGCTTGTTCCTGTCCTTGAGCACGCACCTGGGAATTATTTAGCACCAAGAAAGGCAAAGTTTTTCACTTTTTCCAAGTTGCTCTGTCTAAGCAGTTCGGTTGGTAAGCTAATTCAGTAGAAGGACTATTACAAGTGCTCCTTGTTCTCAACGTCACTGAAGAGAAGCTCTTCGATCTCGGGATGTAAGGACTTCAACCTCCGCTTCTCTTCAGTGAAAGGGAAGTAGATGCTCATATCAGCGCCGGGGGAGACGATGTTGAACTTGGGGTCGAACACATCGATCCCGTGAACGACCCGGTACAGTCCGGGCATCGTGAAAGCAATGTGACTCTCGTATTGCCCGACCGTGTCCTTGCTGACAACACAAGAACATGAAAACATTAGCTCCCATTGGGCCAAAAAGTTCAGTGAATTTGGAATACAACTTAAAACCGAGAAAAATCGTTACCTTCCTGCAATTTCTTGGAAGGTGCTGGTGATGATGAAATCGGTGTGGTTCATTGCAATGAGATCGGCTGTGAACTGGCACGAGAAGTGGTACTTCTCCTCGAAGTTCTTCCAGTAGATGTCGGAGTCGGGATACTTGGTCTTCTCCAGGGCATGGGCTATTGTACACTGGAACATTGATCAAAAGGAAACATATATAACAGCACAGTTCTGATATTTAACTGTCAAGACAGACAAAAAAGAAAAGTAGATGACAGAAGCAAACCTGGGTAGCTCCTAGTTTATGGGCTAACAGAGAAGCAACGATGTTCCCATCACTGTAGTTACCGATAATGAAATCGGGCTTGGTTTGCAATTCAGCAGCAAGTTCATTCGCAACATCCTAGTAACATCGTCATGTGTTCCAATTAGCTCGAGCATCATCATTCTGCTTTGAACTCAACTCGAATAATGTGATTCATGTTATTACCTCGGTGTATGTCTCCAGGTAAGGCCACACCTCAAACCGTGAGATCCATCTACGGACAATTCCCTTCTCGCATCTGAAGGGAACACGGAGAATGTGCGAGTGCTCGGTCCCAAAGACTTTCTCGAGCCGCTGGTTGCACGTTGTCCCCACGGCATCAGGGAGCAGGCGAGTTACGATGAGGATCCGAGGAGTAATATCAAGCCCCTGCTGCTTGATCCGGCGCAGCATCTCACTCTCCAAGGCACGAACTTGATCCAGAATGTACACAACCTGGAAACTCCAAAAAAAGGATCAGCCTTGACAGAAAGGCATGATTTGCGGTTTATCTGGGAAAAACAATGTGACAAAAGTGGATCGTTTTACCTGACCACCGGTGTCAGGGTACCCTAGGACGTTGTCCTGGGCGAAGTAACCATGAGGGGACATGATCACGACATTGAAGACCATCGGAATGCGATCGAGGAACTTCTCGAGGGTGCAGGGGTCGGGAGCCTCTAGGAGGTCGAGGAGGAGCTGGATCATCCCATCGACCCGCTCCGCGGTGTCTCCCCAGCCCCGCTCAAGCCCGATCTCCTGGAACTTGTGCTCGAAATCCGAGTACGGGGTCTCGGGTTTCAACGTGGAAAGATACTCCTCTGCCTTCCTCAAGACATGTTGGAGGGCAGAAACATTCTGGATCCTCGTATTCACCATCATGTTCTGCAACATATTCAAGACATGTCAGGTTTACATCTAGTAACCATACATTTCTCCAAATCTAAGATAAAATATTCCTAATCCTACCTTCCCCTTGTGGGAGTGAACTTGGAGGAATTCCAGCAACGGATGCAAGCTTTCCTTGTCATGGAAGAGCTTTGCGGATAAATGCCGGTTGAGGAACTCGACCCCATTCCCTATCGACTTGGAGAGAGTTGGGCGGGGAAACGAGGCATTGAACGGCTCAAAGTCCAGCTCGAGCACGAAGTTGCCATTCGAACTGCACCATAGAAACGAAATCAACCCGAATTATGGGCGAGCTCCAGTAAATTTCCGACAGATGGCAGGAGAATTGGAGGTCAGGTTAATCCATTTACCTTCCATCGACAAGCTCTTCCTTGAAGTGCAAGTATTCAGCGACTTGCAGCTGCTCGACCACGAGGGCACGCACGTTCACACGGATGTATTCCCACACACCTGGCCTAGGCCGGACCGCCAGAGCAATCCACGGAGGCGAAACAATGGCTTCCTGAAGTATTGAAACACAAGTAAACATTAGAAGAGACTAAACTCTTAATGTTTCTGTTTTCTTGAGGTACAAGATACATCTGAAAGCCTCCATATTTATCCGAGTTCCAGAAAACAGAAGCAAGATCCTGTTTTGGCAGTGGAAAATGGTTTCTAAAGTACGTCGATCCAGAGAAATGGAGAATGAAAATCCGGTTTCCATGGCCCATCTTAAATCTGGTTTCTATCGTTCCTGTTTTTCCTGGATTAGAAACTACATCTGAAATCCTCTATGTTTCTCGAGTTCCAGAAAACAGACACAGGCTCCTGCTTTGGCAGTGGAAAATGGTTTCTAGAGCACAGGCAATCCAGGGAAATTGAGAATGGAAATCCGGGTTCCATGGTAAAAGGTGAGAAAGTGAAAGAAATGCACCTGAGAGGCTTTCAGGACTTCACCGAATGCTCCATCAGCAAGCTTCTGCCTGCTTTCCTCGGAGATCAACTCGAACTCGGCAGTGAGCTGGTGGCGTTGCAGTATGCCCTTTCCCTTGGCCTCAACCCTGTGAAAACCCGAGATACAGATCCACAAGTTCCGAATATATCTCAACTATGCACAAGTGTGGAGCTCTACCTCGAAAGGAAAGCCACGATATCGTTCCGGTGAGCAGTGAGGGTCTCGTCAAGACGCTCCCGGAGGCTGTGAGATTGACTCAGAAGTCGCTCGGCCATGTCTGGTGTCCTCCTAAAACCTCAGAACTGTGAAGAAGACAATGAGAGGAAAATGCTGGCAGAAGATAAGAATTCAGATTCTCTAAAACAACCCATAATTATAGGAGTTGGATAATCACAAAAAGTCAAAGATCAACCGGGACAAGCATTGTTAAATTTTCTACGATTTTACATAAATTTATAAACCTACCGACAGGCCAAATATGTCAAAAACATGGTCAAAGAATCAAGTGAGTCTTGAACTAGATTTTTCCGGTTACAATGGTGGCCTGTGGATTAAAAGGCACAGAGATCCGATGTCACAGCACCAAACTCTCCTTCAGTTCTCAACTATTAGAAATCTAACACTTGTACGAGAAGAGACCTGGCGATCTATATCAGACTGTATCATGAACAGGGAACAAGAAGGAGATAGTTATGGAATCGGATTCAAATTCCAATTTGCAGAAGTTTTGACGGAGGAGAACTTTCTCCGCCAGAGATGTTCCGGGAAATTCTGCCCAGGACTAAACTCAGTTGACATAAAACCTAAAAACATAAACTTTTCCACAAAGTGGACAGGCAGATTCCATTGCTTAAGAACAGTGATCCATTAGCAGTGTTCAAGTTTGACGATGATTCGTCGAAACGATAACTTTAGGATCCCTATGCTCCCCGCACAATTTCCGGGGCTCGTCAAGTAGCATTCACTAGATAACTGTTCAGGCCCTTCGGATCATCCAGATTTAGTTCGGTATATCAGCGAGACAGAAGGATTCTGTCGGAGGAGAAGAGGAGAAGGGTGATCAAAAGAATACCTAGAGAAATCAGAGGAGAAACAGGGCAGAGAACAGTGTCGAGAGAGAGAGAGAGAGAGCCTTGGAACAGAACGGAGTGAATGGGAGGAGGAAGGAGAAGAACAGAGGAATGGCTTACGGGGTTCTGGCGGCGGAAATTTATAGGCAAAAAACCAAATTCTCTTTTCTCAATTTTCTGTTTTCTCCGATAGTTATGCCAAAATTCATCGTTTGCTTATTAATTTAATTTTAATTAGATCGGTTTTTTTTATTTATGATATCGATGGTGTCCGGTACCGTAATAATCAACTAATTCACCAGATGCGTATTATACGACCTGGGATCCGCCATTAATCCCAGATGCTAGCCCTCGGGAGAGTCGAACCCTGAACCTGTCTTGAGGTATATTATCAGCTTATCAGTGAGTTCGCCCCTAAGAGATAATTAGATCAGTTCATTAAAGTTATTTAGAAGAGACTCTTGGGTTTGGATATTGATGGACACTTTTTTTTTTTTTTACTATACTAGACCTTTAGTGATACTATGTTGACAGGACCCGTATTAGTATCAGTTATCCAGTACTTGTGATACGTTCGCGATTGAACACGAAAAATTGAACATAACGTAGCGAGAGCGAATGAGTCGCCACCACCGTTACCTCCTTTTAACGGATGAAAAAATGTCATCTTCAGTACTATAAAACTTGGGAATTGTTTTTTTTTTTAATATGTTTCATGTAATTGCAATGGGTGGATAGTCTAGCATTAATATCACATATATAAGGAACATATTTTCCATTTTTTTTCTTTTCATTATAAAAAAAATATGTAGATTTAAAAGGTATATACGGGAAAAACCGGTCTCTTCGTGTTCAGTTTTACTAATTTTCAAAAAAAAGAAAAATCTGTTTTTTTTCATCCTTGACTTATTTCCCACTCCTTTCCAAGTTTCCCCTTTTTTGTCCGTAATATTCGTTGGGAAGAAAATACCGACAATTTTGTACGGAAATGATTTATGGCGTCGTCCAGCCACATCTGCCTCATCGTCAACATAAAATTTAAATCAACAGAAAAATTTACCAAAATACTAATCCAAAATACGTAGAATAGGGGTCTTTTAGGAATATGCTAATCTTTTTTTTTTTTTACTTTTTTTTGTTTTTTCTATAATTTAATTCCAAAGGTCCGAGCAAATATGGCATCGGTTCGCATGTGCAAAATTCGGGTTTTCTCATTAGAATCCGAATTTTGTACTATAAATTGCAGTATTTAGTTATAAAACATGTGATTTGTGACTTAAAATTTCACAACAACTTTTCTTCGTTTATTGCGCCCGGATCCGTGATCTGATTTAAGATAAAGAGACATCAGATTTTACCAAATAATTATTAAATGTTATAAAATTAATAATTGATGTGGTTCGATGTCTCTTACTTTCAGGTTAAGTGTCAAGTCCGGATCTTACGAAAGAAGGAAATTCATGATCGAGAGTGCTTTACACGCCGTGAGCAGACCTGATTTGAATTTAATTAGTTAAAATATATTGCATTTCTAAATATCGTATTGAACTAATTGTAGCTAAACTTGAGCACTATCCATCGAATTTGGCAGGTCTTGTTCACGGATTAGCTCCAGAAGATTTAGCAAAACTCGGTGAGGTATTTGCCATTTGCGTTATGATTATCCTAGCTAGATAACTCGACCGTGGAAGAGAAAACACGTACCATGATCAGTTATCGATGGCTGAATAGGACGAAAAATTCTCAAATCCAGGTTAGTTGTTGAGAGCAGATATTCTAGACATTGTCGAGCATAAATCATTATCACTTGAGGGTTGGATTTAAAAAACTAACTAAATTTATTGATTATAAAGTAAAATTCTTCCAATTGCAAATTTTTTCGATTCAACGGGTGCATCCACAAAATACTCAAGTTTTGGTTGCATGCATGTAAACTTGGTAATATGTGTCGTGTCGTGTTTAAACAGGTTTGTATTAAAAGTATCTCAACCAGTACACGACCCATTTAATAAACGAGTCAGAAATTTCAAACACGAACACGGCCCGTTTAAAATCAGATTGACGTGGCGCGACATGTTTAACTTGTATAACTAAATATATATGGTATAATTATAATTATAAGTTAATATATTTAAATGGGTTAACGAGTTTGACACATAAACATATAATTAAACGAGTTTAATCGTGTTGTATCAAGATACGTAGATTCAACCGGATAACGAGTTACGTGGGCCAACTTGTTTAAACATGAAATCAGTTTAGATTCAACTTAAATCCACATAATTTCGTATCGTGTGGTGTCGGGTTATCATGTCAAAAATTATAGGTTCAACGCGATAACGGGTTACGTGAGCCAACTTGTTTAGACACGAAATCAGTTTAAATTCAACCTAAATTCACAATTTTATATTGTGTGGAGTCTGGTTATCATGTTAAAAATTATCATGCTGTGGGAGAAGGCATTCTCTCCGGAGCTGTGGGGTTGTGGGGTGTGGCCCCACGTGTCAGCAGGAGCAAGCGTGGGGTCCATAAGCGGACCAACACATAAAATAGTATAAAAAAAGTGCGAGATAGCGAGGGCTGTATACAGAACTGTAATCGGATTGGCCAACAGATGAGTCTGACGTGGCACTGCCGACAAAACTGGACCCCCGCTGAAATCGGGAACACCAAAAAAAAAAACCAGCATCAAAGGGTCAAGGTATTTATCATTTTATAATAATTTAATTTAAAATATCTGTTAAATTTCGCTCGACCGGGATAAATAATGATTAATTTGTAATATCTGTTTATATACTGAAAGTCTTTTATATCATAGTGATACTATGTAATAGCACTCTCGACCAAACAAAATCAATTATCCTTAGGGTTACTTTTTTCCTTTTAAATTTTATAAAAAATTTACAGAATTAACTGATTCTGATTGACCGGTCTTACCACGAAAACACTGTCATATGGTGACACTGTATCATAAAAGAATTTCAAGTTTTTAAAATAATTGATTATCACCACTTGCTGATGATGTATATCCTTAGATGGAAGCGAGTTTAGTTTCTCAACCCGTTTAATTATGTGTATATGTGTCAAATCCATTAACACATTTAAATATATTAAGTTAAAATTACAATTACACCACATACATTTAGTTATACGGGCTTAAACGTGTCGTGTCAACCCGATTTTAAACAGGTCGTTTTTGTATTTGAAGTTTCTGACCGTTTATTAAACGAGTCGTATACAGGTTAAGATACTTTTGACACAAACTCGTTTAGAATACACGACACATATTATCAGCCTTAATCGGAATTACGATTAAACCCCCCAGTATGCAGTAGCGTAGAGCTTCTTGGAGGACGTGCTAACTACAGCAATCTGGCATAATTGACGGGTCTTCGGAACAGCTTAACAGTATCTTAATTCAATTTAAAAAGAGATCTCGATCGCACTATATTCCAATTTAAATAAAGCACTATATCCGCTAAAAAAATTATTTAATTAATTATGAAGGTTATTGTAGTCTCATACTTCATTATATTCAAACGTTGAATTAGCGACAAGTAGATTCAAGCTTGAAAGAGAAAATTCATCTTGCAGCCGTCAAGTTCCTTCGCATCTCGAATGCACGAGAAAAGTGTCCTCAATTATGGCAACTCGATATCTCGAAGAACAACTCGGATTGTGCGGAAACGCTAACACGAACTAAATAGATAGCGACACGACACAGTGAAATTTAATAATTTGAATGCAGCTTTTGCTCTAGGTTATGGATATGTTTGTTATGTAGGTTTTTTGGAAGGACACGTAGCCTCCTTTCCCATTCGGAGCATTAAAATTCATGAACAATAATGGAAGAGGAAGAGGAATCTGTCCCCTTCAAGGAAAAGGATGGAAACGGAAAACTAATTATTGATCCAAAAATAAGGAAAAGAAAAATAAATATTTTTTTATTTATAAAAACTCGAACTCAAAACTTTTATTTAAGGAGATTAAGTATCGAATTAATTAAACCGACTCACGTCGTCCTGCTTCACTCACTTATTGGGCGATGAGCTTTCATATATCACAGTCTAATTAATTCTTTTAGTTGGACTTGGGCATTCTCATCTACTTTAGCAATTATATATATATGTGTGTGTATATATGTATATAATGAGAAAGACAGACATCAATGTTAAGTTGTGATGAGATTGAAATAATTATGAAAATTGTACTGGTGATTTCGTGTAGTCTAATAATTTTTTAATCTTTAATTTAATGCATCGAGAATATCAGCTAAGATAAAATCACCAAGAAATTTCTGGATCTCTCACTCTTGAAACACGAAGGAGTTTGCATTTAAAGGGTGTCGGATATCTTGGTGAATGAAGGACAGCTTCCAGCTGACAACAGTTCGGGGTGTGATTGAAGCAATGAAATCAGCTACCTACATATACAGGAAGTCTTCTGTGAAATGGATATAATAATTCATAATATCTGCATGATATCATAAATTAATAAAATTTTATTATTTTTATTATTTTTAGAATTGTAAAAAAAAAAATTAAAATGGCTGAATTTTATTGATTAGTAATATAACGTAAGTACTGTCGCGTGGTATACGTGTTAAACAGAAGACATGGATGATTCCGTGCAGCGACACCATCCTCGATCTGAACTCGATATGCTCTATTAGGTAACGAGGAGTCTATTCTTCCTGGGCCTATGAACATACAAACCCATGAATTCAGGTCAGTTCACGTGCGAAGCACATTTGTGGGTGGCCTTATCAAGGGCTACACGCTTAAGGAGGGATTCGAGCATTCGATATTGTGAATTTCCACACAAATCGTATGCACATTCTATTTACTTGAACTAACTGCTGGGGTTGGGTAGACCTGTTTTAAATTTGAATTATTCAAACTCGTGAATTTCAAAATATAAGATAGCATATGTAAAAAAAACAAAAAATCAAATGGTATGGATTGGTTTGGATAATTTGATATTTAAGTCTTGTAAGAAAGATCTCGAGTTCGAGTATCGTGAATGAAGAAAACTTACGATTGAGAGGACTCTAACCATTGCTAGATAGATCGGCTCGAATTCAAACTAGTTGAAACTCATTGAATTTTTGAATAATTTATAATGCAGACAAAAAATAAAATTAAAAAAATGAATATTTATTTTATGTTCAATATCATAATTTTCACTGTAACCTTGGGGTTTTTCCCAGTCATGGCCAATTGAAAGGAATAAAGATCTATGCATGTGACTGTCAATCAGATCGAGCTAGCAAGAAATGTATCGTTTTCAATTCCATGGAGTTCTACTGGTGCAAAAAACAAATGTCCACAGCAGTCATGAAGTTAAATAATGTCGTATGTGACATGCATAAATAAGAACGAATAATTATTATCGCTCTTTCGATCATTGGACACGAACTCGTGGCCCACTAGAAGTAAATTGGATAAGAGTGGACGTTAATGGGTCATGTCGTCGATCGATTTGAAAATTTGGCTAATTTCATTGGCTTTTGCTTAATTCCTTTTTTTTTAATTGAATAAAAAAATATTGTACAAAATATGACGATTCTAATTGCCCATTAACAAGGAGGGTGAGCAGTGCGTAAGAACCTGCCATTGGGAGGGAAACAATAGCCGGAAACCAGTTCGAACCGAATTGAATTGGTTTCGAAAAGGTTTTTTACGGTTTGAAACAGATTTGGGTCAAACCATACTGAATTGATTTTGAAATTATAATTTTATATTAATATATTATTATTATATTGAAATTGATTCTGCTCGATTCGAACTAGTTAATTGCAGCAATTACACTTAGCCGAGCTACTTTTCGTCCAAAAAAACTGTACTGAAATAGAACAAGTTCGGGGAGAACCGGTTCAAACCACTTCGGTTCGGTTTCAATTTCGGTTATCCTTGAACTGGTTTTTGGCACACCCCTAGCTACTCCGAGAGGGTGATCAACTTCAACTATGATCTGAGACATAGCCCAGACCCTCACTGAAGGTGATAGCGTGAAATTTTTCGCAACGGACAAAAGCCTGACATAACAATATGGCATGTTGAAGGAGTCCCCGACTCACTAACAAGTTCTTAGAGGGTACGATTCTTCCGGCAGAGTCGGAAAGACGTCGAGCACGGACAAAACAGGCAGTGTGACCCGTTTGGAATTGTATCAAGGGAATCGAATCTTCCAAAGTTGTAGGATTGACATGTAGGAAAAATAGGACCTGTTCTTGTCTCTTGTCCTTAAGCTTAATTAAGATTAAATGGCTAGTAATATCGAATCAAGACAGACCAACGACGGTGACATTCGATTGAGGAGCGAGCAAGGAAAGAGGACTTAGCATTGTGACATCTTTTCTACCTATGATTAAGGGATTATTCGTTTGATTTTAGTCGGTGGGACTCCCCATCCTCCATCCCTTTGTTCTCTCTTTTTTTTTTTTAATAATCCCCTTTGGATTTACAAGTGTCATTAGTCACTAATAGAAAAGTTTAAGGAGTTGATATTGCTGACATTCATGATTTAATCAGCTTTGGAATTTTGTGGATTTGAGGTATTGAACGTGGAAGGTTCTTTTGCTTCCAACATAATCAAAAGCGAATTTACGCTAAACGTTTTAAGTGTTTAACCGATCAACCTTCCTTTTATCCCCTTCTTTTACGAGAAAGTGTTCAGTGGAGCGGTTATACCGCGTCAACATTGCTTACGCGATATATCTGTCAAATAAGAACTCACTATTTATATATTATTTTTAATTAGAGTTCGTCATTTATTATGTTTTTTAATATTGTTTGCCATTTATATATTACTCTCAATTAAGGTTCATCATTTATTTAATGTTTTTTTATATTTTAAAAGATTTTTTAGGATTTAATAACAAAATTATATAATTATTGATTACATGTCAAGTCGTGATTGGACAGATATACCACGCAAGCGATGTTGACGTGGCATGACTGCTCCACTAAAGGCTTTCTCCTCTTTTACACACAACAGTTCATTGGTGTCAAGTAATATATGCTAAAAGCGAGTTTCCTCAATTTACAGAAACTCGAATTTGAAAATTTTCTCTTTTTCTCAAGCAAAAGTTTCAGGTCCAAGTCTTTCTAAATAGAGAAGTTTGTTTTGGCACAACTTTATCTCCTGTGGGTCGGTCCAGTTTGTACTGAATTGGTCAGTGTCCGTTAGTCTTCTAAATACCGGTGGTACGAACAAAAAAAGTCAGTTGGAAGTGAAACGCTTCAATTGTAAGTTTTCTCGATATACGAACAACCAAACATTGAAAAGGAATAGATACCGAACCATTTGAGCGTACCCAAATTGGTGGTATGCCTTTGCTTGTCCACAAAGCGTCGGAATATATAGATTTTCTGTTTGTTTAAAGCTTTCGTGTGCATGTGAAGGACTGTGTCGTGGTCAACATGATACGATGCGTGGAGCCCAAATTTTCCATAATTGGGATGTATGGTCCCACTAAAATAGTTGTCTCAAGAAATTGAAACAGAATAATTCTCCAATGTTTGAAATCGTTAAGAGGGCGTATGATAGATAAGCCGGATCGTTCCTGAAACCATCGCGATAATCATGAAATTTGGGTCCGGGTTTAGTTCTTCTAATTCGACACTTAACTGAAGGACAGGTTGTGGGAAGTCTCTGTGTCACCGTATCTCAGTCCGAGCAATGAGATTTTAGCGGAGTCGGATGTAGATTGTGATCTAGGGACTGTTCTCGCACATGATGTTCTAAATTCTAATTGCTAATCTCGATCTGACCTGACACAGTATAAGAGAGATTAAATCAGGAATGACAGTCCGATCTACCCTCACGCTCAACTCAGAGAATAACGAGCGAACTCAAGACCTCTTGGTTTTAGGTCGAGAGCAGTGCCATTAGACCAAAAACTCTCTTTCTCGCCTAAATGTTATTTATGCATTTACCATTTTAACCTTACTTCAAGGTGGGTTTCTACCCTGACCAGATTTGACATCACCACTAGCGTCTAGTTAGTGAGATTGGCACTCTATGTAGATTTGAATCATACAAGACGTGTTAGATCAAATCATCCCATTAGATTAGGCAACATCTATGGATTTTTTTTTCCGGGTACATGACCGAAGAAGTTGAGGTGATTCTGTCGATAAGATTCTCCGTGGCTCTCATTTATCATGCCCGACTAAGACGGAAATGATCCCCGGGTTATCGACCGCTCTCACGAATCATGCAAGAGGCTACAAGGCTACAAGGCAAAGTCTATCTAACTTTGAGAGCCTCATCTTCCATGCCAAAGTGCTACAACTAAGTGACTGTTTCCTAAATATATATAAGATGGCATCAAAGTACAAAACTTACTTAAATTTGCGTGAATATTCAGTGTATAATAAATAATGGTTAACTGTGTAAATCGTTATTTATATCTTGACACGAGCAAAGTTGTTTTATAGTGTCAAGATCTGAAATGGATTTACATGATGAACTCGTTGTGCATTACACATTGAATATTTACTATTTGAATCCTGATTAACTTGAGAAAGGATATTTAATAGCATCTTTCTCGACCTGAAATTGGAAGTTTGATATAATGGCATTATCCTCGATATGATATCGAGAAATTATATGTTTGATAATAGTGAGACCTTTTATGCCTTTTGTTTTCCAGGTCTATACCGCTCAGTGTAAAAAAGTTAAATTGACCATGATTAATCAAGATTTGAGACTGGTCGACCTATTAATGGGTAAAATTGTCTCAATCATGAAATTATCTTCATACCCAATATCCTGCTTAAGAAAAAAGAGATGTTAAATCATTTCAAAATCCTGAAATTGAACAGTTGAGTCTTTGCGGTTCGAGAAAATCTTTAATAATTATGTCTAATGAAAGAAGAAATGCTTAGATTTTTGCTGGGCCCAGGTCTTCTAGCCCATGGGAAGTTGCACTTGGGCCGAGGTTAAGCCCAATATCATCAAGTGGGGGCCTACATGAATGCCATAATAAATTTGATTACTTAACCAGACAAACGAAGAGTGTGGGGGCTAACATTTGAAAAATATAAAACTGGGTGACCAAAGGTATATTTTCAAATAGTCCCAGGTGGCTCCGACCCACGCGCGAAAACGGAAGAAAAGGGCGCGTTCTCATCTCCATCGCGCGTGCATTTCACGCGCCCAACGGGAACTCAGAGAAATGAATTAAAAATAGAAACAAATAGAGCCGTTACTCCTCGTCAGTTCCCAGTTCCCCCCTCTGTCACTAACTCGCTCTCTCGTTACCTCACTTCACTCTCCGTCTCAGTTCACTCCGCAGCTGTTCTGGTATCCCCGATCCCAATCTCCGGTCACCTCATTGACGAAACTCCGCAAAGAATCCCTAACACCGGCCACCAGGTCCGTGATTCCTCCTCCTCGGTCTTCTTTAAAGTCTGTACTCTTGTCTCCTTGCAATTTCTTGCGATCTTTGCTGAAGTTCGGTGCTCTGAGCCCTTGTTCTCAACTTTCTTGATGCTTTTCCGTTGGAATTTGTGGTTCTTAGTCACAGCGATTGCGGACTGGAAGTTCAGTTCTCTTTGATTCTTATTCGAGTTCTTCTGGTTCTATCTCCAACTGAATGTTGAGCACTGTGCAGTTAGAAAAATGGCCTAGACAAGATTCGTGACTCGATTCAACTGGAAATGCTACTTGTTTTCCCTACGAGAAGTTGGAAATTGAAGGTTGGAATGTAGATGGGCATTCTGGCGATCAATTTAGGATTCCCAGTGCAAATGCTTGCATTCTGTCAAATTCAATTGATAACGAATAGCGCTTCAATTTCTTGCTGGCAGGATAAAGTGTTCTAAATGCGATTAGCTTTTCAAGATATGTTCTTGTAACGGTAGATCATAGACTTAATGGCAAAAACTTTCTTTTCCCTATCTGTATATTCGATCTCCACCAATACTGCCTTCGCACTTACCTTTAGTTGTTTGGTTCAAATTATAAAATGTTGCATCCAATTTTTACCGCAGGTTTGGGCTGCTGCATTGGGATAAGATGTCAGGGCCCCCAGCCACCCCTTTGACAAAGATGCAAAGGGCCTTATTATCTACACCCGGGGGGTCAAAGGCCTGCGAGGAAAATATTCGTGTCACAGTAAGAGTAAGGCCCTTAAGCAGAAGAGAACAAGCAATGTATGACCTCGTCGCTTGGGAATGCTTGGATCGCAGCACTATAATCTACAAGAACCCAAACCAAGAGAGAGGCACTGCTCCATTTGTCTTTGGTATATCAAAACCCGTTTGTCAAATTTTGGATGAAAACTGGGTCTTTTGAATTTGTTTTCTTAACTTGAGTTTATTTTACAGATATGGTTTTTCATCCCTCTTGCTCTACTCAGAAGGTTTACGAAGAAGGGGCGAAGGATGTTGCTCTCTCTGCTCTCAAAGGAATTAACTGTAATTTTCAACGAGGACCCCAAAGTATCTGTTTTGTTCCATGGTGCAAGTTAATTGGTTTGTCTATCTGATGATATATTTCAAATTTCTGGCAGCAACGGTATTTGCTTATGGGCAAACTAGTAGCGGAAAGACCTATACCATGCGAGGAATCACAGAGAATGCCATCAGGGACATCTATGAATACATTGAGGAGGTTGTTTGCTATATTTCTAATCACTTGCTTTCAGATACCTGTGCTCTCTGATGCTATGAGGCTAATGCATGCCCTCAAATTTTAGAACCCAGACAAGGACTTTGTGCTGAAAATGTCCGCACTGGAGATATATAATGAGAATGTTCATGACCTTCTGAATCTCGAGTCTGGTTCCCTGCGCCTTTTGGATGATCCCGAGGTACTTACATGGAATTCATTGTAAAAAAACTTGATTTAGCAATTGTTTTCTTTCTTTATTCTTTCTTCTCTTTTCTTTTTGAATTATAGAAAGGGACGATTGTGGAAAAACTAGTTGAAGAAGTTGTCAAGGACAGGAAGCATTTGCAGCAGCTAATCAGCATCTGTGAAGGTACAGTACTAGTTCATTTAGTTACTATTATAGAAGGGTGACATGAAGTCTGTTTTCATTATTTGACTAATCAAATCTAATGAGAGTGCTCATTGTTGGAAAAATATGAAGCTAGACTTCAGGACTTGTACGACAAAAAGAGTTAAGATATTTGAAGCTTGTGCAGCCAACATGATATCAGCTTCTCATTTTCTCTCCATCATGCTAATGTCCTTCTTCATTGTCTCCTATCTCACCGCATTGTCGATTTTTCTGCGGGAGTTCATCACCTTCTCTGCCTTCCTGCTATGCAGCTCAAAGACAAGTGGGAGAAACTGCTTTAAATGATAAAAGTTCAAGATCACATCAGATAATTAGGCTGGTAAGATCTGTAAAGGATTGTATTGAGAACTCCTGATTCATTTCCTCTTAGTTCATCTGGTATGCAGTTAATTGGCTTAGTTACCTACCATGATTCCTTAGATTCGCCCTCACCCCTCCAATACAAGTGCTTTTTAATAACTGAGTTTATGATGAGGTTGCACGGCTTAGTACTTTCATTCTGTTCTGAAAGGCACAGCTATTTAAACCTAGTGGACCATAATGAAATATAATACCCTTCAACTAACTTCTAGTTTTGATTTCAGACCATCCAGAGTAGTCTTCAGGAAGATTCAGGCCGCATCAAGTCTTTCATTGCAAGTTTGGTATGAGACTTTTTTCTCGTCATTATGGCTTTATTTTAAGGGGAAAATAGTACTAGCTGTTCTCACCGAGCAGTGAACTGAATTTCTTCAGAATCTGGTTGACCTTGCTGGAAGTGAGCGCGCAAGTCAAACAAACGCAGGTGGAACAAGGCTGAAGGAAGGCAGTCATATCAACCGTAGTTTGCTGACACTCATGAATGTGATAAGAAAGCTAAGGTGAGGAATATCCAGAAGGCTTTTTGAATATATCTTGTCCATGACCAATTATTCGTTTCCCTATAATTTCCATTCTCTAATTAGCATCATATGATATAATTTTTCAAGCAGTGTGGAGAAGAGGGGCATGCACATCCCATATAGAGATTCTAAGCTCACACGCATATTGCAGCCTTCGCTGGGAGGAAATGCTCGAACGGCTATGATCTGTACTGTTAGTCCAGCTTTAAGCCATGTAGAGCAGACAAAGAACACGCTCTCCTTTGCGACTAGCGCCAAGGAAGTCACTAATAGAGCTAAAGTAAACATGGTAAGTTCTTAAAACTAAATTAAAGAGTGCACAATTTATCATAGTGGTGCAGATCCTTGGATGCCTTTCTGAGTGCATTTTACGATCAGGTTGAACCAGAGAAGAGGTTGGTGAAGCATTTACAAAGTGAAGTGGCCAGACTGGAAGCAGAGCTCCGATGCCCAGATCTTTCAACCTCTTCACATCTGAGGGCTCTACTAAGGGAAAAGGACATGAAAATTGAGGAGGTAAGATTATATGTGACCAGTTTTGCCTTCTTGTAGAGCTGACTTTTTACTCACACAGTTGAAACTGGGTCAGCTACCTGTACACTGATGTACTAACATCCACTACTACATTGGATTAACGGCAAGCAACTTTGAATTACAGATGGAGAAAGAAATGAAAGAGCTCAAGCGGCAGAGGGACCTTGCACAGTCCCAACTGGAGTCAGAAAGAAAATCACGCAAGGAACTGAAGGTATTTACTTCCTCCATCTCAGTACTATACTAATGCAGCTGAAAAGTCCTCGGCCCTAATCATTGCTCAAAACTTTCAGGGCCTAAACCAGGATGGTCCCTCAGATAATGTTGTGAGGCGTCTTGCCTTTGAGACAGAACCGGCTCTGTCAGTTAGTTCGACTCCTGTAAATGGCAGACTGAGAAGCACAGTAGAAAGGAAGACAGCATTGAGGCAATCGGTCACTTCCACTGACCCTTCCTTGCTTGTGAGCGAAATAAGAAAGCTTGACGAGCGGCAGAGGCAGCTCGAGGAAGAGGCCACCCGAGTTCTTGAGATTCTTCACAAGGAGGTCGCCTCCCACAGAATAGGCAGTCAAGAGGCGGCAGAAAATATAGCCAAGCTGCTATCGGAGATAAAGGATATGAAAGTTGCCGGTTCCTTCCAAGAAGTTGTCACTGCAGACAAGGCAAGTTTGCAGGAAGAGATCAACCGGCTCAATTCTCAGGGGAATGATATTATGTCATTGGAAAGGAAACTGGAGAACGTTCAGGAATCAATAGACAAGCTTGTCTCGGCTTTCCAGATGACTGCAGAGGAGCCTTTAGAGTCCCGGAGTCTAAAGAAGAAGAAAGGACTTCCATTTAGCTTGAGCAACAGCCCGAACATGCAGAATATAATCCGAGTCCCGTGTTCACCTTTGTCTTCTTCCAGAAAAGCAATGGATCATGAGACTGAGAACATGGACCCCAAGGATAAGATTTTCATTTCATACAAAGAGAGTCAATCAAGGAGTAACGGAACTCCAACACCAAAGCAGTCAAAATCGATAAATGTGAAGAAGATGGAGAGGATGTTCAAGAATGCAGCTGAGGAGAACATTCGGAGCATCAAAGCTTATGTGACTGAGCTAAAGGAGCGAGTTGCAAAGCTACAGTACCAGAAGCAGCTTTTAGTTTGCCAGGTAATCTAGTATAAGGGTCTTTTTTTGCAGTTGACCTCAATTCAGTGCTTCAGGAAAATGAGTTCTCTAAGAGAACGTCATATGTCGACGATAGACAGTTAAGGTTCCTTTATACAAAATGTCTATGATTTCATGATATTCTTGTCTATTAGGTTCTCGAATTGGAGAAGAACGAGTCGGTACCTGATGATGCAGACATGACTGAACAGTCCCCCATGGCATGGCCATTGTTATTCGAGGATCAAAGGAAACAAATTATCATGTTATGGCATTTGTGCCATGTTCCCATCATTCACCGGACACAATTTTATCTGTTGTTCCAAGGGGACCCTTCTGATCAGATATACATGGAGGTTGAGCTCCGAAGACTGACTTGGCTAGAACAACACTTTGCAGAGCTGGGGAACGCAAGCCCCGCACTTCTGGGAGATGATCCTGCTGGGTCTGTTTCATTGAGGTAGCTTATTTGTCTCTTTTAGCATCTTCTACTGCATATATGAAATGTGGATTCCTGCCAGTGAAAAAGAGAATCTGGCGGCAAACTTCTCTTGCAGTTCATGATGCTTTATCGAATGAACTGAGTATGCCATTTGGGTGGAGCTACTCATTTCAGTTACTGAGTTAATCATCATCAATGTTACGGACCGAGATCAATAGAGTATTTTATCTCTATTATGCAATTGAGTTACTGAAATAACTCTATGGTGGACCCTTTTTACATTCATTTCAGCATAAAGGCACTTAGAGAGGAGAGAGATTACCTAGCCAGGAGGGTAAGTTCGAAGTTAACAGCCGAGGAGAGGGAGAGGCTCTACGAGAAGTGGGAAATTCTGCCGGTCGGGAAGCAGAGGAGGCTGCAGCTGGTGAACAAGCTCTGGACAGACCCACTTAACATGCAGAACGTGCAGGAGAGTGCCGAGGTCGTGGCAAAGCTGGTGGGCTTCTGCGAGTCGGGTGAGCAAGTGAGGAAGGAGATGTTCCAGCTCAACTTCGTGTCCCCGAATGACAAGAAGCCATGGATGGGCTGGAGCTTCATATCAAACCTCTTGAATCGGTGAACAGCCTCAACGCCCATGAGAAATGCATCTCATCTACAGTCTTGTTCGTTGTAGAAGCAATATTCTTCTTAATCTGCCCTCGAGGGAAAGGGACTGTTTATTGGAATGGTTCGGACTCCACGCTCGCCATTTTCAGGTCTCTGGTCGTATCTCTGCCTTCCAGTGGTGACAGTTAATCCGTGTTAACTGTATTACTGATGCCGAAGAAACAAAAGGCAACCCGACAATTATGCCCGGCAACTCCTATTGTACTGTCATGGTGGGGATGAACCTTATGTCGCTGGAGAGAGAATTCAGAACATTGAAGTTGTAGAACAGTTGCCAGTACAGATCAACAAAATTTACTCAGGGGCGAAACTAAGTAAAGTGAAGAATCTAGGAGGCGAACTACATATAACTCAAAAAAAATTTGACAAAATTTGTATAGAATCTTATGGAATTTCTCGAGTTTAAGGGGGGACGATCGCTCTCCGCACCCTCCCTAAATCCATCCTTGACAGTTGCCATTCAAGCATCAATTTAGTTTCCAATGAGTGAATTTTTCATATTCAAAAGATGAATTAAGATAATTTGATAAAGGTGTCAAAATCGATCTTTTCATGTTAGCACCCACGCCGTCCTAAATCCATACTAGTATTGTGATAGTACCTTTGGTTGGTCTATCGGGTTGAGAGATATTCCGGCGAAAGGAAGCAGGGAACGGGATTGTTGTCTTTGTCGAAAACCTGCAAGAAGTCAAGTTTGGGATGAATGCTCGAAAAGGCTCTCCGATACTTTAAATGAGAAAGGGATCCGAGAAAGAGTGGAACAAGAGAGGAATGAAGAGTTATAGAAAATGAGATTGGTTCCTCCTTACTTGACCTATGAAGGGCTTATCCATTGATCCAATTGGTATGGAAGATTGGCATTGGCCTGTCTCCCACATGCCCAGCACGGGAGGAAGTTTAGTCCGAGCAAGTTAGGTACCCGATATGCACATGGTACTCGACACGTGCCTTGTGCCCGTGGCACGGGGCACCTGATGTGCATGTGCTCGGGGAATCGGGCATGCACATGGCCAAACACCTGACCTGCATGTACTTGGGCACCCGACATGCATGTGGTTGGAACACTTGACGTGCCCCTTGTCATCAGAGCCCATTGCTCCTACTCTCTCATGTAAAGGTTCAGGTCGGGTATTGGTGCATAGCCTATCTATATCTTATGAGACTAATTTTGCATACCTATGATCGTTTCTATCGGGGGAAAAAAACGGCGCGGTCACAAGGAGACGCACGTATGTTTTGTCGTTTTAGCTCCGGCATCCGAATTCCTTTCGATCTATCGGCCGCATCTAAAACCCAAATCCTTCCTTCTTCTTCGTCCTCTTCAAATCTCATAGAATTTCAAAGTGTAAAGTCGAGAAAGAAACTGATACTGGGACAGAGGGAGGGGCGATTTTTCCTGGCAGAAGACGGCGATGGGGAGAGAGGTCCAGCCGCCGCAACTGCAACCTTCACAGCAGCAGGAGGTCTCGTACACGGTGGAGCAGCTTGTCGCCTTCAATCCCTACGACCCCGACACTCTCCCCGACCTCGAAAAGTACGTCAACGAGCAGGTCACTTTGCTCCCTACCTCTTGCCTCCGCCGATGTATCCATTTGCTGTTATGGTTGCCGCTTCAATGCTGCACCTTATCCCCTCTTAAAAAAAGGCACGATTTTTAGCTGGATTTGAGGTTCTCAGTGCGATTCGAATCAAATTTGTTATCTTAATTGAGAAGAAAGTTGTTTTTGGCTGCAAATTTAGATGAGCACTTGGGTTTGCTATTTGCTACGCGAGATAGAACTTATCTACGTAATCCAAAAAGCTTGCCATTTCAAGATAATTAGTATTCCTTGCTGTGGTTGACTCTTATGCTTGGATGGAGCTTATGATTAATGATTAAACATATATTACGCTTCTTTATTCGATGTTGATTGGAGTTGAATTTTCCAGGTTTCTTCTCAAACCTGCAGCCTGGATGCGAACCTTTGCCTTCTCCGCCATTACCAGGTAAAATTTGATATGCCCTTCTAACTTACGGTTCCATGTTTTATTTTTCATGCTCTACCGATTTGATTTCATATGCTTGTATTGGGGGGTATCTTGACTTGCTGATGCTATACGTGCAATTGCAGTTTGAGCCCGAGAGAATGAGTACCCAAATTGTCTCCTGCATTCTGATAAAGGTCGTACCAGCACTGAATTTGCACGTTATGCTAGTTTTCCATTTGATTAATTTAGAATTGATTGATTCTCTTTCAAGCAGGCCCTCATGGCAATGCCCGCCCCAGACTTCAGCCTTTGCCTCTTTTTGATTCCAGAGAGAGTGGTAGTGTTCCTATTTTACTTTCTGATACTATCGAGCTCGAATATACATCTGCAATATATATTCTATGGCGCTATCTGTTGCTTTTTTTAAGAGTGAAACATTCTCTGTATCCATGCTTCGCATGCATTACAGAGGCAGGAAATATCAGTTCTTTTCTTCTCCCATGAGTAAGAAGATCCATGCTTCTGTGAATAACCCATCTTTTCGGTAATCAAGTATTGGCATAGAATTCATCCTGCCTGGAATAGGCATTTTTGCTGCAGTTTGTCCGCAAGCTGTCTCAAACAAGTATTTGCAATTATTTACAAGCTTTCTGCCCTCATTTTCCACTTACATTTTTATGACTCTGTTTCTGTTTATCTTTGTCATTCAACTATTTTCTGTGCATCTTTTCTCACTTCATTTCTTTCTAAATAATCAGCAAATGCAAGAACCATTCAAGACACTGATTTTTCTCTCCCATTTCTTGGAGGTGAGCGAGTAGATTCTTGTTAGGGAAGTCCACCTCCTATTAGATGGTATGTAATAGATCCAGTTGAGATCAAATGAACTCTCCTCTGTTTGTACAGACAGGAAGATTCCATCAATTCTGGGATGAGGCTGCTAGGAGCCGGCACTTGCTTGAGGCCGTTCCAGGTAATTATGTTGCAACCCTGTTGCTGTGGTCAACAGATTCTATGCTTATACCTACTTTCATTCAGTAAAGATAAATTACTGAGCACTCTTTAACAATAGTAAGTTTTTTCCATTCGTTCTTTCTGCTGGTGAGCTATATAATATCGTCTGCTGCATCGTTTTACGTATTAGAAAGCTCTGTTTACTAACATACTAAAAAATGCTCCGCGAACTTGTAAAATGAATTAAATATGTGAAGAGAGGCATGTGGAAACCGGTTTCATGTTGTTGTCTGCAGCATAGTTCTACCTCGGCAATTCTCTTCCCCAATGTTAACGCAGTTTTGAACAAGCAATCCAAGCCTATGCTGTTCATGTCCTTTCTCTGACCTACCAAAAGGTGTCAAGAGCCGTGCTTGCGGAGGTATTCCTGCCATCATGTCCGTTGCATTTCTTATATCAGTTCACCATAGTAATTTCACATGTTGGTACTTCAGATTATTCAGTCAGTAAAGAAATTTCCTTATATCCCCAATGATCTTTTACTTCCTCAGTCCTTGCGAAGCCTTTGCCAAGCGCATAAATGCCCTACATGCCCATGAATCCAGCCTGGTCTAAGGTTCTTGGTCTGCTTTGCATTGCGTAGCCATTGTGGCTGCCTAGAGTGAGACCGCATAAGTTTCCGCGTAGTAATGACCCAATTGAAAGACTGTGCTGACAGTAAAACATCTAAGTGCATTCTGCTGTCGCAGGCTATCAATGTCGAAGGTCCATCGCTGGACAAGTTCATCGAGCGTCAGGTCACGAAATACGGATGGGCTATCGACAAGGGACAGCTCATCATCATATCCCAGAACGAATTCAACCATCCCGAGCTGAAGAAGAGCGACGCAGAGACCATCCCGTTAGAGCACATCACCCGAATATTTCCCATTCTCGGCTGATTCTTCCAAATTATGCGTCAAATTTGAGCTTCTAAGGGCTGCCATCCCATTGGTCACATAGACTAACCAGCCTACCATGAAAATTCCCATCGTTTTATTGCGTTTATATTATTTATGTTCGGTTTCGATTCTTGGACAAAGGCAACGCTAATATCGTTCTCAAGCGGACATTTCTTTGCCGTTGCTATTTGCGACGACAAGCATGTCTTCGGCATATTGTTAGTGTTGGAGATCCCGCAACTCCAAACGTGCGATTCTTGATGTTGTGGTGAGTAAAGATCAAATTATTACAACAAACTTTGCAGGCGATTTTACGTTTTTATACCTTTCAAGATCAGTCAATATATTTACTAAACGAGAAAATGATACTGAAAGTTTTATATATCTATTAAATAATTACTAAAATTTTATCACAATAAAAATATATATTATAATTTCAACATCTCCCTTAATTTAGCAATGCTCGAATTGCAAGTTGTCAGTTGGATTCCTGTGAATAGTGAAAATTGATACTCCGATTCCTGTGAATAGTGAAAATTCATATTCGGATCGTTAGTGGGCTGATGCGGCTCGAGCCCAATAAATAACATTAGTCTTCGAGGCCCATACGGCCCATTCTCCTCTCTCTTCTCTTCAAAGCTGCTTTGCTTTGCGCGTCGTTGTTCTGTTGTGGATGAAGCTAATCCTTCTGTGTATATTCATCGCTTTCTCTCTCCGCTCCCTTCTCTCGCCAATCGTTCTCGATCGGCGGCCTCCGACCACCGGCAGCTGCGAGTTCTACCGCCTCAGCTGTTTCCAGCCGAAGTGAAGGAGGTAACACTTTTCATTTTAGGTTTTATTTTTTTACAATTTTTTTGGCCCCTCAACGCCGAATGGGTTGATTGAATTGCAATTAACCGTACCCCTGGCGGCGATGGTAACCTACCTTAGAGGCGAATTGCTGTTATTGATTGTTGTGCATAGGCCTCTTCACCTCAACTGGCTGCCTCGCGGGATACGTGTGCTGACCGGCTGTTAGATTGAGGTTAGGAATAGGTCAGGAATTGCAACCTTGTGATGTGATTGGCTTCTCTGGTGAATCGTTTTTCGATAATTGATGGCGCTGCATCTTTACTGTGACTTAAAGGGGGTTCTTTTCGTCTTTTGTGTATGATATTTGATTGAATTTTACTGTATCACGTATACCTGCTTGATGCTGCCATTGGTCTTGTTTGAAACATTATAAATTGAAGTGTAGAGAATAAGTTTATGAGAATGAATGTGTTAAGTGAAACTTTTTTCCTACTAAAGAAACTTACCTGGGGAAAGATGCCAGAGGACTGGAGGAGGATATATCCTAGTGCACCTCATTAACATTTGCCGAAATATAAATTTACTGCTGCATAGGTTGCTTCATAGATTCTTTTAGAGACCTGGGATCTCTAAAAAACCTTCCCTTGAGAAGTACTTTGGTGAATACACTATTCAGGTCGCATATTCTTGAGATAATTTCATCCACCCCTTCAAGAGGCAATCCCACAAAAATGTCCTTAAACGACTTCTAATAGTTTAACTAGCCCTTTATTTTTCTGTAGCTCCGACACCTTTTAACCATATGTCTACTCAGGTGCATTTTCCTTTTTCCCCTTATTTAGTGGCTCTGATCATAGTTTCTCTTAGTTTCATTGGAAGTTCTAATTATTTTTTCTCAGGTCCTTGTTAAGATCTCTTTTGGTTGAGTTTTGGTTTGGTGGCTGCTGCTAGTGGGCAATCATATGGCGGCACCAGATGGACAAGTTTCATATTCCTCACTCTCGACTGTAAATAAGAATGAGAGCAAGTTTTCGTATGATGATGACTATAGTGACCATGGGTGGGTTGTTTCTGATGCTCAATCTGATGGTCGGTTAAGCTCACAAAATTCCAAGAAGGAGCATCTCTATCAATTTCCAATTGCATCTGAAGATCAATACGATCAAAATTATGATAGTGATGGACCAAGCAACTCAGTGCCAAGTATGCCTCCAGAGGTGAACTTGAAAAATGTGATGAGTGGGATATTTGCAATTTTAACTGGACGAAATAAAACTCCTTCTGCCACAACAGATCAACAGTTCTCGAGCTCAGATATTTCATTTCTGGGGTCGGGGAAAAATGGAGACACTTATCTGCATTCTTCAGTTTACATACCAAGTGCTCCACCGCTTCTGGAGCCAAATCTGAAGAATTACAATGCATACAAGGATATTTTGGACGCTGAGCCACCAGAGTGGCTTCCTGATAGCTCGGCAGCAGTTTGTATGCAGTGCACTGCCCCCTTCACTGCACTGACAAGAGGAAGGCACCACTGTCGGTTCTGTGGCGGTATTTTCTGCCGAGCTTGTAGTAAGGGCAGGTGCCTTTTGCCTGTCAACTTTAGGGAGAGGAATCCGCAGAGAGTCTGTGATACTTGCTATGATAGATTAGACCCACTTCAAGGGATCCTTATCAATTCCATTAGCAATGCTGTGCAAGTGGCAAAGCACGATGTCGTGGACTGGACCTGTACCAGGGGGTGGCTGAATCTCCCAGTTGGTCTGACGATGGAACATGAGATATACAAAGCATCCAATACTTTGAGAAGTTACTCCCAGGTTGAGCTGATGCTTTTCAGTATTCTGTTTTTCCGTTATATTGTCAAACTTTCAAAAGGAGTAACTTATTTATCTCGATTTCCACTTTTCATGTTGCTATTTAGATACTGCAAATTCGCCCTTTTGTTCTAATCACGGTGTTCTGTCTTTTCAGATCGCCAAGTTGAACCCGGACAGGTCCATTCCAATGGCTGTCTTAAAAGGAGCAAAAGGTCTTGCTATTCTGACAGTTGCTAAAGCTGGTGTTCTGCTTGCATATAAAATCGGTACTGGTTTGGTCATTGCGAAAAGGCCAGATGGATCCTGGTCTGCCCCATCAGCTATTCTCTCTGTTGGTTTAGGATGGGGAGCTCAGGTAATACTTCGGTTCTATTGCTGTTCCTCTACCTTTTCTTGCGACATATAAGCTAGGATGATGATAATAGAAGTTGAAACTGCTACTACAAAAAGAAACGGACTTGAATCTTTTTGCCTCTGCTGTTTTCTGTCTGATGCAGATTGGTGGTGAGCTGATGGACTTCATAATTGTGCTTCATGATTACAAAGCTGTGAAGACATTTTGCAGTCGCATGCATTTCTCTCTCGGTGCTGGTTGCAGTGCAGCAGCAGGGCCCGTTGGGAGAGTGGTTGAAGCAGATATTCGAGCTGGGGACAGGGGTTCCGGCATGTGCTACACTTACAGCTGCAGCAAAGGTAATTGTGTTAAAGATCACGAGTTTGAGCTGGCTTTTATTGTATTCCATGTATGCGCTAGAGTGTAATGGATAGTTGCTTTCCATAAATTATTTAAATGATGATTTCTGTGACCTCTTTATGGAAGGTGCCTTTGTGGGAGTTTCGCTAGAGGGGAACATTGTTGCAACGAGGATGGACACAAACCTCCAGTTTTATGGGGATCCGTATCTCACCACATCGGACATACTTCTTGGGACAGTGGACCAGCCGAAGGCAGCAGAGCCGCTTTATTCAGCTCTCGAAGACCTGCTCACCACAATGTACGGGTCTACTCCCAGCAGATTGCTGCAATTCCGCCAATATGCATGATTTGCTTGCTGTGAATACATCTCATTCTCCTGCAGTCTGTCCCCCTGGCTTCTCTCCTGGAAAATTATATGCATGAAAATGAAAGGAATGTGGAAATAGCATTTATGCTTTCTTAGGTCCATTGCATAGACTGCGTTTGGGTATTTGTACATAGATACATTTGATCGGTTAAGATGGTCCGACATGTTTCAGGGTTACAAATGTATGATGAATTCGGTGAAGCTGTTCGACACGGAACAATAAGGTATATGTTACATGTGCCCTTACCTTTGCTGTCCTCATGGAACTAGTAAGTTCACGGTTTTTGCCGAACCATACCATGCATCAAATGAAGTGTCTGGTCGTGATGGATTTGCTCCAGTTAGCGGTCCTATCGATTATGAATGAAAAAACCATGGCTGGTGCCTGGTTTAAGGACACTACACTACAGCAGGACACGCTCTAAGCTACTGTCAAATCTGGGTATGTAGGGATATAATGTTGATCCGGAATTGGTTGGATAATAGGTTTTGAATAGATTAGATCTTAATGAAAATGAGGTTAAGTTTTGATTAACGACGATTCCGGTTCTGATGCACATGGTACCTGAAATCGGAACTTATTAACTGATTCGTGCGGTTAATTCTAATCTTCCTTAACTTCCCCGTTTGGATTTTAATTCACGAAACGCTTCAACTATTATATTTATAATTCGATAAACTTTCATTTGATATAATAATTACGTATATTTGATGAATTTTTAAAACTAAAATATTATTATAACTTAAAATTAATATATTATAGAAGTTATATGAAATAATAATAAAAAATTCGAACCAATGTGTAGTATATTGGTTGCTCTAATAAGGTATATGGAACCTATGGTGCTTTACAAATTATGAGTGGAGTCTGATTTCAATATTCGATAGGGTAAGATCTGATCCAAAATTTAAGAATCGGTTTTATATAAGGTAGGTTTTTGGTACCATGAAAAAATATGAGATACCCAACTCTCGATTAAAAAAAAAAAGGAATATGTTCCATTCTCCGCGTAAAATAGGAAAATAAAAGTGAAAACTTGGAAAGACCATAAGCACTACAAACAACTATTTATTTTTTATTTTTCCGGAATTTTGGAAAAATGAAAAATAAAATCCCTAATTTCTCCTTGTTGGGGTCTGTTCTCCGCCTGCCTGCGCCTGGATTACCCAACTCCGTTCGCTCAGACTCGACTCGTTCGCGCGCTTCCCGGCACTCTTCTCCCTCCCTCACTCCCACCTGCTGGTAATTTCATCTCACCCCAGACTTATTTCTTCAAAAGAGAACCTTCCTTTCGCTCTAATCCTTCATTCGGTGTCGGACACTCTGGAGCATAGCCCAAATTCGAGTTGTGATTTCATCGTTTGTTCAGCACATGGCAGGTTCTGCAGCGGCAGAGAACTACACGGTTCGGAGAACACATTTCTCCGGTCTTTCGTCTACCCTTTGTTGGTTCTGTGATTGTCTGTCTGTCTAACCTAGCAAGGACCTATTTTTCCTCCGGTCTTGCTCCACTCTGTGTTGCAAAATTGAGGTATTTGATTGCCCATTTGGTAATTTAATTCGAAACCATAGTGCCCCCATCAGGTGTGTAGGAATTCCGAACCTGAGTTGGAAATCAGTTTATGTTGAGTGTGTAATCGGAAGTTGAAAAATTTATTTAGGTTAGGTCTTATACTGTTGGCGATGTTTGCTATAGATCTCTCTGTTATGTTTATAGCTTGGTTTTGGACTGGGGCATTAAGAACTAGTGTGGGGCAGTGAGTCTATTGCACGGATCATAGGTATTGGATATTTTCTGTACCATCTCACTGAATTTCCCAATGATGTCCTTGTTGCAGGTCAGGTGAACTGAAAGAACATGGAGAATGATAAGGAAATAACCAATGGTGAAGGTAAAAAAAAAAAAAAAAAAATTTCTATTGCTGTTCTATGACTTTAAATTTGGGTCTTTGGTATGATGGAGTTAAACGGCTTTAACTGCAAAGATCCTTAATGCTTCCTCATTATACAGAGCGCCCAGTGGAAGTGGACGAAGGGCAGCTGACAAGCATTGAGTTGAATGCTTCCACAGTATCTAGAGGAGTGAATGATGACTTTGCTAATGACAACCTATTAGGGAAAGTTGTACGTAGCGAGGATGAGGCATACACATTATACAATGAATATGCTTATGAGAAAGGATTTAGTATTCGGAAGGCCAAGTCAAGATATTATGAGGGCACGAGACTTATTCGCCAGAAGGAATATGTCTGCTCGAAGGAGGGTTTTAAAGAAGACCCTGCACCTTCTGAAACACCGAGCTACAACAGATTGGATGTTAGGACGGGTTGTAAGGCAATGATTCGTTTCACTGTGAAAGATGACGAGTGGAAGGTCACTCATTTCATTGCAGAGCACAACCATGAATTGGCAAGTACTGAAGAGAGGCACTTACTAAGATCTGCAAGAAATTTTAGGAGGCTGAAACCTCATCTGCCGAACTCTGCAGAGACAGTGATTATGACCACTGAAAACACTGGCTTTGTCCAGCGGGATCAGAATGCTGCAAGCGAGCAAAATCTCTTGTTTATTGAGGGAGGTGATGCTCAGAGCTTGTGCCAATGGTTCAAGAAGAAGAAGAATGGTGATATCATGTTTTTCCACGATGTACAATTAGACCAGGAAGGCCGGGTGACCAACTTCTTTTGGTGTGATGGTAGGTCCCGAATTGATTATGGGTATTTTGGAGATGTAGTTGTGTTTGATAACACCTATCGCATAAATAAGTACAATCTGCTATGCACTCCGTTCTTTGGTATCAATCACCATCGGGCAAAAGTGATGTTTGGGTGCGCATTCTTGTTGGACGAGACAAGCACATCTTTTATTTGGCTTTTCAAGTCTTTTCTCGAGTCAATGGGGAATGTAGCTCCAAGAACTATAGTCACATATCAGGACGATGCAGCACTAATTCAGGCAGTTGAACAGGTACCCTTTTTATCGCAGTAAACCATGTAAGCTTCATCAAGGGGATGATTGCTTATGAAGAAAATAACTTCTTAAATGTTGTCTTCTGAAAATAAGCTCAAAATATCTTCTAGTGTCTCCATAAATGATGGAAAGTCTAGTTATGGTTCTGTTGCTTTGTTACTATTGTCAAAGTACAACAAGTTTTTGAACCAGATGGAGAGAGACTCAAAATGCCTTTTTGTTGGAAATTCCTTATGCCTAAGAAACTGCTTTAAATCTTATGTGAGTTGGTGGATGTACTTTAACATTAATGACAAATTTTCCAGGTTTTCCCAGATACTTGTCATGTAATTTGTCCGTGGCATATGATGAAGAAAGCTTCATCGCATTTGGCTGGCCTTTATTCCAACCCAGCTTTCGCTCAGCTGTTCCGCAAATGCGTCCAACAGTGCAACACAGAGGCGGAGTTTGAAGAGACATGGCAAAGAATGGTGGAGGAGTATGACTGCAAGAACCACTCTTGGCTTAAAAACATATACGGGAATCGTCAGAAGTGGAGCACGGCCTTCTCAAAAAATGCATTTTCCTGTGGTATTGTATCATCCCAAAGGAATGAGTGCGTGGATATTTTCGGAGGAATCTCAAGCAGTAAGATTACTTCCCTCACAAGGTTTGCTGTTGAGGTTGATGAGATTGTTGCTCGTTGGCGCGAGTCTGAGTTGAAATTGAACTTCCGATGCAAGCAAGGTGCCCCTCCAGTCGTAATCAAGAAGAGCAGTATATGTCATCAGGCAGCGCAGATTTATACCCACAAGATCTTCGAGCTGTTTGAACAGGAGTATTTGGAAGGAGTGGGTGCCTTGAGGTCCACCGAGCTTGGCTCGAGCGGAACCTTGTGCACCTATCGGATGCTTGGTGACATGGATGATCAGAAGGAGCATACTGTTCACTTCGACTCCTCTACTTTGAATGTTTCGTGCTCCTGTAAGAAGTTCGAGTCCATGGGAATCCTCTGTTCTCATTGCTTGAGTTGTCTCCACATGAAGAATGTGAATGCTATTCCTCCTCAGTATATCCTGAAACGATGGACAAAAAATGCTAGAGACCGAGCTCCTAGTCATGATCTGATGGATACAGATAGGAGAGAGGCTGAGGTTGAGTACCACACCGAGATGATGCGGTGGGCTTATGATATGATCACGAGAAGCCAGAAGAGCTCCATCATGAGAACTTTGTTGAGGGACAGTTTCCGTCACATAGATCATGAACTTAAGAGAGTGGAGGCGGATTTGGAATTTAATGTCGGAAGTAATGCCCAAGCAAGTGGGAATTCCGGAAAGCGTAAAAAGAATGCAAGCAATGAGTCCTCAAAATCCAGTAAGCATCGTGTTAAGTGAAGATTTTGCCCTTTCCGATTTTCTTAACAGGTCATAAATGTAAAAGATTTTGTTTCATGAAGATTTGCTTTGATCTGTCGTCTAAATAATGCAAAGGGAAGAAATTGTTTTTCTCGGCTAGCTTTACAGATGGTGCTGTTGAAGCAAAGAAAAGCAACCAAACAAGCCTGACATTGGTGAGCATGCCCTGTGGTTATTCTGAATATTGTTCATCACAAGCTGTTTGTTCCTTGCAGGAAAAATCAACGACCGTACAATGGACAATTCTGTGCAAGCCAATGCTCATGCTAACATGCCGTTTGATATTGTCAACTTAAATCAAGTAAGTTAGCAGTTTAAGGATTTTACGTCACCAGAGGTGGTTGTCAAATTTATATGAACCTCGTTAATTCAAATTCTCTTCCTTTTTAATGAAAGGGCTCAATTGATCTGAGTACGGCACCATTTTATCCCTTCTCACCGCAGTATCTCCAACATCCCCATTTTGCTGCTCAGGTACGAGTCTTGGAACTCTGCTGTTGTTGTTGATCTGTTTGATATTCGAAATTATTTCCGATTTTTGCGCAATCTTTTCGGTTTTAGAAGAAAAATGCCCAGTTCTTGTAGTTTGGTTGAAAAAAACTGCCCACCTACCACATCCTGCCTTATATGCAAGTTTCTTAGCAAATCAGGATGATAAGCTTTGTTCTGTTCCCCATAACATCACGATCCTCGGGCATCTGTTTGATTTCGAGACGTGACAAAGAACTATTATTACTCTTTAAAACCAATTCGATCACAATCTATGGCTGCTTTCGTGTGGCCTCCTATCATCTCTCCTGTGTGCATAGCAGGAAACAGCCGAGCAATTCCAACGCAACAACTGACCGCGCATCTCCTTCTACAACTTGAGCCAACTGGAGAGATACATGCTTATAAAGAATTTCTGGCGATTCCTTCTGCTGTCTTCCGAGTATCTTGGATTCAGGCTGTTTCGTTCGGGAAAAGGTGGGGAAGAACTATTTCTTGTTGCAATGGGGTAAAATGTATACTGAAGCTGCCACTGATGTCCAAAAGCGGATAGTTTTTGACTTTCTGGGCATTGGCTCTTGAACAAGATCCAGGTTTAGATAGGTTCCGGTTGCGTGTTTTCTGTAAATGAATCGTGTCATCTCTGTCTTTTAGTCTCCCAGAACGCTCTGATTGCTTGATGAAATGCTCTTGAATTTTAAATTTCTCAAGTGTCCGTGATTTCACTTCATTCATAATAAGAAATATTCGGTCGATAGCCAGCCCTTATAACTCCTCCCTCGAGATCGGGACCCGACCCGGAGTTCCGAATAAGATTACACGTTTCCTCTTTGTATATTACTCTTCAGCATATCAATCAATGGCATGGAAGTAAACTTACAAAGCTAAGTACATTAATTTGGGATAATACCATTATATTCCAAAGCCTGAAACGTATGTGACCCCAGTGGAGGGCAGCCACGAGTTCCCCTCGATGAACTGAGCCACGGTGTAGTTAACCGCCTGGCTCGAGCTGTTCAGTACGTGGAATCCAGGCCATTTGACCCGACCCCCGAGTCCGGCACCGGGACCGTAGTTCATGTACTCGCCGTAGAATAGCGTGTCTAGGGCGAAGTCGCCGTTCCACTCTAGCCAGCCCTCGGGACGGAGGACATTGCTCAAGTACGATTGCATGAAGACGGTCCTCGAGTAGGGTTTCCACGGGCGCCCGAGGTATGTCATTGTGGTGTTGACGAACGGTAGTAAGTCCGAGTCGGCTGTGACGTTGCAGAACTGGAATGAGAACCCGGTCGACTGGTTCGGGTCCTTCCGGCCCTGTGCCGTCACGGTGTTCTTCTGCGACGGGAGGCCCTTCTTGGCCTGGATCAGGCAGCTCTGGAAAACCACGGCTGCGTTGCCGAATATGAAGTCGATGGTGCCGCTGATCCGGCAGTCCCGGAAGAACTGTCGCAGTGTGTGGGTGTACAGTGTGTCCTGGAATCCCTTCACCCTGCACCGGTAGAAGACCGAGAGGTCGGAGTCAGAACGCAGGGCCACCGCCTGGTGCTTCTCTGGCCCCGCCGTGTTCTCGAACGTCATGTCCCGGGCTATAAATCCTCGGCCACTCACGGCTGGAAATGACATTAACGTTAACAACATTCGGAGAACTGATAAGAATTACAATAACTGAAGACACAACACCATGTAAAACAACCTCCAAGACCAAGTGCATGGACCCGATTCGGATCTAAATTAGTCTAGGTCCATCGAATCTCCAAGTATCGTGTAGTTGGAAAATAAAGAGCACATCTAGTGTACCAAATCTCTAGTACAGGGTTAGGTGGAGTGAACCCATCGATTCATAGCTATGGTAAAGTTTAGAACCCCCCACCGACACCTGATGCCCGATTCAGGTAAACATATCTTTCTTGGGAATTTCCAATTCAATCTACGAATGACACCTCGAACTCGGCTAGATCGGGTATTTCGCATTTCGACTCACCTTCTAATCTCTAATTAAATTTTATCCAATCGACTTTGAAGAAATTCTAAAAATGTTTAAATCGGATCTCACTAGTGGGTCCCTCGAAACTTAATGTATCAAATCAACGACGACTCCTTTTTTTTCCCCCGAAAAATTGGTCTTTAGAAATAGTATGTATTGTAACTAAGTTAATTAATCCAGTTATTTCACTTGTAAATCCCTTCATGAGAAGAAGGGAGTAGGGACTTGCCGAAAGTTGCCGACCGGAACGTCGTCCAACCGTCGATGAAGCTCCGGTTGCCGGAGATAACGGTCACGTCCATCCCCTCTCCGACCATCATAATGTTCCACTTCTTCTTCTTGATCTCTACGTTCTCCCTGTACACGCCCTTCTTTATGTAGATCACGAACCGGCGCATGCTGTAGTCGGGAGCCGCCATGACTGCGGCCTGCACGCTCGTGAAGTTCCCGCTCCCATCCTGAGCCACCACCACGTCTGCCGGAACCCCGTTCACCTGCAGCAGCTTCCGGTCCTCGGGTCTCACCTGTTAAACCAAGTTAGAGGAAATACTAATCAACACCATCACTTCCCCAAACACACGAGAAATATTATTTTTATTTTATTTTATCCATTTTTATTTAATTGCCTTATTTTCAGCTCCTCAAACTCGAGAAAATACACGAAATATTACATTTATTTTATTTTATTTAATCTATTTTTTATTTATTATCATATTTTCGGTGGCTGCCGCATATGGTAGTTTTGCTTTTAAATGCAGTGATTTAAATGCAGTGAATATTAAAAATATTCATTTTGTCTGCCATTTTTTAAAAATAATTTTTGATAAATGAATCTATTTTGTTTCTCACCCATGATGGAAACTGGTTGGCTTCGCCAGTGATCAATTTCCTCCCACCACGGCCACCGCCACTGCCGCCGCTGTGGCCACCACTGCCACCCGACTTGGGTTTAGGATCCGGGCGGACCTTGATGAGGAGGTCTCGAACCAGCGAGGTGACCTCGCCGAGGCTGCTGGAGACGATACCCTTGACGATGCCGCTGGTGCCTTCAAACCCGTCGATGCAGGTGTCCTGGTTGGCGAGGGCAGCGCTCAGCCACGTCCGGAGGTCGTATCCCAGGTCTCCGGTGCCATTGTGCTTGCCTGATGAACGAACGATCCAATCCCGGCCCATCATTCATCATGGTATGGGAAAATTTTGTTAAACTTCACACAATGTGATGTGATGCCGTTATAATCTCAATTCAAAAAGTTGTTAACAAAAGTTATAATTTTTTGAACCGATATTACAATTTTTAAAAATTACAAAATTTTTAACTGAAGTTGTAAGTGAACGGGTCCATATAACATGAATCAGTGGATATTTCAATGATTTGAAGAACGTGACCCCATGAATGTGGAAGCTACATTTAAGGAAGAGGGGACAATACTAAAGTATACATGTATTATTTGGAAGTGGAAGCAAAGTACAAAGAAAAGGCCAAGCAAATTGATGAGATTAAAAAAAAAAAAAGCCATGGATGGTCCATTTAGCTAAGTGAAGTAAATCTCTTGATTTGTAAGTACACTTGTTTTTCCACAATGTCCAAAAAAAAAAAAATGAACATTTCTAAAAAATTAAAGTTGTTAGGTTAGTCTGTATACAGATGGACGAAATTTACATGTTTTATCCGTTAGGACATCAACTCAGTTCAAACCCGACGATTTTAACCTGAATCATTTACGGACTGATGGGTTTCTAATAACGGGCATTACACACCGTAAGTTAAACCGATCTAACTAGAGTCTACATTGGTTAAAATAATATACCGTATTTTCTAGTGTTTAACTCCTTTTTGAAATTAATCTGCTGCACCCATCCATCAATATTTTCCCGTGAAATTCTTTTCTTTTTTCCTGATAAGTCCCATGAAATTCTTTTGGAAAAATTTCATCTGTCTCCATTATGTTGGCAATATCACATGTTATGGTCTGTGCTTTATACACAGAAGAGAGAAATGCGCTGTTCCTAAAAGTAATAAAAACAAATAATGTTAAATTGATTATATTAATTTAATTTCTCTTCTCCTTAAAAAAATATGAATTTTAAATTATTATAATTTTATTATTTAATGAACCGACTCAATGCGGATATATATTTAGAAATCGATTGGTATATGCTAAAAATTAAAAATTAAAAAAAGGAAAAAAGAAAATATCTATAACATATCTCAATATTCCCACCTTTTCTTTATTTTGATAATATTATTAGCATTTTTCGAACTTTAATCTTGAAAACGTATCCAAACTGGCAGAGCATGCAAGAAGAAGGAACAAGCAGCTCGAAGTGACTGAGCAGAGGGGAAAGGAACATTACTCTTGGGATTCTGGGTGGCGGAGGCCGCCCACGAGAGCTCGTCGGTGGAGAAGTCGAGGAGGTCAAGGCAGTCGGAGATGGCGTTCGAGAGCCTGAAGTCCCCGAACACGCTCCCAAACTGCGACACCATCCCCATCACCTTCCTCACCACATCGATCGTGGACTCGATCGAGCTCAGGAAGTCTGAAGCCGGTACCGACAGGCACTGGGACTGCAGCAGATCTGCTGTTGTTTTGGACGGCGTCGGTGATGGGCTGCCGATCGCCGGATCAATGCGGGTGGCAAGGAGGAGTGAAGACAGGAAGAGGGCAGTGATTAGTTTAGGGTTGGAAACGGCCATGGCGGTGGGAACAGTGAAGGGAGAAGAACAGAGGAGGAAGTGATGGAGAGAAGGGTTTATAGAGCAAATACGAGAGAAGAGGGTGATGGGGATATTTAATGGGGGAGAGACATGGCCAAGTGGGTCCATGTTTGCATACATTTTATGTCCATATTTCACGTCATCTTGTACTCCATTTCAGTTAAAATTATTTGGGTATGTTCGGGCTTGGGAACATGAGCTTCGTTACTGCCTTTTATAGTGCAGATGGACTAATCCAGAATCGGGTTCGGCTGCTGGTCTGTATTCATCATTCACTGACCCGTACAGTTCTTTCTTATATCAAGTGGGCCGTTCTCGCATTACGGGTTATCCGATGCTGGCATTAATTCGATGCTCGATCGATTCTCCTCTCATGGTGCACTTATTCGGGTATGCCGCAAGTCATCGGTGCATCGAATCAAAGTTTAATACATCTTCGCCCGGATGGTGCTCTAAAGGTTGGGATCTCATGTTCCTTTAGACAAAGGGCACATGCATAGGTGGTGAAGGTCTTAACCAATCGGAAAATAATGGAAATTTAGTGCAGTAATACAATTTTTATTCGAAATAACAGGTCTCCAATTTAATTTATTCTTCATATTTCTTTATTTCTCATTCCTTATATCATATTTGAACCGAAGTATATTTTCGGACAATATTTAAAAAAAAAGAAAATCTTAAAGGATCTGTTTACCCTGAGCATGTGCACTTTTTCTTTCTTTAAAGTGTCCATCTACATGGTTCGTAATGTTCCTGGAGATGTTTGACAACGATGGGTTTGGCAAGGCTGGGGCCCCTCATCTTTTACAATTTTTCCATCACTTAAGATTCGGAAACTTATCGAATCTTGATTAATTCAGATGTTATATGGATTGAGGTCATGTAAAACGCCACTGTGTTCAAATTTCACTTACGAAAAAGATGTGTCTAGTCGTCTGAACCGTTCTCCTTTTTAGTTTTTTTGTTTTTTTACGTAGGACAGGCCATCCTTTTTTGTCGGCGGTCAAGAAGGTGCTGGCGGGTTCTTCCTTGATGTCTTCACACGGATTCTAGTAATCCGTGCAATCTGCGTCCTGTCTTGCTTCAATTTTTTTTATATCCATTGTTTTTCAACTTCTCTATCATTTGATATTCTGGAATATAATCGACCTTAACTAATATATGTTCGAACATGATCGGTCCACTGGAAATGTAAATTTCTCTCAACACGTGCGGATTTTTTCCATTTATAATACTTGAATTCGAGACATTATTTAAATGGAAGTGATGTCGAACAATCTGGGTCAATTCATTTCGGCAATTTTTAATTTTTTTTTAAGATGAAGGATGATCTACGTCTATACCATTTTATTTTAATCCATGGTTTACCCACAAATTTACCCGTCACTGGTTGCTCCCTTAAACATGTAGCCGTAGTAGCTAGGGGCAGTAATCGTTGGATTTGGTTTTAAAAAAAATATTTCGAGCTGAGTCGAATTAAATATCCAGCTTGATTCGATCCGAAATATCAATTTTCGAACTGTATCCATCTTATCTCAAAATGTTCGAATAATATGAAATTGATTTTTTGCAATCTAAGTTTAATCAATTAGGTTCCGGTGGGTTAGAAATTTCTTGAACTGATTCATTACAAAAAACATAAAATGAGAGTTTTATTTTATTAAGTTATTTTTATCTTATTTTATTTTATGACCATTTAAAAAATTGGGTCGAAGTAATCAATCGAATCTCTTCTTTGTAAGAACCATTCTATTAAAGAATTGATCTGAATGATTCGTTTATTTTTTATTCGACTTGATTCGTCTGTTTTTATTTTTTAACGCCCGCTAGGCCATAACTTTACATGTGTAAAGAGGAGCACGCATAATCTTCGAGGACCCCGAACGACATCTTCAGAGAGAGCTCGATTATCCAGCCATTCGGCACAAACATTTCCTTCTCTTTAACTATATATGCCCAGTATCCACGTTTCATTTCCGAGATACGTACCGAACACGAGAACGACGTTCCATCTGGTCGTATCGCATCGCATTCCCGACCTACAAAGTTTACGGTAGCCTAAACCACAAGTGTTTGTCAATGTCTGAGGAGGACAATGGCAGCTCTTTTTCGAACGACACCGTTCGTTAAGTTAGGTCTTGTACTTGGAAGGCCTAGGGCTCGAACTCATATATTCTCCTATTTCATGCCAGACAATGCAACGTGGATCTCCCATGAAATTGCTTCTTTGGGAAACATATTTAACTCCATAGCCCCATGAATGTGTCATCCTCGAGGCTGTCGATCATCAGGCAGAATGAAGGATATCTCTTTTAAGATATGTATAGTCCAAGGTAAATGATATAGAACATTGCGATTTGATCAGATCCTCATCCACTTGAGAAGGTATGCAACACATCGATTGTACGACTAACATGGTATCTCTGCCGAGAGGAAATTAGCACTGTTACTCTACTAATTATAGAACACATATGATGACATCAGATTAAGCAAACGTTCATAATGTCAGAAAGTACTAGTACTTTCATCTAATAAGAAACAATTACGTCAGTAGAGTCACGTAGCATAACAGCTACACTGAACAATCTCTCCATCAACTTGTATATGGTCTTTCTCATTAGGGGTCTCAGTTGCTTTCTCATGATTGTATCATAGATGAGCCTACAGTGACATTTCTAATCTCAAGAAACATGCCATGTTTTATATATCCTTGCTAGATACTGTCTTCCGAGAGACTGTTAAAAAAGAAAGAGTTTTTGGTACAGTTGGCACCGCTATCATACTATGACCTAGAGATCTTGAATTCGATATTATCAGTGAAATTTTTCGTGTCCCTTTTATTCTCTCTTCTTTCTGTCCTATTTAAATCTATGTGCCTCCCATGTACACTGAAAAAATGAGGCTGCTCCACATTCATCACTGGAGAGGAACAGTGGAATCGTACTTTTCCGCTACTTTCGGTACAAAGGAATGAGATGAAATGTGTTTTACGGGGCGTTTTTTCCGTAGGTCATGTGGTGGACAACGTGACCCACTGAACAGTCATGGAGATGGCGACCAATGCAACACCGCGCTAGCTACACTTCCTGGTCTGCTTGTGCATATTCTAACCGTGTAAAGAATTGATTGCAAAGATCTCTATCAGTAATTGAAGTCTCCCCAAAAAAAAGAAAAAGGCTCGCCTGCAAAGCGCACATCGTTATATTAACCCAGCTGTGCAGACTGATTTCGAGGGGATTTTGAACCTTGGATGGGGACGTCCAGTGGTCCAAACTCGTTCTCGTACGGTCTAGTGAGGTCGAAATCCTAGATTGGAGCCTCCTTCTCAAAAAAATTGCTAGAAAGGACTTTTGAGTTTAAATTTCGACAGACACCGGCTTCTTGGACCATACTTGATCTTTGGTAGAAAAGTCGGTATTAATAAGGGCCGTTCAGTTTATCTGACATGTTCGCGGTTGAACAGAAAAACTTCGAATATTACATAGTCAGGATAGTTGGGTCACCACTACTTATTTCCTCTTTCTTGATTAAAAAAGGAGTAATATGTTTGTTTATTGGTGCTACCTGATATATAGAAATCAAACAAAATCCGACAAATCTAAATTTGAGCGAGATCGAGGGGAAAAAACTCTCAAAATCATAAAGTTTTCTAATTCACAAAATTTAAATTCGAGACATTATTAAGGAAAAAGAGATACGGAATGATAGAGCAGACACGATTTATTAGGTGACAAGTTAGCCTAGTGCGTGTTATTCAGCTGAGAACGTGCATCCAGGTGGAGGAATTAATTCCTCATCTCCGAGCGGAGACACGGGTCCACGGCATTTACTCTCGCGCTACGATTTTTGAGTAGATTGCTCGGAAGACTAGGCAAAAGTCAGCTTCCACGAAAGTCAGCACCCATCGAATTTGGTAGAAAATTGATTATGAGAGCCATGATCCCGTGGTTCAATAGTTATTCTCATACGGCCCGGGCCTGATGACGAGTCTAAAAATCCGGATTCGAATTCCTTCCACCCATCTGCATTAAAACATCTATTAAAAGTATACTATTTAAACCTAGGTTTGGATGACTTTGACCGATTGAACCGTGCTATGTCTTTGGTTGCACACGCTAATAGAATCAATACTAATAGTTGGTTATTCAGTACGTCTTATATATTAGCGATATAACATGAAAATTCAAATTTGCTATATTATAATCACTAAATTACCACTACTGTGATTCTGATTTTCATATTAAACAATCTCAGACAAATTATCTTTTTCAGTGTACAAGGAGATATAAAGTTAAAAATGGTAGAATGAAGAGTAGATAAAAAAGGTAAGAGAAGTCTCACGAATAAAATCAAATTTAGGACTTTTAAATTATGAAACGAGAGTAGTACTGAATCATCTTTCTCAACTGTATTTTTTTTTTTTTAAAAAAACAACACTGTGGACGAATTTATGCCTGGGAGACAGAAATGTGCAGTGATCTAATCCGATCAGAGATACGGATATGAGCCGGTATTTATTACATGCCTTATCAATTCAACACATAAATAATTAAAAAAAAACCAAAAGAAGAAAAATATACCTATATATATTTCAAAGAAACTTGGATATATATAGATAATATAAATTTAAATATATTTGAAAATATAATCTCACAAATTAAAAATTAAAAAAAAAAACTCGAGGATGTAAGAGGGATGAGCGCTACCGCCGCTTGTGAGTTTAAGTTTCTAGGTTGACCTAGTCCAACATTTTATAAATTCAGTAAAAACTGACTGTCAGCCATCGAGAACGAGTGTTGCAAGGTATGTGATAAGTGTCGGTACTACTAGTCGTATAAGGATAAATATTGAGGATATAATCCTTCACCAGAAAATATAAAAATGATATTGAAAATATGAAAAAGACGATATTAGTTACCAATTTGATCTTTTTAATTTAATATAAATTCAATCTTTTTGTAAACTTGCATGAAATTTTGCGTATCCAATCAGCACGAGCCTCTCTTCATGGTATAAATAGGGAACCTTTTGGGTATGCTCCGGTGATATTCAGATGCCCCTGAGGCCCAAATTAATCCAATTCTAATCAGGTTAATCTGTATAAAGATAAAATAAAAGTTCTTTGTACATCAATTTTCTCATTGTATTATAGAATATTTTATATTCGATTTGTGGGGAAAATAACAAAAGCCTAATTATCAGAAAGATACGCGTTCTGAATATTCCTTCTGTCAGATTCTCCGTTAGGCTCGTCGGGCTGGAAAGTTAAAGTCCGATATTCTCACAGCGAATAGTTATTAAATATTAATTCATATTATTTACTGAAATTATTTGCCACTTTATAACCCAAAAAAATTGGTATGTCTGAAATGAATTTTTTTTCTTGATTTATGAAAAAAAAAACTTAACATTCATTACAAAATAAACTCGTGTGCTTAGAAGGATAACAAAAGAGGAAGATAAAAATATGTGCGAATTTTACGGATAAAAATTGAATTTTAGTGTCACCTGCATCGAATATGCTTTGTTTGTTTACGGAATAATTTAACTTCCTTCTTCCATAAGAAACCCTCGATCGAGTGGACCATCAGTTGACAGTCGAATGATTGCATGAAAAGTTTGATGCCATTATTAGGTATCATGCATCTCTAACTTTATACACCATTGTTAAAGTGTATGATTGCACACACCATGCACGACGGCACAGTAACCTCGACACGACAAAGTGTTTATTTATCGATTTGTTCGGCTCCCGCACGCTCGTTTCTCAGGTTTTTATACATATTACACGCACAATCACTCGAACCGACTCTGATTAAATTCTCCGACGAAAATAGTTATAAGACTCTTGATGCCGCGACTCCCTCCATCCCTCTCATTCTGGTTGATCGAGTAATTAATTAATGGAAAAAGGCAAATTATGGTTGGAAGCTTTTAGTTAAATAATTACAATTATATGAGTGGAATATTATTATTATTATTATTATTATCCGAAGATTCATCAGGTTCTTCCGATTGAGTTCATTTGGTTCGAACAAGGTCGACCTGCTACGCGTAGTTGACAAAGCCCTCCCAGTTACCGATCTTTTTCCATTCGCAGGATTCGAATCTGAACTGGCTCGAGCTGGTTAGGTGGAATATTGTTTTTTTTTTTTTGTTTGTGAAATTATTTAAAATGCATGGAGATGGACTTCTTTTCAAAAGCAATAAAGGCGACAAAGAGACGGGCGGGGCATTAAAGGAGGAGAGGATGGGAACGCGAATACGCGTTTTTACAGCTAATTCGGTGTCTCCCTCACGCTCCCCTCCTCCTCCTTTCGGAAAGACAACGACGCAAATGCATTACGCTACTACGCTTCCGAATCCGGTCGCATCGCGGATTGATTCTGATGCGGAGGTCCACGTCGAACCCGGGTCGGGTTCGTCTTCATATCCATGTCCGAACCGAGCAACCTGCAAGAAAGTCAAGCCTGGGTGTGGAGGCCCGTATCGACTCTCCGATACTCAAGTTACAGAGGAAAATATAAGTAATGTAAAAGATAGAGGAAGATCACCAATGAGACGTGTCTTATTTGCCTATAGATCCACGAAGGTGCATATACATATATATATATATATATACACACACTTACTATTATATATAAACGTTTTGGAAGTTTTGTGCCTTTTTCGCCTGCCAAATTTGCCCCCAATTTAATTTACATATTAAAACTTATGGCATGTATCCGAGTTCCAAATTTAAGGTTAAAATAATAATTTAAGTCATTTTCCTCTCATTTCATATATACGATCTTAATAATAAAAATCTTTCGTTAACTGTTCGAATTTCCTCATTGTACTTCATATCTATAATTTTAATAGCAAAAAGCTGTCACATTTTCCTTTAAAATTATTGAAAAATTAGAAAGATAGAATTGATATCGTATACTAATTAATGAAATTACTGTAAGTTAATGAATTTCAAATGACTTATAAATAAATGATTTAATTATACAGATTCATTTTCGTATTTCATATCTGTTTATTTTTATTTACTTTTCGTACATAGTACAGGTTCGTGTTTAGTATTTATATATATATATATATATATATATATGAAGGATAAAGGATAAAACCTTTCCATTATGCCCAAATCTTTTACCTTCGAGTCAGCTACGGCCTGCATTATGACAGAGTAACATGTAAGAAAGTTGAGTCTAGATGCTGTGGTGGATCGATGATCCGATGCTCAAGTCAAAAAGGAGATCGAATGCGAGTTAAATGGAAGAGGATGAGGAGAGTGTAAATATTGTAAGAGAGTTGGGAAGAGATGGGAGTTAAAGAGTATTTACAAGCTTTAGTCGAATGAGTGTTGGCGCGATAATCCTCCCCGAAACTGTTGGTAGGAGTCGGATTCAGTGAATCGGTCGTCGATTCGGCTAAGGAATCTCTGAGTCGGGTTAGATGCACGATGACCGTGTCCAGATCACATTTAAACTCCAATCCTTATCTCTACCGACCATCTGCACGACATTTTCTGATGCGTGATCGTATTCGGTGTGTAATACACATCCACTGTTCATGTGTAAGAATCAATCAGAACTGATATATAGGCTTGATACGTGAGACTGCGGTGCGTCCAACTTCACATGTAAATCAATTTTAATTGGCTCTAACACATTGGCAAAGCTCTGAATATTTAGTCCTCCTAATGTTTTCTCTAAACTCGCCTCAATTAATTTATGAAATGATGCCACTTTGATTGGAAAAGGCCCGACTGGTGTAACCGAGAGGTTCGTGCAAGTGTGAGCCCAACTGAGTCCAATCCCAAGAAAAGCCCACGGGCGTTGCTAATTTCATTTCAATTTATTTTAATTAAATTTTTTGTCAGCATCACTTAATATAAAAAATATAACGAGATTTAACTAACTTAGATTCAAGCATGGTTGGCATACACACTAAAGACGTGAATTTTCTCCATTCGCTGTAATTGAACTTGTTGAGTTTGCTGACTAGATCTCGAGAACCGCCTGTGTCGTCCCGGTGGAACTCATCCAGAGGCCGGTCAGTATACGAACCCTGGGTGACTTCAATGCAGAATCTCGTCGTTCGTGGTCGAGGTGAATCACATGTTCATGTCATCTCCATTACTCGATCGAGTTGGTGTGGGGTCGGGGACACCGGAGAAGTGCACGGCATTTTCTCCTTAGCTTTTTCTCCCGCTCGGATCTGTTGCTCTCCCCGACGTCAATTGAACCGCCCATTTTGTCTTTGCCACGAGCATGAATCATCGAAGAGCAAAAATCACTGACCAAGAAAATCTTTGCGATCCGATAACTGAACTGTTCAATAAATATTAAAAAAAAAAGTAAAATGATTATACATCTCAGAACCCTTCGTAATAAAATCGACGGTTATTAAACTTTATCATTTTTTGTAAAATTAAAATAATTCTGTCACGTATACTTTCCTTGCGAGGTAGAAGTTCTTCTCTTGGACGTCTCCTCAACAGTCCAATCAAATGCTGCTAGCATCAATCGTGCACTATCATGACTCGTAATCATCCGAAAAAGCTAAATTTATAAGTGACGGTACATCGATTCTCTTATATTATAAGTTTCGATCCGTCGACCGTCCGGTGTAAGATTTGTTCATCAAACTCCTGTTATCACATGACAACGTGTTTGCAGTTAACACAAGTATCGAATAACTGCACTAAAAAACTGATATCGAGTCGGGTATTTTTAATCCATACTTTTGTAAGGGATGACGACCGACTACCAAGTGGGCTTTCTCTCCTATCCTCGTGTTATACGACTGACCACGAGTAGAGCATTTATTTCCCATCTCGAGTAGACATGGTGTTAGTTAAAAGGATAATCGATTCTGATACCATATACAAAATTTTTATCAAACTTGCAAGAAATTGAACCTGCATATACATAAAAGTCATAACTTATTAATGATAATATCTCAACTCTCTTATATTAATATTACAAATTTTAATTCAATAATTATCTGATATGAGATTTATTATCGAGCAGTGATTTGTCTTCTCTAAGTCAATCATTTTATTTACTTGGCTAACGTTGGTACAATTATTGAGAAATCGTAGTCGAAATGTGCGCATGATGGAGAGGGCAGGCATATGGTGGGGTAAGGTTGCGGAAGTGGACACGTCATCAGTCAACGTAACATCAGCACTTTTCAACTTTTCTTGGGCGTCCGTCAATCATCCTCCACGTGGCGGAAGCCCTTCTCGTTCGTTTTTGATAAGGATTAAGGGGGAAATCCAGGTCAATAATCCAGCGAATTTTTTTTAATCATTATCTTATATATTAATAAAAGGTGCTGTATCACATTAAAAAAATTAATATTATTTTTCAATGCGCTAAAAATTTAATATTATGTTGCTAATAGATATAAAAAGTAATATTATATTTTGAATACATAAAATAATTACTAATCAATTTTATGAATAATGCAAAAACCTCTTTTTTTTTCCTGAGTTTTATGGAGAAAAATTTTCATAAAGTGACATTGTTGTGTATAACTTATTATTCGATAATTATCAATTAATAAAATTACAATATTTGTGTCCATATTTTTAATACTTTGTATAAAATAAAAATAATTAAATTTTATTAATTAATCCACACAAGATACATGCCTTGTCAGATAGATAAGGGTTCCAGCTTTTCATTTTATCCTTTAAAAAGAAATGCTTTCCACGCTATCTTCCAATGCACAGAGTGCGTGAGATCACATGCCACCATGGCGCGATCCACTCTCTTTTTCTTTCTTTTTTTTTTTTTTTTGCTTTTGCATACATCAATTAAATAGCCAAATTTTCAGTCTTTCAATCATGTAAAAATTCTTGCTTGACATCTGGTTAGTCACGTGATATAAAAAAATATTAATAAATTTAAGTGGGTGTAATAAATTTTTACTGTTATTTAGTCATCACATCATTCAAGTCAGAATTTGTGTAAGAGAACATCTGATCACTTCAAATTACTCATATTAAACCTGTTTTTCTTGTAAATCCTATTTGCTCCTCGGCCCTTTTCTTGACGATCATCATCGTCATGGCCTCAAAGTCTGTGCGGACTCACACTCCACTATCCGTGTGCTTTTAACTTCTCCTGATCGAAATCGAGCGACAGAAATGCAACAAACGGGTCAAATTTCCATGTATTTGATTTTGATCCTTGCTCCTCAACCGTTTTAAATTTTTTTCCATATAATCTTGGATGCTCCTTTGTCTTTCCTCAACTTCCATTGTGATCAGTATTGTTAAACTCTAAGGTCAACTCGTAAACTCGTAAGAGTTTAAGAGTTTACCTCATAGAATCGAGTTAACTAGGAGTAGAATCGGAAATTATAGTAAACTCAGTAAACTCGAGAGCTAACTCGGTAAACTCGGTAGAATCGATAAACTCGTAAGTATTGAATCGTTAAATCGGCGAATCAGATAAATTGATTTTTTTAGGTCCAATAGACCTCTTAATATTTAGGACCCACTCTTTAAGTGATTAATGGGCTAACTCAGCTCATTAATTTGGTCAGATCACCTTAAAATTTAAAACATAACTCTACTTCCCTTTTATGTTCTTTCGATATTTTATCTAATTTTATACGTTTTGCCCACTACCTCCCCTTCTACATTCTTTTTGTCATCAAGTTCATCCATTGCTTTGGTATTTAGTTTAGGTAAAGTCGATCTTGACATTAAGTTCGATAATAACGATAGTGAAGATGGACTCGGTGATTGTGTATCTTACAGTGGAGTTTCTCCATTGAATGTGCTTTGAACTTATTTGAATTATCTTGTTATTGAAGTTGAATAATTAATTTAGAGATGTTATGTAGAACATAGACTTTTGATTGAACTTATTTGAATCTTAATTAGTTGAACTTATTTGAATTAGACTTATTTTATAGTTTTTATGGAATGACTGTGTTATTATAAATATAGACAACTATATTTACTTAGTACATAAACTCTACGAATTTTCGATACGAGTTTACGTTTCGAATTTATAAGAATGCTAATAAATTTACATAAACTCTCGAACTTGGAAACCTTCCTTTTCATCGTCCTCACCATCATCATCTAATAACCGGTCACCTGTGCGTACCCTCACTACAATTTTCATCTACTTATCAATTCGTCTGTCCTTCTTCTGGTTACGGAAATCGCGTAAATCCTTTTCTGATCGGACTTCTTTTCCTGGTAAATTCCACAAAACCCATCATCTGCCATAACATTCGCCTGCAACTGATCGTAGTGGAGCTGCGGCATTTTGCGGTGAAGACAGAGGTACCCGACGACGATCTTCTTCTTCTATTGACATCTTAGATCGAAAACATCTCTGGGTTGTCTCGCATGTCGGTAACTGATGGTGTTCTTTAAGTTTATGATCACGATCATCTCAAATTTTCCATGGAGAAGCTCCGTAGTCATCTATCTCTACCGGGTTTGCAAAATTTTCCCTAAAAGTTTAGTTCTTTAACGAAGAATGGTGATTAGGATCTCTGCAATCCTGTGATCTATCTGCAAAAGTTCGTACAGGGGAAGATATCTGTGGGGAACCCTTCTCCCGGAGAGTGGTCTAGGGGTCCCTAGAAGCCCTTCAGAAGTTTGAAGGGGAGGAAAGCGAAAAGATTCGGTCCTCGAATTTAAGTTTAGCTTTTTCTTGACGGGTTGACTATTATTTATTTTGTGTCATCAACTCCTCAACTTTTTCAATTTGTTAAACCGAGTCCTTTGGTTTATTCCCTTGATGGGCCCTTTATCAAGTGATGTATTCAGAGGATATTTGCAGTGCAATGTTTAACTATTTATTTGCCGGTCATGTCTAAGAAGTGAGAATATTCCTCGTCAAATTGTCAGCAAGTCTTTATTGACTTATTATACCTGTATTCGGATGTGTATCTGTATTAATTCAGTTTCACTGGGTTGTATCGATGAAAGTTCATGCGTCTGATGATTGGTTTAGTTTTTTACTTTTATTATATGGCATTAACTTTTTATAGATGTCTTACCTCTGCAATGTTTAAGTGGGTTCAGTTAGAGTACCATAGATTCAATAGTCTGCATCTGAACTTTTGTGCCCGAGCATCTTGCGACGTACTTGTCATTTTCTTGGTTTAGCTTCATTTTCGCACCAGCCAAAGGAAAAAAAAAAAAGAATGATGGTGAACTTATAAAGATGTACATTTCAATAACTGGATTGCAACTGCAGGTAAAGGCTGAACAATGCTTGGGAATGGAGTTGTTGGGATCCTCTCTGAATGTTCGAATAAGTGGGAGAGAAGAGTCCCTCTGACCCCCTCACACTGTGCTCGGCTTCTTCTTGGTGGAAAGGACCGTACTGGCATTTCTCGAATTATTTTGCAACCATCCACTAAGAGAATCCACCATGATGCACTCTATGAGGATGTTGGTTGTGAAATATCAGATGACTTATCCGAGTGTGGCCTTATAGTGGGCATTAAGCAACCCAAGGTTTGAGGAAACCAGAACGCTTTCTTCTTGATCATTATTCATGCAAGGAAGCCTCTGTACCGTTTTTTATTGAATCATAAATAGTAAAAGATGACTGTTACGGGTAGCAAGATCCCTCATGGAGAAGCAAATGCAATATGAAGGGATCGTATTATCTTTCGATAGAGTGATTTAATCCACCAATCATAACTTTTTGAATCATTTATCATTCTCCTTTTTACTGGTCTTTTCTTTTTTGCTTGGAGCAGTTGGACATGATTCTTCCTGATAGAGCTTATGCATTCTTCTCGCACACTCACAAGGCACAGAAAGAAAACATGCCCTTGTTAGATAAGGTCCATTCTTGTAACATTTCGTGTGAGCTTGCAATTAAAAAAGTTTATTGCTAATTTACTAATATCTGTGCATTCATCATTATTGTCTTTAGGTATTAGCTGAGAGGGTTTCGTTGTATGATTATGAGCTTATTGTTGGGGATCATGGTAAGAGGCTGCTTGCATTTGGGAACTATGCTGGAAGAGCAGGACTGATTGACTTCTTAAGTGGATTAGGACAGCGTAATACTCTCATCACAGTCTGTCTGTACATGTCTTCTTGATTTTAGTTTTTGAATTCATGTTCTGTCTATATCAGTCGTTCCTTGCCTGATGCCTATTTATGCCTGAGATACATATGTCCGGTTGTTATCTTTGCTCTAGACTGGCTGACGCTGAAATCTTTTTCTTTTTATTTTTTGAACTTATTAGGATATCTAAATTTGGGATACTCAACACCATTTCTATCCCTCGGTGCATCTTACATGTATCCTTCATTGGCTGCTGCTAAAGCTGCGGTAATTTCTGTTGGTGAAGAAATTGCAACTCAGGGACTTCCACTGGGCATCTGCCCCCTTGTTTTTGTATTCACAGGCTCAGGAAATGGTAACCTTCCAATTCTAATCAGTCTCCTTTAATTTATCATCTATGTTTGCAAACTAGGAACTAGCTTTCATCTTAGAAGCGTTTTGACAAATTACCAGTCTTCTATCTTTTGCTTTTGGGTTTGTGCAGTTTCTGCTGGTGCACAGGAGATATTTAAGTTGCTTCCTCACTCTTTTGTTGATCCAAGCAAGCTTCCTGAACTCTTTGAGACAGTAATATGTCATCACTTTGTTTTTGATGTTCTTCCTACAGTTTTATTCATCTTAGTTAGCTACTTAAGCTAAAAGCCTAGCTTGCAGAAAAGTATGTTAAGACATTCTTTCCCCTTCCAATGAATAGGCCAAGGATCTTGCTCGATCTGAGCAGAAATCAAAGCGAGCATTCCAAGTGTATGGTTGTGTTGTGACTTGTCAAGACATGGTTCGACACAAAGATCCCACAAAAGCGTTTGACAAAGTATGTTCCTTCAACTTTTTGTTTTCTCCACAGCTCTGGGTTGTCATCACCTGCAAATTTGGTCTTCCTGCTGATACACTCTTCTTTTCTTTCCTTTTTTCCCTAAGATCATGTATTGTAACTTTCTATCTACCTTCTTAGCAAGGCATTGCACAACTCAGCTATTACTCATTTGACTACGTTGATTATCTCGGTCAATGTCTATGGGCATTAAATTATGTCTCGCTGCGGTGTTGGAGCACTACCTTTTTCAATGCATGATGTCATTTTCATTTGTACGCCTTTCAGGCAGACTACTATGCGCATCCAGAACACTATGTCCCAATTTTCCACGAGAAAATTGCGCCCTATGCATCTGTTATTGGTAAGTAGCAATATCACCTTTGAAATAAGATGATCAGGCCTTCATAAACCCGCTATTTATCTGTACTTATTTTCAGTTTAATTCATATTCTGAAACATTGAACATTGATGGAGTAATCACGCTGCCTTTTGATGCAGTCAATTGCATGTATTGGGAGAAAAGATTCCCAAGGTTGTTGAGTACAAGACAGATTCGTGATCTCATGACAAAAGGATGCCCACTTGTGGGAATCACTGATATAACATGCGATATTGGGGGCTCGATTGAATTTATCAATTGCACCACTTATATAGAATCACCCTTCTTTAGGTATGCATGTTTTATATTATTCTGAGGTATCTGTTGTATAGAGTTATTCTGTTTAAAAATATTAAAGTGGATAAAACGATCTATTCTTGTATTCTATCATTTTTCATTTCTCAAGAATATTTTGTTTGTGTCAATCATGTGGAACTTGGGAGTTGCAGGTACGATATATCAACTGACTCTTATCACTCTGATATGGAGGGAAACGGTCTCCTTTGTTCAGCTGTGGACATTCTTCCGACAGAATTTGCAAAAGAGGTGCAAAACTCATTTCCATGATTTAATCCTTCATTTGTTTGCAGTTATTATGGATTTCTACTTACATTTCTTCTCCATCATATCATCAAAATGAAATATTTTACTTTTCTTATGCAATGCACAATCTTATTATGAAGGCATCGCAACATTTCGGAAATATACTATCTGAATTCATCGGAAAATTAGCTTCTACAGTTGACATCACCAAATTACCCCATCATCTGAGGAGAGCTTGCATAGCCCATGGCGGGGCCCTCACTCCACCTTATGAATATATCCCGCGAATGCGAGAGTCCAATACAGAGTAAAGTTATTCTGTCTAGTTCAATCTTGAACAGGATCTCTTTTTCCCTTTTGCTCTGAATTCATGTAGTCGAGATTCATAGAATGTCCTGTATTTGATGGATACCTTTCCTTTTCTGTTTCAGGGAAGTACCCGAAAGTCATTCAAGTATCCCTTCAAACAAGAAAAAGCATACTGAATTGGTATACTACTCTTCTCCTCAAAGTTTACTTTGTTTACTGTTCAAAGTCTAATGTTCTGCAAATATTGAATGAATTTTGCCATCACTCTTGATGGATTTGACTGGTAGGTTTCTTTGAGCGGCCACTTATTTGACAAGTTCCTGATAAATGATGCCCTAAACACCATCGAAGCTGCAGGCGGCTCCTTTCACTTGGTTAAATGTCATGTGGGTCAGAGTACTGATGCTATGTCATATTCAGAACTTGAAGTGAGTACCCATCTCCAGAATTTTCATTTTTTGATAAGAGACTAAACTTGTGCAACTTGCTTTCAGTTTACAGTTAAATCATCATTTTATCCATCCATGATAGCAGAAAAAGACAGAAAAATATCTTTCTTTCTTATGCATTTGATCTAAAACTTGTAGCTCTTGCATCAAGTTGTTATCGTGTTCAATGATAGCTCTACTTTGTCATTCTACTCATCCTAAGATAACTATGTTTTGTCGAACAATTATTCGGGGAGAGAATCTCATTGCATCTAGTTAGATTACCAGAACCAGAACAGATTTGGTTTTTGAAAATTTGATTGGAACCTAAATTGAATCTGAAAAAATGTATCAATTTGGCTTTTTTTTTTTTGTTTGCATAGCTTAGACCTTTTCTTATAGATTTTATGCTGCTTTCCAGGTTGGTGCAGATGATCGGGCAGTTCTCGATCAGATCATCGATTCCTTAAACTGTCTAGCAAATAAGAGCGGAAGAGACGAGAATACGGATGTAAATTCACTGGTGGTTGGGAAAGTCGAGAGTAATGGAATTGTTGACAAATTCTCTGCAAAAAAGAAGACTTCAGTACTCATTTTGGGCGCTGGACGAGTCTGCCAACCCGCTGTTCAGCTTTTGGCATCGGGGTCATGCAAATGGTTGGAGTCAGATCCTGAAGCAGTTAATGAGGTTGAAGTTATTGTTGGGTCTCTGTTTCTCAAGGAGGCTGAAGAGGTATATTACTCATGAAAATATTTTGACTCAAGCTTCTTATGATTATGTTTAGTTTCTCTCTTTGCATTTGTATTCTATTGTTTGTTCACTACACGCTTGAGAGGCATTGTGAAAGATGTGCTTGAGTATCCTGTTAGGCAATCCTTTTGTGGGAACAATTCCTTATAATCATATCTGCACAATATGTCCATGTGGTTTAGAGGTCTGATTTTTTTTTCCTGGTCTACGTTCTGATTTGACACCTTGAGAACTTATGCAGATCTTAGATGGAATACCGAATGCTACTGCAGTGCAGCTAGACGTGAAGGACCATGCATGTCTCTATAAATGGGTTTCTCAGGTAGGATTATGATCAGAGCATCGCCCTTTGCCAGTTATATAATTCTCGACTCATAAGGCTTTTGGATAACAAGTACCTTGACTGTAGAAGTTGCCTTGTTAATTTGGAACTCTGCTTCTATATGTGTTGCCATGAGAATTCTCGTGTAAATAATCAGTTGCTTCATGCAGGTGGAAGTTGTAATTAGTTTATTACCTGCAAGCTTCCATAGCAACGTTGCTAGTGCATGCATTGAGGTACTTCACACGATCATATCTCCTTTTGCCTTTTCCTCCTAACAGAATGGCCTAACCCAGCTAACTCCACCCTGAAATTATATTAATATGGCTTGTACTGCAGCTCAAGAAGCATCTTGTGACCGCTAGCTATGTAGACGAGAACATGTCAAAACTCGATGAGAATGCAAAGGAAGCAGGGATTACAATTCTCGGTGAAATGGGCTTGGACCCTGGGATAGGTAGGAAGATATAAGAATTTTTTTTTTGGTTGCCTCATTTTTCTTTGAGGCTTGACATTTATAGTAAAGTTCATTTGATTGTCTTTGAATTGGGAGCACTTGAGTTTCTAGAATCTAAAACGGTGGGAGAAACCAGTTCACAAAGTGAAAGTCGGTTTCGCTAAGGAAACCAGAAATGATTTCATTGAAGCTTTTGGTCGATGCTGGTGATATAAATAGAGCCCCTGTTAACTGTGGAAGTTATTCTAGTTCAGTTTGATTGAAAACGGAAGATTTTGCATTAATCAGATCATATGATGGCAATGAAGATGATTGATCAAGCACATCTTCAGAAGGGGAGAATCAGATCGTTCGCCTCATACTGTGGAGGTCTCCCTTCCCCTGCAGCTGCAAATAACCCGTTAGCATATAAATTTAGGTATTAACTCTTGTAATGTTTCCTCCTTTTTCCTGACAAACGTCAACATGACCATCACTGTTCAAACTGAATACTGTTGCAGCTGGAATCCTGCTGGAGCTATACGAACCGGGCGCAACCCTGCTACTTTCAAAGAAAACGATGAAATCGTGCATATTGATGGTAATTTGTCAGCGATTCCTTGTTTTGCAGTTCCAAGTATCTGATTTGATTGATGGAGTTGATGTTCAGGGGACAAACTCTATGATTCTGCCAAGAAATTTCGCATATCAGAACTCCCTGCATTCGCTCTGGAGTGCCTACCAAATCGTAACTCTTTAATCTACGGGGATCTGTACTGCATCAGTGATGAAGCATTGACGGTCTTCCGCGGAACCCTTCGCTACGAAGGCAAGATATCTGTGAACATTCTCGTTTGTGTTCTGCCGTTTTAAGATCTTGAAACTGACTGCTCATAATTCCGAGCTCTTTCAGGTTTCAGTGAGATAATGAGGACTCTTGCAAGGGTTGGATTTTTCGACGATGAAGCTTGCCAAATTCTCACAGATAGCAAGAGAGCCACATTCAGAAGGTTCTTGCACGAGCTTCTCAGGATCGAAGATGAAGATCCGACTAAAGCTCCAATGACCGAGAAATGCATCGCTGAGCAACTTGTTCGACTAGGGCACTGCAGAGAGGACGGAAGTGCCCTTCGGACAGCTAGAACTATCATGTAAGTATATCATCAACTGCAAATTCTTCTCAAATCATTTTCTCTATGTTCTCTTACCACCTCCTTTTATTGGAATCAGTTTCTTGGGGCTTCATGAAAGCACGGAAATTCCTCCTACTTGTCGAACTCCATTTGATGTTACCTGCCACCGTATGGAAGGAAAGCTAGCCTATGCAAGCACCGAACAGGTACTTCTTGTCCTAAACCAGTGCAGAATCAGATCTTCCGCCTCTTAATTTTTCTGCTAAAAATGGTTTCAATTCATGGTATCAGGATATGGTGCTCCTGCATCATGAGGTGGAGGTTGAGTACCCAGGAACCCAAGTTCTTGAAACCCACAAGGCGACACTGTTAGAGTTTGGGAAGACCGAAAATGGAAAGCCGGTCACTGCAATGGCCCTCACTGTCGGAATCCCAGCTGCTATCGGAGCTCTGGCAAGTCTTTCTTCTCCTGGCATCTCCCTTTTTCCATGGCTGACCGAAAAAAAGGAAAATAAAATCTTCTTCAAGGACCTCAAATTTATCTGGCTTGTGCAGCTATTACTCCAAGACAAGATCAAGACGAGAGGTGTCCTGAGGCCCATCGAACCTGAAGTGTACATGCCAGGTAACTGCAGCTGCATTTATTGAACAAAAATCCTCAAATTTCCATGACAAATGAGTCCACTTCTCCTCAAACATTGGATGGAACGCTACTAGATTGGTTGCTTAGCCACGATTTTTTAATTGAATTGCTTGTGATGGGTGTACCCTTTCTGGTGTTTGCAGCTCTGGAAATCATAAAGGCTTGTGGTTTCAATCTCATCGAGAGGATCGAGTAACGTGGAAGAAAATGTGATCGCCCTCCGATATAAGTGCATCTGCACATCTCGATCCAGTACAGAAGTTAATATGACTTTAGATCAATATCATAAATCGATTGGGGGAAAAAAAAGGACTTGTAGGAAATCGGGAATTTATCTTGGTATGTTTCTGATTATGCAGTAGTTCTGCACTCCCTTGACTGTACAGATGAACTGTTTTTCACAACTCTAATCTGATTCAAGAACTGATCCATGATGGTATAAGTAACTGTTGGCATGTTGGTCGGGAAGTTGTATGTTTACCGTATGATCCACGGACTTGGTTTCCCCCCGGAATCTTCAACGCCAAGATGACCAGAGAGGCCATCCCTGTGTTGAACTTCCTTCATTGGCTCAAGGCTTTTGGAGAACGGTCTAACTCGTGCTTGCCTATATTGATCAAAATCTCAAACCGGCATCTCGGGAAGGATGATAGTGCAGTGGCAAGGACCGATAGATTCTTGAAAGAGCGTGTGCTCAGTTTCTGAACCATTTTGACAAGTTTGACGGTATTAAGCGTTAAGAGGTATTATCCGTAATTCTCAATAGAAATGAATGTCATTTTTCTGTGCGGAATACTTCCTCGGGCTTAGAAGGATCAGAATACTCATGTTAAGCACACTCGAATGTATGAGCAAAATCGATCTGACAAGAGTTCTGGAGTCAATTCCACAAAATTGAGGGCCAAATTGGGGCAAAAACTAAACTTTCCGTGCAACAACGAAGCAAAAATAAAGATAGGTGACCAATTCATCAACAACAATGACAGCATGGGATAAAATTTAAATTATCTATTATGTACAACCCGACCGCCCAAGCCGGGCAATTTCTCAATTTCGCCCTCCATAAAATTCAATATAAAAAAAAAAACTAATGTGTCCCTGACCATTCTTTCACATATTTACAACAAAATCCTAGACTCCAAAAAAATTGCAGCCTAGTCCCGCTCTAAATTTCACCAGCTGATGAATGAAATCTCGGCTCGTGATGCCCGTGCTCAATAAAGCAGATCGTCCCCGAAGAGGTAGAGGATCCTCTCCACGGCCCAGCTGGGTTCGGGCTCCGGCTCCGGCTCCGGCTCCGGCCACCGTTCAAACCCCTGAGATGGAGTCAACAACGGGGCCCTGCACAGCGGACAGCACCTGTTATTGGCGCAGGGCTCCTCGCCCTCGCCGTCGACGTCGTAGCAGTCATGGCCGGGGTCGAGATCGTCTGGACGGTCGTGATCGACCCACGTATCGATGCACTCCCGGTGGAAGACGTGGGGGCAGTTCCTCAGCTCCCGCACCTCGTCGGACTCCCCGAGCTGGGACAGGCACACCGCACACGTGTCGGACACAGGGCAGCGCCGCCGCATGATGTCCCCGTAGGTGGTGAGCCCTAGTCCCTGGCGGATCATCTGAGGGGAGAGCTTGGAGGAGGAAGGAGATTGTCTGCGGCGGCGGAGCTTGGAGGCCCATGAGAGGGCGCACCTGATGAGGGCGAAGAGCAGGACAGCCTTGTAGAGGAGAGAGTAGCTGGAAGAGTCCTCCATGAAGAACCCCATTAATGGCGGAATCAGCAGAGAAGGAAGGAGTAGGGAGAGGAGAGGAGAGGAGAGGGGGGGAGAATAAGAGAAGAGGTTGTGGGGCTTTATAGATGAAGACGGAGGATGATGAAGGGCTGTCTTTTGGAGATAGTGATCTCCTTTGCCTTTTTTCTTTTTTCCTTTTTCTTTTCCTCCTTTTCTTCCTTTTTCTTTGTTATTTCACTGTGAGAAAAGGGCAAAAAAACTTGAGGAGGAAAAAGTGTTTTATGTTATAGTATTATCACGTATTAATATTTATGTGGTGATATCACCTAATAAAAATTAGTTATTTTTATAACACCTAAAAAAATTCGAGAATTATGGGTTCTAATTAGCTTCTGTCATAATATAGATACTGTTACGTGGTGATGTCGTATCATAAATGACTTTCTTTACGATGAGGGGTTCTTCCTTTTGCTTCTTTTCCCCTTTACCGCTCTGAACTTTGAATAATTTGATTTTAAATCGACAGTAATTTCAACTGCATCAATTTTTTCTCAGAAGTCTTTTCTTGAAAATAATATGGATTGTTATATTGTCTGAGATTATCGTATGACATACGCGCGAGTTCTATAGCCTAAGATTGTGCTCTCACTGCAACCCGCAAACACCCAAGAGCTTCTTTTTATAGGGTCTTTAAGAGATCGGTTTGATCGCATGTATAACTGTTAAAAGAACTATGGTCGATCAACCCTTACTTAGGATCCCAAAAGCGCAACTTTGAAGGTTTTTTTCCTCTGTAGTGTCTTATAGTTTCTTTTTCCAATTAGAAAGAAAGTTTATTGATATTGCTGAAGGAGATAAGATGAATGCAAGAACGAAGGAGTACAAAAAGTTTCACTGATGAGAATTGGATCTTGAACTTTCTTGATATCAGATCCAGTGCGGTGTCATTGAATCAATTCCCCCACAGTTGCTTGTGAGTTGAGTTGAGTTGCTATATCTTAACAACTCTATGCAGTGAGACCACTTGCTTGAATTCTCTCGAATTTAGTTAAAACGGGTGATGTCACCAAAGGTCCACTGAGGTGAGAGTTGTGAATGACCTAAAATTGATTGATAAGATGATGACAATGGGCAATTTGCACTTAGCCAGCCTTCACAAAAGGTTGCTGCCCTATTTGCCTAATTAATTAATTCCCACTAAGCTGGTCGATTTTGTATGTCTTTAGCAATTGTTAATATAATATATTAACATAACGGGTTAACTCGAACAGATAAAATATGCATGTATTTCGCTAGAAGTTGGTCTGATAGCGGATTCAATCCTCCCTTTGTGTGCCTAAAGTCGGTGAAGCAATCACACATGTACTTATATATGAATTTACTTGGATTTTGAAACTTGTGGAATATTTATAAATCTGGGAAATTTAGTTTGCATTGGAAAAATATATTATGATTAAACGAATTGAACCGGTTCTCTAAATGATCGCAAAATAAAATAAAAATATGACTTTAAAGTAAAACTCACATTTTATGGTTTTTTTAACCGGGACAGAACTAATGACGTCTAATTATCAAATTAACTGCTGTAAAAAATGGTTAGTCAATTAATCATATTGCAAAAGACGTTTTTAAACGGTTCATATATTTTGAGGAATGAACAAAGTACAAATTTGATATCCCAAACAGAATCAAACCAAATCGAACCACGAATACTCCCAAGTTCAATAGAACAATTGATAGTTAATCATTGCTGAAAATGCCATTTTCTTTTAAGCAGAAAATCCTTTCACTTACTACCAGAGTTTTATCCTGTAATGGGTCGATTCGTTTCGAACTGAATTAATCAGTAGTTCTAAAAATTTCTAGATACTAGCGGCACATACCCAAAAAGAGAACTCTTTAACTAACCCTTAGTCTCATAGCCATCACAACTTTTAATTGGTTCAAAAATTCATCTTTTTAAGTGGGTCAATTTTTTTTTGTCAAATGTTTAGAAAAGAATGTGAAGATCCGATGCAAGCGGGCCTCAAAGTGTTAGGTGAAATAAGGGGAAAAGGAAAAAGATACTATGTCATCATCAGCAATGGTTTCCTTCGATTGTTTTCGGGGAAAATTGGCAATGGACATGTCACATGTGTCATCGTCCTTGTCAGAGTCCACCGACCCACATGGACATTTTATCTAATCATATCACGCCTGTTCACTTTCATTTTTCTTGATGGTCTCACCTCTGCTTTTTCCCTTTCGTCGAGACCCGACAAAAGTTGAGACATGAACATTTCACGAGTTCATGAATCCACAGACAAGCTCGAACTGAACGAGATGCCTACGTGGAGTCTGGAAGTGAAGGAAGAACTTCATTCTTGATGTGGTCATAATGGCTTGTTCTGTATGTAGAATGAATAAGCCGAATTATGGGGTAATTGGATTAAGCAACTGGTCGGAAAGGGTTTGCTTACGTCTGAAGGAATATGCCTCTGGATAATAATCTTCTTTCGGCCAGCACCAAGACTGTGTTGATATGGTAATAAACATACAACCGAGAGCGGTGATTCGGTTGCCCAAAACTTACTTGTATGTGGTCTGATGAGGCCGATGTTTATAGATTCGATTCTGGTTCTAGGCAATATTATTAGAAGGGACTCTGAACTTTGGGCCTTGACGTACACCACCTTCTTGGACTACGTTAGGGTTCTAGTGATGCTATATTGACAAGGATGGTATCGGTAGTAATTGTTCAGTTTATCTGATATGTTTACAGTTAAATACGAAAATGTGAACATTACGATCGCTATCACTATCGCACTTCATAATTGATTGGAAAAATATAGTAATAAATACATACACTCGCGCTCACTATATTGAAGGTATTTACATTCAAACATCAATAGCATTTCCATTTCGCACGTTTCGATATCTTTTAGGGATATATTGACATCTCTTCATCCGTTAAATGGAGGAGTGAGATCCGACTAAAACTCGGACCATCAGCAAGGGAACGTACAAGTTCTTTAGTTATGCGTTTTATATTGAAAATGGAAAAGGTAAGGATGGAAGATAATGGACCGGCCAGCCGACTTTTTTTATCTTCCGATCTTATCTGATACAAACATGACATGGCTTAATCCAAATTCTCAGAGACAGAGAGAGAGAGAGATTCTTCTGCTGATGCACTTCTTTTCAGCATTCACAGATGATGTTCTCCTCTTTGTTATTGCCTTTTTCCAATCTGCCTTTTGGGAACATGTCCAGAAACAAGTCCAAAAATCTATGGGGCGAAGGCCACTTGACCAGAGGTTGAAAGACTCGGGTTTCAATTCTCACTTACAGACTCCAGCACCATTTTATTTCCGCTACCTTGGTACCAAATGAAGTTCCAGCCAAGAGTTTCCCGATCGCTACGAGCACCTGAAACACGATCTGAATAAGGTAGAAGGGATTACGCATGCGAGTGTTATGGAATGCATGGATGCACTAGCTTGAAAATATCGAGCTTTAAAAGATGCGATACCTCGGAGATTTTAGTACGACGTGGTACAGAACTCGAAACCTTCCGATTTGAACACTAAGAATCGCGTGGAAATCAAACTTTTGCAAGCCACAGATATATACTGCAAGAATGAAGAGGTAAAAGGAGAAAATTTTTGGTGCTTTACGATGGACACGCATTTTTTCCATTTGCAAAATTCAAGTATTTTCTGCGATCAGGCCAAATCAAATGGCAAGGAACTTGAGCTTGCAAGTTGCTAAAGTAATTTGAGCATACAGTAGAAAACCTCTTCTTTTGCCAAACTATGTTCATATATAGAAATAGAAACCTTAAAGCCATGAAACAACCAAGTCCTTTGCCTCTGTCCTACGTACCATGAGAGATTACAACATATATGTGTTTCTTAAGAAACATATATAATAAATAAAAGTTGCGGTTCGATTCATTCATCCTAGACAGTCACGGGGTATCTGTCGATGCAGTCGAGCCAGGGATTCCTGTTCGGCTTTCGGATGCGGCGGATCGCCTTCCAGACAATGCTGTTGCACTTGAACCCCGAGCCGAACGCGATCTGCCACACACGGTCTCCACCCCTGACCAGTTCCTTGGCCTCCAAGTAAGCCAGCTCGTACCATATGCTGCTGCTCGACGTGTTCCCGAACCGGTGGAGGGCCATCCTCGAGGCCTCGAGGTTCCGGTCGCTGAGCTCCAGGTTCCTCTGCAGCTCATCCAGCACTGTCTTGCTCGCGGCGTGGATGCAGAAGTGCTCGAACGCGAGCTTGTAGTCGGGGATGTATGGAGGGGCCGGGTCAGAGCAGCCGCCGGACAAGTGGCGCCAGAGCACGGTGGCCAGGAAGATGAGCTGCTCCGAGAAGGGGAGCACGAGGGGGCCGAGGGTGGTGATGTTGGTCTTCAGGGCTTCCCCTCCGATCTCCACAAGGTCCTTGCTCACCCTCAGGCCCTTAAACCCTTGCTCATCTTCCTCTTGGTAGATGCACCTGTCAGGGTTTTTCATCCAACGACCATTAGATTCATTATCAAATTAAATTACTCCATAAATATTAAAAAAACAAAAAAATGGAAAAAAACATGTTCTGACCCCCCAACATTTTTTTACGAAGGTTTATCAATTCCTTCTTGTCTTATGAACACCAGTTAAATAAATTCATTAATTCAAGTAAGTTTATGTACAAATACACATGTGAGTAGTCTCGTTACAGAGCTTACATACATATAGGTCTCGTGAACTACTCACAAACATATACCCATCCTATCCACTGAACACAGTCCTTTCCTATTTGATCCAAACATTTTTGTCCTCTGTGGTGTAATTCGAGGATCGTGTGTATAAAATTTCGTTGTTGGACCCATGAAGTTAATTGACGGGAACGGCCCAGATTATGTTACATTAGTTATTGGACGGTGGATGGCCCCACTGAATCGGAATTTAATTTCCAACCACTTCCTATCAACCCGGCTCATTTATCTTCTCAAGTCACTGTGCTTTCTCACAGAGGACTTGTGGTTAAAAGGGATAGCACAGAAAGGGACAGAAGGATATGAATAATTCTTAGGTGAGCTGTTTTAAAGAATAATATGGTAAATTTGATTAATAAATATTTGATATATGAGTAAATATTTTAAATTATGATTAAAAAATAAATATTATTAATGAGTATAAAAAGTTAATGTGACGTTGAATAATAATGATGTGTTAAACATTCATTATTGAATTTTATAGATAATGTAGTGAGTTGAGTTCATGCAAAAATCTCTCGAAGTACATGAAGTTTTGGCGATGGATTCTCGAATGCAAATTTTCTTGATATTTAGTCGAGTGCGATGTTAAGTGCATGGAAGGCATACCTGAAGCTGCGGTCGTTGGCGCCCTTGTGGGTCCGGACCACATGCTCGAGCCGGTACTTGGCCCTCCGGTAGTCACGGCGCCGGTTCGAGAGGAGAATGGCAGAGCATCCCATCCGGAAGAAGCAGTTCGGGATGATCATCGACCGGTCCTTGCCCCGGTACCAGTTGTAGCCCACCATCTCGCCGCTCACCACGACCGCATAGCTGCTAGGGTTCGCCTGGAGCATGTCCCGGGCCAGGTGGACCGCGATGATCCCGGCGCTGCATCCCATGCCTCCGAGGTTGTAGCTCAGGATGTTCCCGCGCATCTTGTAGTGGTTGATGATCATGGCCGAGAGGGACGGTGTCGGGTTGAAGATGCTGCAGTTCACCACGAGGACGCCAACGTCCTTGGGGCGGATCGTCGTCTTCTCGAACAGCTCGTCCAGGGCGCCAAACATCACCGCTGCCGCCTCGGCCCGCCCCTCCTTCATGGTGGCACAGTTTTCACCCGCCAGGACCGGCTTCGGGATGTAGGTCTCGTCCCCGATCCCAGAGAACTGCAGGATCCGCTTCTGGAACTCCAAGGTTGGCTCGTCGTACTTGCCGGAGTCCCGCATTTGCTCGATAAACTGCTCTTTGCTTACCTACAATTTTCAATATCAAGTTAAATATAATATTTTCTCCTTTAAACCTTCTGAAGTTCATGAAAACTATTTTTACGTCTGGTTAATGTAACTACATGCAATGTCTATGTTTTGTCGAGCTACACCGGTGTCAAAGAGATCGAGCTATAGAACATCACAGAGATTTTATTTATCAACGTACCCGATATAAGTTTGCTTAGATCACCCGATACTCGGGCCATATTACTCATAATTCGTACACGAATTATATCGAAATCAAAACGAACTAGTTCACGAAATGAAACCCCAATCCAGACGTGTACGACATGTATAATGTATAAGACTTCTTTAGACCCAAATTTTCCGATAGTTCTATTTTGGGACGTAATCACGCTCTTTCGATTTCAGGTTTTATTTCCGTCCGACTTCAACATTAAAGTATAACAACGATGGTTAACCGATATAAGTTGTTCTTCCTAATTAAATTCTCGGGTTCAAGTTTCTTCTTAATCTTGATAAAAAATAGTCAAAATTCGTTGAATTTACAAATATTAGATGTACAGGGGAAAAAAAAAACAACTTTTCTCCAGACCAAACAGACATTTTTTTAAACGCATTCCGTAAAAGGTTTTTGTGAATGAAGACATGAGAAGAAGTCCATGTATAGTTATACTAAGGAAAGAACTGGTGCTCTCATACCTTGAGGTCATCACCGGGCCGGTAGCATGCGAAGTCGACGAGGTAGATCGACCGGGGACGGGACAAGAAGTAGACAGAAAGCGTAAACACGAACACGGCTGGGAAGGAGAGCATGGTGGCAAGGTCGTACTGTGCGTCCTCCATGAGCTTGCGCCACAGCTCATCCTGGCTGAGGCTACCGAGCTCGACCCCGAACACAAGGATGAGCAACGGGACCGTCGCCAAGTACACGCCGTGGCTGATCAAGTAGTGGTACCCAAGCCTGACATACTTGAGGTTGACGCCGGAGTGGACAAAGTCGGGGAGGCGGCGGTGCACGCGGACGGAGAAGGCCGGGGAGCCGGCGTCAGGGCCGGAGGGCTCCACGCCACGGTTAACAATCTGGGTCGACAGGAGGTGTTGCTCGTTGGCAGGGGCCATGGTTGAGGGTTTCTTGGTTGGGAGGGGAGGAGGCGAGGAATGGTGGGAGTATGCATTGAGAATGGAAGAGGTGAAAATGTCGCATTTAATGGTATATCACATGACAATACTGATGCAGTATCAGAAATTAATAGAATTTAGTTATTTCTATGATTTTTTTTTAATTTTTGGGTATTAAAAGATTTTAAAATAATTGAATCCTATTTTTTTGACACTATATCAGCGCTGTCACATGACATATCTATTATGCACTATGGTCTCCCAAGGGAAGAGAGGGAGAGGAAGTGGTGGTTGGTAAAAATTCTAACACATAATGAATATATTACATAACAAATATAATAAGTCGATTAGTGTTTAACACGTCGATAGAAATAATTATAAATATCTGGCTCATTGAATATTCGTTACCTTATGGTATATGACACGTGACAGGCTCGTTAAACAGAAATATTATCATGGTGGTTGGAGTGTAGTTAATGGAATGACCAAACAAGGGATAGCGTCCAGCTGGAAGGCCTTGCCAACCGCTATATGCTCCCTCTCATTCAATGGGGAAGGGAAGAAGTGTTCGCAGTGAAGGAATTATGGCAATTCCAAATGTAGAAATCATATTAACACGAGTTGATTGAGATTGTTAGACCTTTTTTTTCCCTTATCAAGGCCTCAATTTTAGTATTATGTTGGGATGAATTAACATAACGGAGTATCTGTAAATGCTTGCATTTTTTTATGCATACAAAGGATGCATATATGCGTAGAAGGAGATAGAAGAAAGAAGAAAATAAAGAGGTATGGAAAGTCTCACGACGAGAACTGAATTTAGAACCTCTTGATTTCATATCGAGTGAGGGTGGCACCGCTAGACCAACTTAGTCGGGCAAAATTCAAGTATGTTTCGATTTTTTTTTTTAAAGCATAATAGAACAAGTTGACCGCTTAGTGTGGACTACTAACAGAAAAGTCGGTTTAGTCCATCGAGACTTGTCAGTAAGTTTAAGTTATTAAGTCGTGGAAGAGCGGTGTCTATGGTACTTGGAAGAGCTTTATTGACTCGGTTAAGGATTCCGGCAACGCATGTAAAATGACCGAAATGCCCCCAGGAAAAGGTGGGAGAGTGCGGAAAAGTCATGGAAAGATTAAATGAAAGCCAGCCACTACCAGCAGTGTGGTAGCTGTTAAAGTTAGTGCTGCAATGAACAATGAAATGAAGGCCGGGGGCAGCTGCGGTCCCCTTCCTAAGAGAAAGCCTTAGACTGTGTTTGGTTTCATATAATCTGTTAATTTTTCGGGAAAAATGGATGGATTATCATCTAATTTACAATGTTCAACTGCAATTCTCTCCTTATTCTCAATTTGCCAGGCCAATGAAATTTTGTCGGGCCATGGTACGAACTCGGTAAAGGAAATGTCGTTCAAATGGGTGGAAATCTAACTTTCCCAGGTAACCCTTCAAAATCCCCCCATTTCCTCTTACATAGTAGGCCATCTACTAATTCCCCACCGGCATTTACAGATTTACCCTCAATTTTGTTTCAATCTTTATTTAATAAAGAAGGGTAATATTGTATATTTATTTTCTATCACTTCAAATGTTATAATATTATATTTCCATCCACTTTTCCAACAATTTAAAAAACGTAGTAAACACAACAATTTCATTTTACAATTTACTTTCCATATAAAATAACAAATTTCCATCTAATCCAACTTTCCACCGTAATCCAAGATTACCTTAACCAGACGCCTCCTTCTATGTAACGAGTGTATCATGTGATACTGTTGATGTAATGTCACGATCCAATTAAATTAAGTCATTTTAAGGATTTTTTTTCCTTTAAGTTTTATTAAAAAAATCCTAAAAATAACTAAATTTTTGTTGGCTCGTGATACCGCGTCCTTATTGTTACGTGGTATTCCCGTTACACACATGACTCTCTCCTGGCCTGGTGCTGGGAAGGGATTCGGGAAACCAATATAGGTTGATTAAGGTGGTTCAGTACATCATCTCTGTAAGTAAGATCTTAAATTCGAATTTTATAAATAGAAAAAAATTCATGATTTACCCTTCAAAAGATCGATCGATCTCGAACATTAATTAATTAGAACTTTTTAAAATTTTGAATATCAACTTATGTAGGCCGGAAAAAAGAAACAAGGGAGGACCTATCCGCCATTGGAGAATTGATGTCACCGCTACAATTCCTATCAGGCCCCTGGCTAATTTAACAGCTGAACCGGTCGGACCGGTCAGCGATCAATTTGCCCGAATTGGGAAGATGGGCCGTGCCGAAATCAAAAGAGAAGCAGTACAACGTACCTGCAAGTATGTATTATCATGACAACGATGGCCGGCTCGATCGGGACTGGATACTTGTTAAACCGGATCTCATTGTCTCGACTTATTTGGATCGGTTTTGGGGAGTTGCACTCATATCCTGGACCACGTATATTCTATGAGCGGTTTTTTTTCCTCGCTTCCGATTTATATTCATTGTTCGTGTGATCCGGTCCGTGCGCTCGAAGTTTGACTGTAGCCATAAGCAAGGCTGCAAAAATTCGCGCATGTCAACGGCAAATTATTACTTGGTTGAAAACGACGTCGATGTATTCGAGACGGATATGGTTGTTCATCGGTCATATCCATGTTCATTAGCCTCGAAGGCTCCACTCGCACATGGCTCTCGATTCGAGACAAGTGCATTCTGTCCGGTGATCAAATCAGACTACCGATTGTGACACGGTTTCAACATTAAGCCTCTTGTAGGTACTCCGTGCTTGCCATGACCCCGATCAACTTGACCCTCAACCAATTCCAAGGGATTCGGCCTAATGGTAAGACAGGGCGTAAGTATCTGTCCTATTCAGGTTTGAATCCCATCGGGACCAGCCCATGTCTTCGGGTTGTAACCTGTCTGCGAGTCTGCAGGCACACGACGAATACCAGAGGGGCTACTCGGATGAAACTCAGATATCTCGATTCATTACAAAAACTTTTTATCATCAATCAAATTCCTCAAAGCCAGACTATCACCTCTTCCACAATTTCCACAGCATCACTGAATTCTGTACTATTAAGAAAATTCAGTTAGCGAACGATTAAGTAAGTGAAAATAAGCAATTATGAGTTATTAAATTCTTTTCTATTAATTTAAATAATTAAGTCTTGGATTAAGTTATTAAACTCGAGGTCTTATATAAGAGAAATAGACATCATACCACGTCAACTAATTAGTTTTGGTACAATAAAATTACTTTAATTATTAATATTGTAATTTAATTAATATATTACGTCACCCAGAAAACGTGGAAGAAGTTCTAGAAAAATGATTCTCAGGCTGAAGGTGGTGTGACGTAGGAGATCACGACATGCGTGGGCCCACAATTTCCTCTAATTGGCCCCCCACGAAGTTTTGACTCCCGAGTTTTTGACCGCCGGCGTGCGCAGCCTTCTCTCCGGTCGCATTTCGCTCCACGCACTCCCAAATGCGCGTTGTTATAAATAGGATATAATTTTTTTTAATTCAACTTAAAATATTTAAGAAATTCAACAAAATGTGACTAATCTAAATTCACGTGCGCAAATAATTATATATTAGCGAATTTGTGTTTAAAATGGGTAGTCTACACTTGCTTGAAAAAAAAACAACTAATAAATTAATTAATCTTTAGTTTCGGTATTACTCTTAATCTAAAATTAAGAGATCTTAGGTTTCGTTCTGATTAATGAGATTCTTGTATCTTTTTAATTCCTCTTCTTTTTTAAATGTCTATAAAACGATACAGCAAGCACGACTATAAACATGTACACCACGGGCATGGGTAAGGATGATACTAACTGAGTCGAGCCGATCCCGAGCGACCAAGTTCACTATTTTTTTTTCAATCTGAGCCACCGGTCTCTGTTAGTCCAATAGGACCTGACCATTCTAATTCGAATCGGGAAGGCCCACCGGAGGTAAAGCCTCCCCCAAGTAAACTTTTTCCATTCACAAGACTCAAACCCGAAATATTGTTTAAGGAGAAGATGCGTCCTAGCGCCTTAATCAAACCACTTTGGAGACATGGTACACTACTTACACGTGATTGTATATAACGAGATGAATTGGTTGAAATAATTCGACATCTGTTTTTTCTTAGGTAAAGTTTTGGATATGAGCCTTCATGGACGGCGAAAATTTCATGTTGGAGGAGTTTTAATTCCTTAATGAGCCTACCCGACTCGAACATAAATTAATCAGTGTCTGTTAGATTTCTCGATATAATATTTTAATTAGAGGAGACTATGAACATCTTTATAATGGATGTTTTATTTTGTTTTCACTTATATAAGGATAACCGTACATAGTATGTAGTACTGTGATGCTTTGGCCATGGCTTTATCACGGGAAGAAAAGAGTGTTCTATACGAGTGTGCCACGTGACAGTGTTTAAATAGTGTTATAAATTAATAAGATTCGGTCGTTTTTAAATTTTTTTTATAAAATCTAAAAATTTAAAAATAATCTTAGAAAAGATTGAATTCTATTAATTTATGACATCACGTAAGTGTGTAACGTAGTATACAAGATTTTGTGGATAAAGAGCACGTGCTCGAATTCATGAAACATGCAAAGACCGGTGATAGTGCTACGTCGCTAGCAGGATATGACACATTCTGTCCATTGTACGAGTGGTTAACCTTTGAATCCCAATTGTGCACCGTATATGTCGACATCTATACAATGATATCATCTTCACCTTTTATATATATAAAAATCAAATAGGGCTCGACAGTAGTGGCATCTCAATCACCCCGTTGCGTGATGTTTGGAATTTCTTTTTTAATCGAGAACGTATCAGATGAACTGAACAATTAGTACTTCATTAATCTCGTCAATACAATACCACTAAGAGTCTCGTATATTTTAAGAAGCCGGTGATCGACATATAGCAATAAATGCCAAAGAAATTGACAGGTGAAGCAAACCTCAAGGAATTTCTCCTGACAAAGAGGGTTTGGCATATGGGCATCGTCTTCGATTCGAGATTAATTAGAAATTTTGCATTCAAATGCTATGAGCGAAATTATCCGTACCGTACTATTTCATTATTTATTTATCTCCTTCTAAATTTACATGTATTTTATATATATATATATATATATATATAAAGCGTCTGTGAATCTGATTATAATTTCTATATTCCTACATGCATATGCATCGCAGACACCGTTGACAGTTACTTTATTTAATCTTCTAAACAATAATACAATATACCTGCATATATACATATATATATACATATATATATATGATGCAAAGCATGTCGGACGGCCAATTTCATTGACGCGACACAAGGGAGAACTTTTACTTTAACTTGTCCAGGGAGGTCTTCATCGTCATCATCATACGAATCGGCACGAGCACTGAACATATAGCTAAAATTCCGAGAGAGAAATCCCACAGTCGCAGACTCTCAGCTTCTGCGAAGTAGCAATCTGCCGTGCCACGGAATTTGATGCGTGGTTTGTCGGAGAAATTCTTGTATGCAATGGATGTATTATGTGATTAGATAATATCATAAATTAATAAAATTTAATTATTTATATAATTTTTTAAGAAATTTTAAAATGATTAAATCTTATATATTCGTAATGTCGCCTAATATACCATTTTTCATAAGACAATCTCTCTGTCTGCCATGGAAAGGTTTCCCCGGGACGTGTACTACTCTGACCCATGCATTAAATGTATTTTCTCTTGTACATTATATATATATCTATATGTATATCATGTTCTTCATAACCTCTCTATACTAAGGTACATAAAACATCATATTACGCGGTCCCGCATCAAAAAGTACACGAGTCCCGCATTATCCTGATATACGATTTCAAATTTTGGGTATGCCATCTTTACTGATCCTCCCGGAATTGTCGATCAGCATTCAAGTCGTGGAGATATTAGCCCTAATCAGAAGCTCCAGAGGAAAGACGATGATTGGTACGTACCACCACCATTGTCATCGTTGTCATCGTTGACTCCACCTCTGATATTACCATCCATCCCCGGGACAGCGTGCAACCGATGATCACCAGCCATGTACTCGAACTCACCATACAAAGACCTGAAATCCGAAACCCTACCTTCATTCTCATCGAGCGCTCCCAAGAAAGACCAGTCCATGCCGTGCTCTTCACCGTGATCGGTGCTAGAGCTCGGCACCTCGGAGCCGGTCCCGAGCTCGGGGCCCGAACGTTCGTTCGCGTACCGGGCCGCCACGGCCTGGATCTCCTGGTGGGAGAGACTGCGAGCCCCGGCTATATCCGGTGGGGTGCTAGGGAAGTTGAAATTGGCGTTCCGGCCACGTAGGCAGAAGAGGGCAGCATCGAACGCCCGGGCGGCCTTCTCGGCCGAGTCGTAGGACCCGAGCCATATCCTATCCCGGCTGTTCGGGAGCCTTATCTCCGACACCCACCTGCCCCATTTCCGCTTCCTCACGCCCTTATACTTGGGCGAGGAGCTGGAACCGGGGGTCGGCAAGGTGGATGGTTCTCTGGAATCCGACGATGACAGTCCCGAGCATGATTTGCCGGTCGCTATCGGCTTCATGATGGTAAAAAATGCAGCCCCGAGAACAGGACAGTGGATGTCACGTTGTTGGTGCAATTTGGGGGTCGTGAGAGGGATTGGTGTCGGGTCCGATTAATTGGTTCGTGAGTGGAGCAAGTTGGTGGCAAGTTGTATAAATAGTTGATGGTATTGCCATGTCTCACACCCTCCACCTCGTACAAACCGTGTTGGTGTCTCCGGATGAGCAGTTAGTGGGACGGAAATGAGGTAGACAGGGATTGGTTCATGTGAAGCGCAGCCGCGGCTCGCCTCTTTTAAATTCAAAAAAACTCGAATGAGTCAACTAACTTTATCTGTTTTTATTAAATTATATTATTTCACCTCTTTCTAAATCCGTCATTTTACTATTCTTTTGATTTACATCGAGTTCTGTAAAATTTCTACCTAGCTTATAAGATACGGGCTTCATATCAAATTAAATCGGCAAACTTATAGGTGATTGTATTATATATATATATGTGTGGTATTCGTCGCTGCAGTAACCGACTAAACCGCCAGATGATGTATTATACAGCCCGAAATCCTCTATTAATCCTCGGATACTGGTTCTCGTGGGGAGTCGAACCATGGACATGACTTATTACATGTTGTCAGTTTACCAGCGAGTTCACCCTTCGGGTGTACTTATAGGTGATTGTAACTCAATTCTCTTGCATTTCGAGTTTCATCAATTGAACCGCGTGACTTGAATTCCAGCCTTCAACAACCAAACTTTAGTCAAAGTATTTTTCTTCCGTAATCATACGAGGAAGACCTTCCTTTGACTGTATAGCTATTTCACATTCCGAGTATTTTCCTTCTGATCGGACTGGCGTAATGTGAACTTATACAATAAATTGTCTCCAATACTATGTACAATTTTCGCGAAATCCATGAAAGGTAGAGCCCGTGTTCACCTAAAAGTTTAAGCGCAGTCAGTTTCTCTTCAACAAATCTGATCTAACCTTTTGCAAGTTGTCTAGATTTGTCAATGTAAATACAAAGTAGCCTTCCATAGGTCAATGACGTGGCAACGCGGCGGGCCTGATATTACAAGTATCTGTAGTAGTGTGATATGGTCGTTAATGTGCCGGCCAGAATCCAGATTGGTGGAATCTACTACTTGAATTTTCGAATTTTCAGTTGTAGGAAAATTTATTTATATATAAAAAAAAAAAGGAATATGAGCACGTGGAGATTTGCACCAGGGGATTTTTATTATAGCGGCTCGTGGGCTATGTGGTGCGGTCTGACGTTTGGTGGACCCCAGCCCAGCGGATGTTTCCTGAAAAAGTGCTTTGCCCACTCTCTTACTGGCGCGTGAATGCACCTCCGTTCTCCAAAAGTGCGATGCGGTCTCCCCACCAACCGCTGGCACGAGAAAATTCTCAAATGCGAGGAGCCCGGAATGACGTGGTTTAATTAATAAACATTCAATATGTAAATAAATATTTAAAATTATAATTAAAAAATAAATATTATTAATAAATAAAAAGTATTGTGATACTTAATGATGACGTGTTGAAAATTTATTGACGGAGTTCAATAATAATATAGTGAGCGGAATTTATACAATGAGATAATTTTTAGTTGTGATACTAGCTAGTAAAATTTATATATTTTTATTTTTTTATAAAACTTTCAAATTAAAAATTAAACCAAAATATGAATAAATTTTATTGTTTAATATTATCATATAAGTTCTGTCACGTGATAACACTTTCTCCAAATTCAGCTGAGCATCCATAGACAAAAAAGACACTTACTAAGTAATATATATATATATATATATATTAATTTTATTGTATAAGATTTAATTGTCACTACAAGAAAATTTGCATTTACCGATAGAAGAGAAGTGGTTGAAACAATTAAAAAATTGTCAGAAATAATGAATATCGACAAAATTATTGACTGAAGAAGCATTGGCGGAAAAGTGCTCATTGAAAATAGTTATCAACAAAATATCGATAAAATAGTGAACGAAAGTTATCGACCAAGATCTCCGTCACTAGTTGGTCGGAAGTTTCCAATTGCATCAAATGAATTTCTTTTTTTAATTATTCAGCTTTGAACCTGCTCAAGTTGACTCCACAGAGGCATCTGTCCACTGCCATATTAATTGCAAGTGATAATTTGCTTCATGCAGAATTTGCATCTCCTCCCTTGAGGTCCAACACTTCACCAACCGGTCAAAACTCTACTAGTGTTATCTTGTCGAACAAATACATTAAGACTAATAAACATGAATTGATTGAGGTTGTTCGACATCTTTTTTTCATTAATAAGGTCTCACATTCGAGTGTTGTAAATGATCACGGTATAAGTGAAAAACCTGAAAATCGAAAAAACTAGAACCTAAAACCCAACCATTTCAAGAAAAAATTTACTTGATCCGATCACTTTCATATCTAGTAAAGAAAGAAAATTTATGATCAGAATAGTTTTACTATTAATAGATCGATCAATAGGACTTATTAGATTTGGGATACTAGAATATAGAAAAATAGATATAAATATTTTTGACAAGTTACCGATAAAATACATTTTTTATAATGTATAAGAAATGTTTTCAAGAATTTATTGAGAAACTTCACTTTTCATAAGTTTATCGATTAGTTTTTAAAATGAAAATTAATATTTTTGACGAAATTTCAAGCAAAATATTTCTTCGAAACTATCGACAATAAATTTTGTCCATAGTTTGTCAAAAACATTATTTTTAAAATAGTTTATAGACAAAATTCACTTTTCATAAGTTTGTTGATAAATTTTAAATATAAAAATTAATATTTTGACCAAATTTTTACCAAAATATTTCGTCAAAACTACTGACAATAAATTTTGTCTATAATTTGTTGAGAATTTGTCTAAAAGGTTATTTAAAATATTTTTTACCTGAATACGTCACACATATCAACTGATCAATGATGATTTATCGATAGAATTTAAAAAAATTATTTATTGGTAAAAATTTAACAATAAAACAAAGCTCTCTTGTGCTGTGCTATGATATATATATTATATATTATTTAATTTTAAAATTATAAATTTCACTGTATTGTCGTGATATATTGAGAAAGTAAGATTCTTACAGCGGTACGGTCCTGATCTCAACTGTACCACACCTTCCTTTATCTCTCTTACATACGTTGCACGTACACCCTATCGGGTGGCAACGATCCACCACTCTCATTTGCCGCGGATGAATCCACGAGCATCCAGAAGCGCGTGCAAGTTGGGGGCCCACTTTTCAGAAAACAACAAGAGAAGGCGGCACAGCAGTCAAAAAAGCCATGGACCCACAAGTAAAAAGTTCAATATTCAAATTTTAACATGTATAAAAACTAATTTTCTAAAAATCATGAAAAAATCTCACACATCAGAATTTAAGAGATATGTAGATAACAATAATTACGACTCTTCCAAGAATTGTAATATCAGCTCAATAAGTTATAACATATATTATTGTTCGGGCGATTATAGCTATTGGTTCAACAAAGTCGGGCATGAACTTTATCTTCATACAGGAGAGATTTACCCGACAGTTATAGTTAAGTGAGTCCACAGTCGATTGCAAGACAATAGGACAGCTGAGCTGTCTCCTTACCAAGCAGTTACATCGTCTCTACTGTACCCGTTATTCGACATGCCCAATAGATGAGCTTTTGAATGTCCTCCAACGATCACGAGACTGTTCAAAACCTTGTGGTCGAACTGCATTTCATCCAACAGGCATCAGGAGGATGGACATTACAAGTGTGATTCACAGGTAGTCCCAGTCATGATGAGAGGAGGGAGATCATGGCATTGGCTGAATCAGGTCCGTCATTATTGACACTCGGGATTATCTTTGCTGGCGATATGAACTTCACGAACTCTCTCAGTTCAGAGAAACTACAGTGCTCACTATACGGCACCTCGTACCTGACAACGGGAGAAGTTAAGAGCCAAAAAGCCAAGCAGTCATATGCAGAGGATTTTATGTTCTCTATTTCCTTGAGCTCTTGAAAGTAGGAAACAGTTTGTAATTTGTTTCGGAAAGAAGAAAATCCGAAGAGTTCTCAGAAGAACAATTCAAAATCCTTCTTCCTTGTTTTCCATATGAATTTGGGGGGGCAATGGAAGCACTACAAAGAAGCCACTATGTCCTCATCTAGCAGAGTTTCTGCAGAACAACAGGTCAAGACTCGGAATAGGAGGAAAAATACAAGATAGAAGCAGACTACCTTATGATGGTACCTTGCTGCAATCTTCTACCTGTGCCCTTCTTCTTTCCTTTGCCAAATGTCCACCCAGTCGGAGAGAAGGCAACTATGAGGCTGAACCGTCCCTATTCAATACGGATTCTTCAATCATGTTAACACAACGTTCATTAAAAAGAGAAAAATAAATACTTTCTGATCGACTCTTTAAGATTCCAGAACTCTGAGTCCCACCAGATATTGGTTCGAAATTTGCTTCAGTCTCTTGAAGCTCGCAAGCATCCACATGGGCACAACATGGATATGGCTCTCCTGTTCATTCACTGTGAGCCACCGCATATCTTCCTCAGCATACCCTAAGCATTTTAAGATTCTCAGCTTTGCAGCTCCAACGTAAACTTTCTTATGTAATACACGGGCAACCTCCATAAATAGCCTCTCTTTACCTGCTTAAATATAAGAAATGAAAGAAATATACTGTAAATGAAGCAAAAATAGGGGCAGAGAGAAGTTGATAGAAAGGGAGAGCTATGGATTTTACCGATTGTGTAGCTACCAATGAGGAATAGAGTTTTTGGATTGAAGGCTTCAGCTTGGATCGCCTCAAGGACAAACTGTACTACTGCCTCTTGCTTTGGGAAGTCATACTAAGATTAATACACAGTAATTAGAGTAAGATTTCCATGGTTTAAGATATGCAACATTCAATGTACTAACTCCAGTGTCCAGATATCTTCTCTGATGCAGGAAAGACAGAGAAAAATTATTTAAAAAATGAAATGATTGTAGTTTTTGGACTGGGAGCTAGTTCTCTCAACTTTCATAGATGGAATATTTCAGAATTTCACCTGAGCTTGACAGTATGTTGTATCGAGGATTAGGGTATGGATACAAGATGATTGCAGAAGAGGATTTGCAGCCATTTCCTCAGAGAGGCGAAAATCTCCGGTGTGCAAAACTACCTGTATGCATAAAGTGTATTGTTTGTAAAGAATACTGGTTTGTTTGCTTTCATATTTTTCTATACAAGCTTAATGATCTCAATTTTGGCAGTACCTTGCCATTGGGTGGGTCAAAGAGTATTATAATGGAACCTGGGCAGTGGTTTGCATCAAAGCAAGTCACGTCTATACCAGCAATGTTGATCTTCTCATTAATAGGCAGGACTTGCAGACTGTCCCAAGGAATTCCAATCTTCATATTCACAAGCCTTGCAGTGATCTCAGAACAATAAATTTTTCCATGACAGAAGGACCTGGTTAGACCTTGATAATCTGCATTAACAGAATGCATTTTGAATAACTAATACAGAAAAAAGAGCGGGAGAGATTCAATAAATAGGATGAAAGTGGGCGATTAAAGGCATTATGAAACTTACGGTCCATATGAAAGTGAGTGAGAAACCAGTGGCAACAGTCTCTTCTCAGGTACCGAAAAGCATCCTGTAATGTTATTTTTACTTGAGACATGGACCATATCCATACTAAAGTCCACATGAAGTATTGATAAATGCAGTCAATCAGAAAACCATACCACTCGAAATGGTGTCCCTGGTATGCAGCACCATACTGGAACCTCACTGTGTTTACCCTTACGAGCATCATTTCTCTGCTTCGTGCACTTGCCACCAGAATCTCTCCTTTCTTTTACTTTTTCTAATGCCACAGAACTGTTCTCAGTCTTCTTGTCAGAATAAGAACCACCCAGAAAGTAATCTGTAATCAACTTGTTAGCGGCTGATTTAATATTATCAGCAATGATCACTTCAGAACCACAGTTTTTTTCTTTTTCTACAACACGAATCTTCTTCTTTCCAGATTCAATAATATTATCTACGGCTTCTCCGGCATCTCCTTTCTTGAGTTCGTTAAGAGCATGCATGATCTTCTTCTTGGGACCGAGAGCACTGATACCTATGTTGCAAAGATCCTGCAGAGAGAACTGTGGACTGTTAGTCAGGTGAAATTCAGTAAGTAAGAAAAAAGGCATTATCAGAAGATCTTAACATAATTAATAGTATGATATCATTTTTTTTCTTCTCATCTAAAACAAGACTTGAACTTTCAGCAATGGCAAAATACTGAAAGGCTCAAGAATACTCACTAAAAGTTCAATAATTTCTCACTTTTCGTGACCATAAAATGCTATTTCCACAAGATCCTGTCCAGGTACTAAGGTAGGCATCCAGCCAGCCAACAGACCATGTCTGATAACTATCATGAACAATTACTCATTACGAAGAATCTATACATGCCCTTTAAGTTTATTATGGAATAACAGAAGACAATACCTCTTCAGTCAACCACTGTAAGCTGTCCCAGTCAATCTCTTCCCTCACGAAAGCCTCTTCATATCTCTCTAACCCCAGGCTACGTAACCAACCCAGAACAGGATTGACATCGACAACCTGCCCCAGATGCAGTGGAAGAGTATCATCATTTACTATCTGCGGGGAACCTGAAGTTCCATTATTGTCGTCGGGGACAAGAACCTGCATGGAAGCATTTCCTTAGTCTATTAGCAAAATCCAAATTAACGACTACCTTAGTGAGTTTTCTTGAGCCTTTCAATATATTTCCAGTGCTGAAACTGTAAAACTTATGAAGGAAGCCCATTACAACGTACAACAATCTAAACTGTAATCCTTGAAAGAAATGAGATATTGCCTTCATTTGCAGCAAACATGTGTATGTCCCAAGTTTAATCCATTGAAGAGAACACAAAAACCAGAAACCCGAAAAAAAGAAGGAAGATAAATTTGCAGGCTTACCTGCTCGACTTGGTCATCGTCCTTATCAAGACACTCATTGGTGTGGACTTGCCTTGATTCTTCACTCATCTCTGAAATGTCAATCCCACATAATGGGCAGCAAACCATATCCACATCTTCATAGTCTCCATCTGTACAAAGCTTAAGCAACACATCAAACTTCACACCACCCTCAAATTCCACGCATGAGCCCTCACCCACATTAAAATTCTTATCATCACAACATCCTAATTTCCCACCTGCTACTAACCTAGACTCAATTGAATTAACTAAGTAAGTCCCATTGCCTTCCAAATCCATAACCTTCTTCCCACTAATTTTCCCACAGTTGTCTTCCACGTCCTCATACTTGATCAGATCTGTGCGTTCAGTGCTCGAATTTATCAAATCCAAGCTGCAGCCTTTGAGCAATTGGTCGTCTAAACGATGCTCCGTGCATAAATCGGACAAAATCCCCGTATTTTCGTCAAAACCCGAGCATCTCTCATTTCCGTAGTCTAATCTCCCCGTAAACAACCCAGAATCAATTGGATTGCATAAACAAGCCCCATCCATTTCTGAACCAGAAACCTCCCTCTCATTGATTTGCGTCGCAGAGTAATCAATGCCCGAATCGATCAAGTCCAAACTCCCTCCCGAGTCATTTCCATTCACATTGCATCCTTTGTCTGAATCCCTTTCCTCGCAAATTTTACCATACTGGGATTTTGAATTCTCTTCACTGGTAAAAGCAGGAAAATCGTTGAACTCATCTATCGAGTCCAAACCTAAATCCTCAGCTGAATCAAGATAGTTCGAGTCACAGCCCCTGCTGAGAGCAGAAAGATTAGCAGCTGTTCGACTGGCAGACTTACCGGCTCTCCTGTTCTCCTTCCCCGGGGCAGCTGGAGACCGTCTCGGCCTCTTCGTGTGCAACCGCTCAAGCGTCGAGCTGTTGGAGAATCCGAGTGGCTTCCGTGAGCTCACCTGCTGAGTGGACTTGGCCAGCAAGCTCTGCGAGCTGAGAGTGCAGGGGATTTGAAAATCGTCGTCATCCTCGTCGTTGAACGGAGCGAGTTGGTGTGGCTGGGACCCGACGGCGATGTTGCCGCCTACGGCCGCGGCGGGCATTTTGCGAGATTTTGTTTGAATTCAAACGCGGGGATTATTATAGCGGGACGGCAATTGCAATTCCGGGTGGGGGGTTTTTGTGTTGCGGGGCGACGTTCTCGCTTATATCATTGCCTTCATCAACCAATAGCGCGTCGACACGTGGAAGGCGTACACAACTAATTACTCAATTGAGGTAGACACATAGAGACGCCAATTTTGGGCCAGGCCTAGCCCAAAGTCACTCGGCGTTCTCGCCCTCCGCTTTAATGCTAGCCGAATCCTACTTTGCTATCACATCCGTCCTCAATGTTTCGTATAGTTATTATTTTTATCCCTAATTTAATTTTATCAATAATATCATCCTTAATATTTAAGAAATCCTAACAATTTAGTCCTTTATCATTATTTTCACCTATAATATTTTAGATAATCATTATTTTTGTCCCCATACAAAAGGACTAAATTATTATAATTTTCAAACTTTGAGAATGAAAATGGTGGAAAAAGACTAGATTGTTGGGGTTTCTTAAACATTGAGGACGGTATTGATTGTAATGCAAGGTTAAGGATAAAAATGATAGTTGCACGTAATATTAGGGACGAAAATGACCGTTTATTTTGTAGAAAACAGAATCTTAAATTTTACATATGAATCTCTATCATATTAAATTTTGAAATCAGATCTTATTTGAAATCTATTAGATAAAAAATTTAGATAGTCTTATTTCACAATGAAGTGATGAGAAAGAGCAAATCAAATTTCAGTGATTAGCAATAATTACGATGATAAATGTCAACGTGATTAAACACTAATTTACTCTTGTTACATTATAATTGGTATTTTCTCGAGTTATATGGTGCAATATGATCACATAAGAATTTCTCATGTCAAATACCACAGGTTCCAAGAATCCTATGAGAGCTTTTTTTTTCCGAACCCTATGATGGTGGCTAGGTATTGTTCTCGAGTTTTGGAAATGATAAAAAATTTATATTTAACAAATTTATGGTAATTTATTAAATTTTTAAATATTACATGATATAAAAGAAAAATTGAATTTCATGATACGGTCAAATGAGCAGCCCTGTCCCACACTGACGAGCTGTGAGAGTACAAAATACAGTCAACAAGGACGGAACACTTTCTGCCTTCCCTGCCTGCGATGTTCGTATTGGCTATGGCTGTCCCGAGACAACAAACTATGCTCCGTCCGTACGGACTTCATCTTCTATATATATACACACATACAGTGAGCCCGCAGTCAACCTTCTCCACTTTGACTGCCGAACCGCTCGCCTCTCTCTCTCTCTCTCTCTCTCTCTGCGCTCAGCTTTCGGCGCTCGTCTCTCTCTCTCTCTCTGGAATTTGGATTTTTCAATTTCTCGATCCCGTCCCCGACGATTAATCTAATCCGCCATAGCTGTGCGAAGCGTGAAGCCACATGTAATGCCGCCATTAAAATAGATTATCCGTTGTTGGCACCGCCGGCAGCTGCAGCTCACACTGAGTGTGCTTCTTGCCGCTGCTCCGGGGATCATCTGAATCGAGTTGCCTGCCTCTTCCAAGGTGACAATGTTTGCTCAATTTGAACTTCTCTCCGGTACCCTCTCTCTGAATCTTTTCTTTCTGTCCGCGTCTGATGGGGAATGACAAAGAGGTCTCATGCGCTGTCGGTTTGAGTTTGGTGGTTGCGGTGGAAGTTCAGATTTTGGCTATAACTGCAGTTGCTTTCAACTGCAATTTTTTATATAGCAAGGTTTCTGAACATTGATTGTAATGGCGATTCTTCAATAAGGTGGTAGCTTGGCTCTGGCCTTGCTCGAAGGCTGAGAGGATTCAATTGACCTGAGTTTTTATAGGCATATGCAGCTGGTCTGCATTGTGGCGGGATAAGTTTGACTCCGTAAGCAGATTAGATTGAAGCTTGTTGCTGTGCTAGGGATGTCCTTTCATTGAACTTAACGATATTGGATTTCCAGATGCTGCATTTTCTCAAGAAAACTGAAGGTTGCTTTGTCATGCTGTCATGGCAAAACATATTGTCTTAGCTAAGATGTCTTGGGATCTAAGATGGCAGATTCATTTTATCCACCTTCTGTAAATTACGCTGCATATCTATTATATGAGGTCGAATCTCATGGTCCTGGTTTTGCATAATGGATGAAAGTTGGAAATTTAGAGACCAAATGATCATCTTATTGCAAAGATTGCAATATGTGAAAATAAATAGAGTGCAGTTTGCTTCTTGACTCCTTGGAGATATACAGCAAGCTGTTGACTATTTAACTTTGCCCAGACTCTAAATTACAAAGAGAGGAGAAAATATAAAGGAGACTCATTGGAGGAATCAGAAATCATAATTGGGAGGTTTTGTCAGGAATTCTTTTCTTCTAAGCTGCTGTTGTAGTACAGAACATGGGACTGTTCTGCAGCAGAAACCGTGGATACAATGAAGCAGATGCTGAGGAGAATGCACAGGTAATCTACAACTCAGAATTAGATACTCCATATGTCCTTTTTCCTGAATCACTAATACTGAAGGGGTATGGACCAGTAATTCTTAGGTATCGTTCATGGGGTTGATCATTGCATTTAATTTTCTACAGGCTGCAGAAATTGAAAGGCGAATTGAGCAAGAAACAAAGGCTGAAAAGCATATACAGAAACTTCTTCTTCTTGGCATGTGAACCAGCCTTTAAGTTCATTCCAATTTACTTCCGTATCTGTCCATTAAGTTCAAATTCTGTCTTTAAAGGCCCATGCCTTAATCTTTGTGCTGCAAATCCTGTACTAGAATGCTTATGGAGTAATTCTAGGATGAAAGGTCTTTAGAGGTTGAAGCTCCCAAGTAGGTAGAATGCACATGGAGTAATTCTAAGATGAAAGGTCTATAGAGGTTGAAGCTCCCAAGTAGGTCAAGGCAGCTATTTTTTTCATGGCTGATCTGTCATCTTTATAGTATTGACAAATATTCTTGTCTTTCTTTCCGCTTATTCATTTTCTCTCATACCGCTCCTTGTTTTTAATTTTTCATTTAGACTTTTATCTGATATTTTTCACAATGATGATCCAATTATTCTGTTTGAAGGTTCTGGAGATTCAGGAAAATCGACCATTTTTAAGCAGGCAAGGAATTTGTTCTGACCATAAATTTAGACTACCATATCTTCTGAAAATCCTGATGATCGATTTTGTTGTTCAAATTCACGCAGATAAAACTTTTGTTCCAAACTGGCTTTGATGATGGAGAACTCAAGAGCTATATTCCTGTCATCCATGCAAATGTTTATCAAACAATAAAAGTATGCAATCCCTGACATGGTGTGTCGGTTTTTTTTTTCCCTTTTGCAATGCCATGAACATATGATATTATGTTATAAAAGAAACTGTTGAGATAATAGATATATTACATTCATCCGCTTCATCTATGTAAAAGTTTATCAGACAATAGAAGTATGGTGTTACTTGCATTTGTGTGTTGGTTTTGCAATGGCATGGATTTTGTTTTTGACATACATTCTCAATGGAAGTATGAAGTAATCAGCATCAGACAAGTCAGCAGTGTCTCTGCTCTGAATCATGAATATAATTTAAAGCCTTACCTTCTGTAAGATGTATTGTTTGTGAATGAGTAGATACTGTATGATGGATCGAAGGAATTGGCTCAAAATGATGCAGAATCCTCAGAGTATGTCCTGTCAAATGAAAACAAGGTATGGGTTTTGTCCTGTACATGTCTCTTGTTTCCACCAATATGACTTATGCTTTGTGGCTGATGATTCCCTGTAGGATATTGGAGAGAAATTGTCAGAAATTGGGGGACACTCGAATTACCCTCGCCTTGATAAAGAGCTTGCAATCGAGATTGAAACTTTGTGGAAGAACAGCGTGATACAGGTTTCCATTTATTATTGGCTCCAATGCAATATTCTGTTGATGTAGGCTAACATCTGTAATTGCTTTTGCCATTTGTTCCTAATGTCGAGCCTCTTAGCTACAACAAGTTATTTCTTCTCACACCTATCTTCGGTTTGAAAGCTCACAATAAATTCGCTTTTAGTAGCCATATTTTCTCTTGCAGCAAACTTATGCACGTGGTTATGAACTCCAAGTACCCGACTGTGCTCAGTATTTCATGGAAAACTTGCATAGATTGGCTGATGCAAATTATATTCCTACAAAGGTATAATACATTCACAATTTTGCATTGCTTTCTATTTCTGGAATCATTCTATGCAGTACATCTACGTAAATTACTCTCTTATTGGGTAGATTACTAGTGACTAACTCAGACTTTCAGTATATTAGTTATTCTTGGCATAAATTATGACTAAGTTACCGGGATTTAAGTTAGAGAAAAAGGATATTCAGTAGTACTTGGACTTTGAGTAAGTTGCTCTGTTCAAAGTTGAGGTAAAGCACTCTCACTCTCAACCATCAAATTACTCAGTTTTGTATTTCACTGATCAATCATATATGTGATGGCACCTTAGCTAACTTCTAAAAGCATTGTGGTACAGGATGATATACTCTATGCAAGAGTACGCACAACCGGTGTGGTAGAAATACAGTTCAGGTAAATAAATCCCTCGGCCATATCTTTCAGAAATTTCTTTTATCAATTCACTTTTTCGTTGAGAGGCCTATCCTCTTGGGATAAGATTTGAGCCGTGCTCTGTAGTTCTGCACTCCTCAAAAACATGCTGTCCCAAAAAGCCTCTCAAAATTTGCCGTTGATGATGCTGAAGTTAGACTTCTTGTTTGTGATAGGAGAAGTCTGATTAATGTTAACTAAGAAAGTTTCAGTTTTATCCGAGCGCCCGATTTAATCTTTCCGATTACACTTTCATCTTTTACTGATTCCCTGGCAAGCTGCTTGTGTAAATTACCGCTTTTATTTACAGTCCTGTCAGTGAACATAAGAAAACCGGAGAAGTATATCGACTCTTCGATGTTGGAGGCCAAAGAAATGAGAGGAGAAAATGGATCCATTTATTTGAAGGTGTTTCAGCTGTAATATTCTGTGCTGCTATCAGTGAGTAAGTCATTGCTTCTTTCTTGATTTCTCGTTGCAGATTAATAAAATAATTGGGATATCAGCACAACTCGGTACTGTGTTCCTGTGTTGTGAATGTTTTTTCCGATGTCTTCCAGATACGACCAGACACTATTCGAGGATGAAAGCAAGAACCGAATGATGGAGACAAAGGAGCTCTTCGAGTGGGTTCTGAAGCAACCATGCTTCGAGGTCGTCTCCTGCATCTCTTCTGCATTTACTGAATCCCCACTTGTTAACTTCACCCGATAAGTCGATTTCACGCAAGGGCAAGTAGCTTTTAGATGAGACTTTAAGTCCTTGTTCTCTGATCGAACATCGGTTCCTCGGTTTGCAGAAGACATCCTTCATGCTGTTCTTGAACAAGTACGATATATTCGAGAGAAAGATTCTCAAGGTAAGTGGCCAATTTAACTGCCAGCATTTAACTGCTCGAATTTTCGCTCTCACTTTTCGCGATTGTATAGGTACCGCTGAGTGTCTGCGAGTGGTTCAAAGATTATCAACCGGTCTCCACAGGAAAACAAGAGGTCGAACACGCATACGAGTAAGTATGTGCATGTTTTTTTCCAGCTTGAGCCGACTCCGGCTTTCCCATGTGAAAGAAGTTCATCAAGATTCGATGAAAATAGTAAATGAGATCTTGCTGTGCTTAGGTTTGTGAAGAAGAAGTTCGAGGAGTCATACTTCCAGGGCACTGCCCCGGGTTGCGTGGATCGGGTGTTCAAAATCTACAGGACCACAGCACTCGACCAGAAGCTGGTGAAGAAGACCTTCAAGCTCGTGGACGAGACGCTGCGGAGGAGGAATCTCTTCGAGGCCGGGTTATTATGACGGTAACGGGTTTCATCAAATCACTGGCGGAAGAAACACATTTCACTAGTTTTCTGATTCTTTCTTTCAGTTTCCATTTGTTTGCTCATGTGATCTACATGTATGTGTTTATAAATTTTTGTTTGAATCCATATTTGCACTTCTTGAAAAATCAAAGTAGGATTAAGAAAATGGCATATTGTGAATTATGTCGCATTATCACTAGGTGAGAAACAATACCAGTAAGTTTTTATCATGTTTCTATCAATCACCATAACTTTATTTACTAATCAATTTGACTATTCATATTTGCAATCAAGATCATGGCAGGGACACATCTATAAACTGCCTCCTGCAAGTACTGCAGTTGAAGAATGAATCTTTGAATTTTTTTGTTATATCTTAACGACACTTAAAGGTAAATATTTTTTTTGCATTCCCTCACAAATCCAGTCGTGTACATTTTTTCATTACAGCTTTTACAAATTTCCTTAAACCATCTGGACATACTTTGATTATTTTATTAAATTTACATGAATCACCAAGTTCACTGTTCACGATGTAGCTAGTTTTATTTAAGGTGGGCCCATGGAATTGGAGACTGGGCAGTGGTGGTATCTCTTTCGAGTTTCATATTGGGCCTGACAAGAGGCCCAAACTTGGAGTACTTGAGTTGGGCCCAAAACCATGATGGGCCGTCTCCCCTTGCCATTGCACATGGTTTTGGTTCACGTGTCATGGACATAAATGGGAAAATTTTACTTCTGGACCGTCCCAATTTGATTACTTAATCGGACATGACCTAGTTTGATTAATTGTTCGTAAGCTTGGTAATACATGTTGTGTCTTGTCTAAATGGGTTCATGATATAAGTGTCTCAACCCTGTAAGATCTGTTAAATAAACGGGTCAAAAACTTCAAATATAAACATGACCCATTTGAAATCGAGCTAACACAAGACACATTTAACCTGTGTAACTGAATATGTGTAGTGTAATTGTAGTTTTAAATTAATATGTTCAAGTAAGTTAATGGATTTAATACATACATAAGTAAACGGGTTTTAAGTGTATATGTCGGATCACGTAAATTTAATCCGATTTAACCTGTTTATGCAAAAACGTTACATGGGTCAAACCCGTTCAGAGGCCCAACCTAAACCCATCTAGCTCTACATCGGATCATCGTGTCATGTTAAAAAATATCAGGCCTAATTATTCGGACATCGACATGAATTAGTCATTTCCGAATTCTATAGCAGGTTCAGAAAAATTGCATGAAATATATGCAATTTAACTGAAACTTCAACGAAGTAGTACCTCTTAATCCAATGCAGTATTTTCCTCCTTGGAAACAGATACAGATCCGCACACCAAATCTCATTTTGAACGTTGAAGGCACGGCTGTTCGTTCATTCTGCTTCGTAGCTTTCTTCTCCGATGATATGCGAGTGACACATCGCATCGCAGGCATGTTGCTTCCAGCAAGGTGAAAAACATTGTCTCGAACTGTGCGCAGATCCATTCGGATTTTGAAACTTAAGAGAGAGATCGAGAGATTGATTAAACAAAACATCAGCACCAATGTAAACACCAGAACCAAGACATAATTATTTGTAAGGTTTACTTTAACACACACACAGACACAGCAAACAGACAACCCCCCTATACATTAACAATACCAAAAAACTGGGACATCAAATGGGTTTAGTGCAACTTTTTCTTCTTATACATACATAGATTGGCCAATTATGGTGGTGATGCATCACTGACTAAACTAACATTTCACCTAACCGTAAATAATCGCAGCAAACAAAGCATTCCTGGGAACGAACAACCTTCGATGGAGTTGGACCTGTTTTAGACCGGCTGGGTGAAGATGCGCTTCAGACTGGGGCACAGAGTCCTTAAACTCATGCTCACCGAGAGTATCTGCAGGGGTCCATTAAGAAGGCAAATGTAAGAGGATCCATCATCGATTAAACTGACAGTTGACAAACAATGGGGAGACGTACCTTCGGGCAGAAGCGGACATCCAGTGTCTCAAGTATGGCGCACTGCGATATTGCAGCTTCCAGTGTTTGTTCGTCCACGTTGCAAGACTAGCCAAAAACAAGAGGGAGTCAGGAATCTAACGAGTTATAATGTATCATCAGTTTATTCGTAGAAACTCGGGTGAAATCGAAAAGTGATGAGTTGCATTCCAAGATTAAGGGCTACGATCAATATCAGCTGTGTACCTGAAGCAAAAGACTAGTCAACCTCGGGCAGTCGAGCTTCAGTATCTCCAGAGCACAGCAATTGCTGTAGAAAACAACAAAAAGTAAAAACAGAACTAATCAGCTAACAAGGAAACTAGAAATAACCGGAGATGAATTACAGAAACCATAATTGTTCCGTACCTTAGATTAAGAAAGGACAAGTTTAGACAAGATATGTCGACTTCCTTCAGGTTAGCTGACAGTGACAAATTCAGCGACAAGAGATGGAAGCATCGAGCAGGCAGTGGGATGAGGACCTTCCTGATATTAGGGCAGCCCACGCAGTTGAGGATCTCCAAGAGCCGCTCGGGGTGCTCATCTGTGGGCTTGAGTAAGCTCTCGCACTGGATCATGTCGGGCAAGCCACTGGGACTGGCCCAGTCCAAGTCATGCATGTTCGCACAGCCATTTAAGTTAACATGAGTGAGGTGGGTGCAGCAAGCAAGAAGCTCCTCTATGGCAGACTGACATATGGAGCCGTATGATAGGTCGAGCTCTCGGAGCATGGGCAAAGCACCTTGTTTGTAGAGGGGCTCGAGAGAGGAGTTGCTAAGGTACTTGCATGCTTGCAGCCTCAACACCTTTAGAACAAGAGCACAATATTAGTAAAAAGCAATAAAGAATAGGCAAAGGAAAAAGGAAAAATGGAATTCACCAACAGGAGACCACATCATCTATGTTTTTCGACAATACCCTCATAAACTCAGCCAACCCCTCAAATCCGACCCAATATACCAACCTCTAACCTAGGCCTTTTTGAAGCTCCTAGGGGCATTTTTGTACTTCCGCAACCGTAGAGGCAGAAGGGAAGTGGTGGGTACTAAGTGGAGGACAGACACTATGCCACATCCAGAGTTAGAAGGCGACCAGGCAATATGAACTCAAAGGAAATCCATCAATTGCGAACCATATAAACCAGAGTGATCAGATCAGTACCTTAAGCTGTGAACAGGACTCAAACACTGGAAGCAAATCAATCAGAAATGTGTATGAGAGGTCAAGTGTGGTCAGTTGAGGAAGCCAGCACAAAGATCGGAGCCCATCATAACCGATCAATGGGCAGGACATCAACACCAGCGTTTCAATCAGAGGGCAAGAAGCTGCTGTTGCGGACAGGCACCCATCCTTCAGTTGGCTGCATTTTTTAAAATGATGAGAACTCTCTAAATGCGAGAAGAATGCAGTGTTTGAGAATAGTGAGAGAGATGCTTATTACCTGCAAAATGAAGCATCCAGTGATGTTAGAAGAGGACAGTTGATAGAAGCTTCCGACAATACCCCACATCCTTTCAACTCTAGTAAGTCCATCTTGGGGGCTTCAATTACAAGCATGCTCAACTTAGGGCATATACCAAGATTGAGTGACCGAAGACCAACCTGAGGAAAGCAATTAAACCACCACAAGAATAAGATCTCTTGCACTGAATGGATGCTAGGAAAAATCACCCGATATCATCAACAACCAAAGACAGAAAGGTCTAAAGGACCTTCCTTTAATACGCTTATCATCTCAACCACGGATGATTTATTTAGTTTCTAATCCGATATGAACAAAGCTCGGAAAACCAAGACCGCACATCCTAATTGACACTAAATTTAATTGACTTAGCCCCTTATCAGATAAATTTCTATACAAGCAACTATAACATCATAAGGAGTTAAACTCGCAATGCCAATTTCAGATAGATTATTGAAAGCTCAAGAGTCAAATGCAGTGAAATTTCTTACAGGGCAAAATGACGCTCTTTCAAGGTGATCACAACCATCCAAGCATACTCGCTGGAGATAAGGGCAGGTGAGTTCAAGAGTTGTCACTGCCCGACAGCCATCAAGGGATAGACTTACTAAAGAACTACTGCAGAATCGTGCAGTCATCAAGCTCTGCAGAGCAAATGCAATCTTAGAATAAGCAAACAAGCTGAACACTGCACAAAACATATAGTACTTTAATCTAAGTTGTTATGATTAAGAGGTCATTCAATGAAGACAGGCTAATACACAACATATTCCTGCTGGAATATTTCCTAACAACCAAAACCTTTGCTTCAATAACATCTTAGTTTATGGAACAGTATGGCCGTATGCCTTCTCTGACTATACTGTAAAGGTGTAGCTTTGCTACAGAGGCTTTCCTTTCTCCTGTTCCTAACTAAGACTTGTCCTACGCCCAATAACAGAATATCCTCACGCAAAGACATAACATCACTAAACAGGGAAAGTGCAACAATAAAATTCTTGATTATAATAATGGCATACATAAGGGATCAGCTGACAAACCTCACAGTTATCTAGAACTAATGATTTCAAGACAGGGCATCCACCCCTATCACTGAAGACTTCACATATGGAATCTGTAAGAGATTCGCAATCGGTAAGATCCACTTCTTGCAGTGATTGACACTGCAATGCTAGTGTGGTCAAGCTCTCTTGCTTCTGCAGGGCTAGTTTCTGCACGAGCACCAAAGAATTCTCTATTTATAATCACTTAACTAGATAGAACTGTCACAAAAACCAATTCCCCAATAAAGCGCATATTTGCTTCGGTAAAAAAATATAATAATAAAAACACATACTTGCAGTGAATTTGACATTAAGTTAATACGGTGCAGTGCGGGGCAATTGGAAACGGTTATAGATGAAAGCATGAGGGTCCGCAGATTCAGCTCAGCAAACCTATAACATTGGAATTTTGACAATAAGTAATCAATGAATTTGAAAAACACAGGTACACCAAAGCGCGCCAAAAAGTTACAGGAACAAGGTTAGTACTTGCGACAATGTACTAATCTTATTTGCTTCAAACGAGAAAGATCCAAGGAAACGGATGTTAAGAGGCTGCAATTGTCGAGTTCCAAAACCTACAGGAACAATACATCAATTGATTAAAATACCAGAAAACTAACCGTATACTAAATTACAACCAAAAAAATCATCAACAGTAACCCACACCTCCAACATATTGCTGCGCGCTATTGCAGCCATGGAAGCTGAAGTTATGCCATCGCAATTGTCGAGCTTAAGAACAGTGAGCATTAGAAAGCTCACAGACTACATGAAAACAGAAAGGTGTTTATAATCTCATGCAAGCCAATCACCACAAGAATGTTAAATGCACGTGAAGTTACCTCAAGTGAAATGCTTGGGCAGTATGATGCATTTAAGATTTGAAGGTTAGCACAGATAGAAGCTATTTCACGTAGAGTATCATCACTAACACATGAGCAATTGGACATGTCCAGAGACTCCAATAGGGGGCATGAAACTGCTGCTGAACGAATCGCAGCATCCGACAGCTTGTGGCAAGATCCAATATCAAGGTCATGCAGAAGGGGGCAATTCAGTTGAGCCTGGGCCATATTGCTCCGTTTCAGAGACAAAGTCTCAAGTTGAGGGCATCTATGAAGAAAATTAATCATTAAAACCATGAGGATAACATTGATATATAAGCAGTTTGTCTTGCACCTTTAAAATGAAATAATATGTTTCAATATTACATATTCATTTCCTTCAAGGATGAGACACCTAAAGAAATCCACAACGATTTATTGAAACAAAAAGGGTAAAGTCTAAATGTCTCACCTGACAGATATTCTCATCACTCGGCATTTTATCAGTTGAAGGTGATGCAATCGGTCGTGATTAATGGGGATCTCTTGAATACCATTGCCAAGAGTTGCATCGTGGACATTTAGAGCCCTCAACATATTACAATCTACTAGGGCATGGAAGAAGGTATCACCAAGCTGTCCTCTCCCCAAGGTTAAAGTCTCCAGATTTCTAAGAGCAATAAATACATAAGAATCAAGAGCAACAAACTGGAACCATTATTTGAAACCCAAGTTAAGGGTATTAAGAAACAAAATAGATGCAACAAAAACAAAAACCAATGGAACCACAAATTGATGAAATAATAAAAAACATGCACCTTAATGAGGATACTGCTTTCATAACAAGCAAATGCATAGCACGCGCACCAGTAATATTGACCTCAGTGGCATTGGGATATCGCCGACACATGTCCTCAACTACATGTAGAGATAAAAAGGAATTAGTTTTATATATAAGTCAAGTTAGAAATATAAGAAATGTGATCCTCACAATGCTCTAGTGATATGTTCCTGTTCTCAAAATTTAAGCATCTCCAGAAATCTTCATGTGCACTGGCTGCTCGCCACTGCCTGCAGACTATTGCTGCACGACAAAGATCGGTGTGGCCCAAAAAAGAGAAAACCTATTGGAAAAATTTAGACAAGGAAAAGAACCAACGAGGGCAAAGAAAGTTAACGATCTTAAACCTCAAAGAAAAAGAGAAGATGAGAAGAGCCGAACAAAGACAAATATGCATACCATATGTAGTAAGTCATCTGTGAGATCCATCCTAACTTCTAAGTCTTCTGCCTTATTGTCAGCATCTCCATCTTCTTCCATCTCATCATTGTAGTAAAGAGAATGCACAAAATCTGGTTCATTCAACAAAGAAAGCATCTCATGCTTAGTGGCTGAAGCTGATGAGCCCTGGAAAATTGCATAATGCCCATCTGAATCTGCAATCAAACTTTTTGAGCTTTTGGACCATGATGTCCCATAGTTACTGTTCCTGGAAAGAGAACATAGACATTATCACTAATCTTTCGACAGAATACAGCCAAGATCTACTTTACAACATACTAAAATTTCACATCCAAGTAAATATGCTTTTAAAGCCACCTATCTGTTCTTCCGAGATAAACCTTAAAACATGACAGAACCAACTTGTCTAGTTAGAATTCTTTGGGTTAGATCTTTAAGTTGCAGCTCATGAGCCTCTCCTGATCCATCTTGTCACTGTAAGACTTGCTGCATCAGGTTTTTCTGCCAGCACCACCACTTAGAGCCAACATCACTGTTTTTTTAATTATAAATCTAAGATGGACATGTTCGACTTCCAACAAATAAAAAAACTACCAAAAACGAATACTGATTGTTTCTTAACTTTCATTTACACATGCAAATTACTTATACTGGACTTTTCCTTGAGATGAAAAAAAAAGACCTTTTGGAGATTCTAAAGTTTCCTTCTTTTGCATGCTAGTATGACTCCCATCCAAAATCCACTCCATGAAGCCAAGCACTTTTACGCTCCCAAGCCGATATTTTTGCGACCATTAATTCTAACAGCATTATATGAACAAGGGATTAGGTATGCCACCTCTAAACGGTTTTTTCCACTACACATCCAGACATTAGTGCCTCTAATTTTGAAATTTCAAGGCATTAGTGACTAACATCCTTTGGGCAATTAACATACTGACACAACACAACAATTAAGACATTAGATCTCAAATTCACCGAGAACATTATCTTCCAACTCATGTCTCCACCTCAATGAAATGAAAATTCCAAATTTTCTTCTCATGTCCGTTTTTTCAGCTGGCACTTGCTGAAATAAAGATGAAAAAGGTCAAGAACACAAGCAATTATACTCACAATAACTGTTAAAGCAACAAGTCCTACGATAAGTTAGCTCCGCCTTAAACACATTGTCAACCGTTAATCCCCTTTTCAGTGGAACACTAGACCCAAGAAGCCACCAAATAAACAAACAGGCAGCACCGAACTCACAGATGAAGAAACCCAACTTACACAGAACCAGATTGAACTTTGGCACGCTTATGGTGCAAATCTCGGCCTTCCCATTCCTCCACAGACATGGCCACGACATCCTCCAGCGCTTCAGGGCGGGAGCCGGAGCTCTCCCCCTCCACCATTCCTGCCCGCCGGCTTCTGGGCCATAGCCACTCGGCCGGGCTCTCCTCCACCTCATCCTCGTTCTGCAAATCCTCCAAATACTTGAAATCCATCGTACCCAACGCGTCCTCCTCGTCTCGTTCAGGAAAGCAGATGCAGCACAGCCACCAAGTCCTCATGCAACTCTGGGGCCCCAATCCCAAACCCTAGGCCGCGATACCGTGCACCACTGGCAATCCGCCAAACCCTAGAAATGCAAGATGCAAAGATGCCGACTGCAAGTCCAAATTCCAAGTCCGAGAGCTCAACGATCGAAGGATCGGATGGATCACGAGCTCAGCTGCATTGTGGGAGAAGAGATCAAGCGGAGCAAGTGCCAGAGATTACTTTTTCTGGGGATCTGAAGGTATTTCGAGTTGGGGGCCGATTTCCCTTCAGGGTTGCGGGAGAGTTAGGAGATCGGCTGCAATGGAGGGATAAAAATCTCTGCTTTCTGTTCTTTGCTTCCTTTCTCAAGCAGACCGATTCGTGTGAAACGTGAATCAATACACTTGGTCAGCAGTGCCGAGAACTTTTGTCCCCATCGCCCTCTCCATTTCTTTTCCTGCTACATTTTTTTTATAGCTAATCTAAATATGAGTCAACATCTCCCTATTTGAATTTCTGTAAATGAAAAAAATTTATATATGAAAAGTTTAATTTTTTATGAAATCGATTCGACTCAAACAAGATTAGTCAATAGAAATACAAGAGAAGAAAGAGAAAATTTTTCATTGTGTTTTGAAAAAATTAAAAAAAAAAAAACTAGGTATTTCTCTTCTAAAAACTCATTTTTTAACATCAAGAGTTAGCTCGAGTAAATAGGACCTGCATGCAACTATTATGGGAGTCCACGAGACCGAGCTTCGAATTCTCATAAGTGTATAACCCTTGATGAAATCATCCACATATGTACTTGTATATGAATCCATAGTCTTGTCGGGGTGTTCATGAACATGAGAGAATAAACTCTCAATTGTAGAAAAATATTATTCCTTCTATTTAAATTTTTATTAAAAAAAAGAGAGACCTGGAAGATTTAAATTAAATATTATAGTCGATTACTTTTCACTAAGATGCTCATGTATGTGCATAATAAATTCTCTCTTGCTTGTTTTCTCCGGCTTGTTAAACACTGGATACAGACCCGTATTATCGCAGAAGAAAATAAAAAAATAAATATGGAATACTGAGACAAACTCGTAAAATGACTTAAAATTACTATTTTACTATTAATTTAAAAGATTTTATAAAATATATTCATATCATAAATTTTAATATGTAAATTATATTAAGAATAAATATGAAAAACAAAAAAGACGTCATACTTCTCAAACATTTACACATAATAGTATAGAATAGATATCCAACTAAAATTAAAATTTTTCATCGTGTTTATTTTCTTTCCTTAAGTCATGGATGATCTTACCACGTTGTGTGATGAATTATCAATTAGCAAATGGATGTCGATCATTTGACAATCATCATAATTAATATTAATTAGAGTAATTTCATTACTATTACTTCATCGCATCGGAAGATTTAGTTCAGATTGCTTTTTCCCATAAAATCAAATTTGTTTAGTTAAATGATACTTTTGATCATCGCGCTCTTACAATTTCATCCTAAACTTTTGTTTTTTTATCATTCATAACATCAATCTTTCGAATTTTGTCACTCTGATCATGTCCTTCCTTTTTTCATCCATAAAATAAAATTTTTAATATAAATATTTTATGAAAATTTAAAATAAAAAAAAGCAAGCACGAAGAGGTCATCCCTGAGTAAGGAAGTTGTGGTTACTAACAGGTGTCCCTTTTAAAATTAGAACTCGTTTTTACTCAAAACGAATCACTATTTTCTAGTGATGGTATCCGCCAATCAATTTTTAATTAAGAATAAATCCTAATTTTGAAGGAGATGTGACCACCAGCAATACTCTACTGTTAATTTTTTTCATTTATTTTTTCCTTATTTTCTTTTTTAAGTTTTTTTATAAAGTTTTTTAGATGAAATATCATTTTTTATGATGGAAAAATTTGCGGTAGAAATAAAGTAGTAAAAATGTTTTAAAAATTGATAAAAAAAATAAATATTTAAGATGCAAATGTGAGGGTCAAAATGTCTTTTGGCCAATTTGTTTTGCTGAATGCAAGTGAAGTGCTAGACGACGTCGTTGAACTAGGATCCTTCCTTTTCATGCTGGTGAGAGCCTAGGTCAGGAGCAAGTCTTCCGCGAAATCTATCGGTATTTACGTAATGATGTGAGATAATAAAATTTAATTAATTTAAAATGAAAATAAGTAAATTTAATTAATTAATATTATCGCGACAATGGGTCATCACTTGTAAGACGTTCTCCTAGGTTAGAACAGGGACTCCATGTAGCCTATTAAATATTTAATGTATAATATATAATGAATTTATTGCGTAAATTATTCACAAATATTTTTAAAAATTTTTACATTTGTCAATATCTAAATAGTAATTCACGTGACAAACTTGTTGTATATTACACACTGTATATTTACACAGCATAGTCAAAGGTTATTCTAGGTAAGTACAAAAACGCCTATAAGATAGGTTTTTAATTGTTCGTTTTCTATGCCTATTGAACTTATACGAGATGAGTCAGCTCCCGATCGAAGTGGATCGATTCGACGCCCTTTTTCTTCCAAACAATCTGTAACCGAGCCGTGGGCTAGGACTACTCGACAATGCAAGTTGTAATCTTTCGTTACGGATGTATTCGATACCGAGTCGGCTAACCGCAATCTGTATGCCCCCTTTTTTTTTTTTGCTTCTTGAGGAAGGCATTCCTAAGATTCTTGTAAGAGGAGAAGGCAAAGTTTTAAACCGTAAAAGCACGATCTTAAGATCGTATCCAACCCGTTGGTTATTTATCAAAAAGCGCTGCCATTTGATAGCTACTAACGATCGAGCTGAAATTTCACGTCTCGGGTTCGATTTGTATGAATTAAAAAAAAGCTCATATTTAGTAGAGTTTTATCCTTAAGTGCTTGTTAAATTTCTCGATATTAAACGACGAATACGAAACCTTTAATGTATTTTTTTTAATACCGTGTTGAGTCCTTTCTCAAGAAATTAAAGCCCTGCAACTTTCTTCCCCTGAATCTGAACTTTCAGCTTTACATTGACTTCATACTTTCTGGGCTTCTGCCGGGAAGTTTCCCCTCCCCCGGTTTTTTTTTTTTTTTTTACTATGGCAAGACCTCTCTTTCCTTTGAATAAGATCTCCAATTCGAGCATTACGAATAGAAAAAATTTACTTTAAGAGAATTTTATCTCGCAGTGGACCCTCTCGGCTCAGACTGATTAGTCAGTGCCCCTCAAACTTCTAGATACCTGTGATTCACATCGAAAAAAATTACTGAGTCAAGAGAAACATGTTTTCTAATGAAAGGATTTGATGCAACGATATTGTTTTCAATCGGAATCCGATTGAGAGGTCTAACTCTCGTCCTCATTGATAATCCGATTAAAATATAGAAAAATCAGTAAAATTTACATAAAACGGTAAATACTTTTTACTGATTTTAAGGAGGGGATCGGCCCTTATATCCACCTCTGATCCTATCAAAGAGGCAGTGATCAAATCCGACTATAATCTATAAAATAAAAAATAAAAATAAACCCAATTATAATTGTGCTAACGCTTTATAATCTCTCCGATATTCGCATTCTTTTTTTATTGCACCGCGGAATATTTCCGAACCAATCGAAACGCACCTCAAAACTAGTTTACGGTCGACTCGGAATCCCTAGAAAAATTTTCGCCCACCCCTTTTTTGTTCGCATTCTTAAATCTTCGTAGCACTGCACTGCCATCAATTTCGTACACGAAAAATCAAAACAAAATGAGATCTGAAATCATATCGAAACCCTTTTTTTTTTCACTTGATTGTTGCTTAGAGTGGAATTATAAATTAAATTGGGATCTTTTTTTCATGTGTGTCGTCCGATAATTAGAAGTTTCGGTGAATTCTATTTAATCAGAGATATTAAGTGATATCAGTATATTAAAAAAGAAAACTCTCACGGTCATACATTTTTTCATTAATTAGATTTAAACTCGACACTTTATTTAACAGAAAAAGATATTAAACTTATTAAACACGTATCAGCCACATGAAATATAAATCTCGTGTTTATAAGGGAACCGGGTTCCACCACTTAATAGATTAAACTTTTTACGTAGAAACGGATTCGGTCTCTTATAAAGCTCAACAACAACAACAACAACAACAACAATAATAATGAGTGAGTGTTGTGACGCGTTAATATCTGATATAACTCCGTTCGTATGATCCTGAATCAAAATCAAAAGCATAAGTTGGATAGTCTCATCCTGCCCTGGTCGAGGACACATGGGCAGTCTGCACTAGCAAATTTTCCTGTCTGAACCGCTGGTATCTTGAAATTCAATGGGTTTTAACTAATCCAGTTCGAATTAGGAAGGTCCACCGGAGGCTATGATGATTGGTTGAGGCGGTAAAAATACCTCTTTCCATTAATGTTGGAATTTACCACAATAACAATGGATTTCAAACACATACAATATAGTATAGAAGGAATCCATATCCACACATATCGTAATACCGAGATGGGTTTTCGGCATACCTTTTTGATTCTTCAAGATCGTTATACCCGATCGAATCACGTACCGGTAACCTTCACGAACACAATCGACCGGAGGTGGATCCTCACTACGTAGTCGAATGATAACCAATCACGATTCACAGCACAAGAACCCTCTAACTCGATCTCGAATGGGAGTTACACGTAAACCCGATCTCACTCAGTTTTTCTCTCTAGAGAATGGTTACTTCCACACATGCATTCTTAATTTTCTGCTAGCCTACTATTTTATTTGTTGATAGTTGAAGTAGAAGAGGAGTCATGACCTTTCACACAATGAACACAGCCTCTCAGCAAAGCAATGCAACCATTTGAGAGAAGACACTTCATAACTGAGTCGGGTTCGGGTTAAATCGATAGGGTCCACATGGGCGGATTGTATTTTCTTACACTTAAGTGAGGTCTCGGGTTGAAGTTTTGCGAAAGGAAAAAAATTCACCAAAGCATACCTCAGTCACTCTACATACGTAATTAGATGGGTAATTTGATGCACTAGAACTACAATTATGCGAGTTTAGGAGCAGTGAACCGTACGGACTACTCAAACCGGTCGGAGCTAATTATAGCCATGGCTTTCACACTCTTCGAAGTTTAGGGACAAAATAATCTCTTAAGACACTAATTTCCCCGATCCCGATCTTGCAATCGATAACGTGTAAAGGAGCCTTATTTTTTATTTTCTCGGTGCGTACTGATAAATATTCACTGACGAATGGCACGTACTGCGCACGGTGAATATCATCAAACGCTGTTGGAAAAGATAAAAATGTTGTTAAGCGTGGGTCGATCGAAACTTCTGTACCCACGAGCTAAAACTCTCCGATGATCAAAAGTACTACTATGGTGACACGGAGGGGGAAGAAGTTCGATGCATAAATAGAGGAAGTTGTAGAAGAAGCTGTTGAAAACAGCCGGATCGTCGGAAACTTCCGAGCGAGTTAATGAGGGTGTGAAGGTTATTTTTTTTTTTAAAAAAAGACAAAATAGTCCATTAAATTATTTACTAATCAAATTGGATGGAGGGTAGTTTTGGAATAAAAATAAGACAAAAATTACCACAATCTCCAATATAGCAATAGATAAATTTCGTGTCCTCCATAAATTTAAGTTCGAGCGGCCTCTATTCACAGACAGGTAGAGTCCTCCATATTATAAATTTTCTCCGATCATAATACCAGTGCATGAGACTTTCATTAAGGAAAAGGAGGAATGGACGACGTCAAGTTGACGGGTTAATTGTTTTCTTTAATAATTTTTCATCAAATATTTAATTATGAAAATTTTTATAGAATTATTTACAAAAACAGAACCCAAATTGAAAATACATTGATGTTGCCAGCCAAGTAGGCAAGTACTATTTTCTTTCTCATGATTATTACTTTTTTCCAATTACTAGAAATTGTAAATGCTCCATTAAACTTAAAATAATGAAGCTTTTACGGTCCAATCTCTGTACCGTTTAATAATTTAATATAATGGATTATAATTAATTTAAATTAAAAAGGGATTTCACGATTTGTAATTATTTTATCTACACACATAACAGTTCAGTTTTTAGACAGTAAATCTCTCCTCCAAACAATTCCCTTAGTTTTAATTATACCAGCAGTCTTATGTATTTGTTATTTTTGACAAGTAAATCCTATAAGAATGAAAATGGCTAATTCAGTCATATAAGATATGTTTCATCATGCTTTTAGTCCAAATCATTCTTTTTTGCTGACGTGGACTCTATGTCATTAACAGTGCCATTAATGAAACAATAACGATTAATATTGAAAGTGTAACAGAATTAATTTTATATTATTGAATTAACTATTTTTAAACGTATATGACTCAACTGTAAAAAATGATAAATATATAGAACTTGTAATGTCATTGTTCCCATATTATTATATAAATGAGATAGTGTTTTTTCCCCGTATATCGAGATGTATTCGAAATTCGTCTGACAATAGCTCTGTACGCACGCCAACAAATGGACAGAGCGGGGTAAATTTAGAGATGCTGGTCGGCTCTGAGAGGATTTGAACCTAAGATAGAAAAGATACTTGTACTCCTCCTTACCATTGAACCTAACCTCTCAAGGTTATACTTATATAAATGAGACAAGTTGGTTGTTACTTCAAGTTCTGTCAATGTGAATGGATAAAATCTAGATCAAGAGAGTTATACTGATTAATGGGTCAATCATACCCGAATTTACATTAATTATGATCAATTGAACTTCTAAATACACGAAAAATATATTTTTGTATGTGTGCGTATATATATAATGCAGTGTTTCGTTTTCGGAGATATCTATGAATAAGTGGAGGAGCTGGTGTGCATAGGAAGCTGTCTGGCATGCCTAACGAGAAAGTCAACTTTTTTGCTGGTTTTAATTATACATGGTGGGACGAAACGGGTCCGTCCGCAACTTATTGTTAGCCTTTCCTTGTACTGTAAAATTCCAATTTTGCGGGTGCAAGGAAATGTAACTTAGAAGTGGACTCGGACATAGTGGTTCGTGCAATAAGAGGAGGTCGAACGAACCTGGGGTGGTGCAGAGGCCTCCTCACTGACATCCTTCGCCTCTTGGATAGGAATTGGCCGGTCTTCGTGACGTGAAAGAAACTCATGTACTGATTGGCTTGCGAATCAAGCGATTTACCAACATATCGGGATTCACAAGCTTGCAGTTTGTCCTTCAGTACTCTCTCCACTGCTGTTTGCTGATACGATTGCTGTGGTCATGCCTCGTTTATCTGCTCTGTAACTTTCTTTTGTTCAATTGTGGATTCGGTTGAACCCCGTTTATGACCGAAAAAATCCAATTTTACACTGTAAATATAATATTTAATTATGATATAATATTACATAATTTATAATTTTACACTATTTTTTTTCTAAAATTTCGACTTGACATCTTGGTTTATATTACAACAAAGTTTGTAACTATTTTCCCATATTAATAATTTTTACAGACCATCTATAATTTTTTTTCAAATAATCCAATACATCAATATCACATTTTGACTAATAATTGAAAGTTTTACTGTATTTAAATTTATATTAAATTTTACCATAATTTAATAATATAGAATTAAGCACCATCTTAAATAAATAAACCGCCAATAAAATTCCAGACAAAATCATTGTTTTTCTGTGCATTTCATTAGTATCCAATATGAATCACGATTTTTTTTTTTACTTGTTCAACATTTATGTTATTTCTCGAGCACTCGTATAGTCTTGCCTTTTCTTGGTCTTAGAAGCAGTACTTTACAATGATGTGACGAGCGTGGCATTGTCGAATTACGGTATGCTTCAGCACTGAAGTGGTTGTTGGATTTTTCCGCATTGAAGAAGTTTAAGAGAAAATGCGAAGTCGGTTTACATTACGTTAATTTTATACGGGTAAAAAGTACGTAGTGTAGATCCAGTCACCGTGCTCAGAGTCTCTGGCTACCACACTAGTGGTGAGGTGGCCTCTCTCATTTCACTTTTTTAAAAAAATATTAAGCCTCTTTTTTTTATTTAATCAACAAAAAAAAACATAGGTATTACTAAATTAGATGTCATGATAACGGTTACATCAGTCACAGCCGATTCGACTGATAATTTTATATCGGAGTGTCACGTTTTTAAAAAATAATTATATTTAGAAATGATTTTTTAAAAATATTTTGACATTTTTTTTTGTACTGATGCTTCCCTGGTCTTGGTAGACATTAATTATTTCTTTAAGTATGATAATTAGGGATGATTAGGGCATGGAAGGGGTAGCAGATTAGCAAAGAATCGACGTTCAATGGTTCGCTTGGGAGAGGCATGTAGGTCCCACTGATCCCGTCGAATGGAAACCGTCACAGTGAGGGCAAGCACTCGGTCGGTCAATGGTGGCAGACCGTTGACTATTCCCCCACCCGACAGAACTCCATTGTTTTACAATAGGGGAAGTGTTGAATTTAATTCCAAATTTCCTTTTTTTTTTACTTTTTTATTTTCGTCCCAATTTTTTTAGGTCAAGATTAATTTTCAATATTTTCCTTTAAATTCAATTTTTAATCCTCTTTATTATTCATTTTTTCACATCGTCTATTTTTTTATATGCTAATTAGTCCAGCTTGATCAGAATCAGCCAATTAAAGGGTAAACAAAACTCTACCCGCATATTGTGATTGGATATGGAAGCTTGTTTGATAAAATTACTAATTTGTCCTAAACAATTTTTAAAAAAAATTGTAAAAGTAACAGTCCAGGAGGACCTAGACCAGTGGGCCATAATGGGCCCGACGGGCACCAGCCCGTCGGGAGGTTTTCGCGCTGTGCTCTGTGAAGCCAGCCTCAGGCAGTGCCCTCGCTTTAGGGGCCACACGTTCCAGGCGTTAGCCCAGGATTCGCAGCCCAGCTCAAGGCTTGGACCGGGCGGAACCAGTTATTAGCCACAGCAGAACCGGCCCATCGCAGCTAAAATTTTGTCTTATTACGGTGTTGCCCCCACCTGGGTTACACGCTCCCGTCACTGGGTGGAAAGCTGCTCGATCCATACTTGGTTATAAAGATTGATAAGTGAGATTCTTCTATCGACGTGGGATTGATTTTTTGCCCTAAATTCTCCATTAAATATCAGATTCGGAAAATTAAAGATTGATACCCAGTTTAACAGCACATGCCATTTCCATAATTCTGCAAAAATTGCTCGATTAGACCCGAGCAAATGCTGCACATTCGAATTTACATGAAACGGAATTTAAGATGGTTCGTTAGTATTGAACCACAACATCGACCATAGGATTAGACAGGTTCGAGATAACGGGACAGTGGTTGGGATCAGACAATTGCTGATGAGAAACATTTTCTTTTCACATTGTTGTTGAACCAATTCCAGACCGACCCCGAGACTGTAGAAAACTGCGGTGGCAAAAGACAGGACAGCACTACAACTCGTGTTCTTTGATGGCGACCTTGCTCCTTGACCTCGAGAAAATCTTCTGGGCAGGGGCAAGGATGGCCATCGGGTCGAAACGGTTCTTTCTCTCCACGAACTTAGCCCACTTATCCCCAAAGTGCCGCTTCCAGCACTCCTGGGACGTATAGTGAGGGAGGTATAGCTTGTAGTCGAGGCCGTGCTCGTTACATGTACGGATGATCTCGTGGTTCTGCGCGACCAGTTGCTCAGCCGGAGTGCCATTTGGGTAGGGCAGAGTGAACCGGAGAAGTGCCACGATGTAGAAGATCTCCCCGGATTCCGGTAGCACTACAGATGTCCGGCTGTCCCACCTATCGCATATAAGATGATGAGTTACAACATAAAAGGGAAATCAGGTGGGAATTTAGAAAACTTACCAAGTAGAATTAAACTAAACTTAATGGAAGAATAAGATAATAAATAAATAAAAGAGGCGGAATATGATAATTTAATATAAAATAAAAAAGATTAAGTGAAATTTACATATTAATTTATACTTTTTCTTGAGTCTAGAGGGGTGTGGTCATCCTTGCACCCCTTAAGTCCATTGCTGACCTGAGATTCAAGATGTCGTATATGTCCGTCTTGAAGGCCATGTTTAGTTACAATTTCAACTGACGTGCATTGGCCAACCAGAGGAAGAGAAACCGAATGAAATACGAACATGGATTGATTAATATTGTTCAATTTTTCTTCCTTTTAAGTAATATATCGGGAAATGGTCTTATTAACATAGAAAAAAAATATGATTCATAGAGTTTTATAGTTAATGAGAGCCCAAACCAGATGTAAGGGGCAATTTGGTCAACCTGGATGCAAAACATGTTGTAACTGTAAAACCGGTTGGGGGGCAAATAACTCGTCTCCCTCCTGTGATAATGACTCACACTTGAAATCGGGAAATTTGTGAAATATTATATAAATTTTACATGATTGTATTTTTTATTAAATTATTTTATCTCAGCATTTAATTGAATTTCCTCTCCTTGAATCATTTTTTTTTTAGATCTGTCCATGAGAGGAGTTATGGAAGTGAAATGCTTACCTGCTTCGGAGCAATGGGTACACCAGCATCGGGCCACCAATCCCTTCCTTCAAGATGCCCTTGAACACCGTCCGATCAAAATCCTCAATGCTCTCCTTCGACACGAACAGGTTCAGCCATGGGTGGGGGGTGTCCCATATCCCGGCGGTTCTGGCATTCTCCTCCGCATGCTTCACACGCAATAAGAACTCCGGGTAGCCGACGTCGGCGTGGAACTCTAGGCCACCAACAAATCTCAGCCCTTCGATCAATCTCCTCACGGCCTGAAAATTAATCACCGACGTCAATAAGGATGCACGAATATGTCACTGTTATGGGTGTTTGGTTTTCGTTTTTGCTCGGATAAATATGAACAAAGATGAGGGGCATTTGTGTCATTGTGGAGGAACAAAATGGGGGCGCCACCGTTGATGGCCTAAAGATTCCGAAGGGTGATGGGAGTTTCGGCCGTTTGCGGGGAAGCAGTCCCCGGGAGAAAATCTTCGGTGCAGTGTGGTACTATGTGGCAGCATCACGAGATGCTATCATCCAATAAAATGCTGACAATTGTAAGTCTTATATATCAATAATAGAATAGGCATCATCACGTGCACTGCCACATCACAAAATTTGACAGATGTCAGCATTTTAGTGGGCAGACTCTGCAGTACAAACTTTCTCTCGGCGGGGGACCAGAAACAGTTTGCTAGAAAGGGCAGATCCGGGCGATCAGAATAGCGAACACATGTGACAGCGCATTTCCTCAAATGCCCCTCCTCACTCATAAATTAAGAAAGATCACAGTACAGAGACCGACCACCATCATCGGTTAAATTACCTTTTAGATTTTGACTGTATTCAACTTGATCCTAAAAAAATTATGAAAACTCTATTCAATGTCAAGATCTAGATGATAATTTAAATAATGAACTCTTCATGTATTACTTACAAAAACAATTGCTTTGACGTTCAGGCAAATGTTCAGTGGCATTGCCGCAATTTTGTGCGGGCAGCGTGGTGCTTTTGGGCAATGACGGTGTCAGAAAATCCAATGGAAGATTACGTTACACCTTTGGTTCTGTTTTATGGTGAACTTCAGAAACTGTCAAATACAGGATATCGACATGACGTGGGGAAGACCGGATATTTCGTAACGTAAAAGAATTGATATTATTAATGTTTTTGGAAAAAAACACCACCTGGAATATTCGAAAAATGAGAAAGAATGTTCAAAATTCATTGATAATATGCTGTGTTTTTTCAATTCGTTTTAGAAAAATTATTGTGAAAGTAATTATGTTTGAGGAGAATTAAGACTTGCGCCCGTGCTTAGTCCGTGACGAAATATTTTTATGTGAACTTAATTCGCTATATTATTTATAAATCTTATTGGTAAATATTTAACATATTAAATTATATTTTTTTATTTATTAATAATAACTATATTTTAAATATAATTTAAAATATTTACTTATATATTAAATATTCATTCTATAAATTGGCCGCATTATCATTCAACTCGTTCACCAAAGAATTTCGCACCGCTGAGAGGAGCTTCGCTCACGTGTCAGTGAGATCCGAACCCCTTTTGACCTGTTCACTGCCGAGCGTTGACCTCCCTGAGCCCCACAGATCGATTCGTTTTCTAGTGGGGCCCACCCGGCTCATGTCAAGACACAAGTCCAACTCGTAGAGAATCCGGGAAACGTGAAAAAAAAAAAAAAAAACAGTTCCGGTTTTCGGCTTGTATCTCGAGTAAATGGAAAACGGAAGACTGGAAAACGAACAGGTTCGTTACCGAGTTAACAGCCGAGGGGCGGTCACTGCTCCTGTAGTTGAGGGCGAGCTCGAGGCAGTACAGGACCGAACCGGCAGCCCGAGGCAACAGGGCTGGGTCAAAGGTCTGGTCCGGTGTGAGCGGCACGGTGGGCCATCCGTTCACAGGGTCATCCCCGTTGACGAATACGAATCCCTCGATGTAGTTGAAGGAGTCGCATTCGGGGAGAGTGACAAGCGACTCGGCATCCCGAGTGAACTCGGTGAATTCGGTGTACACAAGCCTTATCCACCTCACCTAATTGCACCAAAAGATTTAGAGGTTTAAATAATTTGAAGTGTCCGAAATGTCTCCACCACGCATTAATTTAAATGATAAATCCATTAGACTAAATCATGGAGAGGATAAGTGTGAAAACATCTGAGCCTATTCACAGGACTGCGATTTTTGCATTTTTCTGTTTAATAGAAAAACAGAAAACTGTGTGAAAAAGGACAAACTCTTACTGTTGCAGTGGTACCACGTGGCATCTTGGCCCATTAAAACATTAATATGTGTCAAGTTCAGTGATATGATAGATTACTTGACTATACCTATATTATTACCGTTGATATAAAATACTGAAACGTATTAATATTTTATTGGACAGTTGCACTATATAGTACTATCATGTGATATTACTGTCACATTAAAGAGTTTTCCGGGAAAAAGACTGCATTTTCTGAAAACTTCCCTTTCCCCTTGTGATGGGCGAGAAAAGAAAAACGACAGAAATGAGATTTTCCAGTTGGGATCCATTTTCAGCTGAATCAACTTCTTAAAACAAAGCTCCTGGAAAAAGGGAACTCTGAGAATGGAAAACAGCTTTTTGCAGGAAATATATGTAATGTGTATATTACATATCATATGTCACACTATGATGAGACTGGAATTATCGTTATGGGATTGGACTAATTGAGGAATGGTACCCACCATGTCTGGGGCGGGCTGGAGCAAAATCCTGGCCTTGGTGATGATGCCGAACTGGCCGAGACCGCCGAGGGCTGCAAAGAAGAGCTCGGAATTCTCGTCTTCTGAGCAAACCAATAGCTCTCCTTTTCCAGTGACGACCTCCAGCTCCGTCACGTTCGATGCCTGCGGGCCGTACTGGAAGGCCTGGCCGCTGACCCCGGCGTTCGACAACGTACCACCAACGGTTAGCCTGAGGTAGTCGGTGAAAGACCTAGGCGACAGCCCGTGCTCGAGGCACCGGCAGAGAACCTCTTCCCATAATGCCCCTCCTGACACGACGGCGCTCGCAGGGCTGCGGGGCCCTCCTCGGGACAGCTCGAACAGTCCGGCGTCCAGGCAACGCATGTCGATCACCAGCCCCATGTGGGCCATCGCCTGGCCGTTGATGGAGTGGCCGTTTCCCCTCGCTGCCACAGTCAAATGGGCCGACGTGGAGGCGGCCCTCAGAGTGCGGGAGATGTCTTTGGGGCCTGTGGGGTGGACGAGGGCGAGAGGCTGGGCAGAGGCCATGCCGCCGAAGTCCCTGGAGGCAATAGAAATCGCGGCGGTGCCAGAATCGACACAAGAGCCGTGGCTGCTGATGGAGTCGCGGAGGGCAGAGAGGCCGTCGCTGAGGTGATCGGTGTCATCTTCCAGGGGGATTGGGTCGGTATCGTTCTCCGCGGTGAACCGCTCCAGGTAAGCTATCATGTTCCTTCGCCTGGTCGGGTGCTGGTGGAGCTTGGCCGGCGGCCGGTCGTATTAATGCGCTCTTCACTCTCTCTCTTGGGTGGGTTGTCCAGCTTCTGCAGCTATTTATAAGGGTTGGGGTTCTTTTAGATAGCTGTCTTAAACTAATATTGGCGGATACCGACTTCTTAAACTATACTAAACATTTGGAAATGTTACGTTGAGGGGATTAGTGGCAATATCGGTTGTTTAGTTTGTTTGACATATTCGTTGTCGAATACGAAAACTCGAATATTATGCAGCGAGGGTGGCTGAGTCGTCACACTACCATCCTTCATTTCTCAGATAAAAAAAATCTCAGTTAGGATCTTATAAATTAAAAAAACTTATGTTGAGAGAATTTTATTCTCTTCGTTGACTGATCCCACTCGATCTTGAATTAGTAAGGATCAGCTGAGTTTATAAATATCATATGATACACACACATATACACACACATAAGCGATTAAGATTAAAATCAGGTTTGATTTAGTAACATCTCCCAACTATGAGATCAAGAAAATTTATATTCAATTAGCCTGTTGCCTATGCTTTTTTCTCTTTTCTTTTTCATTCTCATTTAAATTTATCGTTTCCGCTGGAATATGGGGAAAAAAGGTGTGATTAAGGTTGATTTTTAGAACAATTAGACACGAAATCCGAGTTACACACGGTATGAAAGAATATAGAAGAAGGAAGTAGGGCATGTAGATTCATGGTTATTTATAGTGTCAGTGAATGACAGCAAGTTGATGGAGAGTCGGAGATAATGGGATGATGGGCGGGCGGTTAACTGGGAAGTGGGAAAGCGGGTAGGAGAGATTGCAGAGTGGGATGTGGAGGGAGGATAGTATTTGTCATTAACTTTAAAGTGAAAAATTACTCAATAATTCAACAGTGTCGTCTTTATATAAATTGTAATTACTTTTTGGGATTGCATTTATGTATAGTTAAAAAATAGTATCAAATGGACGGTTGATTTGTTTAAAGTAGTAATAGATAATTACAAAATATAAGAAAAATATTTACCGCGTAATTATTTCGTTATTGACAGAGGGCATTCTCTGCATTTTTAGAGAGTTCTAAAGGAATAATATGATTTGAACGAAAATCAACATGACTATAAATTAAACAAAAATAACTCCAGAAAATATAGTCAGACATAAAAACCTTTGTAATATCAGCAAATAATAAATATTGTAATTTTCACTTTAGGTCATCAGTACCACGATGAATTTTCGTGCATGTTCGGTTCAATGCAGACCTCATGTGATCTGTCCGACGATTTGATCTTTCTCTGGGGCGACATTTTCTCTAATATATGTGGAGAAGAATGCCATCTACTTTTTCTCTTTTCAAATTTCGAGAAACGACCTACGACTCGAATCGTATTTTTGTGATCGGTGTTCACGTATCGACTTCGTATGGATCGAATTGCCGTCAGTACGAAAGCTATTATGCCTATTCCATGGCTATTATAAACACAAATGCCATCAATTAAATGCTGTGACAAGTGCAAGTCAGGGTTGTGCTAAGACATCTGATAATTGATTAAAAAAAGAATTTTAGTGTATAAGAAGAATCGCGCACCTTACTATTTATCCCTATTTTTTTCCATAGCGATTTCTATTTCTACCAATCCATCTCTATTTTTTCTTAATGGTAGTTTTTATTTTGAAATTGCATACGGACTCTCTGGACGGCTACGATCATTATTTTGAAGGTATTTGCGAATAAAAGTTCACTTTTTTTCGTGCACCACTGGTATCTAGAAGCTATTCGAACCACTTGCTAATCCGACTGGAGCCGAGTCCTGATGCTGCTCAGGCTAAAACAAGAGCCCTGGTACTAGCTTCATCTGTTGCCAAATCTAGAGGATGGAGGCAAGTTCTTTTTTGCTCTGATGCTCTAAATATCGTCAGGGCAATCACCAAGAAGCAATCCCCACTGTGGGATTGTACAGCTTTGATTCATGATTTTTTTATGTCCTCACATTATTTCGATTCTTGGGATTGTAAATGGCAGAGTAGGAATTATAATAGGGCTGCCCATAATCTCTGTAAGTCGAAAATGATGCATCGGTCTGCTAACTTGCGTGTTTTTGTGGGTTATCCTGATTTATACAGATTTAGTTTGTTTAGGTAGTGTTGTGTGATATATTTCTTTCATTATTATTTACTTATCAAAAAAGAAAAATGGAGCCGAGTCGGCCCATTAAAGAATAAAACCCTTCTAGTATGAATTTTATCTGATTACAGATACCCGAATCCAGAATATTTACTTATTTATATTGACTGAATAACTTTTTTTCCATACCTTATTTTAAAGAAAAATTAATGGGAGAATGGAGCAATCATTGACTTCGTCATCTCAGTGATTCGCTTATCATTGGTGTTCTACTAATTACTGCAATTTCATTAATTTTGTAGTGGGAGAAGAGGAGAAAAATGTTAATTAAAAAAAAGAGAGAGAGATGTTCAGCCCATTTTCTCATTTAATTAAAAAAAATCTGTGATTGAGATGGTTTAATCTCTTATCGAATCAATCTAACACATATCTGAATTAATTGGAATCCAAAATTTGGATGTCGGTATTATACATAAAAAAAATACAAACAGAAAAGAAACTGAAAAAATGAGTGTTTAAGAAAAGAGATTCAGTGCTATTTAAAATTTTAAAAAATTTATGAAATCAATTTCGAAAATAAAAAAATGAAAGTAATTTTGTGTGCCTTGTAATGCCAGAATTCTCTGGTCTAACATTGACTGCTGTAACATTATTAAATTTATTTAGTTGGATAGAGCCTTCCATCACCCTATCGGGACAGGGGTTATTGACATTATGAATTATATTTAATCTTTTATTAAATAAAAAATTGAAATTTAAAACTCCCTAGAGTTAAATTTTGACGGGACATTTGAGTTTGATATTTTATATAAAACCACGAGCACGATGTATCTCGACGTCTTAGCACTTAGATGCCCATCTGACGGAGAAAGTCTTCACTGTATCGAATGCACCGCGTGGCAACACTGACGACTGAGGCTCCTTACTCCTTGTTTCCCGACCCTGCTAGCTATGGCCAGAATTGGTTCCGAATCAGCAGCTGATACCAAAACACTGCAACTCCTTGCTCGTGTTAGTAGACACTCCCTTAACCAATCCGGTTCGGGCCCTAATTAGTGAAACCTAAACTATGTCATTCAAATGGTCCCCGGTACCCTGACGTCGTCAGCACATATCGATTGCCATGACTTAATAATTTAGAATCAATATCTTCGCATAGATTTGCCATGGATTCCTGGGAAGTAGGTTGGAAATGTGTTGCCTACTACATCTCTTCACATCCCAAACGTATCGTTTTGATCGGGACATATTCAAAAGGGCGGCTCTATTTTATTTTGGGATTAATTTATGGGTGCGAAGAAGATCACGATCTGAACTCAGAAAATTCTGTGAAAGTACTCTCTATAAATTTTACTTTTTTTATTCATTTTTTTATAAATTATCCCGACCCGCCTTTCTGAAATCCGTCCATTGACTTTCTATTAAGTTTCACCCTCAACGAGATTTCTGAATCCGTCCCTAGTTGTCCACGCGCGTGTACACATATACATATATATATATATATATATGATGACCAAAACTTGAAAATAAAATAAAATGGAAATAATTTATAATCATTGTTTCATGGACTTTGAGCATAGTTTGGATTGGATGAAGCCCACCATTTCTAACTAAACGTGATAGTTGTTGCCTAACAAGACAGGATTGCTATGTACGTGCCTATGTTGTTCTTTCGTTGTGTTCTAACCGCGGGACAACGATGGTCGTAATCTGGCACCGGTAAGGTTCATCAAATTGGCATGGATAAATTTGCGTATGGCATGCCGCCAAAGTTGATAGTAGTTTATCGGTTGAAAACTTATTCCATGCAAATTAAATCTTTTCTGTTGTCGTGACAAAATGTTTGTTGGAGATCGCAGTCATTAGGTTTGGGCTTTTGAGTGCACCGTCTTCTTGATCTATACTAACTCTATTATGATATTGTGTTAATGGGATGGATCGGTGACTGTTACTTGCTGCTCAGTTTGTCTAATATATTTACGAGTGGATACGAATACCTGAACATAATGTAGCGGAGGTGGCCAAGTCGTTCCCACTGTTACCGTCTTTTTTTCACTGATAAAAATTCACGTATGCTAACAAGAAATTGTATACAAACAGATACCTTTGGCTTTGACTCTCTGCTGTAAGACAAGATAAGAAAAATTTCCAAATTCAAAAATGAAAACAAATTAGTAATATATTGTTCACAACCGAAATTCAACTCAGAAATTCAAAATTACATAAGTTGATGCCAAATCTCAAACATGCGCGATCACGAACATGTCATCAAATCTTTCTTCTCCTTTTTTTCCCCTTGTGGAAGCGAAGATGTCATCGGATCGGCGTCCGTGTGGACAGAAGAAAATCGTTCCGATCGTAAAAATCTTGACCCGCGATTCTTGAAATGCGACGATTTCTTTACGAGACAGTAGAAATATAATTAGGGTTTGGCACGACTTGGTTAGGTACAAGAGGCATCTGGAACGTGCACGGAACTGCGTCTGAAAGTGTTCTTGCAAGGAAAGTAAACCTCTGCGCCGCATAGTTTAATGCAAACTCAAAGTAAACAATTGAACGTTCATAAAAAAAAAAAAAAATTTCACATCGGAAAAATAAAGGAAGAATTTCATAATACAAATGTTCGTGCGCTACTTACTATCTGCCGGCTTAACTGAAAATTTAACATGGTATTAGGGAGTAAGTTAAATCTGTGTTCGTTTCCTGCCAGGCTTGAGTAAGAAACTTGTGAGTTATGACCGGGAAGTCTGAATGCACAAGAAGAGCTCACCTCAACGCCCGCCTGCCCTGCTCGAACCGGATTAATCGAGATCCGTTAAATTTCTAAATATCAGTAGTACGGTTCGAAAAAAAGAAGCTCATCTCACCGTCAATTCATTCTGTTCTCATCCGAGTACGAAAGGAAAATGCTGAACCCTCGATTAATTAGGAGGCGAAAATTCAAGAGTTATAAACCTTCAAAGATAACTCTCATCATGTCGAAGTCTAGACGAAGGTAAAGTTGAAGCTTTATGGTGTGGGAAGACAGATTTCAGCGGGAAAAATAGATCGAATCATGATTTTCACGTGGGATTTTTCTTGTCCTTTCGAAGAACAATAATTTGTCGGGCGAGGTTTCTTGTCCAGTTTTCCTTTCCTCTGTGCAATCTGATCTCCTTGAACAGCTTCAGGATCTTGAATTTGAGTTGGTTAAAATAAGGTAAAATAACACATTTAATCCTCAATTTTTTATATTTTTGTCATTATAGTCCTGAATCTTTATTTTTTATCATTCACGTCCTCAACATTTTGAATTTTTATTACTTTAATTCTACTGTTACTTTTTTATTAAAAAAGTATATTTCATCTAAAAAAGAATATTTAACCCAAAAATTATTTTTGAACAAAATTTATTTTTTGAAAAATAAAGATAAAAGGGAAAAAGTAAATAAAAGTAAAAAATATCTGCAAAGTTTTACAAGTGGGTACATCCCCTTAAAAATTGAGACACATTCCTGATTAAAAATTGATTTGTTGACTATCATCATTATGAAATTGTAACTCAATCTATGAAATATGAACTCTAATTTTAGAAGGAACACCTGCTAGTAATCAATATTTTCTTAATTCGGGATTGAATATGTTTTTCATAAAATATTTTTGTTGAAAACTAATTTTTGGATGAAGTGTTCTTTTTTTTAGATGGAAAAAGTAATGATAGGATCAAATTGGTAAAAATTTAAAAGGTTGAGGACTTAAAGATAAAAAATAAAGGTTTAGGACTAAAATGATAAAAGCGCAAAATGTTAAAGACCGAAAGTGTTTTTTTCCCTTAAAATAATTCAGTATTTTTCTTCTTTAACATTTCAAATTCAAATATTATATACGGAGAAATTTATTATTGAAACTTGGGAGGGTTTTACCTTTTGATAGACTAGTCCGACTTGAACTTGAATTAATTAACGCTAATTAAATTTCTGAACATGAACGATGTACACTCAGAAAAAAGAAATGCTCCCAAAAGAAGAAATTTTGGCTTATGGAATTTGACCCTTTTGGAGTTAGATTTATTTTAGGATATCACCATTCTAGTTTTGAGACTCACTGATTCAAATGGTTCGACATTTGATCATTATAAACAAATGTATTCGGTTCGAGTTTTTAAGAACGAAAAAAGTTCATGCTAGAAGAGCTCCATCTCTTAGTGAGCCGACCTGACTCGAACTTGATTAATCAGAGGCTTATGCATGGAATGAGAATTTTCCGATTGGCTCCCTAAAGTTTTTGACACAGTGTCAATGCCATCGCTTACCTAAATTGTTAAGCAGCCAATGAAGAGAAAGTCTTTAGTGAAACGGTTATACCACGTAAGCATGTCCTTCTAATTAGAATTCACTATTTGCATATTATTTCTAATTATGGTTTACCATTTATTATGTTCTTTTAATATTTTTTACTATTTATATATTATTTCCAATTAGGGGTTCACCATTTATTTAAGATTTTTTAATATTTTTAAAAGATTTTTTAGGACTTAAAACTATAATTTTATAATTATTGATTACATGTTAAGTTCTAATTAGACGGATATACTATATAAGTGATATTGACGTGATATCATCGCTATACTGAAAACTTTCTCAACAACAACGATGACATTTCACCAAATCTCTCCCTGTTTTTCTTTTTTCTTTTTTTCTTTTTTTACATATAAATGCACGGTGCTCTTGTTTCGATTTTTATATATCAATTTCATATCGGGTAACTGAAAATCGAGATTTCTATTGCACCCGAATCTTAGGCGGTCGGATATCCGCTTGTTTCATCTCATGGAAGGATATGTCATATTCAAAATCGACTTCGAAAACATGCCGAGACATAGTCGATTTCCTTAAGGGTGTAGGAGGAGAAATTCTTCGATGGAGCGATACTAACGTGGTATATCCATCTAATCAGGATTCACAATTTATATATTTATCAAATTGGGATCTACAGTTTGTTAGGTTTTTTTATAATTTTTTACCATTTATATATCTTTCCAATTAGTGTTTACCATTTATTATGATTTTTTAAGATTTAATAACCATAATTATATAATTATTGATCACATATCAAGTTCTGATTGGACAAATATATCACGTCAGTATCACATATGTAATATGACCGTTTCATTGGAGACTTTTTCGTGCAGGAAAGTGCAGGGAACCGGAGATATCAACTCTAATTTAGAGAACTATATACTTGGGCCGGATTGGCCCATTTTCAGCCCGAGGCCCATTCGATCCAAGCTACTTGATGGGCTGCCATGGGCCAGATCGGCCCATGTTGCTCTTCTTGCGGATGGTGAACTCTGAGGTTGGGGGGCTGCCGCCGCGGTTCGAGGCCTGTATCTTGAAAATTTACAAACTACCTGTACTCAGTACTCGCAGTTTATCACGTGATGTGATAATACATTAATTAAAATATAATAAATAAATAAATTAATATTAATTACTAGAGCAGTTATAGTAATTATTATTAATCAGAGTAATTTGATTTTTTTCACCACATTACCGTAAGGTAAGATCATTTAAGATTGTTTTTGTACTAATAGGATCTATAGTGAACTGAGCTTGCCTAAGAATTTCTTTTACTTCTCTCACCATTTCAAGAAGAATCATCTGTACCAGTTTTGTTGTAAAGGTAAAATTCTTCCAATCATTCGAGACGACTTTCTTGTTTGCTTTCTGGTTCGGTGCCCGTGTTTTTCAGCCTTACGAACCGGCCCTTATATTTGAATGTTTACACGGTCGATCGGTTCGATCCACATTTATTATGGAAGGGACAGAAAGAAAAAGGGATCAATGCAGATCTATTTGAAGCAAAACAATCATCGGTCAATGCATTAATTAACGAGGACTAATCCATCAATTCAGCTGCCCATTGACACAACATGTCTTCGGACAGCACACCAGCACTTAGGTCCGATGAAGAGGAAACACCACACGCCTGCTCGAACCGGTTTTTGCATCGTCCGGGACTGGTCTTCGTGCAGGCTTCCCCGACCTCCAGCAAGCACGAGTCGAGGAACTCCGACAAGCAAGTCTGATCACTGTGCTTGTGATTGACCTCGAAGTCCAACGGACAAACATCGTTCTCGCCATCTACCGGCAATGTTCCGACCCCTTCTGCTTCCAGGCTCGTCCTATTCGGTATCGAGCCTTCAGGTCGGTCTGAATGACCATCTTCAGCGGCCACGGTCGTTTCGACAGGATTCCTCACGGCGATTCTCATCCTCGGTCTAGGGTTCCTCGGTTGCTCAGCGGGCAATTTCAACTTCTTCCTCAGGGTCGAGTTCCAGTAGTTCTTTATCTCGTTATCCGTTCGTCCCGGCAGTCTTCTCGCTATAAGAGACCACCTGTGCAGCAGAACCGAACCGAGAATGAAAACCGAACATCACGAACCATACGAGGTTGTTCCATCCTCAAAACACCTCGGTGACACTAATGTATTACCTGTTTCCCAGGAGCTTGTGGAGCCGGATAATGAGATCTTCCTCGTCATCGGATATGTTCCCTCTCTTGATGTTCGGTCGGAGATAGTTCAACCACCGAAGTCTGCAGCTCTTCCCGCACCTTCGAAGGCCTGCATTCGAATAAATCTCATCGAGCCGAATCGATATCGATTCGAGAAGGTGAAAGAAATGCTACCAATGTACAAACCCGATCGACGTAAGACTCACCGGTGTGCTTGAGGACTCTCTCCCACTTCCCTTCACCATATTCTTTGACATAATCGATGAGGATTTGATCTTCCATCGCCGTCCATGCGCCTTTGTTCAGCCGATCATTCGAACTAGGAGGAGTTTGATTTCTTCCCATTCTATCGTTCCGGCGCGGATTTGAATCGGTTCGACGGAGCATCCCTCTTCGTGAAGGTTTTTATAGAGGTTCGAGGTTGCTGTGTCCTTTCAAATCTTTGCAGCTGGTTAAATGCTTCAGAGAAGGGTCCATACACCACGACACGACCGTCGAATGTTGTTAGATTACGGGAAATATTAAAATTGTGTTGAAAGTTTTAACCGAGATAAAATTTTATTGGAAAATGCTTTTGCGGTCTATAACACTTGTATTTTTGAGACCCAACAGGATCTGACAAATTAAGTTTGAGTCAAGTGAGTTCACTATGCGATAAGTTCACTACGCGGTAAGTTCTCCCGCGGAGAAGTTAAAATGTGGATTATTGTGTTGTTTGAAAAATGTAAAATTAGTTTTTTAAAAAAGGAAAAATTACAACATGAGTCCTATATAATAGCGAGCTAGGACTTGATTGCCGAAAACGACAAGTATATAGGACTCACGCTGTAATTCTCCCGTTAAAAAAAAAGTTTGGTAACCACGAGCAAAATGTTTGTGATGTTGGTGTAATGTTTTATCAATCAAGTTTTAACTCATATAATCGCATATTACAGTGAAATTTATAACAAAATACAACGTAAATTTGATTTTACACTGAAATAAAGACCCTTAATTAAGATGTTCTCATTTGTCCTGTTAAATGTTATCGTATCCCTTTCTGTCCTGTAGGGGCGTAAACTGAGCAAGTGGAACACCCAATTCTGCCAGACTCAAACTCCGCTTGTTTGGTGATATATGAGCTTGGGCAGACTTAATTTTTCAAACTGGAGCTCGGCTCGTTGTAATAACCAAAGGCTGGCGAGCCTATACGAGCAGGAGATGTGAAGCATTTTTAATTCCTAACTGCTATCACGGCTGGGCGAGCCTATGCTTTCCGCTAGGGCATGTAAACTGGTCGAGCTGAACTCAAATCTACTAGGTTCAAACTCAGCTCGTTTAGTGATATGGGAGTCTCCGACGAGTTTAATATTCCAATCTCGAGTTTGACTCGTCGTAATAAACAAAGGTTCCACGAGTCCCGAGCGAGCAGATCGAGAATGTGAAACATGCAACTGCCAGCGGTAAGATTCTTAGACATATTATTGTACTGGTGAGAGCTAGCTGGCCATGTTGTCACGGCTGCTCCAAAAACTGTGGTTAAGATCCCCCGTCCACAGTCATCGCATTTGATTGGCTGCTCCAAGCTTCGAGGACGACGTACCATTCAATAATTGGTCCCTTCCCCTTTGTGCTCGGTTAATTTGATTTTTTTAATATATATACCGATCCAAAAAATATGTTTGATTTTTATATAAAAAAGTTTTAGGAAATTTCTGTAAAATCAAATGAGATTTATATAATAAAATACTAGATACGGGCTCGTGCGATGCACGAAAAGAAAATAAAAATAAATTAACGTGAAACATTGAGTTAAATTTGTATAAATAAATTATTTATTTATAATTTATTGTAATTTAATTCATTTGAATTTGTTAAATTTTAGTATTAAGTATCGTATTCTCAATTGTCATATGTATTCGATGTCAATTTTACCTTTTCAATTTTACAACTTCAAATTAGGTTTTTTCTACTAAAATTCTAGATGTAGAGTGAGACGGAAAAATCCGAACTGTTAATGAAAGATTTTTACCTTCAAGATCATAGATATAGAGTGAGAGGAAAATGAATAGAATTATTATCTTACGCTTAATCAAGAAATACGATGCATGTCATAAATTTTAATATGTAAATTTGATTGAGGGCGATTATGGAAAACGAAAAGGTACAAAGCGTCAGAAACTTTTACATATAATAGTATAGATATAGATAGAAGATAATGATGTGTATGTGTATATATATATATATATATATAAAAGGAAAGCTTTATATTCATTTTCGAAATACAGGAAATATAATTATAGAAAATAATGGAACGAATATTCCGTATTTCACGTTTCTAGGAGTTGATGATTTCTCGTTTTAGCAAATTTGTAATGTGAGTGGAGAGGGAAGATCTCGAGGGAACTTATCATTAAGAGATTCTTGTATGCGCTCAGCTCACCACGTCATCCGTGAACTCCACCAATAAATATTCAGCACGTCAGTATTAACAGTCACATATTTATTTTTTTAATTGTATTTATTTACGTGTCAAGCGTTCATTAGGTAAGTTCACCACGTTATTCGTGAGCTCGGCTCACGTAAGAATTTTTCGTCCTCGAGCTCTCAGGCTCCCGACTTGGTGCGAGGCGTGGTCTCGAGTGTATGTCTATGCTTTCACCAACCGGAAGCGGAGTGTAGCTCCGAGCAGCGACCCCATGTCAAGGAAAGCGAAAAATAGATGGTTGCTCGACTCTAACTCGAACCAAGGCCGACCCGATATGTACATCCTAACAGGACAAACGAGTTTTACCACTCAACACATCGAGAATCAGAGCCCAGACAAGAGCATCAATTCAAGGAAGTCTGGCAGGCAATCAAGTCAGCGGGTACCTCCGGTTTAGCAATCCCTGGGACTCGAACAAAGCTTCCCCAGCCCACACGAGAAATAATGCACGTCCATGTCCCATGAGCTGTCACTGTAGCACTCTTTATCTTTGTTGGGCATGTCCCGCGACATGATTGAAGGACCCGTAGATGACCGATTGTCAAATCGAATCGTGGCGCTATCGCTGTGACCATTCCTTACATTTCTGGACCCTGTTGAGTGAAAATCAACCGGCCATAATTATAAGAATACAAGCTTTGGTTCATGAGTTCCCAGTCTAAAAAATTACCCAACCCCTGATTTTGGGGAGACCTTTACCCTAAGGTACTCTTTGTTTTGCTGTTATAATATAATATCACGTTACAGTAAACTCTATTTTACGCATCACAGTTTTTTTATTGTAAAGTTCATTATAATATCGATTATATGAATTAAAATTTTATCATCTCGATAGTAAAATCTTTACGTTAAAAACACAGTGTGTGCACGAAAATGGATTCTACAGTGTGGAACCCGACCGTCTAAATCAGAACCCGACCCGATTAGAATTTAGTCTCTCAATTGAATGAATGTTGTGTAACTCCCCATTTATTTTCTATTATTCCTCGTCAATAGCACATTTATTTTAGGTGACACATGCAGCCCATTGGAGGCTATTAGTATGTGCAACTGGCTGAAGAATAAAAGGGGTTCTTCAGCTTCTCATTGCTCGTGACAAGAAACCGAACCGAGGTAGAAAAGAGAGAATTGGGTTGTCTTTCATTTGCTCCTATTAGAGATTGGGCGAGTTTCTGGTGCTATGAACGGAGATCGGTTTTATCTTGACTACGTAGTGTGGATCCACTGCTAACTTGTTCGTGTTTGTACAGGAGCTCAATACACGATTCGATCTAGCACGATGATCTTGGATTATTTCGAGGCATACCGACAACTCCTCTTAGTATTTATATTTATATGAGTGTAAAGGATTTCTTCATATGTGATGTGATGTGATTGTGTATGAAATACTACACAGTATTTTATCGATGCGGGTTGGTTGAAATGGTAAGACACATCTTCTCTTTAAGTAAGGTCTCGAGTTCAACTCTTATAAATGAATACAGTTCATAATGGTAGAGATTTAGCCCCCTGTGAGTTAACACAACTCGAACTTGAATTAGTTAGAGTCTAGTGGACTTTTAGATATCGGATGATATATACCGAAAAAACACGTAATATTTTCATATCACATTTACTGTACTTTAAATTATTAAACTATATTTACCAAGTTTTACGAACAACTTCCTATTATTTCAAATACCACAATCTCACGTTCGGACCCATTCTTCAATACAATTTTACCATGATTTAAACCCTTCCCACAAGCTCAATGCTTCCTGCAATCCAACAATATTCAAATCGACCGAAAGCTGAATTAATTAGAATGCTTAAATTTCTGCATATCGGGTGTAGATTCATTCGCTAAGAAACCCATATTCTTTCACAAGTAGGATGACAACGTCAGTCCAACCAACTTTAATTTGCCATTCTGCACGATTATGTCGTTTTATTGTACCGTTCAGAAGAAGGGTCCCCCGCTGCCCGACAAATTTTTTCGAGCCAACTTGGTCCCTAGAACCTCGAAATCTGCTTGATTTCAAGCGCGTTCGAGCGTCCAGGAGGAGCCCCCAAAGCTTGGGATGCTTGGAATGATGCTTGACCGTATCTTACGTGAAGAAACATCTCACAGGCACGTGACTGGTTGACAGGATGAGACGAAAAGTCCAGCGTCCAAATTAAATGTGGGTGGGGTCGCCTTGCCCCGTACCATCCTGCCACATTCGTATCGACTCGAGCCCGAGATTTCTAGGGGAGGCTGGGCTCGGGATGGACCATGGACCATGGACCATTGTGGCAGGTCGGGTTTGTCCCGATGCATGATGCCTTGCATTGGGCACCGGATTGTTTCGGTGTTTCTTTTCCTAAGATGGTCGTTACAGAATCGACCCTTAGAGTTACTGTTTGGAATCATTGTGTAGTGTTTTTATGTTCTTTGGTCGACGATGTACTTGCGTGCACTTAATCACTGAATCTTTATTAAAGGGGATGCGGGCTTGAACTTGAAAAAGAATCATAAAATAATATACATATTTCACTCGATTTTATTCAATTTTTGTATTGAAGTATACGATTTCGCCCATAAATTCGTTATATTACTCTTTCATTCAGTTCTGCCCCTGGAAAAAAATTTCTGGATCCGCCCTAACCATGAATGGTGTTCCGATGATTTAAATCCCACTCTCATGCGGTTTGATGAGACCGACGTCACGAGTTCAAGTCCATTCTACGCAAAATCTACTAGAAAAGGGCTCTCTGGGTTTTAACCTTGGCAGGCCTTGATTTCTTGAATTATACTATGTTTTTAGCAGTGTTACGCGTATTTTTAATTTATCAAATAGATAATTATAATTACTTTTTTTTCATATATTGCACTTATTACATATGATATATGTCACTTGATATAGTCCCTTATAAAAAAAAAAGTTTTCCTTAGGGGCCGGAGTTGACTTCTTGTAGTGATCGAGTTTGTTGGGCTGGCCGGATTGAGTCGGGCCCGGTCAACATGGCCGCTGAAGTCGGGCGGACAAAGGGTCCACAATTGAGGGCCCGCTTGGCCCTCCTCGAGCCTTTTCTTCTAGGGGTCCTATGGGCCTTGCTCTGGAGAACATTGAAATGTGACGCACATACCACGTGATATTATCGGCGTGGTGTTACAACTGATAGAATTAGTCACTTCCAGTTTTTTAAAAAAAATTTAGTACTTTAATTAAAAATTTTAAAATGTATGAATTTATTAATCTGTAACACTACGTCAACACTGTCACGTGTTATACCGGTTTTACACGATCCCGTCTCCTTGCTCTGTGTGGACACTCATCGAGACTTGACTGAGTGAGCGAGGGCTCTTCATCCCTCGGCAAATAACTGAGAACTCATCGGACCCATCAATAAAAATCGAACTCGGGATCATTTGGCTTGAAATGGAATGTGAGTACTTCCCTTACAATCATTGAATAAATTGGTGATTCTACATATACACATACTGGACAGCTGCTAGCTACAAGCTGACTGTTACTTGACTTTCACTTCTTTAAGGTCCCCCGGCTCCATGGTGACCGAATTCGGTGAAGACAACTGGTTAGCTGTGATCGATCAGCCTCGGTCAAGGACCACAGAAAGTATGTTCGTAGGTGATTTAAGGACCGGAAGTGCTCGGAAACACCAATACGAGCATTCGGATAAATTCCAACTCATTTCAAGTGCTCCGACATGGAACAGGGCATCACGTACTCATGTCTGTCGAAAAGTTTCGAGCTGAAGGCGCCCTCCCAGCTGATCTTTAAGATGATTTTGACAGCTAAGTGCACAAGATTCTGTCTATAGTTTGAGTTCACCTTCGGAAACATCTATGTTTGAAAGAGGATACAATGACATCGATCACGACATTATCGATTGAGGGCGATCGATAATGCGAAGGACAAGACCAGCCAGCCGAGCATGAAGTATCCCACCACCCTCGTTGGCCCAACATCCTCCGGCTCCTGCTCGAAGGTACAGACAGACAAAAATAAACTCAGCAGACAGAAAATTCGATTGAAGCTCGAGAATCTATCGAGGAGGTGGTGTTCGTACCTGAGGAGGAGGAGGCTGTGTCGGTGTCTGAGTGATGTCCTCCTCAAAGGGCCAGGCGTATCTCTCGGGACTCTCGCTCCTCGCCAAGCTCCAGTCGTACATTCTCCTCTCCTCCACCGACGACAGTATCGAGTACGATTCCTGTGGAACGGCTTGCTCTGGTGATCAATCGATTTGAGGTCGAATGCTATGCGTTTTTTAGGCAAAATTTATGCTCACTCTGAGGAGTTCAAGCTGCTTGTTGAGCTCATCTTCCTCTAGTCCTTGACTCTTCACCTCATCGATTTTCTTCTGGTAAGCTAATGGGACCTGAGAATTTCAACGCAGAACAGCCGTTTAAGAATGTTGGGGTTTCGACACCGATGGTTCTTGTTTCAGGGGCACGAACCTGGTCGTATGGACATTTTCTGGGAATCCCGAGCCTGCCGTAATGATCGACATCCGTGATCGCTGCATTCTAAATCATGATCCATTAGTCACTCCAATTTTATGATCAAATAAAGTAGGTTGTTATGGAAAAATTAAAGGAACAGTACTCAAAGCATGTTTCTCGATCACGAGTCGTATGTTCGGTTGATACAGAGCAACTTGCCATGTGGGTTCACTTCATCATGCCAGATTGCGGAACCGTGATTAGTAAGACCGAGCAAGGTTGTGGAACTCGTAATTAGTAAAAATCCAGTATCGAAAGAAAGTCCGACTCGTACCAGCCGTTAGCCGAGAAAATAGAGAATCTGCCTTGTGGTCATTTGTCAGTATTGTTGTCAGGTGTTGTGATACGAATACATGTCTAACGTCCACATTTTAGAAGGAATGTTCATGGTAATCCATGAAATCTATGCAAGATGCAAGGTGAAGAGTTACCAATGCCCCGGAGAGCTCTCTCCACGTTGAGAGCAGAGATGAGAGAAGGCGGCAGGCTTGGAGCTTCGATGGAGCTCTCTGGGGTGTCGGTCTCGGGCGCCGCAGCCGGGGAGTCCCCAGAGCTCGAAACCACCAGACTCCTGCGCTGTAATTTCGCTCCGGATTTCAAGGGAACTGGAGCAACACGGTGCGCTCCGAGGAGGGATGGAGCTGGCGGAGTCGTGATGTTGTGACCGCGGGAGAGGCTGTGCGCTGCCGCAGCTGCGGAGGAGACAGCCATTTCGTCTCGCTAATGGAGTTCTCTGCAGTTGTGTCTGATTGTTTGGGTGTTGAAGGAGAGGACCGGAGGTAGAGAGGAAGATAAGGCTGTTGTTTGTCTCTCATCATGCAGTGACAAATGTTATCCACACACAGACACAGTATAAGGTGTTTCATGTATATGTAATATAGAGTAGAACATTCCGATAAGAGGTTGTACCTGTATTGATCTATTAAGGTGTTCACACTTCCGTGTTCGGATTGAGATAAATTGATCACAGGGTGAGCCTTTTCTTTCATTCTCGGACTATGCAACTGACCACGGGCCTCTGTGCTCGGATTTTGTATTGACCACGGGTTCCACCCTCGAAATTGGCAAGGGGTGAACTGTTCAAATTGGCCACAAGAAGAGATGTTTCTCTTCCATTCTCAAACTAACTTCATACAAGTTGGATCTATGCCTCTGTACTTGACTCATTTACCTGGGAATTCTTCTTTCTGCCTTCAAGTTTACTTGGTAAAGTTCACACTGGAATTTGACGAGATGTGGGCCTATACTCTTTAAAAGTCTAAATTTATGAATAATGATAACCCGATTTATTTATATTTCAAAATTTATTTTATGAACTATCTAATGTGAGATTTAACTCTCGACGTACTTATTTCATTAGCATCCAACGCAAGAGCTTTTGATTGGAGGGCATGTTTTTATTTCTACTAGTGCAACGTCCCGCACCTCACTGCAAGGTTGATGAACATTCACTAACATAAAATAATTTTGAATTAAATTAATTTTAAATTATTATTTTATAAAAAATGTTAAAATAGGAATTGTCTGCATAGTTGTACATTCTATGATAAAAGAATAACAAATAAATAAATATTAATAGTAACATGTGTTCATCCGATTATGATTTATCAAAATAAAATATAGATTGGAAATGGATGATGAGCAAATATGGGAAAGAGAAATGGAGAGTTGGTGAACAATAGAAAGTAGTTAACCAGACGAGAAAATTATGGAAATCAAATAAAAATAATGATGATAGAGATAAGGAAAAAGATTTTAACTAAATAGGAAATTAAGTTCTTAAAATAAAAATTTATTTTTATTTACACGAGTGAAATTCTAAGGAATTAAATCAAATTAATGGATAATTAAATAAAAAATTATAAATGTAAGTTAAAGAGATTTTAGTTAAATAGAAAATAATTTAATTAAATAAAAAATTTGTTTTAATTTACATGACTAAAGCAATCGACCGAAGATTAAAGAAGGAAAGAGAGAAAAAAGGAGAAATATTTAATATAATGACGATGTAGTAAACACATAGCAATCCTTTTATTTTGCTATTTATAAATTAAAAAAAAATAAAAGGCATGCAAAGCTACCGCGTGGAGGCTGTTAAGGTTGACGCGTGGAAGTTATTGAGATTTTGAGAGTTGAAACTCTACTTTAGAATATAACTAGTGTGGGAGCACTGCAAGAAAATCACTAAGCTAACGTGTCATAGGCTGGTAACATCACCAACTTGGGAGAGGTCGGTGACATGGGAAGTTTAAGGAGAGGCCTGAAACCCTGTTTTACTATAGACTAATATAAAGCCCACACTTCGCGACGGGGATATAGATTATTAAGAATATAAGTATTTATAATTTATTAAAGTCAAACGATGGAAAAAAGAATATAATGATGGGAAGAGCATAGATACTTCTGGCATAACTGCACATTACCTCATAAATATAAAAATGATAACACCACTTAAAGTTAGGTTAGATTTGTTGTACATCGAAGGCAAAAAAAATTACATAAAATAAGAACGAAAGGGAAAATAAAAATAAAAAGGAAAGATAGATAAATAAAGAAGGACAATGGAGCACGGCTCCATTGTACAGAAATTTTTAAAATTAAAAAAAGAAGACTTAATAGAAGGTAAAGGCGAATGACAATGGTGTGGAGGTATGTGTAGGCCCTACTGCGCAAGAAAAATTTAAAACTGAAAAAAGAAAATTTTACAAGTTACATAAATTTTTTCGATCATAGAATGTTCATCTAGAAAGAACTGAAAGAAATTGGTAAGTGATGCAAAGAGTATAAATGAAAGAGTATTAACATTTTTGGGAAATATTATAAATAAAGAATTGAGAAAAATGATATTCAATAAGGGTTTGAATGTAGGAAATTCACTTTACTCTCTCTAAGTAGGTTAAGAGTAGGAAATTCTCTCCTACTCTCCCTTATAGGATTGTTGAAATCCTCTTTTACTATATAGTATATAGATATAGATATAGATATAGATTTTTCCCAATACGAAATAATTTGTTGAAATAAATAAAAATATTAGACCCAAAGGGAAAAACTGATCTTAAAAAAAAAGAAGGAAAAAGCCTAACCTTATTGGGCCAGGTGAAACATTGGGCCACAAAGCCGCAAGCCCAATATCAAGCTCCGAGATAAGGCTCGCTAGGGTTTTGCTGGGACAGAAATTCATTTTTCCCTATTGAAGCTCCATATAGCGGCGAACGGGTCGACGGGGAAGTTGCTGGTTCTCTCAATCAGTCACCGGAGGGAAGAGTGAAGAAGAGAACCATGGCATCTCAGATCAGCAAGAAGCGTAAAGTAAGTACCTCACCGAACTCGGCTAAAAAGAAAAGATTTTATGGAGCCGAGTTTGGCTGAACTTATGCATTGAGACTTCTGCTGCCGATGGATGTAACAAAAATGGCTTGTTTGTGTGGGTAGTAGCAGTATATCCTTTTGATCCGCCCATAAAGCTTTGCTGATTGTCAGAGCAGGATTTGGCATTTGTTTTGGTCTGTAGCTTCCTTTGTTTTGGTTTCAACGAGTATGTGTTTTCAATTAGACGCTTTTCTTCCTGGAAGTAATGGCCTTTTTTTCTTTCTCGGTGAATGAAATTTTGGATTAGCTTGAATTCGAATTTGTTGTAGTTATTACGTAATATGACATTCTTCTGTTAGCGATTGATATCTTGTCCCCGGATTGGATGTGGTTTGGATTGAATCCTTCTTTATGGTAATAGATTCGGTAACTTCCGAATCTAAGTGTGCACGATTACACTTTTTTTTTTTTTTTTTGCTCTGGTTTTGTGGTATGATTGAATTTTGAATTTAGATGTAAATGCTGTGGTGTGTGTGAAGTTTCATAGAAATTATCTGATGTGCTTCTGTGTTGTCTCTGTGTTTCAGTTTGTGGCAGATGGTGTTTTCTATGCAGAGCTTAATGAGGTTTTGACCAGAGAGCTTGCTGAAGATGGATACTCAGGGGTGGAAGTGCGAGTCACTCCAATGCGGACTGAGATTATCATTAGAGCCACCCGTACTCAGAATGTTCTTGGTAAGTTAAAGTTTTTCTATTTTTATTCATGTTGCAATCGTAGATGTATGTTGGCAACTGTAGCTTTCTCGTCATACTTTTAGCTGAGAAGAAATGGTCATTTGTTTCGTCATTGGGTTTTATATAGTAATTTGTGTTATTTGGCCTGCATTCTTCTATATTCTAATTGGGTGATCCTTTAAAGGTGAGAAGGGCAGAAGGATTAGGGAGCTGACTTCTGTTGTTCAGAAGCGTTTTAAGTTCCCTGAGAATGGTGTAGAGCTTTATGCCGAGAAAGTCAGCAATAGAGGCCTCTGTGCCATTGCACAGGCAGAATCTCTCCGATATAAGCTCCTTGGTGGACTTGCTGTTAGGAGGTACGTCAGCAAATGTTTGATTAATTTCGCATTTGTAATTTGTTGAAAATTTTCTTTTTGTTTATATTTAATTTATGCCTCTTATCAAACACGTTATTGCCCAGGTTTATACTTCAGTTCTTGTTCTTATGCTTGCAATTAGATAATGTCAGTGTTGATCAGTTTATTGGTTGGAGCTATGTTAGTGCGTAGTCCTTTTGATGGTCATCTTTACAGCGAGTTGGTTCCTTTTGGATTGTGCCTATCTCGTGTCTGAGGGTGACTAAATTTGCATTACCATCCTTTGTTACTGTAGTGGGGAGTTACTTTCATACTCCTATGACAATAAACTTGGATGGTATATTCTTTTAATCATTAATGCTCGGGGTTGGTTGATTCTTTTTAAACATTCCACAAGCTGTAACTTATAATCATTTTCCATGTAATGCCTCTTTATTTGTTTATGGAGGGGCCAGGTTATGGTTGAATAAGTAGACCGCCTTCGTATTTTTTTTCTTTTGTAGATTCTTTTAATCATTAATCACCTTGTACCAATGCTAAGATACATCGGAGTTTTTCAGACTTCTTGCTGGGCCGGTGATGGCATTGAGTTTGGAATAACTTCCAACATTCATCTACAAACATAAATTGTTCAATGTGACATGTCTACTTTATGAGCCATATCCTTCATCCGTGTGACACTGTGCCGGCTCTCCTAATTTCGTTTGGTGCTATTTATTATCATTCTTTTTCCTATTTTTCCTTGCCAAGATCCGTCTTGTCATACTCTGCTCTCTCTTACATTGCCTTGATAACTTGAGTATTCTCATGTATTGTTTGGTCCTAGCATATGATCTTTGGGGGAATTTCTCTTTGTGGTGTTGATATAATAGTAATTGGAGCCTGACATTTTGTGCATCATCAAATGGTTGTACTTTACAATATCCACCTACGACCTCAAACAATTCAGCTTTGTTTTTTCTCCTCTTTTTGGCTCTTTATCTTTCCCTTTAGTCAAGCCAAATTTAACGTGATACGAGCATTGCTTCCGGGGGCTTAACACTGACTAATCTCTGCTATTCAACCTTAGGGCCTGCTACGGTGTCCTGAGATTTGTTATGGAGAGCGGGGCCAAGGGATGCGAGGTATGCATTTCACTTACTAATTTAAGAATATGGTGCCATGCAGTAGATATTAGAAGCATATATGAGCTTTAAGAAGTTCATTTACCTGTCTACCTTAAGGTTATCGTGAGTGGGAAGCTCCGAGCTCAGCGTGCCAAGTCCATGAAGTTCAAGGATGGCTATATGATATCCTCTGGTCAACCCGTCAACGACTACATTGACTCGGCCGTGCGGCACGTTCTTCTCAGACAGGTGAGGCACCTCATTATCTCCCCTTACTTCGACTTCCATGTTGACTACCGAGACCGCTGGAGTCTCGTGTCGATCGTCACCTGTTTACCTTCTGCCTCATAAGCTTGACTGATCTTATCATCCTGATAGGGCGTGCTCGGCATCAAGGTCAAGATCATGCTCGATTGGGACCCGAAGGGCAAGCAGGGACCCAAGACCCCGTTGCCCGACCTTGTCACCATCCACCCTCCAAAGGAAGAAGAGCAGTACATTCCTCCCGTGCTCACGACTAACATCGATATCCCGGTTGCTCAGGGTAGTACTTGATCCCGCAATCAGTTGTACGCGACTTGGACTTGCCTATGGTTTTTTGTCCCGGCCTAGCCGATCCTCGTAACACAATACTTGACAGTACAGAGAGTTGCTTCGTGGTTACGATATTTTGGCTATGACGATGTTGGTGAAATACTCCGTCAGTTTTTCATATTTACGGTGATGCATTTCAAAAAGTCATAAAAATACATGAATTTCAGGTTATTCCAAAAGTTATGAGTTTAGAATGGGTAGAAAGAATAGAGAAATAAAACGATATAGAGGGCTTACTGATGATAAACGAGTCTAGTATCGACCGGTCCGAGATTGATGGTCGTCTTTGTATGAGGAGTGGACCGATGGGTCATATTCCTAAAGCTTGGACACTAACTAGGACTTATCAAAACTTTCCCCCTCTACAATGTACGAATTAGCGGGAACCGTGCTGAGCAACTCAAATCAACTCGGAACGTTGTCGTGTTTCGTCAAACCCGAGCGCCGTGCCTGCGATGACTAGGAATGGTCCATCACCCACTCCCCCCTGTCCCTCCTTGCGTTAACTCTTTTGGGCACCTTTATCCTTCCTCGGCAACGCATGCCAGAGCATTCTGCTTAATTTAGGTTCAGTTTTTAACCAACCCGCTCACTAATATAGCATTTTTATCATGAATTCTTTCGATTAGCAATATACGAATACAAGATCTTATTCGACGGGAAAGGTAACTAGTCATCTCGTTCGTGCCTTGTCCGTCTGGTGACGTGTCGTATTTATTGGTCGGGTCCCGCATCACTTATCCATTATCAGAGAGAGAAAAAGCGTACCCCGATAATGGACCATGCGAGAGCGACGTCCGGTGGAGTGTACGTATGTCCACCGTTCAATTCCATTGCCCTCCGCACGAACGAAGGCGGACGCTGCGTTGACCGTCTGATGGCGGGCGACTGGTTCCTTCGTGAGAAAAATTTACTGTTACCGCACAGCCGGCTGGGATGAGGCTTGTACTAATCAAGTACGGTATGATTTAATCGATTTTTTCGCACAGTGATTCGGTGCTGAAATGACGGCGAAGCATCTGCCATTGAGGCCTAGACATTAATTTATGAATAATTACTAAAGTAAATTTATTGAGATAGTATAAGATATCTTTCTCTTGAATAAGATTTCGAATTTGAGTCTTGAAAATAAAAGAAATTCATATTCGAAGAGATTTACTCCTAGTGGCCCTTCCCGACTCTGGAACTGGATTAAACAGAGTTCATTGAATTTTTAAATACTAACTACTCAAATGGAAAAAGATTTGTCCATGCGTATCATTAGATCTCTTGATATCAGTATCAAGGGTAACGAAAGGAGAAAATTACGTGTGTTTAGTTCGTTCACCGTCTTATATCTTAAAGTGCCGTGAATTTTGATTAATTTAACTTCGAGCCAATTCACCAATAACAAAATTTTCTCGATCATAAAATTTTTTCATTAACAGATTTCAACTCCAACAGTCAACTCTGTTAATGAATCGATACTTAATTATTTATTTATATTTGATTTTAATGGAATGGCAGAAAATAAAAAATAAAAAAGGGGGAAAATTCGAGGAGTTAATAATTGCGGACGATCCACAGAATTTTTGGGGCCGCTGATGGGATTTTTGCTGCCCCCAGTTTCCTGTTTCCTATTACGGTGCCGTTTTAATGAAAAAAAATTATCATGTGATCCCATATCGCGATGTTGTGGTGGAAAAAAGTTAAAATAAATTAATCTGATTAATAATAATTATGATAAATGTAAATTTATATTTTTATCATAATTTAATTAGTATTTCTCATGTTACATGTCAAGGCAAGATCACCCGGGCGTTTCTCGTTTTTAATAGTCCCTCAATCGACTGAAACTCAGTTTCCAGACTTTCTTACTCTCTGTTCAATCTACTTCTATTTTAATTTTTTTTCATTAAAAGTATGTGATTTTGTCATATTTATTTATAAATAAAACAATTATTGGAAATAAAAAAAATTGAAAAACGAAAGCAAAATAAATAGAATATCAGATCGAAAATGGGAAGGGTCCGAAGGGAAAGGATTAGGATCCGGTTGGCAATCCAATGTCGGATAATTAAGAAATTAAAATACGATTTACAAGATTTTTAGACAGAAATGAGACTAATTTCTTTTACATATTCGATTTCTATCTCGCGGTACATAATTTTTACGTGCTAATGCCGATCAATAACGTTAAGATATTTTTAGAAATTCTTTTTTCGCGAAACCTAGACAACCGTAGGTTCATAATAAACAAGCGAAGAATATTTGAATATTATTGGTTTGTATCATCACGTAGGTACTTTCACGTGATCTCACCGAGATTCATCGATTTCAAAAAGGTGCAGTCCTATATCGGAAAACTACAGGTAAAGTTGCAGGAATATAAGCTAGTCGAGCACTGGCTTTTAAGTCAATATGAATTTTTTTACAACAAAAAATTTATTCTCTCCGAATCTATGGACACCCCACAAGCCCATAGATCCAAGTAAGTACATGCATGGATAGCTCTGTCAGAAATTAGCGGCTCGGTGAATGTGAGTTTAATCTTTTGAAAATTCGAATCAAGAACTTATACGTCATTTTTATAAAATGAAAAAAAAATTAAAAAGTGTTATTTTCGGACAAATTGGATCGTATTAAATCTCGCGGCAATCCCATGGCGGAAACTCCGAGGTAGTTTAGAAAGTTATAGACAGTTTGATAACGATCAACTAGATTAAATGAATCGGGATGTGCTTAAGCCCATTAATTGCTTCGACATTGACCTTTGGATAACATATAATGCCAATATACATATATATATATATATATTAATTTACTTGCATTTTGATTTTATTTTTCAAGATACTACGGTTGGACAGTGCTCATTGTTAAATCCTGCATTTATCTTACCGGAGAATAATTTTGAATTTACGAGAGAACGGAATGCTACTGTGTAATTGCTTAAATTTTTGAGCGGGAACGAGTTCAGTTTCTTGTCATCTTCACTAACAATAATATAATGTCCGAGCTTCTCGAATTAGGCTACCTCTGACATAAACCCGATAGATCCAGCGGTATCGTCCTCACCCACTCGATGGCACGCTGACGAGGTCCGCTCGCAACGATTTCACATTTTGAACTCGAAAAAATTGGAAAGTATTAAACAAATTTTTATTAATTTTACCGGTGATTTATCTATACTATTCTATGCAAACTTGTGAGAAGCTCGGTGTCTTTTTTTCATTTTTCACATTTGTCGTTAAAGTAATTTATATATTAAAATTTATGACATATATATAATTTCCATATTAATGGCAAAAATAATAATTTTATTCATTTTTCTCTCACCCCATATATACGATCTTAACAGTAAAGATCTTTCATTAACTGCTCCTATTCTCGTATACGAATTCATCACAATATTTCATATTTATTTATTTTTATTTTTTCAAATAATACAGATTCGTATCTAATAATATTATATTTTCTCACTTTTTTAACATGATTATTTTATTTTTTCCTTAATTTATCCTTACAATTCATCTCATAAATTAAATTTCTAGATTCCTCTCGAGGCTGGTATCTGTGGATAAAGTATCACCCAGCCATCTAATTGTTTATAGTACTTTCGTTTCTTCCGAGGATTTTAGTTTCCATGGTATTCTTATTCTCATGGAACCATCCAGAAACAGTCGGAACCCACTTTTTCTTAGCTTTCTTTTTTTTTTTTTTGGTCGCCAGCCACGGTATCCAAGCAGGCCCCACCAGCGGTGAGATGACATCTTTCAGCCAACCATACTTGACTAATCCGTTGGTCGCCCCGGGTCGCACGCCTGGCAATGGCGGGTGAGGCTCCCAAGAGGGGTGTCTGCGTACGTGAGGTCTCGAACCTGAGACCTCCTTAAGCGGCACCGAGCTGCTTACCACTCGGTCCAACCCCTCTTGGTGCTTTCTTTTTCTTACTTTATTAAATTAACGCAGTGCACATCCTCCCAAAAATACCCCGCTCTCCCTTTACTTTGAATGACTTTTACTACAGTTCTACTTGTACTTTTTGGTAATCAGCACAAGTATTTGCAAATTAGTTCTTATGGGCGGTTTGGTTTGTAGTGCCGAAACGGAAACCAAATAGAAATGAGTTTTGGGCAATTCAACCACTAATATTTGTGCTGTAAGAAGGAAGATAATAGCAGTAGTGATCTTATCGTCTCATTGTTAATAAAAAAACTGATAAAAAATCTCTTTATCTCACTGTATCATGCTCGTATTTTCACGTTCAATCGTAAACATATTGTAATGGGGGAATTTGAGAGGTCGGGACTATTCTACAAGCAGGATTGTAACAGGGGCTTGGATGCATGATTGATAATCTCTGTTAAATTGTAATGTCGTGTTTCGATCTACTGGGTTGTTTTGCTCCGTGTCGTGGGCCTTCTCTCACCAGAGGATTTTGCCACGTAATTCTGATATTCGTATTTATCATCTTACTTTTCGATTCATTCTGCTGCGGTCGCACTCGAGCTTCCGATATCTTGATACAATGTATGGCCCTATAGCCCACTGTGACTTTGGGTGGAATTTGATGTCGATGGATCGGTCGGTCGCTTTCCTACGACTAATAATTTCGAAACGTCTCCTCAAAGTTAACCCATCTGTTCATTTGCTTACAACTAAGATGACTACGTTTTTTTTTTAGCACCACGCAGTATTCCCAAACTAACTACAGTGTACCTCGAGACTAATCTGCAGTCCGGTCACGATCCCTTAGAAAATTTCCATCGATGAAAATCGATCCATTTACCCTTTTTCCTCCCTTATTTATTTTATCACTGTCCTTTCCATTACAGATAAAATCCGTGTCGATATTTAGTTTACGCTAAACATATCATATTTTTTTTAATAAAAAAATTTCCGATCAATCGTACCCGCGAGCACGGTGGATAAAAAAGCACACGTGCTCGCCGATGAAAATTTCTCGATTTTCGACCGGGCAATATTACTCGTAATGTTAACCATTCGAAATCCGTATCGAACTACATCGATATATCATGAAAGTCGGGGCAGTTTGCTCTGCCGGACCCCATCTCTTTTAATAGAACGAGATGCAAGCGACTTACTGCAACTGAATTCAGGAGCCGGTTCGTCACTACAACTGTTTCCACGGTATCCGACTCTCGAATGACTTCGTATACGGTAGATCGGTGCGTCCAGGGCACCGAGATATCTCGGAAATTTTGGAATGGGTTCAGGATGCGATGGGCGGGAGGTTGGATTGTGTTGTGGCAAACCTCGATGGTACGTACATTCGAATACCTCGGACACGACCAACGGGCCACAGTTATGGACGAAAACGGAAGTCAGTGGCGCCCACGTGGCTGGTTGACACCACTGTCGAGTAAATATTCAACATATGGATTCGTCGTATAAATTTCTCTCGAATCATCACACGTGTTATGCTTTTATAATACTTTAAGATCAATTTTACACTTGTTGAAATTTGAATAAGAATAATGAGTTGATTCCGTATTACATTTTTTTTGTTTGTACCACGCAATATTCCCGAACCAGCCAAAGCGCATATCGAGACTAATCTACGATCGAGCTGAGATCTCTAAGAAAACTCCCTTCGGCCCTTCTAACTTGAAATTCAATCCTGAAATCACTTATTTGAAGGCATAGTACTCCGTGGCTGTCTCTGGTCTTACTTAACCGTGGCAGCCCACAGCAAGCAAGCAAGCAGCAGGAGCAGCAGCAGCTCAGCCTTAAAAACATCAAATTATCCTCTTCCAGTGTCCATGCGTGGCTGCTTCTTGCTCCCCACCGACACGTGTCCACTCTTCTTTCATCCGGAATACGCAAAAAGCCACCCTTGGCCGATGAAAAGTATTATCAATCTACTCGCGTCCGAACTAGATCAGTCAGTGCCCGATGAGCTTCTGAATACCGGCTATTCAGACCCGAAAAAGATGTTAATTTAATGATCCCTGCCTCCTAACGTGGAAGTGGTAATTTAATGCGTCAAAATTGAGTGACCGTAAAATCTAATAGTTGAACCGCATCCACGTAAGACTATTTGATAGAAGTTTACTCTTTGGAACTGGATTTAGAATATACTGACTCTGTGAAATACACTGGACCCCGGTGATATTACGCTAACAAAACCTAAGTTTTAATTGTTTAATTTATCTGTTATATTTAACAGCGGCTTTGAGTTCCGGGTATAAATACCATCTTGTAAGGAACTTTTTCTGATAGGATTGTTAATACGGCATTCCCCCGACGCATTTTTAATTTTGTAAAAAAAAAAACCGTATTTTTAAAATGTAATTTTAGCACATAGAAATCGCATATCGAAGGTTCAATTAAAACCGTTCTCAATATGCCATATTATTTTGATAATAAATAAAATATTTTATCCGAAGCCTCTTATTTTAAATTTAATTTTTTAAGAGTACTTTGAGCTCAAAACTCGTAGCTGAATTGCATCTACTGCAAACTTTTTTTAGAGATTCTTATTTGAACTTAACTCGATCCTTTGTTTATAAGTTTAATTGATAAATATTTAATACGTTATCGTTAACTGTTGTATTACTTACTTTTATTTATTAAGAATATTTATTTATTATAATTTAAAATATCTATTGATTAAATTTACTGTAATTCCATCCCACCTCTCTCTTCTTATGTTAAAAGGAGCAGAAAGAATGCCCCTTTCACTTCCGTCTGGCTTTCAGGGAACCCACCTCTCTCTCTCTCTCTCTCTCTCTCTCTCAATCAGTAAATCTCAACATTTCTGGGTTCTTTCCTTTTAATCCTGTCTCGAAGAAGCCGCAGTTGGTAGGTAAAGAATTGTTTCCGATATCAGATTTTCTTCAAGAAGAGGAGGAAGAAGATCGTGGTGGTGATAGTTGCCCTGTTTTTTTGGGTCTCGGTAAGAATCGAACTGGAATACTCGGTGAACTGGGTGTCTGAATCTTAATCAAGCAATCAATTTGACACTGGGAAATTGCCCAAGTGGAACTCTTTATCTTCATCTGCAGCATCTGGAATCACAGGAGGACAAGTTCTTTAGCTGAGATTCAAGCAGAAAGCTCCCTTCTCGAGCAGAGAAGACGATCTGATTTCTCACCCACAGGGGGATTTTCATCGAAGGCCTCGACTTGAAATCGAATCTGAAGTCTGCTCCGCCTCCCTGTGTTTGAAAAAGGTGGATAAAGAGATGAGCTTGGGGGCAGCAACGGTGGAAACAGAGACCTCATCACCTTCGCCGGAGATGAAGGTACCGGCGGAGGTCGACTGGCACATGCTCGACAAGTCGAGGTTCTTCTTCCTCGGCGCTGCGCTGTTCTCCGGCGTCTCCGCCGCTCTCTACCCGATCGTGGTCCTCAAGACCCGGCAGCAGGTGTGTTCTACGAACTTCTCCTGCTTCAAGATGTCGTTCTCGATCATGCGCCACGAAGGACTCCGAGGATTCTACCGTGGATTCGGGACATCCTTGATGGGTACGATCCCTGCTCGAGCCCTCTACATGGGAGCTCTCGAGGTGACCAAGAGTGGCGTCGGGAGTGTCACCGTCAGTTTAGGGTTTTCGGACACGACGGCCCTTGCGGTTGCCAATGCCGCCGCTGGGTTGAGCTCGGCCATGGCCGCCCAGCTGGTGTGGACTCCGGTCGATGTCGTTAGCCAGAGACTGATGGTCCAGAACGGGGCCAAGATGGGTCTTGTCGGCAATGGATGCGATAGATACCGGAATGGGATCGATGCCTTCCGGAAGATCCTCCGCTCTGATGGGCCCCGGGGGCTGTACCGCGGGTTCGGGATCTCGATCCTGACATATGCGCCATCGAATGCGGTCTGGTGGGCATCGTACTCGGTTGCGTCCCGCCTCATCTGGGCATGCCTTGATTGGGTGGATTCCGAAAACGGGTATTCTCCGAGCTCGAGGCCGGCTCTGGCCGTACAGGGGCTGAGCGCGGCGGCGGCTAGTGGGGTCTCGGCAGTGATCACAATGCCACTGGACACGGTCAAGACGAGGCTACAGGTCATGGACAACGTAGAGGAGCACGGCCGGAGGAGGTCGACAACATCATTTCAGACGGTCCGGAGCCTGGTCAAGGAGGGCGGGCTCAGGGCCTGCTACCGAGGCCTTGGGCCGAGGTGGGCATCGATGGCACTGTCTTCGACGATCATGGTGACAACGTACGAGTTCCTCAAGAGGCTGTCTGTTAAGAACCAGGACTGCTTCGCTTTCACTACCAGTAGAGAGTAAGGAAAGCAGAAGGAAAACGGAACAGAACAAATGTTTTCCTTCGAAAACCGTCTCCATGTCTCAGAAGGAAATGGAAACAGAAGAGATGTTTTCCTTGGAAAACCATTTCCATGGTTCACCACTGTAAAGGTTCAGCTGTTGTAGCATGACAGTGTGAAATTATAAGTCAACTATGGCATCAATAACGTAATTCTATTCTTGTAATACTATGTCACATAGCTCGATGGCCAAAGCTCGGTCTCGTTCTTCTCGATGTACATGTGTAGACTCGTATAAGGCAAATTAATCAAACTCGATAACTTCTGGCTCTCTGCCCAAAGAACCAAACTAGCTAAGTAGAACATGTGAGGTCGACTACAGAACAGGGGAAGGCCCGTTAACAGCACAACTTGGTGTCCGACTATCAGTTGGAGCTCGATACAATCATATCATCACTATTTGATCAGCCTACTACCTTAATTATCAGATTCCAGCTTCCACCCAAGAGCTATCCATGCCAGAGGTAGGTAAGAATGCATAGCTTTGTACTGGGGATATAACTTGTCACCCACTTTGGAGGCAATGTTTTGTCCTTCCTTATATCCAATTCCATCTCCAACTCATTCCACACACTGTGAAGATAAAAGTGAACTTGCCGGAACTCTGGCGAACCTTTTCCATATTCCGGCAAAGCCAGCAGTCGTATGTGTGTACTTGCTTAGGAGTAACATGCTGATAAGGTAATTGGCACCCTGACTCTTTCAAGATAGTAGCAGCCAGCTCAAAGTCCATATGCAGAAAGCTGCGGAACATTGTTATCCTGCTAATAATGATTCACCCATAATCTCCATCAAATACTCCAAAGCTTCCACTTGATGGTGTTCCCTACATAGATACAAGACATATCAAGTTCCTTGGTTCGCTCGTGATATCTAACTTATTATGGTCGCAAGAACCCGGTCATGATTTCCCAAATAACTATGTAATTGATATACAATGGTACCATGTACGAAAGGGCATCATCAATATTGCCGAACCAATCAGCAGCCAGATCAGTTCAATTCAAGCCTCACTGTGAGTGCTGACTTGTCCAGGCAAAATCAACTACCATAAACTGCGATGCATAACTAAACAAAAAAATTGTATGAAATTACATGGATCAGTGGATGCTCTGATCTTTCCTTTTCAATTGTAACAGCTGTGATGGAGCCTACACAGGTTCCAAGAGTCTTCTGAAAAGGGTCAGTAGTGTTGGAAGTGAAGAGCCAAAGGCTCGCTCAACCTGAGGAGAATATTCACTTCAAAGAAAGTTAAGCCTGGTGGCAATTTGAAACCTCAAAAACCGGACGCCTTCTGCACTTCCTGTCATATGAAAACAGGTAATAAATAAATTGACAAACTGGTAAAAAAGGCTAATATTGATAAAGCAAAAAAAGGCTAATATTGATAAAGAAAAAAAAAAGGCTGAAAGTACAATATAATTATTCAGGCCCACAACAGGACTCTCCATCGCCATTCTTATTTCTATAACTCATTTCCATCGATAACTAGGTTACTACAGCAGCAACCAAACTGCTAGGAAAAAAATATATTCGAAGTACGATTACGCTTCCAAAACAAAACCTAACTATCCCATGTATGTCCTAGATTTTACATAGGACAAGTGAAAGAAAGATGAAGAATTCATTGAACACTTTCTGCTATTTGAACTAGCAACTATATTGACTCCAGAAGAAGATATTTCCATTGTCTTTTATTAGGAAAGCTAGCAGTCCAGTAGAATGGAATGCCAGGTTCTCCAATCATGTAAATACATTGACCACAGTAATTTTAAGGGACAATGACAGCGGGACTCCTATATGTTTACCCATTTTGGCAGTTCAGTCCTATATGTTTGAAAAAGAATAATTGATTCCTATAAGATCAAAATTACCCAAAAAAAAAAAGATTCCTATAAGATCGGTATCGTTACACTTTCAGTTCAAAACTTTACTGATTTGTTGACATGTATTTCACGCCATTAATGTTTCCATTACTGGAATAGTGACGATTTGGATTGAAAATGTAATAAAATTGATCTTATAAGACTGAATTAGTAATTTTCAAACATTCTGGACTTAACTGCCAAACAAAACAAACACATAAGACTTTCAGTATCATTTTTCCATAGTTTTAATGTCCTCGTGCAACATTTAACCGACCCTCAGATTCTCAACCAGCTTTACGCCTTTCACACTCCAAATTGAACACCAATGTGTATTTCTCTTGAGCAGCACCAATAAATCCATTAGAGATTATTTGTAAAATGCCTATATGGAGTCCCATATATATTACAGAGCCGAATCCAACTACTGTGACGAAGCATTGCTCAGTTCAGTACAAGGCCACGGAGCACCATGGAGGGAATCATCCTAGCGCATATAAACTGCAAATCCACATCAAGCAAGATAAGAATCATGGAACATAACAATCACCTGACCAATTAACTTTTCATGTTAGCTGTCATTAAACCCAATCAATCATCAGTGAGAAACACCACTCTCTTCCCCATCTGCTGAGCTTGTTGTATCGGCTTTGATGCTAGTGTCACCTATATCTTCAGCTTGCAAGAAACGGCTCAGGTGCTTGTCGTCCAAGTGTTCCTACACAGAAACCTAACTTATCTAACAACACTTTATTTAGTATTTGTTAGCATAGAGAGACATCAAGCTTGAAGTATTACATCCACATCTCCCACATGCTTCAAAATTGCAACTAAAGATGTCTCTTTTTTCCCGAAAGAAGTTCCAAGAACTTCATATGGGATTGCTTATAGTCAAAGTCGACATTTCTTTGATAAAATTCACCGGTGAGAAAACTCCAGTGCAAAAGAATACGTCTTTTCAGCTATTATTCTCTCCGTAAAAAAAAAAAGAGAGAGAGAAATTTATTAGCCAATAGAAAAAACAAGAATGAGAACTGGCAAGGCATACCGAGAGGCAAGCTCTGTACTTTTGCCACTCAGCAGTACATTCCTCCTTCTGCCACTGACCCTTCACAAACTTCTCCGAGTACCACCTGCCAAGCGATGAGAACAAACAAATCAAACAACACCGATGACAAAAAAACTGATCCCTTTGAGAGTTTCTTTAGCGAGGTACAATGAATTACGATAGAACAAGAGAGACAGCATTCGAATGAGATGTAATACTTGTTGAAGCAGCTGTAGTAAGCAGCTCTGAGCTGGGCACACGGGGATGTAGAAGACGGTGATGAGGACTTCCTCTCCCTCAAAAGCCCCATCCTTGATCAGTTTCGCTCTTCAAGAAAATGACGGAACCAGAGACTGCTCTGTGCAGGAAAGAAACATCAAAATCGGGAAAGAACCACCAACAAAGGTTTAGGGACCGTGGCCAAGGTGAGGAGGATGAGGCCGATCTTTGATCGCTGCGAGGTTTTGGCGTTTAGGGCGTCGGATGGGCACAGACGAGATCGAGAGTTTAGAAAAGGAAATGGGATATCGGGCCGTGCCTGGCCGACGGAGATTGGCCTGACACAGCCCAATAAATTCAGGCCGCTTCTGCGCCAGCCCAATAATGGCAAGTTGCGATATTGCGTGACCCAATAATTTCCAGACCAGCACGAATCTTGCTATTTGGGCCGGGCCGAATTTCGCCGAAGCTTTAGGGGGGAAAAAAGAAGCAATGATTCCATTCACATCCCTTTTAACCATCTCATTGCTTTGCTTTTAATCCAAGGAATAGGATTCCTCGGTAATATTTTGTAAGGCATCTTGTTCCATCTTGCTGAAGATATCAAGAAACGAATTAAGCTTTTGATGATTGACATTAAAGGTAGATAAAAATAAAGAAACTGCAAATTCAGATAATACTGTACTCTGTTCGAGATTAATAGATCTTAATTGAATTCCGGTACATGAGACTCCACATTTCCTACTTCCAGATTCATGGATCTCCTTTATAATCTTAAAAAAATGGAAAAAAATGTTAAATTTAACCATTAAACCTTCCTCCCTTTTCTATTTTATTTAAAATTTTTTATGGAACTGAGTGCTGATTTTTCTTAAAGTTAACATTCGATTCTCACTATTAATTTATTATCAAAATTAGACTATGTAACCAAGAGGGGTTGGGCCGAGTGGTAAGCAGCTCGGTGCCGCTTAAGGAGGTCTCAAGTTCGAGACCTCACGTACGCAGCCACCCCCTTGGGAGCCTCACCCGCCATTGCCAGGCGTGCGACCCGGGGCGACCAACGGATTAGTCAAGTATGGTTGGCTGAAAGATGCCATCTCATCGCTGGTGGGGCCTGCTTGGATACTGTGGCTGGCGACCAAAAAAAAAAAAGACTATGTAAAAGGTAACAGTGAAAGGGCACAGTGCACGATGGAACCTCGGAAGAGAAGGTGGGCTCGCTAGCAGCCACCTCTTTGCCACCTAGGAGGCTAATAGGAACCTCGCGATGAGTAGGTGACCTCCGAGGCATGAGAAACTCTTTGGTGGAGCGGCCCTACCACGTGACAGCGCCACGTGGTGCAGCCGCCCAATGAAGCGCTAACACATGACAGCGCTGCGTCGTCACGCGTGCGGCCACATCAGCGACGCTAACACGTGTCAGCCCTTCACTTGGCGGTTGTACCATGTGAGCGGTGCCACGTGATAGCGCCGCTACACCAAAGAGTTTCTCTCGAGGCAGAGAGATGGCGGCCGCTGGTGTGCCCCAAATAGTAAATTTTCATTTTTTAAAATTTTTTTTGACATAATAAAATTTAATATATTTCATAATTATAAAGTATAATGAGGATAAAGTGAAAGTAATTGAAAAGGGTTAAAATTAAATCTAACCCTTTGTCCAAAATAAAATAACACATCCAACTTCGTACCCTGTGTAAATATATATACTATACTAGAGTGTTACATGTGCATAGCACGGAACTGTGAATAATACATTTTATAAAAAAAAAGAATAATTCAAATCAAATAAAAATGAAGAAGAATGGAAAAATTATGAAAATTTTAGGTAAATAAATTAGATTTTTTTTGGTGAAAGTTGGGAATCGGAAAAATAATTGAGAAAATTACGAAAATAGTTAACAGAATACAAAAAGTAATAAAGTAGATAATTGTGTTAAAAATTAAAATTATAAAAGTAATGAAAAACTCTTTTCACTTCTTCTATCATTTTATTTTAAAATAAATTTGATCAACTATAAAATAAATTTGATTAAGTGCATTTTTGGAATTGAAAAATGACACAAAAATTATTTTAAGTTAAAGTTTGGTTAAAGGAACCGGAACTTATGGGACTCCCTCTCTATATAAAAGCATTACCCCCGGCTATCCTCGTCAGAGTAATTCGGGGCTTCCTCGTTTGACAGCTTTCACACACCGAGAGAAGTTGCAGCGGCGAACATGGAGCAGTTCAAGGGACAGCCTCGGCTTCCGAAATTCGCCGTCCCGAAACGGTACGACATACGGCTGAAGCCCGACCTCGCCTCCTGCAAGTTCGCTGGCTCGGCGGCGATCGACCTGGACATCGTCTCTGAGACCGAGTTCATCGTTCTCAATGCCGCTGAGCTCTCGATCACTGCTGGCGGCGTTAGCTTCACTGCCAAGGAGTCGTCGCAGGTTGGATTGTTTACCCCCACTCGGATCTTAGTGTCCTTTGGCTCTATACGGCAGTGAGGAAAAACCTGTGCTTGGTCATTTCGATTGCATTGCAGTTGTTCGATGGATTGGATAATGAGTTAATCTGGATCGATGCGGTTTTCAGTTTATGGATTTTGAAAATTTTGTGAAGAACTCATTTGCAGCCATTGCCTTTGACTTTTCTTTCGGTCTCTTGTCAGCAAAATCGATTGGAAAAATCGGACTTTGTGACGAATTCCTTGACTGTATTAGTTTTAAAATTACACTTAGAGGAAAAAGTTGAATTCATATGAGAATGGGACGAAAGGCAGCATTATCTTCTTTGTAGAAAAATGAGAAATGATGAGCAGGAAAATATTTGGACGACTCTTCAGTTTGAAATCGTTGGCAGGTCTTTGAGCCATGTAAAGTTGACTTGGTCAAGGAAGATGAAATATTGGTGCTGGAGTTCGGGCAGATATTACCTATTGGCCTTGGAGTTTTGGCCATTCGTTTTGAAGGAACTCTTAATGATAGAATGAAGGGCTTCTACAGAAGGTATATCCTTTGTTTACTCAGAGTAGAACTCTACATTAGATTTCCCTTTCCACTACTTTTATCTACAACTCTTGCTTACTCATGTAGAAGTAAATAGGATTTTTTTAGCTAGCGGTTGCAAAATTTTGTTTTTTAGTTACTAGTGTTCTTAAATATGCTAGAATCTTCTCTGTCCAGTAAATATGAGCATAACGGTGAGAAGAAGAATATGGCAGTCACTCAATTCGAGCCGGCTGATGCGAGGCGGTGCTTCCCATGCTGGGATGAACCTGCTTGCAAGGTATTTGAGGTTTATGCTTCACGTGAATCATTCAATTTCAGTTGATTCATCATTTCTGAACTAACCTTGTGTATGTGTTTATGTATTTTTCCATTGGTTTTATCAAACACTGGGTACTATGCTACCATAATGTTTAGGACTGTGGACTTGACCATGAATTTTGTTCAATCTGACAGGCTACATTTAAAATAACATTGGATGTGCCATCTGAACTAGTGGCTCTATCCAACATGCCGATTATTGATGAGAAAGTTGATGGCCCCACTAAGACAGTATGCTACCAAGAGTCACCGATTATGTCTACATACTTAGTAGCAGTGGTTGTTGGTTTGTTCAGCTACGTGGAAGGCCACACATCCGATGGTATTGCGCATAGTTTCACATATCTTTATTATTGTCATCTTCTTTGATCATTAGCTTTTATGGCTTTATTCTCAAACATGTCTTTATATCTCTGCAGGCATCAAAGTAAGAGTGTACACTCAACTTGGTAAGGAAAACCAGGGTAAATTCGCTCTTCATGTTGCTGTCAAGACACTCGAGTTGTACAAAGAGTATGTTTTCACTTGTCTTGTGCTGCTTCTTATTGTTATGTGGTTGATTTCCAAAAATCAATTTTGTTGTTCTGTGTACATTTTCTTCTTCATTATTCGTTATCATGAGAAACTCTTTAATTTCTGCAGTTATTTTGCTGTACCATACTCTCTCCCGAAGCTTGATATGATTGCCATCCCTGATTTTGCTGCTGGAGCCATGGAAAATTATGGTTTAGTGACATATCGGGAAACTGCTTTGCTCTATGATGAGCAGCATTCTGCTGCAGCCAATAAACAGAGGGTATCCCAAATAATGATATTATTTTGCTTTCTTTCTTAGCTCAACTCTCAATTCATATGGTGGAATAGACAATATTAATGCTTTCAATGGGCTTTTGGTAAGGTTGCCACCGTTGTGGCCCATGAGCTGGCCCATCAGTGGTTTGGAAATCTCGTAACAATGGAATGGTGGACACACCTGTGGCTGAATGAGGGATTCGCAACATGGGTAAACTCACATGTTCCTTATCTTTGTTTATGAGTAAAAATTGTTTTGTGCATTCTATGGAAACTTCTCAATAAGTTTGTTCTTACAGGTGAGCTATTTGGCCACTGATAGCTTGTTTCCTGAGTGGAAAATATGGACACAATTCCTTGATGAATCTACTGAGGGCCTAAGACTAGATGGGCTTGCAGAATCTCATCCTATCGAGGTACTTTGAAGATGATCGTCCTATTCATCATAAAATTTCTCCTTTGGAACAAGATATACTTTAGTTTTCCTTATTTTGACATTGAAAAATGAACTGCAAAGTGTTGAGCTGACACAATATTTGTATCAGGTGGAAATAAACCATGCTGGTGAGATTGACGAGATTTTTGATGCAATAAGTTACAGAAAAGGTGCCTCGGTTATCCGGATGCTCCAGAGCTATCTCGGTGCTGAATGTTTTCAGGTCAGTCCTCTATTTTTCTGTAATAGGGGATTATTTTAGTCTTTTGCATACGGGGCTTGGGAGTTCAACCTAGTTAGATTAACCTGTTCACTCATCTATATAATCTACTGGTTGATGCTTTATGCTAATATCTTGTTATATCTTGTTCGTAAACAGAAATCCCTTGCTGCGTACATAAAGAAACATGCTTGCTCGAATGCAAAGACAGAGGACCTGTGGGCTGCCCTGGAGGAAGGGTCTGGTGAACCTGTCAACAGACTAATGAACTCATGGACGAAGCAGAAGGGTTACCCTGTTGTCTCTGTGAAAATCAAAGATCAAAAGCTTGAGTTTGAGCAGGTAAGTGACAGTAATCTTGATATGCATCTGCTTGATCTTGTAGTTTCGATCTTTGTCATTTTTTAATATGGACATGGTTCTCATGAAAATTGCAGACACAATTTCTATCCAGTGGATCCCAGGGGGTTGGGCATTGGATCGTGCCAATCACATTATGCTGTGGCTCGTATGAAGACCGCAAAAGTTTCCTTCTGCAGGAGAGATCAGCATCTATTGGCATAGATGGATCTTCTCCGTGGATAAAGATTAATGTGGATCAAACGGGTTTCTATAGAGTGAAATATGATGAGAGTCTTGCCGCTAAACTAAGATCTGCGATAGAAAGTAAACTGCTATCTCCGACTGACAGATTCGGTAAATCTCTTTGCTTCTGCTGTATTTATGTATCTTTTATTTTCTTATAATTGAGAGCTGTCGTTAATTCGAGATTTCCATCTGGCAGGGATATTGGATGACTCCTTTGCTCTTTGTATGGCTCGACAGCTGCCACTGACTTCTTTGCTCACTTTAATGAGTGCTTACAGAGAAGAGCTCGAATACACTGTCCTATCTAATTTGATAAACGTAATGTTATGTTGTAGTTTCCCTCTTCATTCTTTCAGCTATGAGGCCTTGGAAACTGATATTAGTTTTTCCTTAAACAATAGATAAGTTACAAAGTTGCGAGAATTGCTGCAGACGCAACACCTGAATTGATGGACTCCATCAAGCAGTTCTTCATTAATCTCTTCCAATACTCTGCTGAGTAAGTTCTTGTGCCCTAGGAAGGTAACTTGGATATTGTCATCTCCATCAATGAGGAGATTTTTAACATGCACTTTATTTCTTCTCTTTCATTGTCTTTGGGGTGCAGAAAACTTGGGTGGGATACTAAGCAAGGGGAGAGTCATTTAGATGCGATGTTGAGAGGAGAAGTTTTGACTGCCCTTGCTGTGTTTGGACATAGAGAGACCCTGAAGGAAGCGAGCAGGCGTTTCCATGCATTCTTAGAAAACCGAAGTACACCCCTTCTTCTTCCCGACATAAGAAGGGTACAAAACAGTTTTTTTTTCTTTTTTTTGCATCTGTTCTTTGAACAATATTTTGATTTTCGCTCGGTACTAGATTGATCTGTCTTATGCATTTCTTCTTCAGGCAGCATATGTGGCAGTTATGCAGACTGTTAACTCATCAAATCGATCGGGTTGTGAATCCCTGCTGAGAGTTTATCGGGAGACTGACCTTAGCCAGGAGAAAACTCGAATCCTAGGTAATACTAATATTTTCTGAACTGGTAGAAAATGACTTGATTCCATTTTGTGCTGGTAGTAATCTGATCAACTTTCCATAGGTTCACTCGCCTCTTGCCCAGATCCTAATATTACACTTGAAGTTCTCAACTTTATATTGTCTCCAGAGGTACTCTGATTTCTTCAATTTCAAAATTCAAACGTTCTGCCAGAAAATTTGTTAAGATTAAACAAGCATGCCCGTCTGTTTGACTTATAGGTCCGTAGTCAAGATGCTGTATTTGGACTTGCTGTTAGTCATGAAGGCCGCGAAACTGCCTGGACTTGGCTGAAGGTGAAACTAATCTCTCCAGTCTTTAAAACTGAGCAATCAACGTTCTCTCTCTCTCTCTCTCTCTCTCTCTTTCTGGGATACAGTTGACATGATAAAAGAAGCTTTTGCTTGCCGACTCTTCCATAAAGTTGATGCCGTGCTGATTCTGTCTTGTTGATGATCCTACAGGAAAAATGGGAACACATATTGGAAACGTATGGTTCAGGATTTCTGATCACTCGCTTCGTTAGTGCTGTTGTCTCACCGGTAATAACTCTTTGCATCCCAAGTCATGACGATGGATTTTGACCTTCTCTATGAGCTTAAAACGCACTTTGAATGTTTTGTGATAAGCGGGTGACATTTGATCGACAAAATTAAGGTAATGGATATAGTAATGGTTTAAATTCCAACAAGGTAAACTCTATACCGATAGAAGTTGGTTCACTGAAAAGTAAACTTGATAATGCCAGCAACAGAAACATAGTAACTTTTCTGGTTGTTTCACTTTTTTTTTTTTTTTTTTTGCAGTTTACTTCCTTTGAGAAAGCCAAGGAAGTAGAGGATTTCTTCTCAACCCGTGCTAAGCCCGCCATCGCTAGAACACTGAAGCAGAGCATCGAGCGGGTCAACATCAATGCCCAATGGGTCCAGAGCATTCAGAACGAGAGTTATCTTGCTGAGGCCGTGCAGGAGCTTGCATACCGGAGGTACTAGAGCACCGGCCTCCTCCCTTTCACTCCCATGCTCATGATCTTCCATGAGAATGTGAAGATTTACCTTCACCTTTATTCCAGCTGTTGTTCACCGCTTTTCCTCACTAGTACTCTCTGCCACTAATAAGAAACCGACTTTTCGATGCGAGGTTGCTGTTTAGCGTTAATAAATGATCTCTGTTATGTCTCTCTTTTTTTTCCCCAGTTCATATTGTCGAATTCGCACAGTCGAGCACATGCTGCAAGTTAAAGTTCCGAGCGATAACTGATCACGAGTTCCAGTTCGAGAAATTCAAATCAGAACCCAGAGCTGCAAGAACAGTGGAGATATGATTACAAAGGAAGTAGCTCAAACTCCTTGGAAGACCCCCATCTGTGCTTACAAATAGTGTACTTCCTATTATTCCACTATTTGCATAGTCAAACTTGGACAAGATTTTCAATCAAGAAGAACACTACAAATTTTTTTTAATGAAAACTCCACATGCCCAATGAAGAATGGGAAGATAAAGCACAAAGCCCAGCTTTTAGGGGGAAAAAAAATAAAACCATATGGGCTCTAACATTTATATGACACAAGCAGCTATGGAAGCAGCTTTTCCAGTCTCTAAGGAAATAGTGTACAATCAAAGAGCGATATCAGGTCATGTCCTGCTCCTAGCCTTCCTCTGGGCCTTCAGATCCACGACGATGACCGTGATATTGTCCCGGCTCCCTTTCTGAAGGGCTCGGTTCGAGAGGTACTCTGCCGCCGCCTGAGCTGCCAGATCGGTGGGGCTGGGCGGCGCTCGATCTGACGGCTCGGGGTTGAGGCCTGTGGTGGCATTCTTCTTGTGCCACATGAGGATCCTCCTCCGAGCAAGGTCGCAGGCCTCCTCATTGCTCATCACGTCCCATAAACCATCACTTGCGAGCACAAGGCACTCGTCTTCTTTCGCCCTCGCAATGAACGTGACTTCAGGTTCCGGGATTATCCAGGGCTTCAGGTATCTGTCACCTGGTGTTCAGAAGAAACAAAAAAAAAAAATTCTGATCATCAAACAGTGTTAGGTAAACTAGAGAATGCAAAAATGCAACCTAGTATTGTGTTGGCCAAATCTAGTATGACGGCATGCAAGAAGTATGCAAAGGAGTCGATCTATTAGAAGTTCGATTCAATTTTCCATTCCTCTGCACCAAACATGGCATAATACAAGGCAAGTGCTACATGCATATGAGTCTCCTTTTTTTGCAAGGCAAGCGAATCATATGTCTCTCCTCCGTTTCCTGATATACCAGCTCAAAATTTCACATTAATGAAGGGAAGAAAAGGAAATATTGCAAACTGAATGAGGGAAAAACAAGTTAAGGCATTAGAATTTGTTTCAAGATGGTTTGGCGAAGTTTTTCCCATTCACATGTGAAGGACTTGTATTCCGGCATCACATTTGTGAATCGAGAATTACTACAGCTTTGGCCATACAGCTATAGCAAAGAACCTGAGACCCCTGAGACCCAATAGATTTCTTGGCATTTTGACTATTATTACTAAATAGAAAGAAACTGAATCGATTTTCAAATCAAAGGGACAATTTTCAGGTGAAATCACTAAAGATATTTCTATTTTCCTCATTGTCACGGGAATATGCTACAGTGAGCCAAAAATTGAACGCATTGAAGAAGAAGAGACATACCAATGGACCTTGACATGGCCAAAACACCAAAAACCCGATGACCATTCCATTGTATGACCTTTCCTCCGGCAGCTTCAATCCTTTGGCACTCGTCTTCACGATTTGGCTGCCCAATCACGTTCAAGCAGAGAAAGGAATGGTAATCAAATTAGCAAATTTCATCAATCAGGGGTAGAGCTGTAATGAGATGATGTGTTAGGGCCAAATGGCTCAATTTTGTTCCACCTTATGATCAACAGACAGCGCAATGGGTTCCTTTCCACGGCATAGAACTGCTCTTGAATCCCCGCAGTTTGCAACAATTATATGCGACGAACAAATCACAGCGACAACAGCAGTTGACCCCACGGTTTCAGGTGCAATGGGTTCAGAATTGGGGTCTCCATTTCCCCCGACTTCATAATCGACTCGAGCGAAGCAGTTGGTGAATGCCTTTGTCCATTGATCCTCGCAATTGCCAATAACATTCCCATCAGTTGTAATGCTGTTCCTGACAGTTTCTATTTCCTCGACCAGGGCCAGGTGTACGCGTTCCCGACAATAGTTTGCCACCTGAATTGATGAAACAAGTCCGTGAAAAGAATAAAATTGCACAGATTCATTTTCTGAAGCAACCCAAATAGTAGGTAAGGCATGACAGGAGATAAATCTTGGTGAATAAGAACTCTTTCAGCTCTTTGTTTAGTTCAGTAAAAGAGAAAACCAGAGGAATTGTTTTCATTCAGTTAAACAGAAGCGGGGATAGATTTTCCATCTTTCCATTCTTCGATCCGTCCTTTAGGTCGTAGAATACAAGGAAACAGCATCTTGATTTTTGTGTCATAAAACCTCTGAAGAAGTGCTATGAACGGACTTAGCTTTCACTTTCTTCATATTTCACAGAGAAAAAGAAAAAGAAAAGATGCAAACAATTTGCAGGGGGCTAAATTACCAATCCTCAGTATTAAGCAAAGGGAAGGAGTCTTGTTGGGTTGGATTCCTCATTTTGTTCTCCATTATTTGTTTTGAGTAAGTAACATAATTATGAACAAAACATCATGTTTTTTTACATCTCCAACATAGTAAGAAGGGGACTGCTGCAAATTCAGGGCAAACTCAAGCCTAAAGCCACATAACAGTTTTATGAAAATTCCAACAGGAAACTAAGGGCAAAAAGAAATTTTCCCATTTATCTACAAGTAAAGAATCCTATTTTTCAAGCCCCAGATAAACACAATTACCTGTGAGCCTCCATGTCCATCATAGACTCCAAAAAAATGAGCAGTCTGCTGGGACATACTATCAGTCATGTTACTAAGAACCCGATCCCCGATCAGCATTTCTATTGGAATTTTTGTAAATTGGGGTAAAGTTGCTACAGCATCTTCCATTTCGGGTCTCCTTCCACACAAGGAAGTGAACCCCCAAAGAGGTACATATTCCACCTCAAAGACACTTCGCCCTACTGCTCCACTCGGCTGTCTGCTCAAAGGTGACTGAAGAACGGCACCCGATGAATTTGAATTCAGAATCGGGCTCAGCCTATCTTCCTCAAGCCCCACTCCTATCGAGAGAGGCCCATTTACAACCTCTCCTCTGACAGTGGGTTCACACACTAATTCTGAGGCTGTTCCAGCAAGAATTTCAATACTGCTGCAGAGTCTCCTTTCAACCTCCAATAAATTAGCAGCTTCAAGTCCCAGAAAATCCTCGCCACACAAACTACTAGTCTCACTAGCCACGGAACTATCAAGGAACTGATCACCTTCCAATGATAAAGAATCATCTTCCACACTGGGAACCCACTCGGTGTTCTTACCTGCAAATGGATCCAGAATGGGAGCCAACTCCGTTCCAATACTAACCTCATTCTCCAAATTACAGCTAGAAGATGAGACCTCCTCCTCACTATCAGCAACAGAACCAGCCAATATATTGGCTGCGTCTCCTGGCACCTTCAATGCTGTTATGTCCATGCAGGTTGCTACTAGGATTTGATTATCACACACAGCAACAGAACTATCTAAAGCTGAATTGTCATCCACTCTAATGGGTATGGAGACTACCAGAGGCATCTCTTTCATCAAAATCTTTATAAAGCCAGTAACCCAAAATGCCCTCCAGCACCTCCAGAACCTTCAAGAAAACCACCATTTTTCTAAGCTGTCAGTATCATCTCCTTCTGAGGGAAACTCGGGAGAGCGAATAGGTATATCTAAAACAGAACGTTTAATGCCACTAGAGATGGTCAATATGGCGAGACAATCCTCACAATACCGCAACCACAGGTAGATCTGGTGAACAAGAATCAATTCAGAGCTCCCTCCTGTGATATGCTGCACTTAAGAATCTCCATCCACCTCCATGAATAACCACACCAAGAAGCTCGAGTCCACGAAAAAAGGGTGGGCTTCAGGCAAAAGATAAAAAGATTCAATCTTTAGTGAACTGAAGCCAACCCCTTATCAGAAAGCACAGGAGAGGGAGATGGGGGAAAGAGGGTCATGAGAAAGTAACCCAATAAAGGCAGAGCCCCCAAGAAATCACAGGAAAAAAACCCTAAAAAGGACAACAGCCCTTTCCCTCACACTGCTCCTGCAAGTTCCCAAGATCTGAGGGAACCCATCTCTCTCCCTCTCTCTAGAAGATGCAATTAGTTGTCGAGATCATTAATCAAGAAAGGAACTGAAAGAGAGAGAAAGCTGAAGAAGAGAGGGACCCTACCGAAACGCTGTCAAATGCAGAGGCCTCTATGCTAAAACTGGAAAGGTACCATAGAGACGGGAGAGAGATCATAGCATGAACTAATAAGAAAGAAGGAAAGCAATCAAAGAGCCAAAAATCATATCGGTTATTAATTTTTAGTTATCATTAATTTATTAAAACACCATTTTATATATTAAAAAAAATTAACTAACACGATTAAAGGGTTAAATAAGTTTTCGATCCGATTTACGTGAATAAAAGCATATGTCCTTCACGGATCGATCTGGTTTGAATCAAGACCGGTTGAATTTTCTATTATCATACTGTAAATAAAAAAAATAAACTAAATAGAAAATAAAAATAAAGACGTGGAGGAGGAAGAGAGTGAACCACGGAGTGACAGCAAACCCATAATTAAAATAAATAAAAAAGGTAAATAAATGTATAAAGAAGCAAATGAATTACAAAAGCTATTCTAACCCCCAAATGGATGATGGTCTCAGAATCGAATTTCAGGTTGTGAGGGTTGATCGAAATTTTCCAGGGATCATGGCCCGACTGCAGATTAGTCTCGAGGTGCGCTTCGACTGGTCTGGAGACACTGTATGGTGTAAACAAAAAAAGAAGAATTACAAAAGCTATTAGGTTAGGTTAACGAGAGAGCAATGAAGATGTACCATGGGTTGATTAAAAATTAAAAAAGCTTTATTTTTTTATTTAGAATCTTTTTCTATGCAGTTATTTAAATCGTTTAATTGTTTATACAGATAAAAGAAAAGAATTCAAAAGTTTATAGTTATTTTTTTCCACCCGTTGATAAATTTGATAGTTAGACCGTAGAATTTTCATGTTTTGTTACAGTGCGCAAGAGATTGTAAGATCTGACAAATACGAATTTGGAAAAATTATACCGATAAAGTGGTTTAATATCATTTTCCCGAGCAAGACATAGGGTTTGAGTGGAGAACATTTTCAAATTTTAAATTTCTGAATATCCAGTGATAAATAATTAGAAAAATGAAAATTTGTAATAAATCAATTCCCATAATTTTTTTAATTAAATAATGAAATAATATTTATTTGATAATACTTTTTTCTATAAGCCATTTAAAATGATGATTTTTTTTTAAGAAAAAAATATGAAGGAAAGGGAAAGAAGGGTGGACAGGTGTGTAATCTTGAGGGGCATGCTAAAGAATCTCATCTCCACCCCACCCACATCCCCCATTGCCATTTTCATCCACCTTTTCTTTCTCCCTAATCCAAAGCTTTCTGTCAATTTCATCCATTGCTTGTGGGAGTTGAAAAATGGAACTTCCTCTCTTCTGTACACCGATCGGTCGGTTCAGGTGGTTCGATATCCAATTTGAGTTTCACGAATGATGACGGATGATGTTAAATTCTGGCATGATAAGATAAGAATATAATCGTGGGTTGATAAGATAACTGAGTACCACATCTTGATAGCTCAGGCTTTTTTGTGGAAACGGACTCAAAACTTTTGGAATGTCCACTAATAATAATATAATATATAAGTGTTTGACCATGGCAATTTCTAGTACAGACCCGAACCCATCTCCTGTAGTCCCCTAATTGACATAAACCCAAACTCGACAGTCTTCTCCCAGCTGAAATCATTAAAGATCCGCTCACAACACTACACAAATCAACAACAGAAATTCAAAATCAGAAGAATTTTTACTTTTTGATAAGATAATCCATCTCGATTTTTTGGTAACATGCGATACACAATGAAAGAAGAGAGAAGATAAAGGCTCCCTTTTGCATTTGCACTAACTAGGCCAACAATCATTTTTCCTTTTTATGCAGGGCAAAAATGATTATTATACTTTTACATTTCATGATCAAAGAGCACAAGAATGTTACCCTAAATTTCATTATGGTAAGTAGGTACCATAGGGCATGAAGCCTCTAAAAGATTTGATATGGATGACTAATCCTATTTCGAGCAGCCTCGCCCTCCACTAAGGGATAAGACTAGAAACAGAGATTTTGTAAGGGAAGAAGTACTGATAGGACCATTTCAGACAATTTATATCGAACTCTATATATCCATATTAAGTCATACGTATACGTGCTTCAATTGGTATCCATCCACCAAAATACATATACACCTACATAATTTCAATAAATTTACGAACGAAGTGCATATCGGAGTCCTGGATCGGTCAACAGAAACACATATTGGTTGGTATCACCTCTCTCTGTGTAGGAATTTATTTTGAGTACTGTGAATGAAAAATGTTTGTAGTCAAGAGGGATTTGCTCCTCACTAAAGGGCCCGACCTGGTGCAAATTTAAATCAATCAGAATCTATTAAATTTTTAGATATCAGAGTGTTTATACAGGAGAGAAAATGCAGAATTACAAATCATTGCATGTCAGTGTTTCTTGATTAAATAACTCACTTCACGTATGTCCAAAACTAATCTGATTTTGACGTGGGAAACAAAATTAAATCTTCCAGGCGTGTGTCCTTCGTGATAAAAGCATGGTGCCCAAGCTACAACTTGCAATTATTTAGTGCTTAAATATTCACGCTGAATAGGCTGATAGGGGAAAGAAAAATCAGTGGGTCGCTTTTCGATGAAATTATGAGGTATTTTTAGTCTATTGGTCGAGACTTCATCTCTGGATTTTAAGTAGAGTCACACCGCTTCTGAAAGAAGGGAAAAAAGGGAAATATTTTTATAGTAAAATACGAAAATTTATAGCCGATTATAAAATACCATCTCGTTGTTTCCTATATGTTGAATACCCTAGGGAATGTGATATTAATGCTTCAAATCAATTAAAAGGTACCGATTGATCCTAAGGGGAATCGAACCTGAGATGGAAATGATACTTATTCTCCTCTGTACCACCAGCGCTAAGCCTCTTGGGGTTATTGGCATACTCGCTCATTTCTTCTGCAGAAACTGACAGGTGCAGAAACTTAGAGAAGTTTTATCTTAGTGGAGACTCTTCGAGACTTCTCAAAGCCCCAGTTTGAGATCACTGGTCAGTCGTGTCATCTGATATTTGCCCAATAGCCTCAGCGATTTCACGGCCATTCCTCGACTGGGATCAAGCCGCGTGGAAGCTCTCGCTGTAGACCAAAAGCAAACAATTCCCGAAGGCCCTAATGATTCCACAATCAACCTCGACCAAGAACAAGCTATCCAGACCCTTCCATCAAGCCAAGCTCGAAAGTCCCAGTAGTTCCACGACCTTGCCCCACCACTGAAAGAGAATCATCATGGTAATATTCTCAACTTATTTATGCTCAAAACGAGTTAAGCTATTAAGAAAGAGAATTCTTTTGATCGTGAATTTTCTCTTTCCGTATAACTAATACTTATATAACGTTTACGAGAAGAGATATCGAACCGAATATTATTCTTTAGTTTAATAATTGGAGGAAGAGAAGGAGGGGAACCCATTAAGTCCAAAGAAAAGCACTTTTGTCTGTTTCTGGTGGAAGAAGAAAGGAAAGTGGAGAGGAACATTTTCGCATGTTTGTATAACTTTAAGAAAGCATATCTCCCCCAGAATCTTCTTAACGAGAAAATCTCAGATAGTATTACCTCATAGTAACGTGATAAAAAATCAATTGAATTACTCTAATTTGCAATATTGAAGATAACTGCTCACGTGATTAAAATTAATTTACTCATTTATCAAAATCTAACTGACATTTTCTCACTCTATGTGATGAAGTAGGATTATCTAAGAATTTCTCCAATCGTAACAAGTGTTCTCTGGCTGTGCGTTGAGATGGAATAATTTCTACTTATGGAATAAAACCACACACTTTATGTGCATAGCTTAGAATTAACTTAATCACTCAGTATGTTAAAAGGGTATGTTCCTTTTCGAGCATCGAATCGGACGAGTCGTAATCACCCAGATAACGAACAATATTCCGATCGATCACATGAACTGCTGAGTCGTTCGCTGAGAAAAAGGTCATCGGCTTGATCAACATGACTTTATTCAAGCGGTTCAGCACTTGATCACCTTAAACAAAGGTCTCGGATTCGAGTCTCTGTAACCCTCCTGATGAACTTTCTCGTACATTTATCGGACGATCATAAGATCGTTTTCAACATCTGTAATGGACCGACTTAGCAGAGTGATATAGTAAAAGGGTTTGGCATTATTAACATGGGATATTGGTGCCCGATCGATCACTAACACGTGGGATAATTATCGATTATACGCCAAATTCTGATTAGACCGATACATCACGTCATCGTTGACACCTAGTACAACTACTTCACGGAAGATTTACCCCTCCCGAGGGAGCAAGGGATGATGCAACCACATAATAATTTATATAAAATAAAAGAATCTATTTATAAATGGTATTTTTTTTCCTGAATAGATATGGTTTTTCCTATGTTGATTTTATCTAAATAAATAAATAATAAATAATAATATAGGCACACCGACTCCTGGAGTTGTGATAAATTATACTCAGTGTCTTTTTGACTTGGGTGGGTTTGTGAATTGTGAATAAGACAGTGGGGTCAATTTCCACCTACTCAGCAGCTTATCAATAATTTTATAAATGAATTATTTAAAATAATAATAATAATAAGAAGAAAATTGTGATTATTTGGGTTTAAGTTTTGATACCAAGGTTAATTTTATTCAATTTAGATTTCATAACTAGCTCTCCTTTGCTTATCTATTTTTTTTTATATGCATAATATGATATTAAAAAATCCTGATTAATCCATGACCAAATCGAATTTAGGAGGCATTTGGTCTGACTATTGTTAAATTACAGAAAAAGTTGAGAATACATGAAAAATTGAAATCACGGTAAAATTGTCTTGAAAATTTGAAAATTGAGATTGTGAAGTTTGGAATAATGTACAGCTAATTGTCGAATCTGATACTGTAGGCACGAGGGTCGTAAAACTAATGTAATATGAAAATGTTGCATGTTTTAAATGTAAAGTCTCTACCAACAACACTGTAAAGTTCTGACCCATATAATCTCATGTTACAATCAATTTTACAACCAAACACTGTAATATGTGATGTAAAGTACAGTGCAACCTACATCCAGCCACCCGCTACCTTAATGAATTTATCTTTTTTCTTGAAATTTAATGGATTTAATTATTTAGCTGCACACATGTCTCCTGAAACCATGGAGTTTCGAAAGAAAAAGAAATGCGAACCCCTTTCGAGAAATCCCACAATGATTTGCAGCTTTGCTTGCCCCCATCAATGAAGAAAACGTGGCATCTTGGCTCTCTTCTTTTCATTTCTTTTTTGGGCATTTTCGGCAAAGATTAATTATCAAAGTCAAGTTGACAAATTCAGTTTTTTCTTTTCCATTTGGCTTGTCACAGTTAAAATGAGAAATTCTTTGGTGATTTTACATCATCACACTGCAAGAGAAAGTATCAATCAAACGAATTAATTAATATTAATCATTCCAAGTAGTTATCATAGTTAACAGTAATCAAAGTAATTTAATTAGTTCATCCTCACTATCATTGTAAGATGAGATTATCTAAGATTTTTCTTTCTCCGATACCATATAACATGGTATTTAGTGTAATGACTAAAGCGCAGATGATTCCGGGAATGCAACCGACAAGTCGAACATGTTGTTATGGGCTCACACTAGAGCCCAGATGGTGCCGGAATCGGTCCATCTTTGCAAGAGGAGCAAAAGCTTGAGAGTGGCAATGCAGAGAAAGGGGAAAGAGAGAGAAGGTAGAAGACTCTCGACAGGTAGTTCATCCATTCACTCATCATCAACAACAACGACGACGACGTCAGACAAGAAGAAACTGCCACAAGAGAAGGCCGAGGCTTTTGTGTCTCCCCAAGCCAACCTGGGCAGTCGCCATACTTGCATCTTTTATCCCGACCGATCCTGTCCTACGAGTTTTTGATTTACAAGATGCCCGAAACTTGCTACCGAACAGAACTTCTCCTCCTGCCCACCCACCCACAACAGTCGGTTTTTCTCGGTGAAGTACTCGACATATACACACTTTAAGGGAGGGGGCCTTCCTGCGGAGATAATTAGCAAGCCACCCAAACCCACCAAAGTGTGGAGTTTTTCAACTAGAGATAAAGCACGAGGCAAAAATCTAGACAAGAGAATGGTGAAAACTGCTGGTTTCATCATGTTCTACAGTAACATCGGGTCACCTGATGATTTGAGCATCTGCGCTTCCGATTCCTCGATGTTCATCTCACTGGTATAGATAGGCCCCGGATCACCTGGTGTTTAATTTACTCTAATCAGTTGCAACTTTGTCGTAAGAAGGTCAAAGATCGTAGACTGAACAGACGGAAGTTAAGAACATGAGGAGAGTGAGATCCATTACTTGATGCAGAAGAAAGAGATGTGCTCCCCTTAGACATACTTCTCCCAATATCTGCGGGAACAAGAGATCAGTATTAAGGATCGTTCTGGCAGGAGAAATCAGGAGCAGCTGTATGGAGAAAGAATTGTATACCAAAAGAACGGTGTAGCCCTTTAACAGCATCGAAATTTTTGTATGTGTATCCAACAAAGCTCAGATTGTTGGGAGTCAACAGGATCTGCAGATACTCATCAAGAGAAACAAGGTTAACCTGTGAGTGATCAATAGCAGAGTTTGATAGGAAAGCGTTGGGGACTGTACAAAAAATAAGTGAATTGGTAGAAAGAAATTTCTTGAATACACTGATAACCCCAGAATTGCTTTCAGTGAATGTTGGGGAATTGAAGATAAGCAGCAAACCTTGCGAGAAGTCCCCGAACCAGTTCTCCCACTTGTCGGTGGATCCAGCTAACCAAAAAATAAGGGAAGAAAAGGAACAAAGTATGAGTAGGGTATTCTGCAAATCTAGCAGGTTACTGAAATAATGAAAGCATGAGGGAAAATGCCAGAAAACTAACTATAATTGACCTTTTACGCAAAGCTATTTTCACAGTTTGCTAAATCAATAAGGGCAACAAAGCTCAAAAATTTTGATAACTCTCAAAGCCACAATACATGCTGCTGGATAGAATCGACTGAAATTGAGAAGAATCAGAAAATGCAGAGGAAAAAAAAGAAAGTTCCCCCGCTGTATAATAAGGGCAAAGATTCCATACTTCATCAAATTTCATAAAGTTCTGAGTGTCAAGCTCTCCATTCACTTCGGGTTTGAAAGCTGCCTGCATTTCATAGAGCTTGTCCCATTCGACGCCATTGAACCAAGGATGAGCCTATTGCAAGAGAAGCCCCCTCAGATAAGCAAAAGGCAGGAAACTTATATGCACCCAAAGAGTTCCAAATAATTCAGAAGATTACCTTGATCTGTTCGGCCCCTCCTGAACCAAGTCTATGCTCAGCATTGCAGAGCAATCTACAGATCAGGTCTTTTGCCATGGGTGTAAGTTTTGCATCATCAGGGAATTTCAGATGATTCTTCCAGTGAACAATCTGAACAAAATATAGATAAATTGCATAAATCTAAAATGTCAACATGGTATAATTTGCATAAAAAACTGACTCGATTTCTTCGCTAAAGTGCACTAGAGACAAATGACATGAAATGGAAGGGTTGACAATCAAAGCAACCTAAAAGAAAGTCTAAGCATATACCTTTCGGCACGTGGTTATTGGGTCATCCGAATAAAAAGGGGGGTACCCAACAAGCATCTCATACATGATTGCTCCTAGGGACCACCTGAAGGAGAAACGCACATTAGAATCAGGCCCACATAAAAAATGCAGCAGTCAGGGGAAGGCATGCCTATTTTATTCATCGTGGAATAAAAAATAAGATTAGCTGGAATAGAACTAACCACAGAAATTCAATGCATTGATGTTGCAAAACTTGTAGAAACACATGCCAAAACTGAGATACCATTGCCAGAAAACCCAAAAACTAACCAGTCACACTCCATGCCGTAGCCTTTCTTTAGCAGAACCTCGGGAGCAATATAATCTGGAGTCCCAACAGTTGAAAATGCCTTCAAGGTGGATAATACAAGTATTAGATATGTTTGACAGAGGGCCAACTGGAAAAATTATTTAAAGAACAAGAAAAGAGGCTCTGGTGAATTGTCATGGCTAAGAAATGCTCAAATCCAGGGGGGAAATGTCAAAAATTATACTTACAACTAAAAGTGAATATGGGAATAGTCATTCCATATTTCCAGACACAAACTGACTCATAATGCAATTTACATCTAAGCTGAATCACAAATGTCAAAAGTGAATATGACCAAATTACTGGTCCCTTGAGAGGCTTCTAAAACTGTATCAGCAACATTCAGTTGTATCAGGAAAAGGTTGCTACTATCCTACCAGTGTCCTCCTGTTCATCTGCCAGTGCTGAAGTTGTTCGTGAGGGCTCTTCCAGCTGCTATGATTATCAGTGTCAGGTAATTGATCAATATCCATCGCCTCTGAAGAATTGCCATTATCCATCATCTTATTTTCATGAATTACAGATAGAGTTGTACAATCAAGAGGCTTGCAAAGGCCAAAGTCAGAGAGCTTCATATGACCATGCTTATCGAGGAGAAGATTGTCCGGTTTAATGTCCCTGTAAAGAAAATAGAACCAATATTAGTGCACACTAAGTACCTAAGCTTGGAAGATCAATACAGATGAAGTGGTAAAAGAGGTCAAACCTGTGAATATAATTATGCTTGTGAATAGACTCTATTGCCAACACACTTTGGGCTATGTAGAATCTAGCAACACCTTCAGTCAAAGTGTCCTCTCGCATAAGAAGAGTCATCATGTCTCCACCAGGCAGATATTCCATAATTAGGTATAAGTACTCAGTGTCCTGGAACGAATAGTACAACTTCACAATGTAATGACTGGCAACTTCTGCAAGCAGGTTTCTCTCTGCTCGAACATGTTCCACCTATTAATTAGGAATGCCATTAAACAGAATGAACTCAAATAATCAAAAGACAATGACCTCGCAAACTGCCATTAAACATCAGAATATTGATGATATGAGCATATGATTTATTCCATAGCTGGACATCTATGAAGGGACAGAAATGAAAATTGACATTCATCGATTAACAGAAGCACATGATGGAAATTCAATTGTTAAAAATAATTTAATAGATTATACCCATCAATTCATGAATTAACCAAAAGTAAGCCTTATAAATTAAAGATGTGACAGAAAATGCCAGTTATCATCTCACCTGGCCTCTCTTAAGCATTTCTGATTTCTCCAGCTTTTTCATTGCATAGATGTTTCCTGATTTCTTCTCCCGGCATAATCGAACCTGTGATTTTTGAAAAAGTAAATGCAATTCCTAATTGAACTACAAATCATAATTCAAGCTAGAAATATGCTATTAAATTGCTTGATAGCAACAATTACCTCACCGAAAGCTCCTCTTCCAATTATTGTTAAAAGCTCAAAATCATCAACACATATCTTGTGCCTCTTAAGTCGCATGAACTCGGTCTCTTTTCTCTCCAGATCTTTGATCAGATTGATTTGCACTTCCTTGGGAACATCAGAAGAAGCTAATTTTCTTTCCAAGACCCAACGCCTGTAATAAATGAATGTCGCTCAAATAATGTGTAGCTGCATCATAAATCAGCCATTTCTTGCCAGACTAGAAAATACCCAATTCTCTCCCTTTCACTTCTTCAAGGTTAATGATGCTAAATAAATTGCATAACCACATTAAATTTGATCTTCACAACTTCCATGAATCCTGCAGCATTATCATGTTATCTCTTTCCTAGACAGTTCATAGTTAACTTTTTTAAGTGGCATAGATGAACACAATGAGAGATCATTAAAAACAAAGAAAGGAAAATAAAATCACCACACCAGAAAAGGATAAACTTATCCCCCTGCTCATCATGTATTAATCCTTTGATTTTCCATTATCAGCAGAGTTGAGTATGTTACCGCTCCAACGAGTTGGTTAATTAGCAAACCTGCTTGGGATTTGTGTGGTAAAAGCAGAAGGCTTTGGGTACAAATCTCAACTGACTGAAAATCTTTCACTACCCCAAGTGGAAGATTCGACTTTTCTTTATTCAGTGCTGTTCAGAACTTCATCCCCACTAACTAGAGTTTCCCAAATTTTCCCTCGTATGCAGAAATTTGTTCCGTACTCGTGTCCTTCTGCTCATTCTTTCAAGCAGTCAAGACTCCTCAGATCATACTATATCATTTCCTATTTGCTACGCTCAATCCCGGCTTTCCTGTATTGCCGAGTCGCAAGCCCAAAGTTCACATTTTGCCATCAGACAAATAGGAAATCAAGCAAGAAACTTCAAAAAAAAAAAAAAAAACCTAATCCCAAATCTAGCGTTTACACAAATTGGAAATGGCAAAAGAATAGAAAAAATGACAGTCCCCTGTGCTGTACCTCTCCCTCCGCTCCTGAATATTCTTCATCTGGGTCCGGTAGTGGTTCTCAATGAACTGCTTGGCAGCGGCCACCTTCTCCATCGTCAAGCTCGAACCGAGCACCTCCTCCTCCACACCCCCCGCCTCGGCCTCCTCGTCGATATCCTCCATCCTCTCCCTCTCCACGAGCATCGGATGCTCTCAAAATCCCAAAATTTTTTTTGTGGGTTCTTCACCCACTACCCAACAATCGACTCACCACAGTTCCTCAACCTCGCAGCTCACTCTCTGCCTCTTTGCGAGTAGGGAGAATTCCGAGTTGTGGCTTGTCGGGATGGATTGAAGACAAAGGGTGAATTTTTTTATTGAATTAAATCACAGTTAGTGAATTAATTATGAAAATTCCAGAACGGAGAGAAGCAAACAGCTCATGGGTGATGCAAGAGTGCCTCGAGATCTCCCCCATGGCCAACTCAGAATGTTAAAGCTCGCTCACTCGCCAACATTTTCTGTCTTTCCATTTCACTACAACTAACTAATTTTGAAAATTAATGTAGTAAAATAATAATTTAATTGTAGGGAAATTTGAATTAATTATTCAAATAATTATTTATACTATTACATGTAAATATTTAAACTTTTGAGTTTTTTTATTTTTTATATTTGTCATTAACCTAATTTATATATTAAAATTCATGACATACATTTAATTTTCATATTGAAAGTAAAATAATAATTTTAATTATTTTTCTCACCTCATATCTATGATTTTAATGATAAAAATATTCAGTTAATTGTTCAGATTTTCTCATATCACTCAGTATTTATAATTTTAATTATAAAAATATATCACGTAATTATAAACTTGAAAAGATAAAATTGACATAGTATATTAATGAAAGCTGAGAATATTTTACTTATTATTATAAATTAATAAATTAAATCGCAATAAGTTATAAATAAATAATTTAATTATACTATCTCATTCTAATATTTCACTTTTTTTATTTTTTATGCTTAAACACGAGTCCGTGTCTAGTTATAATTATTACTACAATAATGGTCCATTTTCTGTCTTTCCATTTCACTGCAACTAAATGATTTATAATTAATGTAGGAAAATATCAATTAAATTGTAAGTAAATTTGAATTATTTTAATTAGATTGGAACATCTAATTTTTAATATAAACACAATATAAGAGATTAAAACTAGACAAATGACTAAGAGTTGGAATCATAGTTAACCTGGAAAAAATGACTTAGGCCAAGCCTGAATAAAATATCTACCTTTTATAAGCTAAAGGAGAATGTAATGGGGCTCTCCCAGCCTATCCACGTGGGCTTCCCACTTTTTTTTTTGTCTTAATTGATTTTATATTAATAAATAATAGAATATATTATTAAAAATAAATAAATATCATCAATAAATATATATCAATATTTATCTAAAAAAATATTAATATATAATTTATTATTAAAAATTTCTATTTTGAATACTAGAATAGAACTTATGCATTTTATTTTTATTCCGGATTTAATTTTATTAGTATATCAAGAGAATGAGCTTCTTTCATTTAGGAAAATCGAGTCCCCTATTTAGAAATGAGATGAAATTATTTATTAACCTATACAAAAATATAATAATCTATTAATATAGGTGATTGGACATGAATATAATATACCATTAATATATGTTGTGGGAAAGAGATGAATATTACATTTATGTATTAATTTTTAATGTATATTATTTCTGCACTGGTAATTAAAAAAATATTAAATATTCACATTATAAACATACGAATAATAACATAGCTCTTTTTAAATAAACGACATTTGTTTGTAAAAAAGATATTTGAGTGTGAGTTAAATGACATAATCATTTTTTAAATATCTCTATACTTTAATATAATTCATTCAGTTCATTATAAAAGATATATCGAACCGCAGCGTAGCGCGGGTTCTTTTTCTAGTAATAGGTTAAAGTCTAAAATATGATTTTTTTCCCCAAAAATTCGAAGTGAATAGACAGTCCCAACATTCAATATATCATAAAAATTACAAACAAAATTATTTAAATAATAATAATTACAATAAATATTTAAATAATTAGCCCTTATTTATTTTTTTGTTATAATTTAACCGGTCCTTTCTCATACCACAAGATAAAGAATTTCCTAAAACCTAATGTGCTCAGTGCTCCCACTCATTTGTTGTTCCTGGCGACAGCACGTGACGTGGCAGTAGTTCATTGTATATTGCATATACAAGCAGTACAGAACAAAACAAAAGGCGCAGGGGCCTGAGCCCCTTCTCGAAATTTGATGCAACCCCCGGCTGGCACGATAAAATTTAGATTATACTACGTCACACTGATGTAATGATAAATTATTAATTAAATTATTTTAATTAATATTAAATATAATAATAAAGTAATTAATATTAATTTATATATTTATTATATTTTAATTAATATTTCACCACACCATATATCGAGATAAAATTATTTAAGAATTTCTCCGTCGGAAACCATGCCTTTTGAACTGAATTTAATGGAATATGCGAGTCCTTTTTTTCTCTGTACCATTTATATTTAGAGTTCTTCTAAACTTGTGATTAATTTAATTGATATTTGACCGATTTATTAAGAGATAAATATTTTACAATAATAGTTTCCTAAATATGAAAAAACTCGAACCGTAAATTTTTTATGGTATCCGAACGCTATCAAACCATAAACATTTACTCTAGGGAATCGAGTACCTAATAACTTGAATCGCTCATATTAGTAAATCCAAGTCGAATTTAGATTAGTTTCGTTTCATTAATGTTTCAATTCCACCATCTTAGGTAATTTTGGGAGATCATACATACATATATTTCACATCAGAGTTTGATCCGTATTGTACATGCATTTTTTTATTTAATAAAATTTATGAAATAAATGAATTTGTAACAAACAATTAAACAGCTAACCTGAAACGGAGTGATTTTCTTCTACACTCGAGCGACGAGGGCCAATTTACCTCGAACCGCGTATATTTTTCTTTCGCTTTTAGATTTTTTTTATTAACCGCGAATCTTTATACTCGAATCTGGTAAGGTGGGAGTTTATGCAGTTGGCCCTGGTACTATGTAAAATATTTATTTAGATATATAAGAGTTTTGATTTATTTTCACATAAAAGCTTAAATAATTCAGTGACGGTATCATTTTTTTATAAAATAAATTTCATTATCTTAACCTTCTTATATGAGATTTATTTATAAACAACATATTCTCCAATTAGTCAAGATTAATTATTGTCAATGCATCAATTTACTAGCCACGTATGAATTATTTTCTAAGTTTGAATCTTATGATATTCATAAATTTAACGGGTAATCCTGCCTTCACTTTTTAACGTGGATGAATAGAAAAATCTATAAATCTGATATGGGGATTAGGACCGAGTTAGGCCAACCACGAAACACGATCTCCATTAGGAATGGTAATGGAGCGGAGTGGGCATTTGAACATTCAGAACCACGCCATCCTTCACATGTCGATCAATGCCCTAACCTGTACGATCCAGGTTGATTCGAATTATAAGGAAAAAATAAATATGACATAAAATGTAATTTAAAACTATAAGATGAATTTCTACATTTATAACAATATAATTAAATAAGTTTAAAATAATTAAAAATTAACGCAAATTCAAAAAAATATATTATTTATTATCCGATTTATGAAAATAAAAGTTGATTTTAAGATATATAGTAGTATAATCCTATATTATCACACGGGTCGGGTCGGACGAGGCAGAAAGAGAGGCCCGGACCTGCCCTAGATAATGCATGAATTGAGCGTGTTGGGGCAGAGTTGCCTTCCCTAATTTCCACATCGAGTAGATTTATAGCTTGATTCGGTTCTCGGACATCAATCAGAATTTCAATTGTAGGGGCCGGGCCCAAGGCCCTCCCCTCAGAGAAGCCTTGCTCAGATGAAGGCCCAGGAAGTAGGCCCAAACCACTGGACCGGCGCTTAGGCGTGGCTGTGCGCCAGTCCGGGTGGCGCCCGTACCGCCAGCGCCGCTTCCGTACGACTGACGCCGCCTGACTCGTCTCAGTCTGACATCCTCCGTACAGCAGATATCGCTTCCCCTACAAGGCACACGACGTGTATTTAATGCGTATTAAATGCTTGTATCCCCTCCATCCCTATATAAATGGGACCTGTACACCCGGAATAAGGGATATAAGACAACATTCATAACTCTTGCTCTCATTCATTCCTCCCACTATTTTCCGAAACAACATTGGCGCCGTCTGTGGGAACACGGACTAAAAGTCATGGCTCGCACTCGTAGCAATCGCAGAGCAACCAGTTCCGCACGTGACCAGCAGGCATTTCCCCAAAATCTCCCGCCCACCGAAAACACCCTCGAAGGCCCCCCGCGTCCCGATCCCAACCAGGACGAGCTCTTAGCAGCCCTCCCTATTCGGACCCGCCAGGCAGTGGAGCAATTTGTCGAGCGCCGGGTCACCACCCTAGTGGATGCCGCGCTATCTCGTCATCTAAATGGGCGCCAGGAAGGCGCCGGGGACACCTCGGGAGCGCCACGTGCACCCCCTCCCCCCGTGGCGGCCGCAAGCTCGCGTTTGACGCCTACCCCTTCAGGGGACAACGTTTCCCAAGCAAACACTAGCATGACCATGAGGGAAGTGCATAAACTAGTCGAGGACCGCGTGGCCAGAGCCCTCGAAGCCAACAACCGCCGCCGGTATGGGCTCCCGGCCATTGAAGAAGATGTCGCCAGCCCCTTTTCCGCCGAAATCCAGGCGGTCACCTTACCTCCGAGGTTCAAGGCTCCGCAGATCGACGCGTATGATGGAAAGACCGATCCCCGCGACCACTTGCGCGCCCATGTCAACTCCCTCCTAGGGAGAGGGGCCACGGACGAAATTCAGTGTCTCCTGTTTCCAGGGACGCTGAAGGGCCTCGCAGCGGACTGGTTTTACTCGTTAGAGCCCGGGTCCATCTCCCACTTCGCCTCACTAAAAGAAAAGTTTTTAGAGCGCTTCGCAGGGTCGCTTCGGATCAAGCGCACCCCCATGGAGCTTTTCGGAATGCAGCAAGGGGACCGGGAATCCCTTCGCCATTGGTACGAGCGATTTGTTAGAGTGGCGGCCGAAGTGGATGATCTGACCCCGCGAGAAAAAATGGCCGCATTTCAGCGCGGCCTGAGGGATGACGAATTCGCAAAAAACCTGATCATCGACCCCCCCAGCGACTTTGCCGATCTAGCGGCGCGGGCTCAACGCTTCATGACGATCGAGGAGGTCGACTGGAGGCGCAAGGACACCAAGCGAAAAGAAGCCCCTACCGATCGGCGAGAAGAGCGGGGACGGGATAACAAACGAGAGAAGTACACCCCACTGTTGGCCCCGCGCGCTGTTGTCCTTGCGGAAGGAGAGAAGCGGCGCTTGATCAGAGCCCCTCGCACCACCAAAGAAACGTTGGGCCCGGACGCGGACCGACATTGCCGATATCATCGGGCATCGGGCCACGACACCGAAGACTGCCGCCAGTTGAGGGCTGAAATAGAACGGCTGGTCCAAAGGGGACATCTGCAAGAGTACGTACAGCGACCGCCCGCCAAAAACACGTGGCGACGAGACCCGGAGGCCGGAAACGCCCCGGCAGACAGGCGGGAGAATGAGAGGCCGGCGGCCAGAGCCCCCTCACCCCGGGAGCGTCGAGGAACGATACACGTGATCACCGGCGAGCGTTCCTCCGGAAGCAAGCGCCCCGCGAACGAGATGCAGTCCCTGGAGATTGACCGAAATTACTCGATCACGTTCACAGACGAAGACGCCGCGCCCGTACCTCCCTCAGCGCGAGACGAAGCATTGGTAATTACGGCCGACATCGGGGGATTCGAGGTGCGACGGATCCTCGTTGATAATGGGAGCTCGGCTGACGTCCTGTACTACGATGCGTTCAGAAAGATGGGTTTCAACGACGCTGACCTCTCCCCGGCGGATACACCGTTGATAGGTTTCAATGGGGGGACGGTGTACCCAAAGGGGACCATCGCCCTACCTTTCTCCTTAGGCGACGGCAACAAGACGTCAAGTTGCATGACCACTCTCCTGGTAGTAGACATCCAGTCCGCCTATAACGCGATCATGGGGCGCCCCGCGCTGAATGCTCTCCGAGCCATACCATCCACCTACCATCAAATGGTTAAATTCCCTACCGGCAATGGCACAGGAAGCGTGCGAGGGAACCACCAGGTGGCGAAGCGTTGCCATCTGGCAACCCTGAAGGAGACCCGGGCCCGCCCCGCACTGCAGATTGAGCCTGACCCTCGCGATGGATTCGAGCGACCTGCCCCGGTGGGTGAACTGGAGGAAGTCTCCCTGACGCCGACGAGGAGCGTCCGGATCGGCGCAGAATTGGACAACCCCAGTAAGCGAAACTTAATCGCGTTATTGCAAGAATATTCTGACGTGTTTGCATGGACACCTGCAGACATGCCAGGTATCGATCAATCAATCATCACTCATCGCCTTGCAGTCAACCCGACCGCCCGCCCCGTCATTCAAAAGCGGCGCTCTATGGGGGCAGAACGAAGGGAGGCCGTCCGCGAGGAGGTAGCGAGGCTTTTGGCGGCCAACTTCATTGAGGAGGTCCGCTTCCAAACGTGGGTCGCAAACGCCGTCCTGGTGCGCAAGCCAAACGGACGATGGCGGATGTGCGTGGACTACACAGATCTCAACAAAGCATGCCCCAAAGACGCCTACCCGTTGCCCCGCATAGACCAGCTGGTTGACGCCACAGCCAGCCACGAACTGCTCAGCTTCATGGATGCCTATTCCGGGTACAACCAGATAGCGATGCATCCGGGAGACAGGCAAAAAACGGCGTTTTACGCAGCAGACGGGGTCTACTGTTACCGCGTGATGCCGTTCGGCCTTAAAAACGCGGGAGCAACATACCAGCGGTTAATCAACCGCCTATTCGCAGCTCAGCTGGGGAATACCATGGAGGCGTATGTCGATGACATGATCGTCAAATCCAAACGGGCGACGGCGCACCAAGGAGACCTTCGGGCAGCGCTTGAATTGATGAGGCGTTATAACCTCCGGCTAAACCCTGAAAAGTGCGCCTTCGGGGTGAAGTCGGGAAAATTTTTGGGATTCATGCTCACTCACAGGGGCATTGAGGTGAACCCCGAAAAAATCAGAGCCATAGAAGACATGAAATCCCCCTCGACGATCAGAGGTTCAGCGCCTCACGGGCCGGCTCGCGGCACTCTCCCGTTTCCTCTCCAAGGCGGGAGACAAATGTTTCCCCTTCTTCATGGGGATCAAGGCAGGAAAAGCCTTCGCCTGGACAACAGAGTGCGAGGAAGCGTTCTCTCGACTCAAGGCCTACCTCAGCTCTCCCCCGTGCCTGGCGACCCCGACGCTGGGGGAAACGCTCAGGCTTTACCTAGGAGTAAGCGACGTTGCGATCAGTTCCGCCCTGGTCGTTGAACGGGAAGGAGTGCAGCGCCCGGTGTATTACGTAAGCAAAGTCATGATTCCGGCGGAGCGCCGCTACTTACCCATGGAAAGGTTCACCTTGGCCGTCATCCTAGCAGCACGAAAACTAAGGCCCTACTTCCAGGCGCATCCCATTGCTGTCCGCACCAACCAGTCCCTAAAGCAAGTCCTCCGCAGGCCTGAGTTATCAGGAAGAATGGTACGGTGGGTCATCGAGCTCAGCGAGTTTGACATTGTTTTTGAGCCACGAGGAGCCATCAAGGCCCAGGCGCTGGCCGACTTCATCGCAGAGAACACCGGGCCAGATGACGCCACCGCACACCCGCCTGCTGACGTCTGGGAAGTGCTCGCTGACGGGTCATCTACCAGGGGTGTCGCAGGGGCAGGATGCGTCATAGTACCACCGGAGGGACCGCCGCTCACCTACAGTCTCGTGCTGTCCTTCCCCGCAACCAACAACGAGGCGGAATATGAAGCCCTAATCACCGGGCTGCTAATAGCGCGAGGAGCCGGGGCACGGCGAGTCCTCGCCAAATGCGACTCACAACTTGTGGTGGGCCAGATAAATGGAGAGTGTGAGGCAAAGGGGGACAACATGAAGCGTTGCTTGGAAAGAGCGAAGGAGGTGGTCCGGCAGTTTGACGAGGCAAAAATCGTCCAGATCCCTAGAGAGCAGAACCACTGGGCAGATCTACTGAGCAAGGCAGCCACGGGGCAAGCTTACTCTCCCCTCAGCTTTATTGAGCGTCGTAGGATATCCGAGACATACACACCCCTCGCGGTGCTTTGCGCCCAGAACGAGGAAAACTGGATGACGCCTATTCGCAGATACCTGGAAAGAGATCACCTCCCCACCGACCCCTTAGAGGCTCGGCGTATCAGGTTGCGCGCCGCTAGATACACCATACTGGGCGAAACGCTCTATCGGCGCGGGGTATCCCAGCCCCTTTGCGCTGCCTTGGTCCAGAGGAGGCAAATTATGTGTTGCGCGAAATCCACGAAGGAATTGCGGGAAGTCACCAGGGAGCCAAGGCGATTTCCCGCATAGCCCTCCGACAGGGTTATTACTGGCCGACGATGACGGACGACGCGCGAGCCTTGGTTCGAAGCTGCCCCGCATGCCAGGCATTCGAGCGTCACCCTACCGGGTCTCCCACTGAACTCACTGGTATGATGTCACCCTGGCCCTTCGCCCAATGGGGGATCGACATATTAGGGCCCTTTCCGATGGCCTCTGCGCAGCGCCGATTCCTGTTCGTCGCGGTGGATTATTTCTCCAAATGGGTGGAAGCTGAGGCAGTCGCCACCATCACTGACAAGGCATCCCGCAGGTTCGTGATGAAGCATATAGTGTACCGATTCGGCATCCCCCACACCCTTATCTCAGACAACGGAACGCAGTTCAGAGGAAAAGCTTTCCAGGAGATGTGCCAGGAGCTCCGAATCAAACAACGCTTCACCTCGGTAGCGCACCCTCAAACAAATGGGCAGACCGAGGTCACTAACAGGACCCTCCTTCACGGCTTGCGTACAAGGCTGAGCGCACTAGGAGGGTCATGGGTCGACGAGCTGGACAGCGTGCTATGGGCCTATCGCGTGACACCCCGTACGGCCACCGACGCGACACCCTTTTCCCTCGTCTACGGGTCGGAGGCGGTTATTCCTGCCGAAGTGGCAGTAAACACACGTCGAGTGGCCGCATTTGAAGAACCGGACAACAATCGTCTTCGAGGGGAGGACTTGGACCTAGCAGAAGAAAAGCGCATGCGGGCTCTCACCAATATGCACAAGCAAAGCAAGCGGCGGCACGCTACTTCAACTGGAGGGTCCGGGGCGCGACAATTCAGTGTGGGGGATCTGGTCCTCCGCCAGAACAAGTTCTCCCAACACCAGACAGGCAAGCTCGCACCCAAATGGGAAGGCCCATACCGCATCAACGGGATCCCTTATCCGGGCGCGTACATCTTGCAGGATATGGAGGGACGCACCCTGCCGCACACTTTCAATGCAGAGGTACTCAAAAAGTTCTTTTATTAACACGCTGTATTCCGCATGTACCTTTGCGCATACGTGGTTAAATAGTCCTTATCCTGCAAAGGTCGTCCTAAAAAAAAAAAAGCGCACTAAAGACCTCAGCACGCCTGAGGCACTAAAGACCTCAGATCTCCTGGGGCGCAAAGACCTCCAACTCTCGGAGGCACTAAAGACCTCAGCACGCCTGAGGCACTAAAGACCTCAGATCTCCTGGGGCGCAAAGACCTCCAACTCTCGGGGGCACTAAAGACCTCAGATCTCCTGGGGCGCAAAGACCTCCAACTCTCGGAGGCACTAAAGGCCTCAGCACGCCTGAGGCCCTAAAGACCTCAGATCTCCTGGGGCGCAAAGACCTCTAGCATTCGGGGGCATAAATACCTCAGGCCTCCTGGGGCACGAAGGCTCCCGCCCTTCGAGCCACCAAGACCCAAGGCAACGAACACCGCTAAGGCACATAAGCGCGTAAGAACAAAAGAAAAGACCCGCTAAAATGTCAAGAGGAACTAACAGCGGCGCTGGCATAGAGATACCAGCCTATCGCGTGTAGACCTACAATGGGCTACTCCAGTCATCCTCAACACAAAGTAGCGCGGAACATAAACCCTAAGATATGCCGCTAAAACAGAAGCCGCCAAAGCGCCGAAACACGCAAATACTAGAATATGATCGGTACACAGCGTGGTAGCAAGATACTACTTCAAAAACGCTGAAAACAAAGAGGGAACGGGTCATGACTATCAAATAAAGGACGGAAGGAGCAAGCGTCACAATACTTGGAAGAAAAAACAACAATTTCATTAAAGGCAACTGCGTTACATAGCTTCTTTACACAGTGTTATTTACACAAGCTACCCCTAGGCCTATGGAGTTGCAGCGCCGCGGGCCTCGTCCAGGAGGCGGAGACAGTCCAGGCTGGGGATCTCTGACAGGGCGACACTCGGATATAGGCGTTGGAGGTCATCCTTGACAGAGCGGAGGGAGTCCACTATGGCTCCCCCCCCGCGCGCCGCCAACTTTTCTGTGAAGGCGTCGCTGGACTTGTACTCCTCCACAGCTTCTTGCTTGGCGCGCGCCACCTCCGTCGACTTCTCCTCCACGGCCGAAGAAAGCGCCAGGGCGGACTCCCGCAGTTGCGCCTGGAGCCTCCCCTCTTCAGCAGCCCTGTCAGACCGCTCCCGCTCCAGCTGCTCCTTGAGAACTTTTATTTCCTCTTGGAGCTCGGCCTTCCCCGCCTCCTCGGAGACGAGTCGCACCTTCAGCGCCTCAGCCTCCTCCCGGATCCCAGCAGCCTCCTGCTCCGCGGCATCCACCCGGGACTTCAAGTCCCGGATGCCAGCACGCATGTCCTGGCGCTGCTTCCTCCAGTTGCGCCTCTTATTCGTCAGGCGCTGGACTTGGGCCTGCAGTTCAGGAACGAGGGCACGCTCCTGGCTCCAGGTCTCCATCAGCAGTCCGGGAATCATCGCACCCTGCCAAGATCGACAGTCAGCAACCCATATGAGATTTGGGATCACAGACAAGAATACGTACCATCAGCGAATAGTAGCGCGCGTGAGAAAAGAGATCCTCCCTTGTTTCCAGCTCAGGCAACTCTCCCGCGAGGCGTTGAAGGGCCCTGGTGAAGCGCAGCTGCGTCTCCACATCCCCCAATAGCCCTCGGATGGGAGAGCCGGCTGTTGGAAGAGATGCCTGCGCAAAGAACGGTCAGCAACGTGCCACGTTATTGTATAGCGAGCTCGGCGCCACGCGTCGCTCACCTCAGTGTGCTCCTCACCCTGGTCCGCCCCGGGAAGAGCCCCTCGCTCCGACCCCTCGCCCTCCTGCGCCTGAGCTGGGCTCGGGGGAGGCGCCGATGATGTTTGCCCTGGAGAGCGCCTCGAGGGGGAGCCAAGTCCCGCGAAGGGCGACACCACTAGCCCTGGAGCCTCCGAGACAGGAGCCAGAGGTGAGCTAGGGCTGACCCCCCCTTCGGCAGCCACAAGGGTAGGGGGGCTGGCTAAGCTGGAAGAGGTGAACCGGATTCTGCGCCGCTTCCGCGCCAGCGCCCCGCTCTCACTAGACTCCCGCTCAGAGGGAGTCCCCCCTGCCTGAGCGACGGCGCTGGCACCTCCGGCTGCGGGAGAAGAGATCACGATCACATCTTCCTCCTCCTCGCGCTTCCTCTTCCTAGCCTCCCTGAGGGCTTTCTCCTGCACCAAGAGTTTGTCAATGATCTTGGCCCATTCACCCCTCTCTGAAACAGCAAAGAAAAGACAAGTCAGTGAATTACCAAGGCATCTCGGGATAGCCCGCACGTGTCCGCGTCCACGCTCCACCTCCAAGGAGCTTCGGATACGAGACCGTACCGCAGCAGATTCTCGTCAGTAATGACGCTCTTTGCGTCAATCTTCACGCCCCTAAATTTCTCCGCATTGGCGCGCTCCTCCCTCTTCATTGACCCCCACGGGTCCCCATCATGGAACTCCTCGCGGGGGTCCTGGCGCCACTTCCAACCCTCAGCGTCCTTCATGAAGAAAAACGAGTCCTTCCACCCAGAGTTGGTGGACCCGTAATTCGTCACGAGCGCCCGTATATTTTCTTACGACGCGGTTGGAAGTGAAAATAGCCGCTCTCTGACCTTTGGATCAATAAGTAGAAAAACCTAAAAAGGAGTCGGCTGTAGGCTATCTATGCTCCCTACAGTGGAGATAGAAGGCTGTCCACACGCGCCACGAGGTTGGGGAGAGTTGTCCGGGGGCTAAACGGTAGTATCTTAACAGGGCCGTAACCGGCTCGGCCAAGGGCCAACGGAGGCCGGCTCGGATTTGCTCGGGGAAGATGGCAAACTCCCCCGGGCACGGCTCCGAGGGCTCCTCACCCTCGCGGGGAAGCCGAGGGGAGAAGTCGGCGCCTATTCTCCCCAACCTAAGGGTGGTCAGAAATCGGGACGGGGTAAGTTTGTTGGTGAAGATCTCGTCACCTGGGTTTCCGGTGGAGGATGTCGGAGCACTTGAAGACGCCATTGCGATCGGAGAGGACAGGAAAAACGAAAGGCCGGTACGGAGAAGAGGGGTCTTCGGGCTGAGCAGTGTGGGGAGAGAACAGAGGTCAGGCTTTTATCGGACAGAGGGCAGTTAATGCCTGTGGAAGCCCGAGGGGCGGCACGTCATTCACGCCGCCCCGGGAGTGACGGTTCACTTACCCCTCACCAGGCACGTGTCACCCCCGGGCTAGGCATAATTTCCAAATTTCAAAAGTCAGTTTCCCGCGCGTTCCGACACGTAAAACTCGGGGGCAAGTGTAGGGGCCGGGCCCAAGGCCCTCCCCTCAGAGAAGCCTTGCTCAGATGAAGGCCCAGGAAGTAGGCCCAAACCACTGGACCGGCGCTTAGGCGTGGCTGTGCGCCAGTCCGGGTGGCGCCCGTACCGCCAGCGCCGCTTCCGTACGACTGACGCCGCCTGACTCGTCTCAGTCTGACATCCTCCGTACAGCAGATATCGCTTCCCCTACAAGGCACACGACGTGTATTTAATGCGTATTAAATGCTTGTATCCCCTCCATCCCTATATAAATGGGACCTGTACACCCGGAATAAGGGATATAAGACAACATTCATAACTCTTACTCTCATTCATTCCTCCCACTATTTTCCGAAACAACATCAATGAAAACCGAACCCGGACACGACCCCTCCGAGTTTAAATTTGCTCACTGCTGAGTAAATCCTGAATTAATTTTCACCAGTGAAATATTTATTCTCATCTCCCTCCTAATCTTTTTACATTCATTCACAATCGAAACAAATAGCTCAGCACCGTGCAGCGGGGAAGATGTCGGCTACTCGGCGTAGCATGTGATGCTTCGGACCCCTTTTAGCCGGAAACCGAACCAAAATTGTTCAGCCCGGTTCGACCCGGTCTAAGGTTCTCCTTCTCCGGGCCGTCTCAGATCCGTTGGTCACCAAAGGCTCCGAGCTTTACCTATGGAGAACTGATACTCGACCAATTCGAGCTCTTCGCATGGCGGATCTGTAGGGATCTCTATCCTCTGAGGCCTTAGCACCCACCCCATACTGACCATCTCATTTGCTTGGGATATCTGCCAGCTCGATCGGAACCTCCGCAAAGATGGACGCGGAGAACGGGGAGGAGTCGTCAACAGTGGCCGGCCTCCTCTCGCTCGGCTCCGCCTCGCAGCAACCGTACATCTCCGAGCTCCTGTCCTTCACTCTCGACCGCCTCCACAAGGTAGGAATGCTCGCAGTTGCATTCGCGTGCCATTTTATGCATTAGTTTTCTGTTGATTTCGAGCGGTTGACATGGGTTTGGTGCTTTGGTCTGCTTCAGGAACCGGAGCTGCTCCGTGTGGATGCGGAGAGGATACAGAGGCAAATGCAAGAGGTGGCGGTGGGGAATTACAGAGCCTTCATTGCCGCAGCCGATGCCCTGCTCGCGATCCGGCAAGAAGTTTCCTCCATCGATAAGCATCTCGAGTCTCTTGTGAGCTTGATCTGATCCGACCTTTAATGAGCATTGCACGTTCATATCTGCTTCCACTCGAACTTCTATCGTTTCATCTGTCTCGATAGCACCATAATAGTAGATACAAATGATCAGAAGATAGATGTCTACAGTTTCTTTGGTTTCCAATAGAAAATTACTCAATGCGTTTCAGTTCTTGAAGCATCTTCCATGATATTATGTTACATGTTTTTACTTCTCTTTGAATTTAGACTCAGTGATTAATGCCAAGAGTGCCCTATTAGAAAGTTCAAGCAGCCCATTGATCTATAGAGGTTTGTTTCTTCTCAAAGAAACACTTTAATGGGTGCACTATAGTATTCAACACTCATGTGCAAGGAGGTTAGTAGAGCGAGATGGTTGGTGGTATTATAGGGTGACTGCATCGTTATCCATTTTCAGATAAGCGAGATTCCGAACCTGACATCTGGCTGCTCAGAGTTCATTGAATCAGCAGAAGAAATACTGGAGAAGAGGAAGAAGAACCAGACTTTGCTAGCCAATCACAGCACTCTGCTTGACTTGCTTGAAATCCCTCAGCTCATGGATACGTATGTTGTTATACTTCTTATTGATAGCACAGTTATGAGTCTTGTTGTGCACGTAAGAGGCTGTTTCATAGCACTGATTGGATGTAAGAGGCACAATACCTGAGGTGCATATGCAGTACATGTGTGGTCAATCATACAGATCTTTCCATGTATATTTTGATTATGTAGTTGATAGAACCTTTTGAATTGTGTCAGAGGTTCCCAACTTTCTTAGGCACCTTCACTCAGAAGTGTATTAAGAAATTAGGAATTTTCCACCAAAACTTGAGAACCAAGTTGGCTTTTCCTGTGGTTGAAGTCTTAAGGTGGATTTCTTGTGGACTGGCTTGGACTCATCAACATGTAATGTCTTTAAAATAATATCACAAGTGAGATCAGGTTGATATATGGTTCACATACAATTTGGAAAGGCATCAAGTAGAGTTGCTTGGCCTTGCTGGAAGACTTCAATATAACTGTCTTTGACAGAACTAATATGTATGAGCTAATTGTGTATATGTTGTCCAAATATGTGAAATGAACAGTTGCAAGAATGTATTTTGGCTGATACTCATGAGATCGAGTGCTATTTCTTTCAGTGGACATTTGGAAAGTGCCTTTTTGGGTAAAGTAAAATCTTCATTTCCATGCCATTGCAGATGTGTGAGAAATGGAAACTATGATGAAGCTCTTGATTTGGAAGCATATGTCTGCAAACTTTCGACTATGCACTCTAAGTAAGTTTTATTAGCAAATGACTTTGTCATTATGGGCAAACATTAGATGCCAACCAGGTAAAATTTCACTGACTTTTGGTCTGTTCTCTTGTGAAAGCTTACCTGTTATTCAAGCACTGGCTGCAGAAGTTAAGCAGACCACCCAATCCCTTCTCTCTCAACTCCTGCAGAGGCTAAAGTCAAATATTCAGGTTCTTCATTGCCTTTCTGTGGAGCATATTGCTTTATGAATACTTGGATTTTTTATTAGCTCATGCATTTGCTGATCAATGGGGGAAAAACAGAAAAAGAAAAGGAAAAGTCAAAATCTAGAAAAATTCTCATTAATGTATATCTGTTTTACAGTTGCCAGAATGCCTTCGGATAATTGGATATTTACGACGTATCGGAGTGTTTAGTGAATATGAAATGCGATTGCAGGTAAGTAATGAATGCTGTACCCCTCTTTCTCAATTTTCAGAAATTTATCCTATCTTGGTTCTGTACGTCACAAAATCGACATTGTTCTCCAGTTTTTAAGATGTCGAGAAGCATGGCTCACTGGAATCCTTGAGGACCTGGACCAGAAAAATCCTTATGAGTATCTGAAAGGGATGATAAATTGTCACAGGATGCATCTATTTGATGTTGTTAATCAATATCGTGCAATTTTTGCCGATGATACATCTGGTAGTGAAGAAAACTACGACGGTGGGCTTCTTTTTAGCTGGGCCATGCATCAGATTACCTCACATCTGAAAACTCTAAAAGTCATGCTTCCTAAACTAAGTGAAGGAGGCTCTCTGTCCAATATTCTCGATCAGTGCATGGTAAGAGGATTCTAGAGAACTTGCTTCTCTATTGCTCCACTTTAGATTATTGGAAGCTATATTTCTTTGTGTGCAAACTGTAGTCATCCTACAACTTTTCATTCTCAGTACAAAACTTTGTTGTTGATTGGATTATTTGAGCTCCTGTGGATGGTGTAGTTTACAATCAGCTCATTCTTATCTTTTGCAGTACTGTGCTATGGGTCTTGGTTGGGTTGGACTGGACTTCCGAGGCTTGCTTCCATCACTTTTTGAAGAGTAAAGTGCATCTTTTCCTTTTTCAGCTGCAAATTTTTTTCTTAATTATGTTTTGTGATAAAATTCTCTTTCAATGCTTACAGGGCAGTTCTAAATTTGTTTGCAAAGAACATGAGTACAGCAGTTGAGAATTTTCAGGTATGTTGCTTAGTGGTTTTTCCTTTTTCTCACCTGAAATTTGCCTATGCTTTCTGCCTAATCTGTTATCAGTTTCAAATAAGACGTGTTTCATAGCTGTATATATTTTGAAGTGCTTGATTGTAACTCACTGTCATTGGTACAGTTGGTCTTGGATTCTCATCGGTGGGTACCGCTCCCGGCAGTTGGTTTTCCAACCAACACTGTCAACGAAGAAAGTCGAGAAGATGTTACCCCCCCGTCATATCTGATGGAACATCCTCCTCTCGCCGTGTTTATTAATGGTGTGTTGTATAGCTTTTCCTTCTACCAAAATCAAAGAATCCTTCCGATTATTGGGTAGCATATTGCGGTGCTGACTTTTCTAGATTCACTATTGCTTCGTCTTTGGCATTTTTGTAGGCGTGTCCGCAGCAATGAATGAACTACGACCCTGTGCTCCAATTAGCTTGAAGCATATTCTTTCACAGGAACTAATTAAGGGTTTACGGGCTGTTTCTGATTCACTGCTGAGATATAATTCAAACCGCATGCTTAGAGAAAATGAGTCTGGTCTCTTTCTCTCCCTCTGCCGAGCATTCATTGAGGTCCTGTCCTTGTTTCTTCGTCTTTACCACCTCGGTCAACTTTTATTTTTAACCCGAAAATCTGATTTGGTCTTGCCGATGTTTGATTTCACAGGTTGCTTATCCACATTGTGCCACTTGCTTCGGCCGCTGTTATCCTGGTGGAGCTGCTATCATAATGGATGCAAAAGGTCTTTATGAAGGCGTAAGCCGCCTCCTAGCGGTCTCTCCAGCCAGAGCAATACCCGAACCCGCAAATCATGCTGGCGAGAGAGCTGTTTCAGAGAATGGCGAAAGCCCGGTCTTAGAAAATGGGGATTCTTCGAGCATCGCGGAGCTGCCGAACAGCAACTCGGATGAAAATGAGAAACCAACTTTGGAGACCGATGAAAGTCGATCCAGCACATGAGTTCGCCCGAACTTGCAGCATAGTCGTGCTAAAGGGCTGGCTTTAAAATTTCGGAGTTCCACATTCTTCCTATTGTTTTTTCATATCATAGGTCCGATTAAAAGGTTTTGTATATCTTCGAATGTTTCCCTCATGCCCAAATGTTTCGGTTGGTATAGTCTGTAGTATAATAAAAGAAAAACACATTTCATCTTCATTACTTCAAGGTTTTTGACCTCTTTTCCTGTTACCAAAACTGTCCCTCAAGTCAATTTATCCCATAAAAAATTTATGAATTGGATAAGGTCGTCATTATTATTTTGAATATTGTAGGGCGTTTGCTTTCCTACTTAATCGAGTGGTTCCTAATCTCTCTCATCCCCTGTTTTAATTAGTTATTTGTTTACTTTTTCAAGGGTAATTTTCTACATAAAATGGTTCGTACTTCTCGTATTCTATCTCTTGTTTCTAAACGTATATCCCATAAGAGTTCTGACAGACTTATAGCAAATAATATGTGATAAGAGTTGACAATTGACTTCTCAACTAGAGGTTATGTAACATTCGTTTGCTAGTTTCATTAAATAACTAGAAAAAGAACCCGCGCCACGCTGCGGTTCGATATATCTTTTATAACGAACTGAATGAATTATATTAAAGTATAGAGATATTTAAAAAATGATTATGTCATTTAACTCACACTCAAATATCTTTTTTACAAACAAATGTCGTTTATTTAAAAAGAGCTATGTTATTATTCGCATGTTTATAATGCGAATATTTTATAATTTTTTAATTACCAGTGCAGAAATAATATAATTAAAAATAAATACATAAATGTAATATTCATCTCTTTCCCACAAACAATATATTAATGGTATATTATATTCATGTCCAATCACTTATATTAATAGATTATTATTTTTGTGTATAGGTTAATAATAATTTCATTTCATTTCTAAATAGGGGACTCGATTTTCCTAAATGAAAAAAGCTCATTCTCTTGATATACTCATAAAATTAAATCCGGAATAAAAATAAAATGCATAAGTTCTATTCTTGTATTCAAAAAAAAAATTAATAATAAATTATGTATAATATATTTTAGATAAATATTGATTATATTATTGATGATATTTATTTATTTTTAATAATATATTCTATTATTATTAATATAAAATAAATTAAGAAGGAAAAAAAAAAAGAGAGAGGTGGGTCCCGAGAGTAGGGAAATGACTCCATACTCTCCCTATCTAATCTCTATAACATTCTCTTTTAGCTTAATAGTATAGATATCAGTGAAAAAATTAATCAATTGCGTCTACTTATTATATTTTGAAAATATTTTGTATCCCGAAGAGTTCTTTATAATTTTTATACCTAAGGGCTTGTTTGGATTGAGGGGTGAGGAGGTTTATGGAGGGGAGGGTTATGGAGGTGGAGAGTTATGAAGGTTTATGGAGGTGGAGGGTTATGGAGGTGGAAGGTTACTGATATTTTTAAAGGTAGACATCACTGAGAGTTTCTCAACCCTCCGTAACCCCCCAAATTGGGGGTTGAAATGTTTACTTGGAGAAGGTTTATGGAGGATTGAAAACAACCATCCATAACCATCATATTTTAATTTTTCAAACAATGGCTGAACTTACACCTCCATAAACCTCCATAACCCTCCTTCCACCTCCATCCAAACAAAGGGTAAATATTAGTTTTCGATAAGGTTTGGTTTAGTTGTGGTTTTCCCTAGGATTGAGGAGGTAACTTTTCATCCCGTTCATTGAGAAAACAGAAAACGGAAAACTGGAAAACTGCTAATTCGCTGGCTGGGAGTTGAGAGAAACTGATCAGGCTTATGTGAAATGACCAAAAAGCCCCTTGCCGCCGCCCGGGCCACAGGACTTCTACGAGCAAAACCCTAACCCTAAGCCCTCACTTACAGTAATCTGTTTTTGAAGTATCCATCGAATCGGCAATTTCTGCAGAATTGTGATCTCCACATTTTTGCAATTAGTGAAAAATGGCGTCGGATGCTCAGAGACAGCGTGAGCAGCGGCAACAACCAAATCCTAAGTTGCAGATATACTCCACATCCAGCAATATGGTCGGGCCATTCTGGAGAGGTCTCTGTCTCTCTTCCGCTCTCCATTTCTCTGGCGTATACGTAAACATTTTGAGTGTATCCTGATATGCGCTTCCCCCGGTTTATAATTGTGACAGAGAAGTACGAGAGAGAAGCTAAGAAATACTGGGACATCTTCTACAAGCGCCACCAAGACAAGGTTTGATTTTCCTTCAGTCATGGAGAAATCATTCATGCATGGATTAGGGGAATTATTGCTTTTGATCTGTTCAAGGAAACTGACAATAATAAACCGCAAGTCGCCAAGATAGAATTTTTAAGTTCTTTCACCATCATCAGTAATCATCCATAGCACTGAGAATGTGATACGGCCTCACAACATGGTTTTTGGAATGGGTTTCACGGGGTGAAGGGCATTCTAGTGGTGATATGGAAGGCCTGTGCAACATAGTGCCAGTCGGATTCTTTCGACAATACATGTTTAGTTTTGAAAGAGTGGACTCTGAAGTAGGAAAAGTTCAAGTTTATCCTAGAAAAGTTTCTTGAAGTGCTGCAGCTAGCAATTCCACTGACGTTAGTTATGCCTTGTGTTTTTCCGACAGTTTTTCAAGGACCGGCATTACCTGGACAAGGAGTGGGGCAACTATTTCTCAGTGAGTTAATAATTCGTGTACATTTAGTTCTGATTGATGGAGTCTCTCGGCTTGTACCTCATATGGATTAATTGCTCTATTTTCAGGGATCTGGGAAAATGGATGTCTTAGAGGTAAATACACCAAACCCACCCCCATCCCACAATAAGAATTGTAAACTAGAACACCTTATTTTTCTTTAAAATCTTTTGTTATGTATAAATTCAATCTCAAATTGTACAATCTAGGCAGTTCCTGCTATGATTACTTTTTTTGTTGATAAGTACTATGATTAATTTTTGTGTGCTCCTTGAAGCCATTCTTCTATCTTATGGATGAACATTTTTTGTGAGAGCAATCATTCTACAAAACATTTTTCTGTGTACATATGCAGGTCGGTTGTGGAGCTGGGAACACTATATTTCCATTGGTTGCTACATATCCTAATGTTTTTGTGCATGCATGTGATTTCTCACCACGCGCAGTTAACTTGGTTAAGGTTTGACTATCTTGTTTCTTTTCTTTCTTAAGACTAGGAGAGTTTAATGTTTTTTCCGCTGATGCAAGCTGCCTATAGCATGGTTGAATTATTGTTTGAAAAATGTTCAAGTTGGACAGCTTTTTGATCCTGTTAGCTGCTATTTTCTGCATGACTTATCTCTGGGCCCTCAATCATATTACATGACTTCCCTGGACAACTTTTGTATAAATGTTAATCATACATTTAAAATTGTAAAGAAAAAGTTCGTATCCTATAGCAAAGTCCAAATTTTGTATAAAAGTTCTTATCCTTGAACTTTGGATAAATTTCATCTGTTATGTTTTGTTTTGTGCACATTTTTTAGTAATTTAGCAGAGAAATAATGCAAAATAGTATGTTATTGAAGTCTTGTATTCTTGTTGCTGGATTTTCTCATTCAAGAAGCTTTCTGGCAATATTTCATCTAACAATTTGAAACTTTTCTCTGGTTGGTAGATGAATAGATTTATCCATTTCATTGCAGTTGCATAAAGACTTCACGGACTCCCGCATCAGTGCGTTTGTTTGTGATTTGACAGCTGATGACCTTAACAAACATATTCCTCCATCCTCAGTTGATATTGTGACAATGGTACTTAAGCAGAACTAAAGGTTTATACATATGACGATGTCTTGTGTAGTTTCTTCTGATATTGGTCATGGTGTTCACTACCTGACCTGTTAAGCAGATATTTGTCTTATCTGCAGTGTCCCCAGAGAAGATGCCTTTAGTATTGCAGAATATCAGGAAAGTACTCAAGGTGCTCTTTCCAACTTTATTTTAATGATTGATATTTTTGCTGCTGTGAAAGTTCTTAATATATTTTCACATTCCAGCCAAATGGTCATGTGCTGTTTCGTGATTATGCCACGGGCGATTTGGCACAGGTTGGTCAAGCTTTACCTTATTCCTCATTAGTTCTTGCACTAATCGATAATGGGAAACCTGAAAATATCATTAGGAGTGGTTCAATGATTTAAGCTTCAGTAATAGTTCATTTTAACATTCTAGAATTTTCTATAGAAATTCACTATCAAGAGAAAAAATGAAACTTTGTTTGCATTCCCAAATGGTGAACAAAAAGATTCGATTTGGATGTTCAATTAAAAATTTCCAAAATTTATTCAATCCAGTTATAACTGGCTACCACTCCAGATCTCTTGGTGTTGGCTTGTTATTATCATTTTAAAAATTACTTTGTTTCATTTGCAGGAACGATTTTCTAGTAAGGATCAATTGATTAGTGAAAACTTTTATGTTCGGGGTGATGGCACTGTAAGTTCTTATATTTGGTGCTCACTTTTGCTCAATTTATGTATCTTCCTATCAGCTAACTGATGAGAATATTTTATTCTGCAGCGTGCCTTCTACTTTTCTGAGGAATTTTTAGCGAATTTGTTCAAAGATAGTGGATTTGCTGTAGAAGAGCTTGGTTTATGCTACAAGCAAGTTGAGAATCGGTCAAGGGAGTTGGTAATGAATCGGTAACTGTCACAATATCAAATTTTCCTCTGTCTTTGTGATCATACAAAATTTGCCTGTCTGAGGGAGACAGTTCTTGAGATGGTCTGATCCAGTTTTGACTGTTGAATGTGATTTCAGGATATGGGTGCAAGCTGTATTTCGTTTATCAGATTCAGGAAATTCTGCTAGCAAAGTTGCTTCTGATGACATACAAGTCCAGATTGAACCCTGTGCCGAAGAAAATATGGGACCACACATTTCAGAGAAAACTATGAAACCTACCACAGAAGATGCAGAGATTGACATGTCTGAGGGCATTGCATTTGATATGTTTGCAGTTTCTCCTTCTACCGATAATGAGGTGAAAGAATCACTCTCCCTCACCACCAGCATGCTTTTTACTTTGCACTTTCTATTTTATGTGGCTAACTAGTAACTTCGGTTCAAGCGTGCTTTAATTTGCTTAGTTGACATGTCAAATAACTGTATTATGATAAAAAGGCTAGGAAACTCAGGTCAATCAAAAAGTTTGTAAAGGATTTTGAAGACTTCCTTTAGTTAAGGGAGTAAGTGCCATCTATTGGATACTTGGAAGTGCCAAAAGGCCAGTTCAAGAGGTGTTATGAGGGCTGTATGTGCAATCCAATGGAAGTACAGAACATAATATTTTTTTCCGATAATTGCTGAGTTCATATATTCATCAATCATACTGGACGTTTTGGAGGCAAAAGAATATGAAGTACAAAATATAATTATCCTTTTAATATATGAAACGGTGGCCATTTTCATGTTTATTCATTTTCTTTTGGCTGGTATTGCTTTCAGACTATTGATATCAATCTGAAAGATGGTGGCTTCAAGATAAGAGTTCTGTCCAAGGAATACCAGCACACATGCAAATCAACTGGTTTGATGCTCTGGGAATCCGCTTATTTAATGGCTTCTGTTCTATCTCAAAACCCAAATATTGTCTCGGGAAAGCGGGTGTTAGAGCTTGGGTGCGGCTGTGGAGGCATATGCTCGATGGTGGCTGTCCGATCAGCTGACCTCGTCATTGCATCAGATGGAGATCCTAAGGCACTCTACCTCTTAAACCAGAATATCTCTTTCAACTTAAGACCACCTCTTGTTAACAAACTGAGCACGAAGAGGCTGGAGTGGGGAAATATGGCACATATTGAAGCCGTCAAAGCCATGAACACGGAGGGCTTTGATGTCATCATAGGCACTGACGTCACCTACATTCCAGAAGCAATTTTGCCACTCTTTGCAACGGCGAAGGAGTTGATCTCTGCAAAGAGAGTCCTTGGAGAAAATGAGTCCCCTGCATTGATTCTCTGTCATGTCTTTCGCCGAGTTGATGAGCCATCCATTCTTTCAGCTGCCTCCAGACATGGGTTTCGACTGGTCGATAAATGGCCTGCAGGAAATCCAGGTGATTCACATCAAAGCATCATTCGGTCTTGGTTTCCCAAAGACGGGGATGAGGTATGCAACCCTAGTACTGCTTTAAATATCATGTATTTTCAGTTGGAGTGACATCTTCTCGAACCAGCTGAATTAATTATTTATTTGATGGGTTGATTGTTTTGATGGATTATACATGGGAGGTTAAAAACCTTTCACAGAAAAGCTCATTTGTGAAACCATTTTTCCTTCAGTGGTTTGCATATGTTTCTTGTATTGCAACTTTTGGTTATTGAAGCGCTTACTTGGGGACCAAACAACTGTTCAGCATGGCAGAACTTATTGTCTCAGGATCATGCAGCCTGCAGGAAGTGCGGTTTGGTTTTCGTCTCGTGACTTTTTTCTGAACCGGGTCTAAACCAAAACCGAATCATGCATGAAAAACTGAACAAACCATATTCTGTTCATGAATCACGACGCCTGCGAAACTGTTCCCTGTGGAACTGGGTTTCTGCATTGGTTGGCTTGGTTGGTTACATGTCTCTGTTTTTATTTATAATAATTAATAGCTCAAATATGATGATCCAAAGGAGATTGTTGCATTACCTTACAGTTATCATCCTTTCGTGTAAGTTTCCCATGGTGAGATTGATTAGGGGTGTGCAGAAAACCGGTTCGGCCCCGAACCGGTTTCGAACCGAACCGAACCAAAGAACCAGTTCGGTTCGGTTTGGCACACTAGGTAAAGAACCGAACCAGTTTATGTTGAAGAAACCGCATTGTTTTAAACCAATTCGGTTAACCGGTTCGAACCGAACTGGTTTTAAGACGGTTCGGTTCGGTTCAAAATCGATTCGAACCGAACTGAATTGGTTTTAAAACGGTTCGGTTCGGTTCAAAACCGGTTCGAACTGAATTGAATTGGTTTTAAAACGGTTCAATTCGGTTCGAACCGGTTTTGAACTGAACCGAATGGGTTTTAAAGTAAAACCAGTTCGGTTCGGTTCGAACCGGTTAACCGTATCAATTACACTTAGAAATTAACTGAACCGCTTTTAGTCTAAAAAACCGCACCAAAATAGAACCGGTTCGGGGAGAACCGGTTCGAACCAGTTCGGTTCCAGTTCGGTTCCGGTTCGGTTCTCCCCGAACCGGTTCGGTTGCACACCCCTAAGATTGATTAGTGCACCAGAATCTGCCCACTTTTATATTTGAATATTGCTAGGTTACAACAAATAATAATATTATAGAAATTTTTTTTAACAATAATAAAATTTTGTTATGTTATAAATTAAAAAATATATTATTAAATTTGAGAAAATATAAAATTTGTTGTAAAATTTAGTGAACATATTTAACATAGTTATAAAACTAATCATCAAGTTATTGTGTTTGAAAGGTAAGAATTTAGACAATTTCATAATAATAAATTTTATAAGTAAATATTATATTTTAATAATCTAAATTTTATTATAAAATATGGATGGGGGTAAATTATTTTCTTAAATACCACAGTAAAATTGAAGATTTTGTTTTAATTTTGTGAAGAAATCATATTTACAGCCTCCTATTTCAATTTTTTAATGCTATTTATTAACAGTACGAGAATTGCATTTTCAAAATGTGATTTTGTTGTATTCAAGAATATGGTTTGAGCACATCATTTTATTTACGAAAATACTTTCTCGAGGAGGGGATGTTTCTTTCCAGAACTCTTAAATCTTACATTGTTAATTGTTAAAATAATAATTATATATGTGTGCGCGTGTATATATAAATATATTGGCAATTTTCACACGATTCCTTTGCTGGCCAACTACCTAAAAATTAATCTAGATTTTGGCCCCAGAAAAGTTTATTTTCTCACTTAAATGCAGAAACTTATGAGTAGCATTTTATAGGTTGATTAGACATCAATCTGTAATATATATGGAATTGTCAATTATGCAATGAAATACAAAGTTATATATCATTTTTATGTAAGATATGATTTTACAATAGAATATTAATTTTTATAATTTTTTAATCTTTATAGTATGTATTACAAAAATAAAATATGTAGTTGAAAAATAGAAAATTATGGGTAGTTGTGACTTGAAATGATAGTTACACTTTCTTGAGTGATTTTCCACCTTCATCCCAAGTTGTATTTTTTTTTTTATTGGTTAAAAGCCTAGTGGTCATGGGTATTTTTGGAACATTGAAAGAGAATAACTTTCCATGTTGTTCCTTAAAGTAGTAGAGTTGATATCAATGCTAAATTGAAGAAGACATTCTCCCATTATAGATGCTCGTGCATTTCTGTTAATCGATCCGATGCATATGCAAGTCATGCCGTGAACTCGAACTGTTCACGAGGAGCGTGGCACCGACCGATTTTAGAAACAGTGTGTTGATATCGAGGTGTGATTTGTAATTTACTAGAAGTTGATGGCCTTGTTTGTGACAAAGTGAAATGAAGCGGTAGTAAATGAAAATGATTATAAATTTCTAGTTCGAAAGGGTGTCTTTTGGTCTACGAATTGAAAACCAGCTGCATCCACTTTATCAGTTGGAATAATTCGATATCTTCTTTTATTAATTAAGATCTCATTTATTAAAAAAATATTAAACTCTCTTTTTAAATTTTTAAATAAAAAAATTTACGTTGGTAAAGCATATTTCTTCCTTAACCAAAGTAAACATCAGTTAAATTACATAATTAATAATAATTATAATTATTATTCAAATAATTAATATTTACTTACTCGTCTGCTATAAATTAGTTGTTTCTTTTCTCATACCAAATGAATAGGCGAGACAACCCATTGTCCACATTTTAATCTCCAATATTTCATAAATTATTTAGATATTAAATTGTTGGAATTTCTCTAAATATCAAGAGAAAAATGATAATAAATGACGCAATTGCTGGATTTTTTTATATTAATAATAAAATATTATTAAAAAATATAGAAATATCAGCCGACTGGCTTATAGCAGCCATGAGAATTCCCGACTCGGACCAAACGTCGAGGTCCGACACAATATTACAGGTCAGAAGACCAAGAAAGCCATCACCGGAGCTGCATAATCCATGGCGGACTACCCCGGATCGAGCTCCTTCGACCCCAAATCCATGCAGCTCCAGCCCTACTACGGCCCTCCGCCGCCCACCTTCCGGCGACAGGACTTCCGGTGCCACAGCACCTCCTCCTACTCCCACGCCGACATCTGGGGGTCCCAGAGCTACAGCTACGGCAATCACCCCAGCAGGGATAAGAGGCTGGCGAAGAGCAAGTCGGCGTCTTGCTGGGGGTTCGACGATCCCGAGTTCCAGAGGAAGAAGAGGGTCGCTGGCTACAAGATGTACGGCGCCGAAAGGAAGCTCAAAGGTTCCTTCAGGAAGAGCTTCCGCTGGCTCAAGAATCGATACACGCAGGCGGTGTATGGCTGGTGGTAGAATAGTAGTTGTCGTGAGTAAACTTGGTAGATTTTTTCGGATCTTAGGCCGTGCTGTTGCCTTTTGTTCCGGTTTCTTATCTTGTTGTGCAGTGAGTTCTGTATGACAATTTCAGTTTCAGTGTAATCAATAAAGCAGTGTAGATATAGTTCTGCTGTTGTTGATTGAGGAAACGTCTTCGTATATCCCCGGGCTTCTGCAATGGACAATTGAAAAGAAATTGTGCATTTGCGATCTTTTCTGTGGTCTGATTCCTTGTTTTTATGCTTTTGATCATAGAAGTTCATGTCTAATTTCTTAGTGTCTATTGGAAAAAAACAATCCGAAAATAAGCAAATTGTTCACTGTTTGCATTAGATGTTATTCCAATGGTTATTAGGGAGTACTTAGGATTTGCCGATGATCGATTCATTTTCATGTGCCAGTTACCAACAGCGTCTTTTGGTGTTCTAGCAAATAAGCCAGCAGTTTCCTATTTACTTTTCGCCTGTGATAAGACCCGATATTGTGGTTTTTGATTCTGAGCTTACGGTCGGAATGACAGGCTGATGTAATGAAATGTCTTTTTCTCTTGTCTTCATATATGTAAACCAATCGACAGGTGATGGATGATTGTTTAAAAGCTCCAGTGTTGCTTACTATTGCTTTGTCGTAGCTGAATTTCAGTTAAAAGTGAGGCCAAGGGATTGCTTAAGATTTTTTATTCATTTATGGATTTAGTTGATCTCGATGAATCTTGCAGTGTTTCTGCAGAAAGCTAGCTGATGTGGTTCATAGAGTATTTGAAGTGTTGTTTCTGCGGTAAGCTAGCTTCTTAGGACCTTAGAAACTGTGTTGGAGCCCGGAACTTCATGATCTTCTGACAATTGGTCATTACTCTCACGAGCACAGGCTCAGAGAATATTCAAGATATCGTTCTTATCGAAGTTCCCTTTGCCGTGATTATGTACTTGCTTTGTCGAATTGAAATTTGCACTTCCTCTCAATCTTCACTATTGCTTGATGCACGAGTCTCTCGAACTCAAAGACCCTTATGCCTTTGAATCTGTTGTGGAGTCTCCACTCTAGTTGGTTGTAGTCGTGCTTGTGCATATTTAGTTTCCACTGTGATTTCAAAGACCCTCTTCTTCCGCACCTTATACGGGTTTTTGCATGGTAAACATTTCATTCCTTCGAACAGTAACTAAGTAGCGCATGGCTTGCCCTGTTAAGCACCGGACAGCATACGTATGTTTCATGGGTCTGTTTTTAGAATGTGAAACTCTCTGCAGTACATGTGGTTCATCCAAACCCAGACATTGAAGAGACATTTCTAGATGTTGCAGATGCCACTTTTTTCAGGTAATGCCTCAGGAACGTAATGCTTTTCCATTGTATTGCTGTGGAAATGTTGGTTGTTGTCTTTCTCGTCTAACAATTTGAAAGGTCACATGAATTCTGCAAGAAACCTGTGATTGCAGGGTGGCTTCTGCAATATCACAGATGGGGCCTCTGTTCTTGGAGCAGGCTTTCTCCCCATTGCTGTGCCCGTATGCATTGCAATGTGCTCCGTTCTAGGAGAGTCAATGATGCGATTCGAATACAAAACGGTCAAAGATTGCATTACCGAGTTTTTCCTGCTTCCGACTGTGTAAAACCCGAGGTTCCTGATCCATCAAATGAATCGAACTCGTATCCATCTTCTACTGATCCGATTACTCAGCCTGCTCGGCTCACGACCTGACCAGAGCCACCGGCGCTCTTACCGGTTTTTCGACCCCATTTTACGGGCATCTCCATGGAATAGGATTACCGGTGAATACCGATTGATGATCGCCTCATTTTAAAAGCTGCAATCAACGACCTCATGAAGGTTTCGGTCACTGTTTATTCGGTCCATGAAGATTCATTCGACTAACATCGACGACAGTCGGAAAGTGTGGGAGTCACCCGTTTGTTCATCAGACCAATCTATCCTAGGAGAAGGGAGGGGAGACAGTTTGACCAAGAACCGCCCGTGCAGTCCTTCTGCAGACCCAAAACTTGTCTGTGTTTTTAGTCTGCCGAGCTTTTGATTGAAAAAGAGAGAGAAACTAATGCATGTGACAGTCGGTTCAGACATCAACTGACTACGTCACGACATCTTGGCAGACAAAATGATTATATTTTACCCGGGAAAATCGCGGTTTCGGACCTTTAATAAATTAATAAATTATAATTAAATTTAAATGAACAAGTCTTAAAGGCAGATCCTTTTTTATTAGAACGCAGAGAGATTTTCTGTCGGTTTCTTTTTGGACTCTTTAACTGACATACTCAACTTTCCAAATTTAAAAACACAAAGCATTGTTTTCTTTTGCGTGCCTTTCCACGATTTCCCAAAAGACACGGGTCTATTCTTTCCCCCAACCATGCCTAACATGAAAAAAATATTACAAAATCATGTCTCACAATGTATGATGAGAAAAAAATCAATCAAATTACTTTGATTAGTATTTATTATGGTAGTTACTCGAATGATTAATACTAATTTACTTATTTATTATAATTTAATTTATATTTTCTCATGTCATATTACGGGGTGGGATCACTTGAGGATTTCTCCGCCAAAACCCAACAATATCTTTTTTTTTAATAGACAAATGAATGAATGAATAAATAAAACAAAATTGAAACCGCCTCAAGTGGTTTCAACTTTCAATTCACCTCCTACCTTCCTCCTTGGATACCACAAACCCGACGTGGTGTGTTACATTTTATTTTACTGTCGGTATAAATGCAAGGATCATCTTTTGCAGATGATGGATGAAATTTACTATCCTAACAAAAGGGGAACATTTTTGAAGTTTCATCCGCTTTTGAAACCATATGTTTGAATGACATTTTCTATTAGGATCGTGTATATTATTCGCTGCATTACCCATTTCACCGAATTTTAGCATAGATGGACAGAGAGAGGATCCAAAGTCGACTGAGCTCAGTTGTTCTGTTCTGTCTGATTTAGGTACTAGTACTACCGAGCGGTTGGGAATGGGGACGGTGGCTTCCTTGTCTCCTTGTCACGTTTTTGAATTTCAAAAGCCTCCCACCTCGAAGAGGGACCAATCCAAACGGCTCGTTGGACTCTGTAACCTCTCTCTCTCTCTCGTGTTTCCTCCCTTTGCACGATCCACTGAACCCACTCCTCCTCCCACTCACTTTAACCGTATCCACTTTCTCTGCGATTTCCAAGTGCTTTTCTTTCTTTCCTCCCTTTCTCCATTGTTGCCAGCGCAGTTTTCTTGGTTTCTGGAGCCAATTCACTCTCGCTGCTCTCCACTTGTTTCAGCTTTCTGTGTTTGTCAAGGGAGGAAGCTCATCATCATCCCTCTCTGACCGGCTTCCTCTCCTCATCCTCCTCACAAATCTCTCTTATGTTACCAACTGGGCTTCAGTGATTCATCCGAACCAGCTACTCTCTTGGGAAAAGTTTTGGTCTTTAAGCCATCAGACGTCTCTACGCCAAATGGGTGCCTCAGGAAAGTGGGTCAAAGCTCTGATAGGGCACATGAAGCCCCAAAAGGATGACAATGTAAGCTCCACTGCACTATTTTGAAGCTTTCACTCTCTCAATTGCTACCCTGTTAGTTCATAGACTAGGAAGTAATGCCGTTTGGCTTGGTTGCATTCCATAGATAGGAAATTGAGGTTGTTGAGTCTTTTTCGGCATGCTTGCTTATAAATGTGTGGGCTGTGCAGTAGCAGCAATACTCTTTCATGTACTTGCAAACGTTGGCCCTTGTCTGCACTGTAGAATGTTTCCCGTTCCAACAGTGCAAAAACAGGGGAAAAAGTAGGTTGGGCCCTGGAAATTGCGTTTGATTTTGACAGATTAAAAACATGGTCTTGTTCTACCATCATGAGTAGATTACCTGAGATGTTCGACATCTTTATTCCTTAAATTACTCTCAGTCTCTCAGATGAATCATGTGAATAAAGAAAATACAAAGTCAGGGTCCTTCCCAAGAGAAGATGAAAATGGAAGATTTTAAATTTTTGACTGAGTACTTGACGAATATCTCCATACCCAATAGCCACTGGATGTTGACCTTTGTCTACTTCCGTTTCATCTCTATGGTTCTTAAATCTGAACATGGACCAGATAAATTCAGTCATAAATTTTCTAATAAGAATTTGGTCCGTTGGAGTATCATTTCATTGTCAATTGACGGCTTGGTCCTCGCTCTGCTTTGTTTACTAAGTTGATGTCCCTACACAGGACAAGCTACGGGGAAAGAGCAGGAAATGGAGGCTCTGGAGGGGCCCGTCAGGCGACCTGAGACACAGATCGGGATCGGAGGGATCCAATTGTTCTTCGCCTGCTCAGGATGCCTTTACAGCCGCAATGGCTAAAGTGGTCAGGGCTCCTCCTAAGGATTTTCTGGCTGTGCGGGAGGAATGGGCTGCTATCCGAATTCAGACCGCTTTTCGGGGTTTTCTGGTAGAATCCTTTTGCAAGATTTTCAGAAATTCTTGTAATGCAGTACAAAGTTGTCACTTGTCCGCTGAGGAACTGATTGGAATTTGGATATTGTTGGGAACATTCTTTTGAGATGTGAACCTTTGGTTGCATGATAATGTTTCAGGCAAGAAGAGCTTTGATGGCTTTAAAGGGAATAGTCCGACTCCAAGCTCTAGCTCGAGGAAGGCAGGTGAGGAAACAAGCAGCTGTTACTCTCAGGTGCATGCAGGCTCTTGTTCGAGTCCAAGCTCGGGTTAGGGCTCGAAGGGTAAGAATGTCCATCGAGGGGCAGGCAGTTCAGAAGGCTCTCGACGAGCATCGAAGCAAGGCTGATCTCTTGAAACAAGCTGAGGTACTGCTGGAAGGGGAAGAAGATTGTAACATTTCATTTCTTTAAGAAAAGAATGTTTTACGATGTTCGGGTCTGGTTTTGTGATCTGCAGCAAGGGTGGTGTGGCAGTAAGGGAACACTTGAGGATATTAAGTCGAGTATACAGATGAAGCGTGAAGGAGCCTTCAGGAGGGAGAGAGCAGTTGCATATTCTCTAGCCCACAAGGTTTGTTATTCGAAAAACATGAAGGCTTCTTTCTTTGGAAAGCATTCTTCAAAGAAAGAAGGGTCACCTGTTCTTTATTTTTTGGCAGTGGAAATCAAGCATGGACAGCAAATCTCGATTGAACCTGTATGTTCCTGGCCTTAATGGACATGAGATTGACAAGAACAGCTGGGGATGGAGCTGGTTAGAACGGTGGATGGCCACGAAGCCCTGGGAGACAAGATTGATGGAGAAATCCTCAGGCGACATGCCCGAAACAACACCTACCTCGAAGATATTTAAGGATTCTCCATTGGGAAAGAATGCAAAATCTTCAGAGCCACTTCTGGTTAAGGTCCGGAAGAACAATGTTAGCACGAGAATCTCTGCCAGGCCTCCTTTCAGAGGCCCTACGACCCAGTCATCATCTAGTCTGAGCTCGGAGAACCGATATGACGAGAGCTCAGTGTCCTCTTCCTACTGTACATCCACAACCCCAGCCTCTTTGCTCACTGGCTTGGCCTCAGAGAGGACTCAGGATAGCTCCCTCTCCAGGCCGAGCTATATGAACTTGACGGAATCTACCAAAGCGAAGCAGAAAGGCAGGAGTCACCATCTGCGGGCCCAGAGGCAGTCGATGGATGAGTTCCAGTTCCTCAAGCACTCGGCGGCGTTCTCGGGTCCCAGCCCGTTGAGCTTCTCTCGCTCTCTCTACCAGTCGACATTGTTGAATTGAAACAACTTGAAAGTGAAGGGGATCGGGAGAGTAGCCTGTATCATGTTACGAGCCTGGGAGTCTCTCTTATTTGTATGGTAAATTCAACAGCTTGTTGCACCTGCTGAAAACCTCGAATCATTGATTACTACTGCAAACTCAAGTGCTGCTGCTTGTGTTTGGATCCCGAGTCTTAGAACTGGTACTGATGCTGAAAAGCACTCAACCATTCAGCCAAGACGCAGGTAAGTCTCAAGCCTCTTGTTGGGAACTAAGAAAAAAACATTTCTTTTCCGAACCAGTTAAAAGGATTCCAATGGCCTCTGTCTCGCTGTTGCCTGCCGCAGGCATTGCTGAGGGGGGCCAAGGCCAAGGTTGTTGGTCGGTCTAATTACGTGGCAAACTTTAACAATGTGAGAGATGAAGGAAGCCGTCACCCTTGCTTTGTCTGAAGAGACTATCAAGGTTTTGAAGAGGAGGAAATATTTACAGATTTCCTCTCCGTACATCCTGTCAAGGTTTTCATTAAATCATCTGATCTCTCTGGTTTTGAACGATAACTGAGACCAGAAAATCCCACACCGGCCACTTTCGAACGTATATAGCTGTTATATTATCACTTTGTAAATCGCCCGCGTGCCCAACTCAGCAACGCGGCCTCGTAATCCAAGCAGGGACATGGAGGTGATGGGACGAGGATTTCGCTGAGCGTGCGGTGGGTTTTTGCTGGCGCGCCTGTTCCAAGCTGGGAGTCGGAACCGGCATAGCGTGAGGCTGGCTTCACAGAGCATCGAAAGGATAACGGATTGGTGCCGCTCGGGCTTTACTACTACCCGGTGCTCTATATTCTCTTCTGAACTACACCCTTCTGATCAATTTTTTTTCCGACATATTCAAACCCTTTTGGTCAATTTTTTTCCTGACATATTCAATCGATAACATGATAAAACCCTTCGAATGAAATGCTCCGATGCCCTTTTTTTTTTGTTCTTATACGAGCCGAAGAAAACATCAATTACTATGGTCATTGCTGAGAGGGCCCAGCGAGTTCAAGGTTGTCGGTCGGTCTACTTTTTGGCCAGCTTTAAATTAATGAGACACAGGAAGCGGACATAATTTCATCAAATCATCGATCGTTTTTGCTTTGGGATGATCCGAAATTTATAACATCTCTGTACCTATTGCAAACAGGTTAAACCCTTGAACGATTTGGTGGGAATCAATGCACGGACCAGTCTTAATTTTTCGAGCATGACAGAGAATTACTGTGAGAGGGATTTCGACAAAGAATCCCACACCGGCTTCCTTTCAAAATATATAATTCTTTATATAAGGACCGGCAAAAGGCCCCTCTCGCCGAGCTCAGTCACGTGGGCTTGTAGCCTAAGTGGGGGCGTTAAGATGAACGGAAATGGGTTTAGCTTCATTGAATCGGGCTCAAAGATGCCTTCACTGGCCCGCCCGTTCCAAGCTGAGAGTTGGGCCGTGTTATTCCAGCGAAAGCCGGGGTACCTCGGCCTTCAGAGTGGAGGGTACAGCGTGAGGCTGGCTTCACAGAGCAGCGACAACCTCCCGCTCCCGGCTGTGGAAGGATAATGGGCCGGTGGCGCTGGGACCCAACTTGACCGTCACCTTTTATCTTTTTTGACAAAATCCCGATGGCAGTGCAAATCGGAACGAGCCATCCCATGCTTATTCTTCTTGGTCTCATGTTAATGATAATACCAGTCACAAATCAAGCCTGGCCACGGTTCAGGAACCGGGCGGTTCCGGTTCCGTGACCCCCTGGAACCAGCCCTGAACCTTCCTTTGGACGGTTCGGAACCGGACGTTCCGGTTCCGAACCGGAGGCCTGGAACCGGCAGTTCGGAACCCCTGCCAGCTGGGGGTTAGACAATTTTTTTTATTTCTTTATGGTTCCGGTTTGGAACCGCCGGTTCCGGACCGGTTCAGATTTCGGTTCGGAACCGACGGTTCCGGTTTCTAAGGCAGCTGGAACCGGACCTGAACCTTAGCCCTCACAGTTCGAGGGCGGTTCCGGTCCGGTTTTGAACTGGCCGGTTCCGGCCCAAACCGGCCCGTGGCCAGCACTAGTCACAATTACCCAAAAGAAAAAGAAACCCATCAAACCAAATACCATTCTCACTATCGCTTATTCGCCTGTGGCCTTTAACTAACCATTGAGTTTCATTGACTAGAATTTCTGGATCTGTGCCTGCATGCATCCTCAGTTCATAGAGTCCAAATCGGGAACGACCGGTGAGGAAATCCGTGACCACAACAAAACCGGGACTCACAATCGCAATCAAGAGTTGTCTGGAAACTTCGTTTTTCCGAGCAGCTAGCAGCAATGCATATCCTTTCATGCCTACGAACTCGATTCAAACGCTCCGATGCACGGACTGGTTTGAAATTTTTGACTATGGCTGGTCTGCTGTGAGAGATTTGATCGACACCCAAGTCCAAGAGCGGTACCTGCTGTACTAATTAGGGAGCACCAGGGTACTGGGGCAAGGGCTTGGCTCAACTGGGTCGAGTCCACCGTGGCTCTTCACTGGCTCGCCCATTTTGCAGAGGCTCGGACGGTGCGGCCCTTAGAGTAACCTCCCGCTCCTGGCAGTGGAAGGATAACGGGCCGCTGCCCCCCGGCCTAAGCATGACCCGGTTGGCTGAACCCTCACCGGACCATCACCCTTTTGCTAACATGCTCTATTCATACTCTTTTCAGAGGCTTAGATTTACCTAACCTACAAGAACTCGAAGCTCTTCTTAGAATCCAGCCGGCTGGTACGAATGCCCACATCGGAAAATCGCCATCTTCCTGAAAGAACGAGTGAACGAGAGGAATATTAAGCATTTTTGGAACACAGTTGGTGGTCTCAGAATCGTCATCAAAAGATTGACAGTAATCTAATTAAGTATTCATCATAGAAAGACATATTACCATTACAAGGAAGCACAACCATCCACCAAACAGACAGCAAACTACCATCTTCATTACAGTACCAGGATAGGAAACGGTCGTGATGCCATGCCACTGTGTTCGGGATCGTCGTTGTCACGGGCTCGACCCCCTGAGGTAGCCCAGCTGATCGACGATGTCGTTCAGATGCTCGCTCCAGTCCGTGCAGTCGTCGGCCACCAAGTCCTCGACCTTGACATCGAACTCCGACTCCTCACCTGGCACCACCAGCACATCTGCTTCCTCTTCCAGAGCCTCGTCCTTTAGCAGATCCTCGCTTATCAGTTCGTCCAATATCGAATCGCTCAGGGGATCAAAATCAACTGCTCCGTCCATGCTCATGCTCGGGTCCCCATCCCCCACATTGCTGCTGCTGGTAGACCCGAACAACAACGACTGTATCTGAGTTTCGATCGTCTCGACCGGCTCTTGATCTGGGGATACTAGAGTGGTGGCCACCTCCTGCTGCAAGTTCTCTGCGCTCGGGCTCGCCGTCAACCTTCTCTTCCTCCTCATCTCCACACCCTTCACCTCCCCTCCCCTCATCAGATTCTGGACGAAAGCCGGGTTGTTCAGGGCCCTGGCGAGGAAGTTCATCATCTGCTGCTGCTTCCTCTCGGTGCTCCTCAGCCGGTCCTCGAGCGCCACGATCTGAACCCTCGATCGCTGCTGCTGCGACCTCAGCTTTGCGACCTCGGACATCAGCAGGTCCCGGTCCCGCTTCAGTATCTCGAGGTCGGACTCTAACCCGAACTGTCCTAGCTCTAGACACGGCCCCTGACCAGCTTGCTGGGTCTGGCTCTGAGAGACATGTCTCCTCCTCTTGATGTTCTTGAGGAGGTGCTTCTGGCCGCTGAGGAAGGCCTCGTTCGCGAACTCCCATCGGTCGGGATCGACCTTCCGGAAGCCCTGCAGTCGAATTCCAGAAACTTCAGCAACATTCGATACCTCAATGCAAACTTCATAATCGACATCGAATTCTATCAAACAGAAAACATAAAACCGACACGCTCAGATGAGTAACATCGGAGAAAGCAGAGCAAGGAGACGGTGACTCACATAAGTATTAAGCTGGCGAATGAAGCTGGAGAAGTTGCTGTGCTTGAAGTACTTGGGGAGAAGGACGGCGGCGAACTTGTGGGAATCCCAGACGACGAAGCTGTTCCTCCCGATGCTCCACGACACGATCGGATCGGTCTCGGGGTCCTCGACCATCTCGAACGTCTTCGTCAGGAACGGCGGCGGACCCAACTCGTGCAGCCCTTCGACCGGCCGCGGCGGCTCGTCCGGCGGCCCGAGTGCACCGGGCAGTGCCTCTTCTTCCAGCTTGATGCTCACTCCCTCCATTAGAGCAGTGTTATTACTCACCTCATTAGGCAGTGGGTTAGAGATTTGTGGTAAAATCAGGGGTAGATTCGTAAACATCGGGTGTTATATATTAGAGGGAGAGTGGAAAGTTCTAGAAATCGGGAGGAAGAAGGCGAGTTGGATTTTTGGTGGCAGAATTTTCTGAAAAATCTCAGAGGTTTTTGACGCGCTTGGCTGTGTTCGACTTTTGGTGAGCTGTGGTGGAGCAGATGTTCTGGAATCTTCTTTGTGGATCGAGCTTTGGCAGCTGAGGTTTCCACGAAAATGAAAATAGGAAAACAGAAAAAATGGAAAACGGTGTCGCTGTACGTGCATGCACAAGCTGCCCTTTCATCCCCCGTGAAATAAAACGGAGAACGAAACGGAAAACATGGAAGACTGATTCATTGTCCTGTGTGTATTAAGAGCGAAAAGGGTAAATGGTTCAGAGCTCTTCAATGTACTCAAAGGTTATAACAATCCTATTCATAAATAGAAAAGTAGGGTGGACCTTCTATAACTTCTAGTTATCTAGTTAGAAGTTAACTCAAAAAAAAGCAGAAAATAAAATAAAACATAATTGAGCATGAAATTTTGCAAGATTCATGTAATTTTAAGAAAGTGAACAATTCAAAACAATTGGATCTCTGTAAATTTCGGAAATGGCGGGTTGATGGAGTCTTGCAGTGTTACTAGGAGCCTTGCACTGTTGGTAGGAGCTTAATCATCATCGAAATGGTTCAGTAAAAAACATGTATTTTTAAGAACTTTCTTCTCTCAAATGATAGATTATAAGATATACGGTTATGATCAACTTTAAACGATGCATTATATAGGACTAACATGAATCTATTGGGCACTTAGCATGCGAATCTGATGGAGGAAAGACATTACCTTAGCATTTTCCATTCGGGAAAACAAATTCCTTGTGTTTCCGCACCGAATGGAAACGCGTCTCAATTTAAGTTCAATCAGGAGGACAGATCGGGAAAACACTTTCGGATCCGGTGCCTGACAGGACAAGCGCGCCCCCGGAGGCTGGAGTGATTTGATGGGACGGGGACCACACAACCTTATCAAGTTGCATGACGTGAACGCATCTGGGACGTTAGAATTGCCACGTAAGCAAGCGAAGTTTCGAGCAGGACACCTGTGGAGGGACTGGTCGTTTCCAGTAAGTGTGCCCCTTTTGGACTTTCTTCCTTTTTCCTATCATAACCTTCGCTTTTTTAGATTTTTCACCCAAAGATATTTTTATAAAAATATATTTTACCATCGAATCGCTCACTATTAAGTGAAAAAAATAGGATTTTTTTATTAACTTACAAATTTTACCATAAGTAATCTGATTAAATTATTGAAAGATTCAGTAACAAAATCACAGAAACTTCTTTTTTTCAATTGGAGGAGAAAAATAATAAGAGAAAGGACTAAGGAGCTAAAAAAAATATTGATAATTTAATTTCAGATCGATTAGGTAGAAGAAGAAATTTGTGTTTATAAGAGAGTTAGGTGCGACCACCTATCAGCTTGAGGCCCAGGTGGAAATTTAATATGGTATTAGAGTCGGTTGATCTTGGACTCACACGATACTATGCTCGAGTGTAGAACTCGTGTTGGAGGAAAAATAACCGACTCGTGGTTAGTTTGTCAAATACGAAAAAAGTCTGACTTGTATGTTAGTCTGATGATAGAAGAGAAAGCGTGTCTCATGGTAGTTTGCCCCCCCTGACCCGACACCGGAAGGAAAATGTCCTGATCGAGGTCAATTATTAAGGGCAGATGTTTAAGGGCACGTGTCAGGTGTGAACATATTGTCACGTGAGAATAGGTGTTGATAATTGAATCTTACATTAACTAGGTAAAAAAAGAAATTATAAAAGAATTGAATACCACCCACCACTGTCAGCTTCAGTTTTCGAGTGAGAACGGACCTAAGACTCTGGCTTAAGCGAAAGTTTAATAAAAACGGAGTCTAAGGAATGAAAAAAGAGTTCATAACATTCAGATTCAAAATCTTACAGTGAGCTTCAATGAGAATTACATGAAGCAGTACCCTCTAACTTACTAGCTCAGATAAATTCGACAAAATGTTATTTATTTAGTTTACGGACGAAATGTAGGTGGAGCATGTTCATGAACAGATAAAAGTATACCCGTCACATGACCACGAGAGCTAGATTTTATGCGATGAAAATGTTCGGTCCGATTCACGGGTAGACAGGCAAACCGTAAATGACAGTGAATGCCAGATTCTCAAAAATTATTCCGAGTTTCATAGGTATCAGTCCAGCAGCAGTAGGTGTAACAAAAGGAGATGTACGGGAAATATGTCAGAAGATTTACTTATGGGTTAGGGAAGCTGACCTGTTAATGGATTAAATTCAATGGAAGTCTAAGGTAATTGGGCCGTTAAAGCCCATTACTTGGATCCCTCTACATGCACAAGCAATTATGGATACATATATATATATAAAGGGATAATTAGAGCAAGAGCTTTATATATTTATAATTTTTGACAATTGAGTACTATAAGTTTGAAAATTTCAAACTTAGTCCTATAAGATTAGTTTATTACACTTTCAGTTCAAATTGTCATTGTTTAACATTTCGAACTGAAAGTATATCAGAATTGGTTTTTATAGGACGGAATTAGACATTTTCAAATTTATATGACTAAATTGTTAAAAAAGATAGACGTATAGGATTCTCAGTATCATTTTTTCATATATAAATATGTCTATATATAATAAAGGTTTTGGATTTTATTATTTAAAAAGTTGGTGAAGAAAGCGAGCATGTAAACGGTTAAACTTAGTTTGAATTCATTGAATTTCTTAAACATGAAATTTTTCAGAAAAACAAATGTAAAAGACGATAATAAATTTAGAAAAAGAGTTGAGTGGTTTTATATAATTAAATTGGTAGAGAGACGAGAAAAATATATGCATGGTGGGAGTGCTAGGGGACGATCGCCTCCTTAAAGTCGAGAACATGCGTAAGCTCTTATATAAAATTTACTAACTTTAAAAAACAACTTAATGTAATCGGTCTGTGTATGCATTACACACAGTACTCTCTCCACGGTGTCAATCTGTCTCCAACAGTGTCTGTCTGTGTCTGCACGAACACCCACTTCGTCTAACAAGATGAAATTCGAGAAAGGAAGTTTGGTATTAGTGGGTACCATTGTCGATTCTCCATGTTTCTTCGTTTCTTATCGATTCAATCTCCTTTTAATCTTATATATCTCTGCTGTATACCGAGGAAAAAGGTAAAAGTCAAACTCCACCCCCTGCCAAACGATACTTAATCAGAACCGGTGGAAGAAAACGAATATTGGATGAGTAATACACAATAAGTTCATTATATACGAGCCAATCGTGTGATGACATGTGGAAAGTTAGGGGTGAACTTAAATCTTGAAATCCAAACGAAATTGCACATGCCATTACAAAGTTGTATCTTAGGGTAGTGAAGTCGTCATCATGTATTGCATATTGAATTCGTTGTATATGATTTCATTTTTTAAAAATTAAAACGTTTGACTTTTTTGTGAGAAAATGAGCAAATCCTGTTTTTTTAAAGTAATTTACCCTAATGAAAAACTTGAAGAATTACTGTTGGGTCCCAAAGTGTTAATGTACGGTGATGATTCAAGGGATGGCAATCATCGTCATTCTTCTTCTTCTTCACATGGAGGAAATATACTGTGTAAATACACAATGAATTTATTGTGTAATCCTCTATCAGATCTTTACAAATATAAATTTTTTTATAATTTTTAAGAATCTAATTAACAAATTTTAAAATTTAAATAATAATTTACATAATAAACTTATTATGTATTACACATCCAACATCCACTCCTCCACTTCTGGCAGGCACCACACATATTCAAGGCCCCTCACCACCATTAACGGTCCAGCTTCAAACCCCACTCGTGGCGGGGCCCGCAACCCCCGAACTCTACGGCCCAGTGCCGCCGCCCAACGTCCGGGGCACGTAGGCGATGAGCTGCCGAAGATCCCAAAGTATCAACCTGGGGCCCACGTGTTGAATATTCACTATATGATAAGCCTAATAATTTTTTACACGACACGATAACCCGATACCATATGACACGACAGGGAATTAGACGGGTTTGGGTCAAGTCTATTTAGACACGAACTTTTTTAGACATTAACTTGTACGGACACGATAAATAAACATGTTTAACTGGGTTTGAATCTGTATAACACGACATGATACGTTTAAATATATTTATTAAATATATTCACTATTCTTATATCAATATTGACTCATTAATACATTTATATATAAAAACTTTATGATATATAAAATTTTATATGCATTACATGTATTATTATTGTTAAAAATGATATTATATATTAATAATTGATCAATCTTACTTATTTATTATACTAATTATCAATAAATATTATTATTTTAATAATAATATAATATATTATTAGAGTATAATCATATATTGTTGATATTTCTCATTAAATGGATCGACCCAATTTAGACATTATTTAAACACGAAAAATAAATATGTCATATTTAGATTATGTGAGTTTCTAATCCGAACTCGTTTAGACATGACACGTTTAAATACTACACGACACAGTTTATTAGGCATACTATATGATACACAATAATTTTATTATACAAATTCCTCTCAGATCCGAGTACTTACAAAATTTTTATAAATTTTAAAAATTAGATTTATACATATTAAGATCGTAACAGCATTTACACTATTATTTCGTTCTGGGCATGAAGGAAATATTTAATCGGGCCCCACGGGCTCCGTCCGTCGAGGAAGGGAAGCGGGAGCCAACACGTGCCCTGACGGTAACATCACGGTGACGATCAAAGGGAATAGCGGTGGTGGCGCTCCGGCAGGGCGGCGGTGATTACGTCACGTGCAGTGCTGCTGGTCCACGTCAGCCGAGAATACCGTATTTTCCATCAATTCAGCCGCCCGGGAATTGATGTTCTCACTTTTAGCATCCTCTCTTATTATTTAGTTCCACTGATATCCTTTGTCAAGCTGTGATAATATATTCGTTCAATTATAATTTGATATAAAATTAATATATAATAAAAATTCTAAATAATGTAAAAAAAGAATTTCAATAAATGATAATTTTTAATTAGATGAATATATTAAATTAATATCACATGTAACGTATTCAATGCACTCGAGGCTTTATGGTCACCATGTGGTCACTTCCTTCCCTCTTCATCAGATCTTATTTAATGGATAAGAAGATATCGGAAGTTCTAAATATTTTAAAATTATAAATTAAGTCTTATATATTATACATTTTACAATATTGAGTTGTTTTTATCACCTATTATTATTGTAAGTTGACGTGACATTGATGTGGTATTGACACACGTCCACTTAAAGTAACAGTAAGTGATGGAAATGACTCGATATTATAATACGAGCAACATACAAGACTTGATTTATCTTTTTAAAATATTCATGATTTATTTACAAGAATTAAAAAATATATAAAAGTCTTGGTGGCTTTATTTCTTATTTAATGTGTATTATTTATTATTTATTGATATATAAAATCAAATAAAATTAATTAAAAATTAGATAAATGAAATTACGATTGAATTCACGTTCCACTCGAATGAATTTCAATTAATTTTTTTAAATATTTAGAGTGAACGATTGGTAGATTGATTGAATATTTAATCTCACCCCACCGGCAAGCCACTAATTGCTGAGCCAAGCGAACCCCCTCCTTGGGGAAAGTGTTCGAAGGACCGTTATATTATATGATAATATTAATTAATTAAATTAATTTATTATTATTATTTTTTTTTAAATTTTATTAATTTTTTTAAAATAATTAAATTTTATTATTTTATAAAATATTATTTATATTATTATATAATATACCTACTATATCGAAAACTCTCACCCCTCCGTGACGACAAATTCCGCTTTGAAGTCCACTTCTCCTTCGCTGTCGTTTTCTTTCTTTTTCTTTTTCTTTTTCTAGGTCGCATTTTCACACCGTGCATTAAACGAAAAACAAATAATAAAAAAAGCAGTCCACTGTCACGTCCAATATTCACAAAAATAATTTACCTGTCAAATCATAGAGTGACTCATCAATTCCGATCTGACTTGTAGCCTTCAAATGGCGCCAAATTTATACCGACAAATGACTTATTTTTCACATGGTCAATATCAACTGTGCAAAAGGTAAATTAGTACAACGGTATCGTTCTCAATCTAAAATTGGGGAGTTGTGAGTACGTACCTTTTTCAGGAGGATTTTCCGTATCTGTTTAACATATTTGGCTGAATAAATTATAGAGGTTTATAGAGGCCATAAATATAATATAATTATGGGAGAGTATTTTATTTTATACTTAGTTGCGTGTGCTGCACGCGTGTGCTGCGCAAGTGGGCTTCCTCGACTGCCCAATAGCTGTGGACTCCAAGAACCCCGTTAACGTAAGCTACAGTATCTGCTGACATAAGCCACACTCTTCCGCACTCTCTGATGGCTGCTGTTGCCCTAGACCCGGTGCATGAAAGCCCAAGACTAGAACGGCGATGAAGCTCTTTCTGGGCCCACTACCACATACACCGTGTTCACGGAGCGGACCCATCATGCTTACTCCGTCTGTCCGCTGATTTATATAACTCCATACAACTCTCTACGGCTCTCAAAACCTTTCACTCTCTTCCGGTGACGCACCCTTCTCGCCGGAGAGATGCAGGGCCTCTCCATCGACGGGGCCGAGACGGCAGAGGACAGGATCCAGCGGCTGATATCGGAGCACCCCGTCATCATCTTCGGCCGCTCCGCCTGCTGCATGTGCCAGGTCATGAAGAATCTCCTCGTCACCATCGGCGTCAACCCGGCCGTCATCGAGCTCGAAGACCACGAGATCGCCGCCCTCCCGAGCCCCCTCAACCCTCCCCCGCCCTCCGGCCACCGCACACCGCCGCCGCCAGCCGTGTTCATCGGAGGGTCGTGCGTCGGGGGCCTCGACTCCCTCGTGGCCCTTCACCTCGGCGGCCACCTCGTGCCTAAGCTGGTCGAAATAGGGGCGCTCTCCGTATGTCATTCCGACCAAATAGCATAGACATAGTCCATAGACGCAGACATAGGTACATGGTCGGTATTAGTTACATGTGAAACACGTGTAATAATACTAAGCTTGAAGTTATGTTCGATTTTCAAATTCATGTAATCGTGTTACGGGTTTTCCATTGCAATCCGCCTCGTACCGGTTCGGTCCTCCACTGTGACTGCAGTTCGACTGGGAACTATATGATGCATAGATCGGAAATATTCGATGATTGACATCAGGGTTGGTGAGGTTAAATCCTTGTAATTGTTCAAAAGAATCCAGGGCATGATAAGTATCGAGTTAGCTTCTTTCTTGTTCTTGTTTTTGGGTAGCATCTTATGTTATTGTTTTGGTCACAACTGAAGAGAAAGAAAGAATCAAGGAATTCCTAGGCAGACAGATAAGATCGAATGTTTGGTGCATAACATCATCTTCGATGAAATATAATTTTTTCGATTCAAGATCTGGGAGTCTGAATTCGATTCTTAATTCGGAAGAACCTTGGACCTTGCTATTTGAAAAGAATCTCTCAGTCCACAAGGGACTGCCAGCTGAATTTGATGCTCCTTATATGTTGATGCGATCTTCGAATTTCACCCTATTTTTCCAACCTCTAATTTCCATTTCTCGACCGATTCATCTCATTTGACGATTCGGTTCGACTCGTTCAAATGAAAACCGTGTATGCGCGATCATTTTTCCCTCCTTTTTCTTGACTTTGAACATCACAACTATCTTTCGATTCTCACTCGATCCATTCTACAAATCGAGTCTCGAGTCGAGCAGACATCTCAAACTCATAGACAAAGATACCTTCCGGGTTTGGTCGTCTCGTGGAAACTATTGTCGGCTGGAAAATGTTTTTAGTGGTTGGGAATGTTTGATGCCCGGAAACTTGTCCCCCACTTTGGAATACGGATTCTCTTCGATTTTACACAGAACATAAATTTTTTTCTAGGTAATCCAAGAACACTCAAGAGTAAGCTCTGTAATTTTCCTGTATGGAATCGTGGGAATGCCCATTATGAAGTTGTTGAATTTTAAAAAGAAACAGTGTTTTTTTTTTTTAAGATTATTATTAAGAGTCGAGAGGGCACCGTTTGTGAATTCTCTTTAAAGATACTTTCCCTTTTAAGGAAAAGAACGATGGGACGTGGGGATTGATAAGTTTGGGTCGGGACTCAGGAGAGCTGTCATTCATAGTTTTATTTTGAATTACTGGCTAATTCGATTCAAGAGAGATCGATCTGTTAAGAAGTAAAACTCTCACAATATAAGCTTTTTTTATACGCAAGGACTCGAGCAGGAGACATCTGATTAAGGAGAACAAGTGTTTTACTATTTGTACCAACTCATGTGTTACTTCCATTCATTTATAATAAAAATATAGTTGTTGGATTAAGATTGCTAAGTAAGTAAAAAAAATAATTATAAATTATTAATTTTTTCCTATTATTTATCTTTAACTATAATAATTCATTTAATCTAATTATTTATTAATTCAGCGATTGAGTTACAAAAACTTCCCAATTTATAAACTCCAAAAGGGTCCCATTTTCCCTTGCCTTTGAGCTTGGAAAAGACACTGACAAGGCTCCATTAGTAAATATTCCTGCATAATATATACAATAAGACAGTTGTACGTATCTCGCTCAGATCTTGTTACAGTTAGTGAAAATTTATACAAGGAAGTTATTGTATGCTATACGTTGAACGTTTACTCTCGTTACACGGGGACTATTCCAAGTCAGGACTGCACGAGTCGATCGCATCCTAAATAGGGAATTCCATCGATTCCATTATTGGTAATTGTAGAGGTCGGACTCGAATGTAAATTAATAAAAAAAAACTCATTAAAATCTTAAGTAGCAAATACTTTTTATATCCCTAACTAATAATTTGCAGTGGTTAATCTTGTAATATTTTATGACAATCATTCAGTTGGCTGCCCTGATACTACACTGAGCCAGCTGGCCCCACTTAGAAAGAATCTTTTTGCACAGAGGAAGAATCTTACCTGTGATTCCAGCCGCACTGCCACTCAATGGACCAGAGAATTTGGTGGAAGCCCTGTTACAAGAAAAATTCTATGATCCAACCGTTGGATAGTAAAATTTGACAGAAAAAGTAATTATAAGTGGTTAGATATTTCTATAGTTTCAGTAATTGATTATAATCCGTTAGATGAAACTATTGAACAGTTCAGCAATGGGACATCCAGTGAGCGATTGCTATAAATGTAACCGTCTAATAGCTGAAGATATAACTCTGACTAATTCAAGTTCGAGTCGGTCTCGATTCACTGAAGGGTAAAGCTCGTGTATGTGCCATCACCATTTCTTAGTTGGGATGAGTGGGTACCCTAAAGTCGAGCTATGTGCCTGGCACTCAAGTCAGAAAGGAAAATTGATGAGGTTAAGATAAGAAAGACGGACAACTTTTTTTTTTTTTTTTCCGATTACAGATAAGATTAATGGACTTGAAAAGTATAGAGAAACAAAGGGGTGGAGAAAGTCTAATCGCTAGATGTAGAATCTAAAACCACTCGATATAAAGTTAAGATAGATACCATTACACCAAATCTCCTTATTCAAGGAAATTGCCTTATAATCAATCAAACTTGATAAATATCTGATCCAAAAAAAAAAATCAAACTTGATAAATAGAGAGAGGTCTAGAAAGATTGCTCAAGAGGACAAACTCAGGGGAAGTCAAAGGAAAGGTAAAAGAACAAATCCAATGGAGACAAAACTTAAGGGAGATCACATGAACGTTATAAAGGATAAATCTGTTTCCAGCAAAACAATATTCACAATATTTCATATATTTTTCCGAACTCAATCGGCGCAACAGCCCCCAGCCCTCTAAATCCATTCCCTACGATAAATACGCATAAGTTGTGGGTGTTACTGCTGAAATTGGAAGGTTTTTCATAATCTCTTTGCTACTACTGAGATCACAATAATGGAGATGGTGTGTGGCCGCTGGTGGGTAAACCATGGGAAAAAGAGGATCCCGGATTCAATACACAATCATGTTCTAGTACGACTTTGTGATGTTTATGTTATTCGGCTGGCTCCATCATTGATTCCTGTGGCTGCCACTGGCAAGAGCATATTTGGAATGAAGTGCTCGAAGAACCGATACATGTCGAGGAATCTGTCATGTCATGAAAAGGTAGTGATACAGTCGCCGAAGCGTTCTTGATCGATGGTGTCCAATGTAAGGCTTGTTTGTCTGTCAAAAATAGATATGCAATCTAATACAAACAAAGATCGATGACCCTTCAATAGTGTTGCTGTTGACAGTGAAAATGTGAAAGACGACAGGAACTGGGGCATAGGAATCTAATATCAGTCTCCTTCTCGACATCAGGTTTTTCTGAACAATAACGTGTGGATCGAATCGCCTTGGTCTGGTTGGGATGGCAGAATCCGTTCATTCAGCTTATAATTCATCAAATTCTATCTTCGGAGACATCCCAATCGAGTAGTCCCTGAGGTTTCATCTCCCTTCGGTTTCACCTATCTTGCTGATGAATCTGATCCAGGGTGAATGCTTCTCCGCAGAAGAAAAGAAGGGCAATTCTGCGATATCTCGAGCTAGCATCGGTTTTCGAGTCCCGGGTTCTCCCATGAGAAGAACACCTTTAGAATGGCTGAGCTTCCAACCCAAAAAATCGAAGAGTCAGGCGAACTTGTTGCTTGGGATTCAAGGAAACTGCATTTTCCGACTTGCTTAGGTAACATATACAAGTGATTCACATATACAATACCGACTACCGAGTTTGAAGGTATCATCAATCGTCATATTTTCTTGCTCGATCCTTCTTCCTCGACTGTTGCCACGATGCCAGATGTCACAGGATGACGGGAAAGGCTTAAAGCCGAAACCTTTAGACCTTCGAAAGAGCTGAAAGCTTTAAACTCTGGATCCTCAGTTATCCGGATTTCTCCGGCATGGCAATACCGGTAAAGCCTTTTGTCCGACCAAACAATGGGTAACGAAGATAGAGTTCCGAGTAACTTTTATCATAGCTTCGTGATCATTGATCCAATGGTAATTTAGAGTTCCTCTGTATCTAACTTCGCTCGCTTCGTGGACATCCTGCACTCTCTTGGCATTATGCCAAGGTAGCTTGACTGAAACTTGACTTGCAATCTCAGAAGTCAATCAGATGCCTCTGCATTGACAATTTTCTACTTTAATTTAGTTGCAAAATTTCAAAAAAAAAATCTAAAATTGAGTTCATAACTAATAAATTTTTTTCTAAGTTTATAAATTTAGAAGGATATTGGATGAAGCGAAGATAAGGAGACACAAGGAATCCACTGACGAGCATAAAACCTTTCGCTCATAGACCGGCCATGAAGCAAAATTTACCAAATCTTTTTTCTCTTACCATGTGGATGAGACTCATTAACGGAGGAGATTCTCATATGAGTCGGGTTTATCACATCACCCATGGATTCGATCAATAATTATTAGATATGTTAACAGAGATCGAAAATGTTACCTCCAATGGTATATTTTTTAACAGGTAATAAGGGGATAATAGTAGTAGCAATCCAATAATCTTCGCTATGTAATAGTTGAAATTTCATATCTAACAGCGAACATATCAGAAGAGCTAATAACTAGTACTAACTCTACTCCGTCATTATATACATCTCCAGCAAAGTCTCAGTACAGCTCAAGGAACTGAAATCTGTGTAGATCCAAATGAAAGCTTGAATTTGAACCAAACAATCTAGGATTCAACGAAAGAAGCTTGCTCTTATTTAACATGGAATCTGGACGGAAAAGTATAAAAATATAAATCTAAAACACACCCACGAGGGAGAAGTAAAGGAGAAAAGAAAGAACAGCTAGCGATAGGGCACTTTTATTTATGACAAAATTCGAACTGCTCCTGCCGACGCCGACCAATCTGCAGTTTACCCTCAGCGGCCCACGTGCGCATCTCCTCCAATGTTCCCCTCCATTTTCTTAATCCTTTCTTCTTCTTCTTCTTCTTTCTCTAATTGTTACATTAAATCTATATGTGGTGGGTCTTCTCTTCTAGTCGTAGTCGATTTTGCCACTCCATTCGACAACTTAATTGTTGAAAATTAACTTTCACGTAAAAGAATAATTAAAAAAGAGAATTTTAATATTAAAAATTATAATTTTAAATTTTTAAATAGATATGAGTATAATTTTTTATGGACCTATATAACACATTGGGGCATGCCATCTCATACAACACTAAACCAGAGTGCAGGGCTCGTGGTCATTACAAAAAAAAAAGGTTCAAGATTGGAAGAAAAATATCGCATTCGTGGTTGATGAATCAAGCAGGAAAGAAAAAAACTAGACTCATTAAAAGTTGTTAACCTGAAAATAGAAGAGAAAATTCGCTTCATAATCAGTCGTTCCTCTCGAATTAGTACGAAAGAAAAGTGCCATGCCCGAAATCAGGATCGGTGTTCAAGGACATGTGGTGGCGAGGATTGATCCATATCAAAAACACGACGAAAAGAATCATGTAATTTTTTTAAACTCATCTAGATAATTTTTTCCCTCAGAAAATTGTTTGTGATAAATAATTCTGAGAACGAGAAACAAATTTAGCCCGAATTATTTATTTTAGATATCCTATCTGCTCTCTCGTTCATTGCTTCTATCTACCAATTTCGCTGGAGATATTGTCAAAAATAAGTGTTATCGTAATCGATTTTTTTCGCAACGCAAATGAGAGCCACGCCATAAAAGATACAGTACAATATAGTTTCGATCTTTTGGCAACCGAAAATTCCTAATTCTAGTGGAAAGGCATTGATCGATACTGAGCTATAGAAAGACTTCCGACAAGTTTGCTACATCAACAGTCAATGATGCGCCGAAAGCTCAAGCTCGACCGGCAAGGTCGAGAATCAGGCTCGGTATCGCATCATCCTGTGTGAAAATGCTTTGAGTGCTGAAAGTTCAGTATACGAGAGATCTACCAACTCTGGAGCAGTCATACCTTGCCGAAAGCACAAGCATTCATCCACGGTCCCTTTTGCAATGTGCTTCTTCAAAGTTCAAGCTTTCTCTCTCTCGAAAAAAAAAAGGAATAAAGTTAAAAAAATTGATCTTCCAAAAATATTTCTATTTTTTTTTAATAAAAATCTCCATTGACCTTGAAAGTAACGGGCCCCTGAAAAGATTCACAGGGCTTAATTTTTTCAGTGCATTCTCATATTTTTAAAAAATAAATTTTAATTAATCCAAATTCCGTCTTGTCGGGTTAATCCATCTCGTAATAATGAATTGTCTAATGGAATAAGCACAGTTTTAATGGTAGATTTCACGACTTAATTGGAAGAAAAATTTGCATGGAAGGAAATATTATTGTGTACGTTTTTTTTGTGAAGTCTGTTTATTTCCGACTTCCTTAGGATTTTCCATCAACCAGTCAAAGACTTTAAATCTTTTTATTGCATTCAATTATAATAATAAAACACAAAGATACACGGCTGGAATAGCTCAGTTGGTTAGAGCGCGTGGCTGTTAATCATAAGATCGGAGGTCAGGTACAAATTTAGGAACGTGGTTAAGGGGACAAGTTTCATAAGACATTAGCATAATAAATTTAAGGAGTGAAACTCCATAGATCACTGACATAATGAATTCAACGGATGAAATATGATAGTTCAATAAAAAAAATAAAGTCAAGTGAAATATTTGTACTATATTAATAATTTTTTCGACAAATCGATCATTTTTTATATATCGCAATGGACGGTTCCATCGTTTATAGTCGAAAAGAAGAGTCACAAGAGCCCGAAATCCATCCCTGTCAGAGGTTCAAGCCGTCCTCAAGGAATTACATTTTATTAATTAAAAATAAATGACAAAATTAAGATTTTCAATCTTTATTAAATAAATTTTGAGACAATTGCAGTGATGTTCGGCGTCGGTCCTTACCAACCCATCTCCGCCTCTCGATTCCCTCTTCAATTGTTGTCCTTTTTTTTTTCAACCAAATTTAATTATTTTACTTGGAAAAAATAATTTTCAGAAAATTATCACATTAGTTTAAAATAGAAATAGACAAAAGAAATTGCGGAAAAAATTGAGGACGATAATTAATGTAATACTTGTCAACTATCTCAACAAATTTTCGCAACCATTCATTGATTCTTTCATCATATCATACCCCTCGAAAGTTTACAACCCAAACCCAAAAAAAAGGACCAAAATAAAATAAAATTGAAAATTAAGGATGTCAACAGGAAAAATGGGAAGATAAGGTCGAAAAAAAATCATACAATTCGGTATACGTTGTAAGCAGGTACTGACCATCAGATCCGACAAGCTTAGGCGGGATCGACAAATCCAACGGTTGACATTCGCCTAAAGACCATCAGAAGGTGAACTTCCAGATCTTGATCCGGAGATCCACCTTGCACTGTGCGTCGGTGACCGTTGCCACTGCCGGCGACTTACCTTTGGGAGCGACCACTCCCTTGATCCCATCGCACACCACTCTGATCCCGACCTTCTTGCTCTTCAGCTTCCCGGTTTTGACTTTGACTTTCGTGTCCATCTGGATCGTCAGCGGTATCCCGTTCGCTCTCCGGAGATCGGACCGGAGTGACTTCACGGAGTCGGTGTCGAGGTCCTCGGAGCTCGCCGACATGATGATGCTCTTGAAGATGGTCTGGTTCTTGGGGCTGCTGACGAACGCCGGGAGGGAGGAGTTCCCGACGGGGACGTCGCTGGAGAGGAATGTGACGGCGAAGGGGTCGTAGAAGAAGGTGAAATAGTGGGAGTTGGGGTTCTTCGAAGACAGGATGAGGTTGAAGGAGGTGGTGAGGCGGGAGGACGCGGCGGAGGCGTCGGTGGTGAGGTTGAGGGCTTTGGTCCGGAGCGAGAGGATGGAGAACTCCGGGCGATGGGGGCGGTAGAGGATGTAGAGGGCCACGCCGGTGGTGGCGGCGATGAGGGCTGCTATGAGGAAGATGAGGATTGCCCAGAAGCAGCAGCAGCAGAGCGTGCAGCGGCACTGGCGGCGGTGGCGCCGGCGGTGGGAGGCGGGGTTCGGACGGTAGGGGCGGTAGAGCTGGGGCTTCCCGGGCGCTGCGGGTGGGGCGGCGGTGCCGTTGGGGGCCGCAGCGCCATTGACTGCGGCGGTGGGGGCGGCGGGGGGCTTGGCCGATGGGTAGACCCTGTCCGTCATCCTTCTCCGACAGCCGACAGAGCTTGCTTGAAGAGGTGGTTCTTTCTGTCTTGTGAATTGGCTGTAAGGCTTGAAGAGCGAAGTTAGATTTGAAGGGGACGAAGGGGGTGTCTAAGGGGGAGAAAGAGAGAGACTGTAGAGAGAGAGAGGGTATGCGTATGGAGAAGACAGAGGATGCAAGACAGCTCAACGAATTGCTTCAACAGCTTCTTATTGTGTTGTCTGGCTTTGCTCTCCTTCTGGTTATGATCTTTATACCGGTGAAAATCCATGGCTGTACCTGCTTTATCCCAAAACATAGATATCCTCAATTCGATCTCGCCGGGAAAACTATCCATGACCGTTTTATTTTCTCTTTTTTCTATTTTTTTTAATCTATATACATATTTTGTATACAAAAAAATTAATTTATTCATTGTGTGTTAATGAAGTGAGCTATTAAACGATCCGGTCACTGAGAAGGGAGAAGCTTCCTCACACTAGTAGAACGGTTCTGATGGTCAGATTGAGTTGAGTTCAACCATAGGAGTTGGTTGTAATAGTTTGACGTCTCATTTTCTCTTAATAAATATGATATTGGATTCAAATTTTATTAATAAATGATCAAGGAAGCTATAACCATTAGCAGATTGCTAAGCTCGAACTGTATTAGCATGGATGCATTGAATTTTTATGCATCAGATGATGGGTGTCACGAAAATAGTTATCTTGAGGTATAATATTAGATAAATATTTCCATCAAATGGGAATGCCGAGCGAGCTTGTTCAGTATGTCTTATATACTCCTAGTTGTGCACGAGAGCCTGAACATTATGTATCGAGTGGTGGCTGAATCGTCACTATGTCGAATTGCTTCAGTAAAGCTTCTGCCATGACTCCAGTCTACAATCGCTTGAGCAATTGGGAAGATGAAGGTTGCTTGGATCGGCCGCAAGTCACCCAATTGGCGGGTTTATGTTCATTTTCAGTTAAATCAAGTCGGTCCACACCTACCAATGATAGTCACCAAGATTCAACACAGCTGAAGACTACGGATTGTAGGCACAGTTGAAGGATAGCTGGTGGCTCGGGCAAACCTGGTGTTCGAGTGCGAATCGGAAACGATAGACATCCGAGCACACTGTACAGTCGGAACATAAGAAAAGGGGTATTAACAGAAGCTCGATACCGAGGGCAGAAGAAAAGTATATTCTGAGGCATTCGAACTCTTATATTGTGGTACGTGTTCAGATCAAATTTTTGTGATATACATTTCATCGTTAAGAACCGATACACCGACTCCGACGTCAATGGAAGATAACTTTCTCGAATGAACTATGTCTAATGCAAAGATAAAATGCTCTTGTACTGTCCAACATGAGTTGCTTAAAATGGTTCGACATCTCTTCTCCTTATACAAGATCTTAGGTTCAGTGTGTTGTGAATGAAGAAAGTTCATATTGGGAAAGTTCTACTCTTTTGGCGGACTCACCTGGATGGAACTTACATCAGTCATCATTCATTGAACTTTTTAGATATTAGAAGGTATGCACTGAAAAATTGCTCTAAATTCATAACTGACAGAGTTGAAATCTTAGTATACCGACCCGGTTCGAATACGAACTAATCAGAAAACATTAATCTTCTCACCAAGCAATTGTAACAGATAGGGTGCGGTGAGTATTCTATTCTCCCTCTCTTTTCCCCCCTTAGAAGTAGAAGTAGAAGTGTGGGTTAAGCTTTTCGGTTATGGGAGATGAGAGTTGTGTGAACCACACGCCTCTCCTACCTGTAGCGTTTTCTTGGCCATTTCTCTTTTTCTGATCTTGCTCTCTTTAATGTCTTGGTGACATGATGCAGACGAGATGGATTGTCGAGATTGCTTGGTTAATTTTTTTTCCCTCTCTTCCAAGTTTAAATCTTTTTACCTTTTCGAAAAATTTTACTATCCACACAGCCGTGAATGACTTTGGACAGTAAACGCCTTCCAGCGGGTAGCCCCAATGGCAGGGAGTTGTTTTGACTTCCCCGATTCGAAAGCCAACGGACGCACGCTGGAGGATGGGCTTGCATCACAAATGAATCCCATTTCCGTTCTTGCTGCCATCAAATGAACCCTCAATCGTACTTCCACGTAGCAAATCTCTTGGGTAGTGTTTGTTTCGTTTTGTGTATCAGATTACGGTGAATTACATCACAGATTGTAGTATTTGATCATCAGGTAATCATTATTTTCACTTGCTTAACAGTCGAACCACTGGACTGTTATTAACCTAACACGCCGAGAAGTCACTGACTTAATTTAATAAGAACTTAAAGGTTTAGATGAGTGTTAATGAAGTCTGATCTCATATGTTTAGTAGTTAATTTAACACGTGTTTGCATTTACTGCACCTCGAACGTTATAAATTCAAAAGTTCTCTGTCTTGGTGGTCATGCCAACTTTTCTTTTTTTATCCCTCGAATTAGAGAAATTCTTAAAGCATCCCCTCTGTACATGATATGAGAAAAGAACAAATAGATTGTAATAAACGAGTATTTCAGTGTTAATTATCCGAACAATTATTTTAATGATGACTAAAATTAAATAATTTAGTTAATTTTTTCTCACCACATCAATGTAGAATAGAACATTTTAAGATTTCGTCAAAATAGTATTGTCGATATGAATCAGTTAAGATAATTTGACGTATCTTTTTATTACCAATATGGGTTGGTTGAATAAGTTTGTTATATCTTTCTTTTCAACTAAAGGTTAAAATTCGATTTTCGCGAATGAAGAAACTTTACTATTTTAAGAGTTATACCCTTTAATGTATCTTTTCGGCTCAATTTTAAGTTGATAATAACCTATTAAACTCATCGATAATAAACCATCCATATAAATAGAATACGGGAAGTTTGTTACTAAAAATAAAATTCAATATCTCTTAATTCAAAATTATACGCGATACCACTGAAATAAGCTATTTTTTTATCTAATAAATTTCGATCCCACCTAAAAAAATAATTGCATGAACAGTTCTCACAAATTCACTGGTAACCAATGTCATGTTTTTGTAAAAAGAAAGACTATGCAAGAAAAAAATTACCTAGAAAAAGAATCTAGAGTCAACCGTTTTCTTATATCGAGGAATATTCTAAATTTATCCGATTAATTCTCACGGACTCCTACGGTACGTCAACAAACGTCAAGGTGCTGAATAATAGGGAATCTCGACCGGCCAAATTATTTCATGCTTCTTGTATCTCAAAATCGAATCGGCTCACCTTCGTCGAGTTTCATTTCTTCAAATTGTACCAAGCAAAACAATTTTCAAGGACTAAATCGACAACCCCATCATTCTATTTTGCTAAGTACTATGTCATGTCAGCAGTGAATTATTGCTCTGCTGTTCTAAAATTCCTTTTTTTTCCCCTTCAAAAAAATTGTTGAATCGACTAAATTCCATTGCGTGCCGCAAAATTAAAGCAACGGGTCCTACAGAATTTGACTGCTACCTGCCAAAAGTTTCAAACTCTTTAGGATGATTTTGGTTACATGTTAACGTCACTCCAGCACACGGCTCGTGTCCGATTATCCCCCAACAAGGTGTGCTTTCACAGTCCCCCCCGGAGAGATTATTTCTGGGAACTTCACACATCGTTGGATTGGAGAGTGGATCGAACAATGGATACGGTTCGGAATTTGCAAGTAAATATTCAGTGTGTAATAAATACATGACGCGTTCGTTGCGTAAATCCCTCCCAAAATTTTACACGTGTCAAGTTTTCACAGTTTTCGAGAGTCAACTTAACGCGTGTCGAGATTTGAATAGTGATTTACATAACGAATTTATTATGTATTATGAACTCGGAATTTGCCTCCTCTTTAACGTTGGACTGTGAATTTATGCCTTTTCGCATTTAATTAAAAAAGAATCTGATATTGATTTTTCAAAGGAAAAAATGATGAGGAAAAAGACTTGATTTCGCGCTTAAAAAAGGAAAAATCAAGCATTACATGTTCCATTAAATCTTCACAATTGTTACGCGTTAAGAAATTTTCATAGACATTTCACTCAGTTCATCTGATTAAAACACATATTATGACAGTGAAATCACAATTTTTTTTAATTAAATGAAATATGATTTTTTTGGGAAAAATAATGAATTTCTTAGTATGACCGAGACGGGGCTGCTGTCTGGTCAATTTCTTGCTCCCAACCAAACTCCCTTAGACAATAATCAATGAACTTCCCATATCTGAATATAGATGCAAATTTAAGGATTAAACTTATCTTTGCTATCCATATCAAGAAATTTCCTCTCTTATTTACTACATGACATTCAGATATTCAAATAATCGGCTACCCTGATTAATCTAAATTTGAATCAAGTCGGTTAATTAAGGAGTAAAATTTTTCCGGTCATTCATTTTCTCCATTCCCAGGCTTGAACTCAAAATCTTATTTAAGAAAAAAAAGTATTGAGCAACCTTAACCAAATGGTTGAGGATGAATACTTTTTTTCCTTGTGCACAAGGAGGCACATAAGCTAGAAATAGTAGAAAGAATACGAGATGAAATGGGTACAAGAAGTTCCACAGATAAGATCGAACTCATGACCTCCAAGTTACAGAGAGAGAACAACATCAATTTTATCAAGAAGCCATGTTTCTGGAGGATGAATACTTTTAGGTTTCAATGTGTACATTACATTACTTACTGGCTTTACCTTCTATAAGAAATCTTGACTATTAGTTCACAAGTCTCATGGCAAGAAAATAGATAGAAAATGCAACTTCTACACCAACAAAAGAAAGGAAGATGGAAAGAGAGAGACAGATAACTAGGTGGTGGATAATAAATACAATAAAATTTGAAATCTTTTTGCGTATCTGTATTAAGAAAATTCAAATATTGTGTAACATGATGACAAGATTGTTACTATTGCTACCGTCTTTTTACTGATAAAGAAACAAGTTTACTAGTATACTCTTTTTTCCCATGAAATTACTGTTAACTTGAAAGAGGTTTACACCTTAACGAGTCGAACCGGATCGAAATTGAATTTTTTTTTTTAATCTCATATGGTATCAACCGAGAAAATTGAAGTCTAGGCCCGGAAGGAGTAGGAGGAGGAGGAGGGTAAATTGTGAATTTCCTTTGCAGCAGATTCGATGAAAAGTAAAGCTCAGATCTTGAATTAAAAAAATTACTTATGTAATTATTAAAGTAAACGCGTCTTAATGAGCTTTAAGCAGAAAAGATTCATGATCGTCGTCATCATCAGCCTCATTATTGAAATTTATTACTGACTTTCACGTGTCATTTGATCTTAGCTGAGGTAATTAATTAAAGGGCTTAGGGTTCTGGTTACTGACTTGGTAGTGAAGTTAGAAGTCTATGTATTCTAATCACTGCCACCATCAATTTATCTTGCTAATTAATGAACTGTTTACTAGGTCCACGAGTCGAGAGTGTGACAAGCTTCCTCTTCCTTTTTTTTAATCGAAAAAAGAGGTCAGTAACAGTAGCAACTCAACTATTTCTTCTATATAATATTCGAAATTTCGTGTTCAACAAAGAATATATCAGACGAGTCCAACAAGCAGTACTGACATTGGTAACCTTAACAGAGCACTACCATATGTCTGGTACATCTAAGAAGTTAATATCCACTCATACCTGGACTTAAAGAGTCTCTTTCAATAATTTTGATTAAGAGACTCACTAAGTCATATGTGCGTGAGTTTTGAATCACTAAAACCACCGTCTCTACTTTTCGAGAGGCAAGCTTCCAACTTTTCGAACTCTTTGAATTTGAAATTGTACTAAATTTCCCTGAAAAAGAGTGTATCTTAATCCTTCTATTTATATTGACCGCTTATTATGTATGAGTTTAATAGGTTATTATCAATTTAAAATTGAGCCCAATAGGTGCACTAAATCATATAACTCTTAAAATAATGAATTTTCTTCATTTGGAAAAATCAAATTCTGACCTTTAGTTGAAAAGAAAGATATATCAAACTTATTCGATGAATCCATATCGGTAATAAAAAGATATGTTAAACTATCTCAACTAATTCATATTGATAATACTATTTTGACGAAATCTTAAAAGGTTCTATCTTACATTGACGTTATGAGAAAAAATTAACTAAATTGTTTAATTTTAATAATAACTTGGCCAGTCGAGATTCCCTATTATCAACGCCTTGACGCTTGTCAACGTATGTAGGAGGCCGTGGGAATTAGTCAAATAAATCTCTAATACCCGTGGATATTAAAAAAAAAAATGGAGACCCTTAATTCTTTTCCGAGATACCTTTTCCTAAGTGGTCTTGTTTCTACAAAAAAAAAAGGGGGGGGGGGGGGGGGGGGGGGGGGGGGGGGGTGGGGGGGGTTAGTGTGGGTGGGGGCATTGGTTACTAGTGAATTTGTGAAGATTATTCATATAATTATTTTTATCAAGAAAATAAGCTTATTACACTTGTATTACATAAAACTCAAAATCAAGAGTTCTTGATTTTTATTCTTAACAGTGAAACTTCTCATATTCTCATATTCTCTTATTCCTTTTTTTTTTCCCTAATTTTTCAATAATTTTTATAAAATTTCTTTATCTTTCTTACTATTCAAAGTTATGGATATACTATTTATGTTGGTGGAGTTTTACACCCTAGTTGATCGATCTGACTCGAACTCGGTCTACCCATGGCCCAGCTGAATTTATGGATATATCAGTTGGTACACACCAAAAATTAATTTACAAATCCACTTAATAATTGGGTGAAAAAATTGTATTAGATAGGGGCAGCTATGCCACATAGGTAGACATAATTCATGTGTGCCCATGATATGTATGCACATGCAAAGTGCATGTGGATGTAGAGGCTTGTGTCCATATATGCCCACCAAATCATTTGTCCAAAGAGCCAAAGAAAATATACATGGGGCCGCCATGTGAATGAAAAGAAAACGAGTTTTTTTTTTTTATGCCTTCATTTGTCCAATTATGCTCTCAAATGACAAGAAGGCTTTGCACAAAGTGTTTGATGTATAGAGAATGTTTTTGTGTCTCCACTTCAATTTCATCACACATTAGATATGGATGTTGTGAACCAGTCTTGTCCCAGTTTCGTATCTACAGCTATAATCAACAGGAGATATGGATTCAGGGGAACCGCTGAACTTTAAAAAATTCATGAAATACTGTATAAATTTCACTTACTTTTACTTATTTTTGTTACATTTCACCCCCTGAACTCGCCATTTAATATTTCATTGAGTTTCGATCCCTGCAAAAGTTTTCTAGATTCGTCCTTGGTTCATTAGATGAAGAGGGGATTAGGAAAATATGTAAATGAGATTGCTGTGTTGGACAAAATGAGGGCTTTGGTGGGGGAAGGAGATCTATTGATGATTAGTCATTTTCATTAGTTTAATTTGGTACTAATACAGGTTGTCTACAGATATAGTAAGTCTTGTCTAGGTCATCTTACTCAAAATATGATTATGCATTGATAAACCAATTGCCATTGGCATATAACTGATATGAGTACATTAAATTGATTGGACATTTTCTGATAAAAATTAATTCGATGTTCTTTCCCTGGAAAAAAATCTCAAATTTAAATTTTGTGGTAAAAAAATAAATGTGAGAGATTCACTCCTTAATCGCTAACCTAACTTGAAATAAAATAAATAAAGATCTATTTAACTTTTATTTAATTTTTAAATATTAGATAATATATAATAATAAAAAGTATATTACAAGGGTTTTATTAGCGTATTAGCTATCATTTTCTCAGGGTAGAAGTACTGTGACAGTGAAAAGGCGAGAGAATAACGCGCTCTATATTCGCCGCACAGGTGCATAGCAGTACGAGGGAAGAGGAGAACAAAAGGGGCACTGAAAAATCTCATTAACAAGAATTTAATTAGGATTTCTCGATATCATATTAAGGACGACGTTCTTGATGCGCATATGCACCAAGAAAACACCATAATTGTAAATTGGCAAAAGAAAAAAAAAAAGGGAACTATTTCCTAATTTCGAGATAATAAAAAGTAATTAAAAATTATATTTTTTTTTCATGGGCCAGGCCCAGGCCTCAAATTTCCCGGCCATTTTTGTATTCATAAATATGAGATCCCATTACAGTATTAAGTAAACTCTTTTAATTAAGAACTTTTATTATTTACGAGATTCGAACTCAGACATTTTTTAAAAGCAGGGGCATCGAGTAATGCCACGTCATCACCATGGACCCCGCTTTATAACACCCGTGAGCATAGGGAGTTTTAGGTATAATGGGTATTTTACATAATGATGCTTACATGATATCGCGATATAAGAATATTTGTCATTTTAAATTTTTTTTATAAAATTCTATATTTTTATAAAAAAAATAAATGAAAATTATATTAATTTATAATGATATTTTATAAATACTATTATGTGATATATTTGTTGCATGCAAGCCTTTCTCGTCAGCGTGACTCATCTTCGGAGTATTCCGGAGATTCTTGTTATTTATAAATTTCGGCTAATATTTATTTAAAATATTACTAAAAATATCTTATTACTTTTTATTTATTAATAATATTTTTTTAATATAATATAATAATTTTCGTTAATGTATTAAAAAATTATTAACCGAGTATACCACCCGTGCACGAGCTCGGTCTCTTCTCACGGTCTTCTATATAAGCATGGAGCTACCCCTGCCTCGATCTTGCGTCTAAAGAGATGGACGAGACTTCCAATCCGTCAGGCCCTTCCACCACCGCCGGGCCGGCTGCATTTTTACCGGAGTACCTGACGGAGTCCGACGATGAAGATTCTGCACAGCTCTCGTCTGAGATTTGCGGTTTCAACGAAGAGTTAGTGCAGAGTGTGATGCAAGAGCTGTACCAGGAGATAACACAGGAGGAGCTCGCACCGCCGTTGACGAGGGAGCCCCCAGCCGCCTACCTCTCAGCCGACGTGAACTTGAAGGATGGGTGCGAGCTGTTCGTGCTGGAGACAGCACCGACGGTGATGGACGGAGTGAACTTCGTCGCCGGCACCGATGGCGGTGGCGGAGGGAGGTCTCTGGAGGAAAATGTGGGGCCTCCGGGGGTCGGAAAAGGTTCGGCGGAGCACGGACGGAATGGCTTCGAGGGAGCTCATCTGACAGATGAGATTGGTAAGTGGCTTGGGGAGGTGATGGACGGCTGTGATGAAGGTAGTCAGGATTATGGACGGCTGGATATTGACTTCCCTGAGGTGATCACATCCTGAAGTTTTGTATTGCAGTTCCCTGCAATTTTCTCTTACTTACATGGGTCCGACATTGGAGAAAGTACTTTGTGAATTGGTATTATTACGTGATAGTATTTACGTTGCGATACCAATTAATAAAATAATTTATAAGTATTTTTACGTGACAATATTGCGATGCAAAATACCTTCTCTACCCCTGTACCGATCGAGGTTGAGTGGTTACTATGGGCAGCTGGTGAAGTCGCGTAGTGGTGTAACCCCACCTCAGTACTTGCTTACCCGGTTCGACAGAGCAGAGCAGTCGATATAAGAATACGTTCTGGCCAGCGGTTTTGCCACGTTTACGAGAGATTTGGATCGATATGCGATATCAGTCTGTATAATAAGGATACTGCTTGATCATTTTAGTTTGCCTTACCACTTACCAAGTAAATATCTAACTAGGTTATTCGTTAGTCCCTTGTGTAAGGCCTTGAAGTACGAGCCAAAATTGTGTGCAACAGATATAACATGACAATACTGATATGGTGTTCCAAGTTAATAAAATTCAGTCATTTTAAATTTGTTGATAAAACTCTAAAAATAAAAATAAAAGATTCTAAAAATAACTGAATTTTATTAATTTGTGACATCCGGTTAGTACTGTTATATGATATACTTATTACGTATAAGACATTCTCTCTAGATTTTACATGGTATCAGAGTATGTTGTCATGTGAATGTCAGGTTAAATCGTGGAACTTGTGATCAATATACCTAATCGTAAAGAAGAAAGCTCTACTAATGGCTAGTTGTTTCCATCGTCCAATTACAGAAGAAAAATATCGAACATGTGGACAATTTATTGAAGGTGAGCATTGGATGGTACCTGGCAAATATGGATCACATAACCATGCTAGGGCAGGCGCTGAGATATAATTTTACTTCGTGAAAGTATGAGAGTACTGAAAAAGAAGTTATTAAGAAAATTCTAAAAGTAAATCAGTTTAAACTTGTAGATTTCCCATGTAATCAACTGCTAATAGTGAGAATTTTTACATACAGTAGCATGAGCAGAACTGATTAGCATTCAACTTTGTGAATTCACCCTCCAAAATTTACAGCCTTAAAAGCTACCGACACGGAGAAAAGAATTTGATTTAATACGGTAATGTTGCTCTCGAATTAACATCAAAAGAATCTAAATTCAGTTCTCATCGGTGGACTTCTTACACGCTTATATTCCTTTCTTCATATTATATTTGAAGAAACTTACGAGAATGAGTATGTGGGATTTCACCGTACCAATATGGTTACGGTATGTATCTATTAATAGTCAAGTGTACATGTACATGTATGGTATATAAGATATTCTCTGTACAATATATGGTATGTCTGAATATTTCCTATCTTTCCTTGATACTATCCATTACGCCCCCGCAAGCCCAATGGGAGGGGACGGACATTGAGCTTGGAGCAGAGAGAATTGAACCGAGAGGTGGAGAGGCCTTTGGTGAGGACGTCTGCAGCTTGGGCATCAGTGCCAATAAAGCGAATAAGAAGCTGCTGATGAGAGACACGCTCGCGGACAAAATGATAGTCAATCTCGATATGTTTGGTCCGAGCATGAAAAACAGGATTCTCTGTCAGGTAGATGGCAGAGAGATTGTCACACCATAAAATAGGTGGACACTGCAGAAAAAACACCAAGCTCAGACAGTAAAGACTGAATCCAGATCAATTCAGCAGTGGCATTGGCTAAACTCTTGTATTCAGATTCAGTGCTGGAGCGTGCGACGGTGCGTTGCTTCTTAGAACTCCAAGAAAGTAGATTGGACCCAAGGAACAGTGCAAACCCACTAACAGAGCGGCGATCATCAGGATTACCGGCCCAATCAGCATCAGAAAACCCATGAAGAAGGAAGGTACAATCCTTTCGAAGGTGAAGACCATGTGAGATAGTACCTTTCAGGTAACGAAGGATGCGCTTGACAGCTGTCCAGTGAGCTGTGGTGGGCCGGTGCATGAATTGACAAGCATGCTGAACAGCATAAGTGATATCCGCCTTGTGAGCGTGAGATATTGAAGAGAGCCGACTGCTTGGCGATAGATACTGGGATCAGGTAACGGATCACCATCGTTGATGGAGAGACGAGGCCCAGCAGTAATAGGAGTGGAAGATGGTTTACAGTCAAGCATTGCAGTTCGATGTAGGACAGAATGGATGTACTTAGACTGAGTGAGAAGTAAACCATCAGTGGTAGCATGTACTTCAATACCAAGAAAGAAGTGAAGAGGGCCCAAATCCTTCATAGAGAACTCACAATGAAGCTTAGCAAGCAAGGCGTCAAAGGGAGCATGAGGAGAGCCTGTAAGGATAATGTCATCCACATAAACCAGCAGGAAAACCACATACCCGGAGGTGCAGAGGATGAATAGAGATGTATCAGCGACTGAGCCAATGAAGCCAAGAGAGAGAAGGAACGAACTAAGGCGAAGAAACCATGCTCGTGGAGCCTGCTTCAAGCCGTATAGAGATCTACGAAGTCTGCACACATGATTCGGATGAAGAGAATCCGCAAAACCTGGAGGCTGTAGCATATAAACTTCTTCATGTAAGTGACCATGAAGGAAAGCGTTACTAATATCAAGCTGACGAATGGGCCACTGAAGTGAAAGTGCAATGGAAAGAACGGCACGTATGGTGACTGGTTTGATGACTGGGCTGAAGGTGGCATCATAGTCGATGCCTGCTTGCTGGGTATAGCCTTGAGCAACCAATCGGGCTTTAAAACGATCCACAGATCCATTGGGCCTATGTTTGATTTTGTAAACCCACTTGCAACCAATAATTTTTCTTCCTGGTGGAGAGGGAACAAGATCCCAAGTGCCGTTGCGAAGAAGAGCAGAAAATTCATCATGCATGGCCGTTACCCACCGAGGGTCCTTAGCTGCAGAGGAAAAGGAACGAGGCTCCTGAGAATCAGAAGAGACAAGAAAAGCAGCGGGATGGCGACTAATAGAGAATCGCCGCGGTGGTAGGGAACCATCCTGAGTCCTTGTAACCATCCGATGGGTCCGCTGTGGAGGAGCAGGTGAAATGACAGGGGTATCTTGTTGTACCTGAGTGCTCATTTCAACTTCCGAAGTCGTCTGTGACAGAGGACTAACAGATAATGGTGATGGAACAGAAAAAGGTAAAGGAAGAGATGGTAAGAGGGTAGAGGGGGAAGAACCTGTAGGAGTGGCTGCGGGGGGCACCTCAAGAGATCCGCCAGATGCAGTCAAGTCAGATGCCAAGGGTTGATACGGAAAGTGGTGTTCATCGAAAACCACAGTACGAGCGATGAAGATACGACCAGAGGTAATATCAAGGCAGCGATAACCAAGAAAATTAGACGGATAGCCAAGAAAAATACAAGGACGAGAGCGAAATTGGAGTTTATGACTGTTGTACGGACGTAAATAGGGAAAACACCGACAGCCAAAAACACGAAGAAATTGGTAATGAGGAGGGGAGCCATGGAGGATCTGGTAGGGAGAGAGAGAATGTAAAGAGCGAGTAGGTAAGCGATTAATGAGATAAACGGCCGTTTCAAAGGCAAAATCCCAAAATTTTTGGGGAAGATGTGCATGAGCTAAAAGGGTGAGGCCGGTATCTACAATATGTCGATGCTTCCGTTCAGCCGATCCATTTTGTTGTGGTGTGTGAGGGCAGGAAATGCGATGAACAATGCCATTTGTTTGTAGTTCATGCTGAAAAGCAGAGGAGAGAAACTCTTTCGCACCGTCAGATTGAAGGGCCTTAATTTGTCGATCAAAGAAATTCTCGACTTGGAGACGGAAGGCACGAAAAATGCGAAGTACATCAGCTCTTGATTTCATAACAAAATACCAAGAAAATTTACTGAAATCATCAAGAAAATGAATATAGTATAAATGGCCAGAGTAAGATGTAATAGGAGCAGGACCCCAAATGTCAGTATGAATTAATGCTAACGGTGCCGAGCTGTTATTCATTGTAGAAGGAAATGGAAATTGCGAAAGTTTACCAAGTTGACAGGATGAGCAAACTTGGGAGACATGATCAGACTTCATTTTATTAGAGGACAATGACACAACTCTGCGAACAGTAGAAAAAGCGGGATGACCTAAACGTTGATGCCATAGTGTAGCGGAAACAGCATTGGCGAGAAGAGCACGGGAGGGGGTAGGGCAGCTGGCACTTGACTGCAAATGATAGAGACCATCTTTAAGTGGTCCCCGAGTCAGCTCCTGACGGGTGTGCAGATCCTTCACGGCAAAAAAGGTAGGATGAAATTCAAAGAAGCAGTGATTATCCTTTGTAAATTGAGGAACAGTGATATGGTGAGACTCGTGAAAGTTGAGATTAGACATATCAGCAGTGATATGGTGAGTCGCACCCGAATCAACATACCAATCCACATTTCGAGAAGTAGAGTCCCGATCATATACAATGTTGGCCTGCGGAATTTGAAAATTCTGCGGAAGATAGGGGCAGAAGGCTGCAACATGTCCGGACTGGGCACAAAGCTGACAGGTAATTGGATGGGTCGGCCCAGAGGCCCAAGGCTGAGAGCTCGGCCCAGTAGCAGAAGCAGGTGTGGGCAGAGGGAGATGACTGGGCTGAGGTGTTCCCGGGTATGGGCTGGGCCGATAATGAGGTCCATCAGTGGAACGGAGCCGTGGGCCCTGTGGAACAGAAACAGGGAAGGCTGTATTTCCCAGCCCACGCCCCTGTCGTCTTCCTCCATGCTCCTGCAGGAAATTAGGGTTCCCCGAGAAGAAGTGGCGACCTCGTCCTCGGCGACCAGATCCTCGGCCACGACCCGAGCGACTCCCATATGCAGCATTGGCAATCGGCAGAGCACTACCGAGCCCAGACAACGGTGGTGCAGTCCGAGATCTCCGATAAGCTCGACGAGCCTCCTGGTTGAGTAACAGAGCCGAGAGATCATCGGTAACCATGGTGCCGATGGTGGGAGCAAGAGACAAGATCAAGGGCTCCCAATCCTCACCAAGGCCAGCGAGGATTCGATCATTGATCTCAGCCGAGGACTTCTGTTGTCCGACCTGCGCGAATCTGGTGGCAAGGTCGGTCACGTCCTTCAGGTAATCTGCCATCGACCGATCTCCTTTGTTGACATCTCGCCATTGTTGTTCGAAAAATTCACGTTGTGCATAGGTCTGTGAATCATAGAGGTTTTGAAGCTTGGCCCAAGCCTCAGCAGCAGTCTTGAGACCAACGAGGTGAAGACCAACATCAGGGGTCACGGCAACATAGAGACAGGTAAGGCAGAATTTGTCGAAAGTTTGCCAGAGCTGGAATTCGGGATTGGGTGAGTCAATTAGGTCGTTGCCTTGCTTCACGGTGACAGTGGCAGGAGGTGCGGGTTTGGTGCCATCGGCATAGTCCAGGAGGTTGTATGATTGGAGCAAGGATTCCATGATGCTTTTCCAGAGGTAGAAATTTTACCGTCCAATTTGACTGGTATTGTAGGTAAGCTGTTTGGCAGGGTTGGCTGGGAGGATGATGAAATTGAAGCCATGGAAAACCAAAACAATGATCAGAAGTTGGGACAGAATGAATGGATGAGGATCGAGCGAGAATTATCTCTCAGGGCTCTGATACCATGAAGAAACTTACGAGAATGAGTATGTGGGATTTCACCGTACCAATATGGTTACGGTATGTATCTATTAATAGTCAAGTGTACATGTACATGTATGGTATATAAGATATTCTCTGTACAATATATGGTATGTCTGAATATTTCCTATCTTTCCTTGATACTATCCATTAATATTCTTTTAAACTCACGAGTCTCTTTTACGATCGGAAAAATCACCCAGCACAAGTCTCTCTCTTGTGTATTTATGTATCCAGATATCTGTAATTTCTAGTAGCAAATTAATTTACCAAATGATTACGTTGCGGTAAACAACTTGTGGTAATTCACCTATCCTCTTTAAGTAAGATTTTGGAGTCGGGTTTTCTGCAAATGCGAAAATTCAATATTAAGCGAGTTTTACTTTTTTAATAGATTGATCTTGAAAGTACATTGAACTTATTAATATCATGTAGTAACCGAAGAAATTTTCCGCCTAACGTGATCTAGTGTGGGCAAATGTAGGCCATAACTTTTTACGGGACGCAGGTTTCTTCGAGGTTTCCTCTTTCAGATGGCTTTCTTTTCATTGTACGAATGTTGTCTTGTTTTGGCATCTTATGCCTTTGGAAAAGGAAGGGGAAAGGCAAAAGAAATGAAAGTAACTGCTCATACGCACATTATCAGATAAGATGCTCTCTTTAGGCTGTGCATTCTTTCAAGTACAACTTTTCCAAGGAGCAACATTGATCGACCGAGATGGTTGGTTGAGATGATTCGATAACTTCTCCTTTTTAGTGAGTCTCAAATTTGAGTACTGTAAACAGAGAATGTCTGTGTCTGAAATTAGGGTTTTGCCTTTTGGTGGATCGGCCTGACCCGGTCCTGCATTGACTGGAGTTCACTAGACATTTGAATACAGGCAAAATAAAGCACAAGGATAAGTATGCCTTAACTTGTAAAAAATTCACTTTAGAGATTCCTCGAAAAAATCGTGCGGACATCAGAGAATAGATATAACTTTTTATGTTACATTGTATAACTCTAGGGTTTCCTTTTATTAATATTGTTACTGTTATTGAGTCCTCATGTTCCTAGCTGAACCGATTACAAGAACGAGGCCGATATCCCCCGACATAGTCTAGCTTCCCACAGCTTGCATCTCCATTGAATTTCAAGGGTGGCAGGCACAAAAATCTAGCTATGGCTGAATCTCATCGACTCTGGGAAACCAATTTTGATATCTTCCATTTCTCGGTCTAGTTCACAGTGGCCGAGAAACAGAGGATACAAAATTAACAACCGGTAAAATTAAAATATAGTTTTGCCGTGACCCATCAAATTGGTTAATGAATTTACTAGCTTGGAAAAAATAAAATAACAAATATGCATCAAACGGTACCTTGACATGACAACTTGACCCACCGGTTGTGTATAGTTTACATTTAATTTCATACAAACACTTGGAGACGAGAGAAACCCTAGCTAGCTGCTACAAGCTATGCGGTTGCCCATAAATGACAAACCCTCCTTGGAAGAGCTTTCGTGTTTCACTTATTTGGTCGACTGTACACTCTTCTTCCATTCTTTAGCCTTCTTCAAACAGAGAAATGTTACATTCAAGCAATGAGTTCAGAAGAGGATGCGGAGAAGATGATGTATAAATTGAGACATGTAGATTCACGAGTGAGGGTTGAATCCGATGTCTCATGATATCAAGATTCCCTGTCCTTAATGTTGCCCGACAACTTTCTTCAGTCAGGAAACTTGCCCCCGCTATGTCTACTTTCGATCCAATAGGACCTTTAGTGGGTTTGCTAAACTCGAAGCTGAATTAGTTTAAAATTCAGTGGGTTCCTTGATATCAAATGGTACACAAAAAATCCCAGATCGGTATCGTAATTTGGATTTTCATACAAACATTCATTCCACTGCACACCTTGTCCCCAAATTAATCATCATCTTTTCGTCCATTTACAATGTACGTCGAGCACTTTTAAATCGAATGTACTTTTACTGACGTTTCGTGTCTGTACTGCAGTGCAACCTGCAATGCCATGCAGTAGTCGGGTTTGTTGTTTTTCTTACACAACCAAGACCAACCGATCGACATAGGCTCGGTTTCTTCCACCATCTATCAGCTCTAAGGTAGATGTTCACTTTTGTAGGTTTGTGATTCCGGAATCGATCAAGCCGACCGCGGATGTTTTCCTCAAGAAAGAATGGTGCTTTACATCATTTTGAAGCTAAACATTCTCACTAATAAAAAGAGCAGAGACCATGAACTGGAACTTCAAATATTATAGCAAAAAAATTGCTCACTACAGCTTGAGCCTTGTTCACATTTCAACATTTCTTATGGATGTCCCGAACTGAATGATCACTCACTTTGGCTCCATTTTGTACATATGATAGCCTTCCGCTTGCAAGTGATATGAGTGACTATTCGAGCCTTGAGAGCACGGTCTGAAGTAAGAGGTCCTCTGTTTATTCTTCAACCTTGGTGTTGAAAATAAAGCTCGGGAAAACGGTCGTGACATCCCTGGAATTCCAAAAAGAAGTTAGAATTCAAAACACGCACCTTCTGACGACTTCTCTCAGATAAACAATGGCATGGACAAGGCATTGGAAGCGAACAGGTCGTAATTGCTGTCAACTAGAAGGAAATAGAGCACCAGAGGGAGACAGAGCCATAGCCTACTTCAAGTACGGAAGAGTCATGTTCTTCAGCAGCGACGGATTCTGGAGCACGAATGCTTTCCATTCTTCCTTGTTTATCTTACCGTCCATGTCGGTATCGGCATCGGCAAATGTCTGCAAATATAACTTATCAGGGGAAAGCCTCTCCAATATAACAACATTGCAAGATGAAGAACATGGAACATATCGTACTTTGTTGATTATAGCTTCGAGAAATTCTTCTGGTAGTCTAATGTCTGATTCCATCAAAATGGCAATTACCATCTGCTTAACCTGAAAATGGCAAAAGCAAAATGCTCAGCATATTACTCGTCCACTGTCCTCTTTCTCAACCAGCATATTTCTATGACAGAAATCTGCGTAGTGTGCCCTCACTTCTTCCCGTTCAATAAAGCCAGTCTGCCTCAGATCATATAACCTAAATGCAACTGCAGAAAGTAAACCGAACTTGTTTCAACACTGATGTAACTTTGTATCAGCAGTCATGGATAATTTTCTAGATGCCTTACAGTCAATTTTGTCTTCCATTGGAGCATGAGGATGGAAGACGCTGAGTGCATGAACAAATTCATCAAATTCAATCACACCATTTCTCTTCTCATCGAATAGGTCAAAAACCTGAAACAGCCAAAAGATTTATCAAAGGAGATTTAGAGAATTAACAAACATAGCATGTATAATGATGCTGACAAACTCTTTTTCTGTTAGCTTGAGAGCTTTCATAGTAAGAGCACAGAAATAACAGAGCCCGTAATTCCATTCTATCAATAAATGGTGGATGCTGGAAAGGACTTTCCCCAGGACCGTAACGTGAAAAACTAGTTGATCACAGCAGAAAGATATTCAGACTTGATATAGGAATCTTGATATTATACCAACACCATAAACAGCCATTGAAACTCTAAGTCGACCAATGCTGTGAAAACCATCCCTCTAACCAAAAGGATCACTACTTCTGTTCCTCTGTATGAAAAAGGTATTTTGTAACTTCAACAGAGCATATACATATCTAGTATGGACCGTAAAGTAATATTTATTGTTCAGAGGTTAGGGTATGGGCAAAGGCCATCATCCCAGATTTCCACTAGACCTGTAATTCGATTGTTAACCAACTTATTGTTCTCATCTGAAAATTATAGGTACAGGGTAGATTACCCGATCCAGAAAGAGACTCTCGCGTGCAGCACTGTGAAATAGTGCTAGTTGAAGCTCTTCCTGCAAGAAAGCATCCAATAGATGACTTTCAGCTAATACACTAGCAAACCAATATTTTGGGAAAGGAATCACAAATCTCAGCTTAATTACAAATTATTTTGTGTACCTGTGCCTAAATAACCGATGACATGAAGTTAAGTAGTTTGCTCAATCATATTACCACACTTGCTGGGGCAACAAGGGCTTAGAACAGAAAAATAGGGCTTATGTGTTTTTGATGATGATGTAAAACATTCCTTTTGTTAATTAAGATATCCCACTATTGCATATCAATAAAAGAAGCAATGATCGTATTCATTCCATTCTAATGCAGGGTCTCAATACTCTTTTCGGAGGATGCAGTTTGCTTGAAATGTGGTCAAATCTTTACCATTTCAATCTAGTTTATGAGGGCCTCTTCATAGTAGTGGCTTATGAACCAAAAGTATTGAGCATATTTTGATATGCCTTATTTCAATGGTTATTCATGTACAGGCCATGTAGGATTCTTCCTTAAGGACACTTTTCCTGTAATGCAGTTGTATCTTTATTATTACGCTAGAAATTTCACATATAATCAGCCATTACAGAAGTATAAACTTTCAAATTTTTTCTTGGTTCAGGCTAGACCAGAGTTGACAACTTCTTGTCAGTTTCTCATCTCCCACTTCTGGATTTATTTCTTCATTGGTGCCGTCATTTCAAGTATTACAATCAAAGATTATCTAGAAAATGAGAGAACTTTGTTGTACCTTGTGAATCAGGCCATCATCAATAACTGAACAACCCAATTTCCTATAAAGCTCGTACAGTGCTTCCACTTCATTCACAGTGACTGCAACATGAACACTACACGTATTACTAATAAATCTGGAGGCAAAACCAGAAATGATAGGCACTATCTACTTATAGTGAGGGAAAACCTCTAAAAATTACATGAAGTGGGAAGATATGACATGAATATTGACAAAGAGGGAGAAACTACATCTTGTTTGGCTGGCTATGCCAGCAAAATCGCCAAACTGATAGCAACATCTCCTTGTTCGTGGCTGGTAACTGAAGCAATCCGCCACAGCAAAGATGAAAATCTCTATTACAGCTACAACTGGTATGAATGCGGCACACATCCGCTCAGCAATTGTCAAAGAGCTGGATCTCTGTCACCACGGATTAAAAGAGAAGTTTAAGTTCAAGGTGCTAGAGTGAGAGTTTCTGCTGGAAAAGCAAAAGCCAGATACTGAGACTAAACTTCTCTCCATATGCACATTGAGCAAGAGCTAATGAGAAATTCTTCCAAGTCCGACAAACATATCGATACAGGGAGGAAGATAGACTCAGCACATTCAGAAACAGTTCTCCTCTGGCTCGGACAACAAATTTCAATCCAAGCTGTAGAACTGTATTTCTATTCCCAACTTTTGCGAATTGCAAAATTCAACTCTATTTCATGATCAATAGTTAGCTTGCTTCTGCGACCTACTTGAAACGATGGATTTGCTGATCATCCTAACAGCCAATGAAGCACGCATTTCAATGGATTCTTTGAACTAGCAACGTAAAACTCAGCAGCAGAAGCATTGAAGTTCTCCTAATCTGATGTTACACTTATACTCAAACCATAGCAGAAGTCGATGAATGAGGACGAGATGAGACAAGTGGAGAAAAGCACACTACCGACGAGCTCCTGTCCATTGGCGCTCGCTGAAGCTCCTGCGATGGCGGGAAGCTGTGAACCTCTCGCCTCAGGAGAATTTTAGCTGCAATGGGAGGAGAGAGGGAGAGAGATGAGGACAGAGTCGCGTGGATATCTGTGGCATTGCTGCAGGGAGTGTGAGGACCAGGTAGAAGGAGAACGACGCGGCAGCCTTAATTATAAAGAAAATTATAATACTGTAAAATGATATGAAAATTTATAAATTTTACCCAGCTGCATTAAAAGGAATCGATCAATGAGATTTGTTTTTTTTTTAAAAATAAAATCTCTATTATAAATAAAGAATCATCATTAAACGAAATAAAACAAGCCTCCTCTTTACTTATAAAAGGATTTTTTTATTAAAAATTGTCAACTATTTAAAAATTCTCTAATTTATCACGAATTATTTAAAAATTCCATAATTTATCACGAACTATTTTTTTATCTAGAAAATCATGAATTATTATTTTTCTTCTCTAATATACTACATCGTTAATTTTGACCGTTAATTGTTAACATATACCTTTAATTTTGTTGATTGAGCAACGGAATCTGACGTGGTATCACACATAACGTCCATCTGATCATAAAAAGCCATGAACTATTGTTGAATTCTCTATTTTATCACAATGATGGATGTGCAAACAAATGTTCTCAGGTCGATGTCACATGTGATGTCACGTCAGACTCCATCTGCATAGTCAACAAAATTAACGTTACACATTAGCAATCAATGGTCAAAGTTAACGGCGTGGTAGATTAGAGAAAACGAAGCATAGTTCATGATTTTTCGAGCAAAAAAATAGTTCGTGATAAATTGTGAAATTATTGAATAATTCGGAATTTTTATGCAAATAATCTATTAATAAAAATTTTTAAACAAATAAAATCGATCCACATTTTTTCTCATCAATTTATTAGAACTTTCTTACTAAAAAAATTTGAAAATCACCTGCTCCAAATATTAATTACAGTAAACATCTCATTCAATTCGTGTTAATCATAAGACAGCTCTGCCCTGTGGTTTGCGTGACGGCCGGGATCCAGTGGCTTACATATTTACTAGCGGACGCCCCGTGCTACGCATGGAAAATGTTAATTACAGCAAAAGCTTATGAAAGCTTAAAAGTCTATGAAAATAATATTGGCACCCGAACCACATTGAAAAACCGAGAAGCTCTTGACAGTAAGGTGATCTTCCCAATCATTCATGGGCTCATAAAATTAGCAAAAGAAAATTTATAAATAGTAACTAAGAAGGACGTTTGTATGCGCAACATAAAAGGAATTATCGAAGGTATATACGAATGACAGTATCTCTCTCCATGTTGACTACTATGAATTAATACAAATGCTTACATAGAAATTGTCCATGTTCAATGGAAAGGGAACTACTCGGCAGGAATTTTAAAACAATTATTTACATTGAAGCTTTTACAGGTGAAAGTCGGCTTCAAAAGCTGCAAGCATTTTGGCAATTCAAAGGAGATACAATGTCTCTTTGCTAAAGAAACGAAGCAAGATAACATTAACAGTAATTCATTGCAAAGAAGCATTGAGGAGTGCAACCAAATACAAATTTCTGCTATTTCCTTTCGCTCTAACGTTAATCTAAGTAGCGGTAGACCGATACATGATGATGATGCTATTTGACTAAGTGCTAAAATCAATTTTCTGATAGAAATAGATCAAAATGATGTATCCCGGGATGATCACTCTTGAAGGAGGTACTCTCTCCCCTCTGGTGCCATGGCTCATATGAATGCAACGTACCCCAACTTTAGTCTTGCAGAGGACGACGTCTTCTTTGGAGTATCTTGAAGACTCCAAAAGCACACAGAAACGGCTTCTTCCAGAATAGAAGAGCATACAGAAGATGAGCAACCTAAGGAAACTATCACCTCAGCAAGAACCTCAGGATCTTTGAGCTGCACGAAGTTGGTCCCAGCATGTATACTTGGAATTTGAATGTTATCCTGCAGGCAAAGAAAATTTCTCTGTCTACTCATGGCTTCTTCACTTTGAAGATGAACGGCAATTTTTAAAACTAAATTGAAGAAAAAAACAGAATGCTTCAATTATTGGTACTAGGGGCACATGTATGAAGTGATTGGAGAAGCAAAATATAGAAGCGAGCATCAAACTCCAAATCAATCAATGGGAAGTTGGACACCCTGAAAAGCCCATGAATTTCTGCTTTTCTGCCGCCGCATTGTTAGTTGATCCCAAAAGCTAAAACCCTGATCGTCCATTTCCACAGTCTCCGAGTACGTGAAACTCAAAGTCTCCTACAACATTGAAATTGCCAATGTCCCCCGTTACGATCATTTCTATCCTCTTCGAGCGACATCAATGTCCTCCTCACGATGAAATATTGCATCAAGGCGACTCCTGCAGGCGATCGCCACCAACAAAATCACGGACAGGGCTCACCCGACACAATATCAAAGCATCAAGAAATTACTGTGTTTTTCCAAGATTTCCCAGACTTACTCCAGTCTCGTGCCTTTTAATATGAATGTAAGGCGGCCAGGTTCTCTCCTTCTTGCAGAAGTGAGGTAAAGAAGTGGGTGGTTACCTAAATCTGAAAATTTTGTGCAGATATGAAGGAGTGGGCGGTTTCAAAGTGAGGGTGAAGAGGTGGGCGGCTACTCGAATCTAAAGATTTCGTGCAGGATATGAAAAAAGACTATTTTATCCTTAAATGACTTTTACAAAGTAAATAGATAGAAGGGTATTTTGGGAACTTTTAAAGTGAGACGAAAACCGCTCCGTTCTCACACATAATAATAGAAGAAATTACCGATCAACATTGAGCATGTGAATCTCATGAATAAACTATTTTTTTAACCTCAACGTGGCTTATTTATTTATTACTCTTCTTCTGTGTAAAATGGGACCAGGCATGTATATTTACTCAACATCTATATTAACATCCCATAGTTGAGAAGAAATAGGAACGTGATAATAAATTCACTAATATGAAATCGTTAAATCCTTCTCTACTGTTACTTTTTCTCTCTTATTTCAAACATATTTTTTTCCAACTATCCTTTTCACCGAAATTATTTTATATAGAATCACTATAATCTCTGCTAATCAATTTTGTATAATGATGCGTGGATTGTTGGCAAAGTCAGCGACTAAGGCCGAGAGGAGACTTTCGGATTTGCGGGCTTACATAAGTGAGAAACTATTGGAGATCGAATCCGAGTTTGCATTAGAAGTTACCGTGTGGTCAGACACTCATATATTATATTATTGTTAACGGACCTTACAAAAGATCGGGTCCGTTTTCACTCAAAAAATCCAAACTATCAGGTAGTGATACTCGGTTATCTTATAAACCCATTATGGGAGGATTATATGGCTGATGTGAGATCTAGCATTTGCATTCCATGCGGCCATAGAATTAGATCCGAGGATACACACCCGGTTCGTCTTTCAGACAGAACAAGAAAGAAACAATGAATAAGAACCATAACTCATGAGGATTCAGTGATTTTCGGGTATCCTAAGGATGCAGGTAAGCATTTGCTTGCACAGAAGACCGGGTTGACAAGAAGTCCAGGTAATCAATCCTTTTCCTTTACTCGTGGACGGAAGGAAGATTATCCTTTTCCTTTACTCGTGGATGGAAGGAAGATTTGATGAGTTTGTTTTCCGAAACCTGAACATTAGGCACAGCCATGTCGTACGGGTAGCCTACTGGTTAGAATCCTGAAACGTGAATCTTCTTATTTGTTTTGCGACTGAATTTTCTGCGAGTCCAAGGTTTTGTTTGGGACATCGCTCGGTCTCCTGAGGAGCCAGGTTTCAGCTCTACCCACAGAACAAAAAAATGAAGTAGGAACATGTTCTTAGATACTATTATGATCACTTTAGTTGAGGGGTCAATCTGTAAATACAGTAAGAGGAAGAAAGGACTTGTTTGTAATAAGTAGGAGATGAGGCGCTCAGTTGTAACTTTCTATCACTGGGCATTTTAAGTGCTGGAACTGCGTTGAGGATTGGAGTCGATGAATGAAATGACATTTTCCTTTCTCCCTCTGATTTCTCTGTCTTCTTCTTTTCTCTGATCCTACCAACTTCTTCTTCCTTCTAATTCTTCTCCTTCTTCGATTTAAGAAGGATTTGCACCGTAACAGATACTGTTTCTAACTGAAAATAGGAGAGAACAGAGCAAGAACAACGATTTACAAACAAGAAAGATGCAAAATGAAGATGTTTGTATTATTTCCATGAATCAGTATTTATGTTTCATTGTCCGATAGCAATTATTCCAAAATTTACAGACAGCTTCACCCTCCTCAGCTCAACTACTTACCCCCTTTATGATTTTACAATTGAAAAGAATCGACTTTCTTCTCCTTCTTCTTCTTTCTAAATCTTCCATCACCATCCTCCTGTTTTCTTCCTCTATCTACACTCCGGTTTTCCCGTTTTACTTCCCTTCTAAAGGTGAACAACCAAAAAAGAAAACAGTGAAAACTTTTTTACTTCTCCCGCATTGTCGTTGTCGTCATCGTCATCCTCCTCCTGCTATACTTCGAGGGAAGCACGGGTTTTGATGGGTTTCAACTTCAAGCCCATGCTTTCGGGCGACAGGAGCTCAGGCGAGATGCAAGATAGAGTTAAGGGACTCCTTGGGCTAACGCTCAACTTGGGAGGCCGATAGAGGCCGTATCCCATGAGGAAGTACTCCAATGGTATCAACATAGCAAGAGGCTGTTCCTCCGTCACCATTGAGCCACAGGCCTGAACCTATATATTTAAGATTTCCAGCAAATATAAGTTTGAAGTCATAGAGACACAAAAAACCGGAACCCATTTCATTTGCGATTCTGTAATCGCATTTTGTGTTGGGAGGAGAAGAGAAGAGAAGGTTACCTCTACCAAGGCCGTGAACCTTCTGTCAAGATGTGAAGTCGTGTGGATAGCCTCAGAATGGAAGGGAGAGTCCTCTCCAACAAATATCAGGGTTCGACACTGTAGTTTTCTTAATCCTTCAGTGATGTCGGGTCTCCTGCAGGACAACAAGAACAACCATTATCTTCTTTTTCGTTCAATTGCAACATCTTCAGATGCTCCTTCTGCAGCAGAATTATGCTTGATGCATTGAATTTTCGATTAACCTTAAAAATCTACACTTGAACGTTGGTATCTATTTCCTCAATATATCCTTTACAGAAAAGCAGATAATCTACCTACAAAGCACAGCTATTCAAGGATTTTTACCCATTAATTGCCTCGAGAAAACGCCAAACATTTGAACTCTGCCTTTCATCCAAAAACTGTAAGGAAAATAAAAAGTGGCTGCTATCAGATAAGCTTGCAAATAAATATGCAGTCTTCGCATTTTAGAAGCTTGTTATAAGATAGAAAGGAAAGGCTGGGAGGTCATACCCTTCTGCATGCCTGAACTGTGTCAGATTCAGGCACTTGTGCACACCCGCGAAGATCCTGTGATTACCCAAAAACTTTTAAGTTGCAGCGGGTTGAAGTTAAATGTCAAAAACAGAGAAATTCCGGGCTCAGCTTGAAGCAGTATCAGTACCTTGCTAAAGTAACGCTTAAGAAGTAATTCTTTGACCACTCCACACATGCCATAGAAGTAGAGTAAATTTGACATGACCTGCAGAGAAAGTAAAGTCCTACTAGAGTGAGAAAGGTGGGATGATGAACCTCAAGATGTTTCGTAAGGCACAAATTGTACAGCCAAGAAATTAGCCACCTTATTATATACCCATTCTGTCCATGAAGGTGACTGGCATACAGGGGACACGAGTATTAGGCCAATCACCCGATGCTTGTATTTCATCTGTCGCCACAAATACAATGTTCAGGTTAGGTTTTGGAAAACCAAGAAAGGAAATAGAATCATATGCATAAGTGTGCAACTCACAGCAAAAAGAGTAAGGATGTAAGCTCCAGCTGTGACCCCCATACACATAACAGCTCCTAGCCTGAGAAGATGATTAGAGATGGAAAATTAAGGAAATAAACAAAAAATGGTGCATAAGCCATCATCATTTTGCTTGTCAGATTTCAAGCAATCTATCTCTATCAACAATAAGCTCAAAATCAAGAAAAGGAAAACGACAGCTTCAGCTTTTTTTCTCCCTGTTGGGTAATCAGCCTGTCCATATTACACATCCTTTTCAGGCTACTATCTTGAAACATTACAGGCCTACAACATTTAAAGACATCTAAATGCCTGAAGTGAAAGGAAGTTTACAATAACCCATGAGCAGCAAAATCATTGGCCGATCCATACGTGATAAGACAAATTCAAATCAAAAAGGGAAAAAGAAACGTGTCCAAGTCAGAGGCTTAATTAAGTTATTAGTACATAGTTGGTAGTTGGTACGTCATCCATAGAAGATAACCACTATTGAAACGAAAGGCCAAAAGAATGAAAGTGAGTGCTTCAAGCTTTTGTGACAGAGGCCAGATACGTCTATGTTAAATGTCCGTCCCAGGCTATTAATCTAGATCCTTATAACCAGCAACATTTTAAAGAAGCACCAAAAGTTAGAAATGAAGCGCAAGACTACTCCTTGCATAACATTATTGTATTCACTCAGATTTACGTAAGCAGATAATTACCCAAAGAAGTTGAGAACCTCGGCAACCTGATCTGCCAAGTCATCGGTGGAGAGAACAGGAATATCTGAAGCAATGCTAGCAGCTCCCAACTGCAATACCTCTTGAAAAAAGTACCATATAAGAAACAATGTGAATCATAACAATCATACGGCAACATGTAGAGCAAGTCATGCATAGAATAAATGAAAAAAACAAAATTCCCAAGTTCTTCGATACAAACCTCGTGCCCAGGTGGGCTGATGTGATATATGCAGAAGTTGTGGAGCAGTAAAGCATATGTGTCATCGCAGTAAAATAAGCCTTGGAAGCAAGACACAACTGCAAAATCAAAGATAGGGATACATGGTGTAAGCCTTCGTAATTATTGTGAGAACTTCATAGTCCCAGATAAACAGAGAAATCTTTCAGTGGTACTCACTAATAAGCACCGTTCCAGTTATAATTTAGCTAAAAAAAATAAAAGTTCACCAGTGTAATCAAATCTGGTACAGACCCAAGTGAAATAAAAGAGCAACAAGCACAGAATGCTGAACTTGAACTTTTACTCACAGTTTAGAGCTAAATCTGGATATGTTACAAGGGCTGGCTTGTCGGGATCCCCGTATACAGCAACCAACACCGGACCGTAAGATGTTTTTACTAGGTGCTCCTGATGACACAATTCAGAAATTTTCTTGGTTATATTAACGACAAAGAACAATAAACTGAATGAAGGAAAGGAAAATGATGATCAAGGACAAGGAAAGGGCAAGAACTATCAATCCAGCAATATGACAGAGATATAACCAAACCATGCAAGGAAACTGTTAAAAGTTTCATCGGAACCCATACGCCATTTTTGGGCAGCACTTACTTCAAGTAGAAGAGGATTATCGAGCACGCTCAAGAAAAGTATATTCGTTTTACACAAAAGGGACAGCACGAGCAGTGCCGGACCCTTCAAGGAAACCGAACAATTCTGTTCATATCAGGAAGAAAACTTAACCGCCCCATTTTCATCATATGAACCTCGCAATCCTGAGCTCTTAATTGTGAAAAAATAAACCCCATCTTAACGACAGGAAATCCAGTTTAAGATTGAACAACACACCACAGAACTCCAAAGGGTACAATCAGAAAAAGAGGAGTTTGGGGAAGAGGGAGAGCTTCCATATCACCTAGCTCAATCCTAGATTTAATTAAAGCTTTGATTAGGCTTGTCGATTAGAGAGTAAAATGCGCAAGCAATTTTCTCCAGCCCCAACCCATGATTCCACCAAAAAAATTGGAAAAAGATACAGAAAAAAGAATAATCTTTCCGAGCATTTTCTTTGCAAGTGGCCATTTTTAGCTCCGGGAATTGCAACCGGCGCGGCCGCATCCGCCGCCGATGACGTCACTATCCTCTAACGGGAACGGGACTTCCTCTGTATCTCAATGCCCTCATAATCATCGAAACGAGAAGGCATCGACACAGACATTCTATTAGAGGGAAGAGAGGGGAATGCAGGTTACCTTCCCCCGAGGAGAGTACGTGTCCATGTCCACTGACACCGAATCGCTCGAATCCGCCATTTCCCTCTCCCCCTCTGCGAGTTTCTCCCTCTCCCTCCCCCCCTCTCTCTCTCTCTCTGGGTAAATCCTCAGCTCTGAGAGAGTCGCAATGAGGGCAAAGCTCGATGACGCGTCGATGGCTTAAATATATCACCCAGTCCCTGCCGCTGCATCAGCTGCCACTGCTCCCTCCGTCTCTCTGCTCTCTCTCTATATAAAGGACGACGACCCGGTGAGTTAACTCAGCGCGAGTCACCGACGCGCGCTCTCTCTCTAAGGTCTCTTTTGGGTGATCAGAGAGAGCAGAGCAGACAGACAACAGGAGAAGGCCCCGCGCTTTAAGATAACCCGAGGCTCTGGTTATATTTAACCCGTGGTCAGAGAGGGACACGGCGAGGCCGACAGTTTCGCTAATTTACCCTTTTGCCCCCCGACACGATGCCGACGTGGCATCCCAGCTGTCCCTCTCTCAGTTGGAAATTGGAGTCCCCATTCCCCCAGCTACTGCCGCTTCACGAATTGGCCCCCTGAACTCTCCGAAATTTTCAGACCGGCCCATGTTTATACAGTTGACATGAAATCCAACCCGACATGACGGTCACTCGTCTGCCGTATCTCGTACTATTAGTTCTGGTCTCGCAGTGATATCATAAATGGTTTATTCTTGACCTGTCGACCTAAGTCAATGTCAAAAACAGATAAATTAATAATTGTGATTGAGACATTATAAGCGAAATGATGAAACAAGAAATTAAAAAAATTTGATATTATATATGTGCGTGTGCGCTTAGATAACCAAATATAGACAACGATAATTAGAAGAAACTAATTTTTAACTCATTTTTCAGGTTTCAGATCTCGAATTTATGAGTGTAAATCATTCTCTGATACAGACAACTTGTAACCTGTCATAAATTTTTTCATCTAATCAGTTATAACTTAAAAAGATTTTCTACATACAAGAAATTGATGTAAAGGGAGTATTTGAGAAACATCCACTAAGGGAGGGGTTCTTTAGCAATTAACCTTTTATTCGTCTAAATTTTCTATTTTTGTTAGAAAATAAAGGTGAATTTTTTCAGTGTGTATCATTTCACATTATTTACAAGTTCTGATAAATTCATATTTAAAATAGATCAAAATATTAAAATTACTAATAATGTAGTTTTACTATTCATTACACTCGAAATTGAGACCTTTCATAATAAAAAATAATGTCAAACCATGTCAACTCACATTATCCATAAATTTACCGATAAATATTACGAAATAATAAATGCCGTTTGACGCCCTGGAGCGTGACGTGGCAGTGTAGCTGTAATTTTTTATTTTTGGATAATGTTTATTTTTTTCCACATTTTCCTCTTTATCCGGTGCCTAAGTTTATACAGTTCTTGATAAATAAATAAAAAAAAAAAGTTAGTTTATACAGTTAATTTTGTTGACTCTTCGACTACCAAAATATTGTTTGTTTTTTTTTGCTGCGGATTGCTCTTTCTTTGACAGGTCACAGCTCAGACGGTGGGCCCGGCTCCAGGCTGTAAATTTTAGGACTTCTCGGTCATCCGGTCATATTCCTCTTCGCATTTTTAACCGAATACATGAAAATTTACGTAAGAAAAATAGTTGTTAGAAAAATGTATGGCTTTATCATTATTTGTGTAGTCCACGTTTATTTGAATTATTTTAATTAGAAAAATGATGAAAATCGCCCCTTTTATTTTTTTTAAAAAGGACAAAGCTCTCAACAGTAAATCGAAATTCATTGTAAATTAATTCTTTTAGAGAATAGAGGATGATACCTTGAGTCCTATACATTTGTCATTTTTGTAAGTGCGTCCTAAATGTTTCATAGTGATAAATCGAGTCCTACATATTTGTCTGCGTTACAACATCGAGTCATTTCCGTCACGTGCAAGTACTCTAAGCTAACGTGATACTGATATGACATTTATACACGTCAGCGTAAAGTAACGATAGTTGATGAAAAGAACTCGATGTTGTAACACGAGTAATATATAGGATTTGATTTATCATTTTTTTTTATAACCGAGGTATCTGAGCGCCTTTCGGGCCCGACTAGCGGTGGTTGTAACACCTCCTCATCGGAGTACACGTAATAGCCCGCAAATCACGTGTACCGGGTAAGTCAGACAAACTTGACGGGCTCAACAGAGTTGAAAGCCCCACCCACGGAGGAACACCCCTCCTAAGTTTTGAACCTAGACCTCTTGAAAGAGGTCCCACTTGATTTATCACTTTAAAATATTTATAACTTGCTTACAAAAATTAATAAATGTATAGGACTCCCACTATGTTTTTTCTCAATAAATAAATGCGGTCGTCCCATCATGTAATAAATACGGTTATATTTTGTATTAATTAATTATGAAAGTAATATGTTGAATTAACGATTGATTTAATGGGCTAAATTAATTATTCTAAAATTTTGATTTTTTTTGGCAGAGAAATGTGTCTTCCAAAAATTTTCATATGAATATTGGCGTACCAATAAAATGTTTCCCGCTAAATGGCATTACTTAAAAGTTTAACGATCCATCACAGAGAGTACTTATCAGCAATTTTTTCCTATTACGATATCTTAAAATAACCACTTTCTAATCGTCCGAAAAATTTGATTTTCCTTCAAAATGTCATTCGATCAACTTCCAAAAACACCCACTCGCGATCGAAAACGACCGTAGGAAAAGTTCCGATCAATTGCTTTCCCATTTTGTAAAATATGTCTTCAAATATAAAATATAGCAACTTTCTTTTTCTTGCGTCGATGGACTTAACTGGACGAAACTTCAATGCTTGGAAACGGACCGTTGAGCTGTCGGTATGGCCAATATGATTCACTAAAAAATCGAATAGATAATGTACAGAAAAATCTCGTAGGTGCATCGATAGACATGAATAGTTCGACAATGTAATCTTTTTCAACACATTTATTTAATTTATTCTGTTGATAGTATGCTTCTAAATAATTTCGATTCGGCAAGAATTGCTTGATGTCACATGTACGAGAAAGTTTCAGTGGAACGGTTATACCGCGTCAGCATATCTTACGTGGTATATTTGTCTAATAAGAATTCACTATTTATATATTATTCCAATCAGGCTTCATCATTTATTAGATTTTTTTTAATTTTTTTACGTTTATATAATATTTTAAATTATGGTTAATCATTTATTTAAGATTTTTTATATATTTTTTAAAGATTTTTTAGGATTTAATAATCATAATTGTATAATTATTAATTACATGTCAATTCGTGATTGGGCGAATATACCACGTAAATGATGCCGACGTGGTATGACCGCTCCGCTGAAAACTTTCTCCACACGTACACAGACAATCGCATTCCACATATAAAAGTCCAATCTGATGAAATAACAAAAGCCAAAATCGATTAGCTGGGATGGTAGAGCACGGTGAAATCTCGTGTTCGAGTCTTGAGAACATGAATTACAAGAGTTTTACGCCACATTGAGTCCGTTGAGCTTGAACTGAGTTGGCCAGGGCTCTAATTCTGGATACCGATGACATAGAGCAGAAAAAAATATAAACAACAAAAATGTGTTTTTGGTGCTTATGGAAATAAGGAGTAGACCCTCTAAGCTATTGTCGTTTTCTTCCTTTTTTTTTTGCTTAAATAGGGAAAAATGGAATTATGACATCTTTAAAGTTATTTTATACAATTATTTTGCCGACAAAAATGTGAAAAATATTTTTATTTTATGCGGGGCAAAAATTAAAGGGAAGTGAAGCAAAACCCTAAAAAAGTTTCAGAGTCAAGAAAATACGGATAAATGTAACATTTTGGTACAAAATATTTGATTGAGAGGATGTGTAATCTTCGATCTTCTGAATTTATACGTTATCGATTGAGAGGATGGGTGCGACAGATGAGATATAAGGAGAAGCGGACTTATAGCACCAGTGCCTAAGGGTCTATTATCTTCTAATTCTGCTCATCATATAATCAAGAATTATCTTTTATTATCTGTAAATTAGTCCACAGACTTTATGAGATGTCATTAGGTCATCACTAAACTTAATCCGATCACTTGATTGAACCGTGTAACATAGACACTCGGTCATCGATCGCTTGCCAAGTCAGCAGCCATGCCAGTAATTAACGAAAAGAATCTAAGGGGAGTTAGTGCCGTGAAATTTTGCAGAAGAGAAAGATGAAAAGAGAAAAGCACGTGACAATCTCTTGTATTTTTAGAAGTCGTAACGAATTAGAGAATTTCGTCGAATGTTATAATTTAATGGATAATTAATCCGAGAAAAATAAATAAAGTGATGAGGAATATATATATTTATATATACACTTTTTTTTTTCTCTTTTTCGTGGTTGGGTTACTAAACAAATCGGAAACTACAGAAAAAGCGAAGAGGTGCATTCGTAAATGTCAACGGATTGCACGTGAGATTGTCACCGAACACTCTCCAAATCCCTTTGGGTCACCATTTTAACCTTTTTTCTAATCTCAAATATATGCGCATATGTTTTTTTTTTGGTTGCCAGCCGCGGTATCCAAGCAGGCCCCACCAGCGGTGAGATGACATCTTTCAGCCAACCATACTTGACTAATCCGTTGGTCGTCCCGGGTCACACGCCTGGCAATGGCGGGTGAGGCTCCCAAGGGGGGTGTCTGCGTATGTGAGGTCTCGAACTCGAGACCTCCTTAAGCGACACCGAGTTGCTTACCACTCGACCCAACCTCCTTGGTAATATATGCGCATATGTACATATACATATGCGCATATATTTGAGACGTACATATGCATGTGTATTTGTCTCATTTATATAAAATATATTATTCAGTAGCATCGAAAAGTTGACTTCGACCACCGACAGAAATTTTGGCCAGTCTCATAGCAATGAAAGAGCAGTGGAAAATTTATTTTTTGGTCCCTTTGCTCAAGCGATTCGATTGGTCTTTTCAGATAAAGGTCTCAAATTCGACTGTTTATGTGGGTCGGCTCTGTTTGAAATGAATTAGTCGGATACTTGTCGGTCTTCCGAATACAAGTGATGCGGATAAAAATGTTCGGAATTTATAATACAAAGTGAAAGTAGATAGGTAAGAGGGAGGATTTGGTATAACGGTATTGTTTTCGGTTTGAAATAAAGAATATTGTAGTTCGATACTCGAGAAGGGGAGACAATATTGTATGTAACGGGTGCACCACGTAACAGTACTGACATGGTATCACAAATTAACAAATTTCAATCATTTTAAGATTCTTTTAATAAAATCCTTTTAAAAAACGTAACTCTAGAAATACCTGAATTATATTGATTTGTGACACCATATCAGTACTGTCATGTGGTATGCGCATTGCACGCAAGACATTCTCCTACCCAAGCAGTGCTGTCAACTCTAAATGCTGTCCGTACGATTTTGTCCTCTGAAAGAAAACTCTTGAAGGAGATGAACGCTCTTGAATTTTACAAGGGTCCCGAGATTTCCGCGCATTTCCGATATGTGATTGAAGATAACCGGTACGTGGATCGAAGACTTCACAAAATTATCTTTACCATTTGTACCTGAAGGTCCCGGGGGGCCTTCTCAGTTCTCACTCGTTGCTGTCGGCTATCGTCTTCTCCAATTAGCTGTTCTTCTCAAACGTTTTTCTTACATTGTCCAAAAGTTCTTGTCTAATAAAATTTGTCGGTGGCATGCATTTAAAAAAAAAAAATGAAAATCGGCATGCTTATCACGAGGACATCAAAATATTAATTACTATTCATAAGAAGCAGATGGAAACTTCCCACTACATGGAAAGCTATCATTTAGAGGGAAAAAAAACAAGAATGTGATTTTAGTGAATACCGTTCTCGATTTAAGATTAAGAAATTCTTTGAATTCGATTTTAGTCAGTAATAATTTTTTTTAATTTTGATTTTTTTCCTTCTTATTTGATCTAACCTACGTCCTCCTTTGGAGCCATGGAATGAAAAAGAAGTTAAAAAGCTGTTCCATGTGTCTGTGATCATGGGTGAATGAACGCACACCAGGACAAAGGTTGGTAGGGGTTCACAGTCCAAAGGGCTCTTTTGAGTTACCGTACTCGCTCTCGCATCCTGCCTCGTGCCATCTCTGATGTCAACTTTACATCTACTTATGTATTATACTACCCTTTGTTTCCCCTTTTTTCCTTACGTATAGAAATTTAACAGGATGTGATTAATTCATGACTGAATAAGGATAACCTATTGAAGGGTCAAACTCTTATAATTATGGATTTTCTTCATTTATATCGATGATGGTGGCGGCCTAGGGGTTTAAAGCTCACTCCCATGTGATTCGGTGATGTCAATGTCACAGGTTCCGGGTCTTGCTCTAAGCCATACTACAAGAAAAAACTCTTGAACTTGTGTCCTGGCAGATACTGACTTCTTATACCATACTTAGTGGTACTATGTTGATGGACTAATGTTAGTATTGATTGTTCAGTTCGTCCGATATGTTTGTAGTTGAATACGAAAGCCTGAAAACATTACATAGCGGGAGTGGTTGGGTCGCCGCTACTGCTGCCTTCCTTTTACCGATAACCAAAAAAATTTTCATTTATAAGATTTAAATTTAAAAACTTATTAAGATAAAGAGATATCGAATCAACTCATTCAACCCATTTTTATTTTCATTTTTTATAGACAAAGAACATGACCTAGAAGGGGACTATGAGAAAATGGGAGAACCTTACGTACATAGTGTCTTATTTGCAAGAATTAAATTCAAGACTTAGGTTTTAAATCGAGTATAACGTCAGTTGTCTCAAGCCTTTTTTTTTTTTTGTTTTTTTTACTTTTGGGTTTTTATAGTTGATGGGTTATCTCTGTAGTGTGCCCTTTGGAAGCATTGCTTGTGAGGGGAGGCAATGTACACATCTAGCCCAATGTAGGTTGCCTAGTTTTGCACATGATGCTAGGGGCAACCTTTACATGAAAGCATTCAATTTAAAGTCATGCCTCCCAATTTATTAGCTTCTTAAAATGATTGAGGTAATGGCAGGAGAGAAGAGGTGCCCTTGCCCTTGCCCTTGCCCTTGCCCTTGTGGTGGGGACATTCAATGCAATTGCTTCCCTTTTCTCTGTGGATGATGGGCCAAAAAATCTCACTCTCAACTGAGTGAGATGTGTGAAAAGGGGGCATATCAACTCACTATATTGGGAATAATAATGGACATCAATCAATCAAGGCTTGAATGCCAAGGAGAAAGGGAAATTACATGCAAATGGTCCCAAGCGATGAAATGCAAAGCAATTCAGGACGGTCGGGTGCACGCGAATCTCACCAACAAAGGTATTAAGAAGTGTGTACATCGCGTTACGGATTTTAGATAATGTACCAGTAAGTCCGGTGAATACATATTATCTTTTTCCAGCCACAAAGTGTTTATAAGTTTCGGAGAGGGTGGAAGGAAGGGGAAATAAAGGATATGTGAAGTTTCATTGACGATCATCAAACATGTGACCCCTCAACCCGTTGTCTTCATATCGAGAACGATGTCAGTTTCTCCTTCACCATTATGTGTGGCTGTAAGACAAATTCCTAGGAACATATCATAAGCTATTATAATGCTTAATTGTAAAATGAATGGAGTGAATGAGACCATTGCAAACTTTCAGGAAATCTGCAAAACACACCTAAATGGGCCGGCCCATTTAAATACGGGCCTTCGGGCCCATTTGGATGAAAAATCCAACATTTCCTTTCTAAAATTTGATATAAATACAGCTTAGAATATAAGTAATAATTATCTTTTCCCTAATTTCCATATAAATGAAAACGGAAATCAGAGAAGAAGAATCCTTTTCATCATATTCATATAAGGCAGTTACATACACTATTAGAATCAGAACACTGCTCTTTCCATAGGGTAAAGCCGGAAATTAATAAGCTCATGCCCAAGATCCCGGTGGTGACTCATGTAAACTAAAACATTGTGCATAAATAGTCGATTATAAGTTAAAAACATGTCTCTGATATATGCTCTTTCAGGACTGATGCCTGATGCACAAAATCAGAGCCCTCTTCTGGATATTGAAAGCTCAGAGTCTACTGCTCCATTTCTAATGTATCTCCATAGTAGACAGCATTATCTGCTTCGATCTTGTTGTCAGTGTGGGAAAACCGACAGCTCGCTGCATTCTCGTGGAGATGAAACTTAAGAGACTTCATCGGTATCTCTCTTTCAGCCATCCTCCCATCTTTGCGTTTTCTCGTATCCTCGCAGGTTCCTTGATTCACTGGGCAAGTGGTGGATGTAAGTGGCACATCTGCCAGATCGGTCATCTCTAAATCCCCATCGATCTGATCTTGTCTCAAATCTCGGCTAGGAGTCAATGAGAATATGTCATCACGTGCACTTTCTTCAGTTGCCAGCTTTAGGATTGGAAGCTCCTGTTCTACTCTTGACTTGCAGACAATTGCTTTAGCATGGAGCTTCAGAATGTTGCTGTCAAAGATCTTCACCCCGAGATCTTCCACACTTAGAAGCCACTCTGTAAGAAATACGAAGAGACTCTTCGAATTAAGGGAAAAAGGCAAAATCCCAGGCAGTGAACTTGTAAAAAGGCCAGCCTGACTCATGTTCAGTTCTATATGAAACGAGATGACTCAAAGCAAACGGAAGTAGCAGAACTACGCACTAATAAGAGCTGCAGGAGAGGAAACAGTTGGTCTGCTTGTTATTCCCCCTGCACCAGTTTGAAAAGTGATCCACTTGAATAGTTGACAAGGCAGTCCGGACTTCGATAGTGCATTCATATATGTATGGACTTTACTACTATCTCCATTCTCCCTGTAATGAAATCTAATGATCACAAATGCTATTACAAATTAACGATGCATTGCATTTCAACTGTAAGAACAATCTTCGAGGCCATACCTAACAAATCGAATGGCGTTCTCAGCAACTAGCAACAGCATTACAGCGGTATTTTTCAATTGCTTCCCACTAAGCTTTCCCCCATGCTGGGGACTGATGAAGGGATAGTCCACCATTATCACGGCATCATACAGGACTTCCCGAAGAAGAACTTCATCTTCAAATTTCTGCAATAAAAATATCTTTTATTTACCTCATCATACTTTCACTTAGTTTTAGAACTATCCAACTCCCATCCCTAACTAGAGCGAAGATATCATGAATTCAGTCACAAAATTCATAGACAAAACATAACTTGAACAGAAGAAGGCTTGGACAAAAATGAATCAAAGCACGAAGTACAAGTACCCACCAGTAGCGATGTGACAGGCAATACTGGGTCCAACAACATCATGAGAAGTTTATCTGACATTCACAAGAACAAACAATTACCTCGAATTACATCATCTGACAAAGTAACACAAGAAATTGCTTATTGGAAACTTTAGAAAAACCCATTAAGCATGGAAAGCAGCACTCAAGCAGTTTTCTGAGAATATAAGCTATGCAGCCCTCAAAATTTCCTATTGAATGATGAGTACAAAAGATTCAAGATCTCTATATTAGCCAGTCTAAGAGGCACATTGCCACTGGAAAAAGATTTTGACTGGTCAGGCCATAACCCTAAAGGTGAAAAGAATGTTGGCTCCAACAACCCGGCAGCCTAAACCTAATACACCCAACTTCTGAAAATTTTCTAAGCATTTTCTCTGTATGTCTCACATGGAACCTCATTATCATCATCACTAATCAAAAGAAAAGGACAACCTAAGATGACACCAACCTAAGAAATGAAGATGCTTACCTAAAAAGTGAAAGCTCTTAAATCCTGATATCATCCGAACTACCCAGTCACGCATATCCCTCTCCAGCTCTGCCCTCAATACCCGACTGTCAAACTTCAAGCAGAGTCTCAACACAAAAGCCTCACACATAACAACCCCAGCTAAGAAACCTAACCTGCAACCTCCTCTCATGCCTTCACAAACCCCATCACTGATCACCGGGAAGAAGCCTCTCACGTCCTTCCTGAACTTATCAAGCGCCCAAACCCTAATCACACCCTCAAAACACGAACCTAGACCCTCGCATTCATCTTCTTCTTCGGTATCCCCACGGCAACAAATGCTTATGTAACTAATTATAATTTCCAACAGGCTCTCAACCTCTTTCCTCAAGCTCTTCCTGTCGATCACTAGACCGTACAGCTCGAAAAGGACCGGTGCAAGAACAGCAATTTTTTTGGCTGAACCGCTAGAACCGGAGCAACTGACCAGCAACTGAAACAAGTCCTTGACTCTGAAGACTTGCTCTGAGGAGTCTCCGGAGGATAATTTGGCAGAGTGATGAGTGATCGCGGCATAGAACCAAATGGTTTCGAGTGGGGGATCAGGCACGGTTTGAAGTAAGCGGGAGAAAATGGAAGTGAAATTGGAGAAATCCGTGGAGCCGTTCTTGTGTTCTTGCAGGAAGCGGTCGATCGATTCCCTGAGCATGGGGAGGTAAATTTGGGATGAATTTAAAGCTTGTGAGCTTCGACTGTCCATGGCGAGGGTCCAACGCATGAAATCGGGGGGAATTCCGGACGGATTTGATAATTAGGGTTTTGGATTGGGTAAGTAAATTAAAACCCTAGCTCTGCAGCTCGGAGACGGAGAGGGAAGAGGAAAATGGGAGGGAAATTGAGGGGCATTCTCGTAACGGGAATTTTTTTTGAAATTTGGGTGGTGTAGAAAAATATAATAAAAATTTCCTTTTTGACATAATTCGCAATAATATTATTTATATTTTTCTGATTGCAATAATTTTCTCTGTTTTCATTTGCAATAGTATTATTTATATTTTCTTTGTGAAATATCAGGAAATTCAACTATTTATCACAAAGTGCAGTTATATTTTGCTTCATTTATTTCTTATGAGTTAATTTATTTCTGCTTCTTCATAGATAATACAGTGAGTTAAGTGTTACTTTATCTCCTCTGTGATCAAGAAAAATGATTACACAAAAATTTAATGATAAATATTAGTTAATGATAACATTTTAACAGGGATCTATGATTTTAAATCATAAAATTTAACTTCTTTTTCCAGAAATTTTCATATGAATATAACGCATAGCATTATCTATGAACTCGACAAGTGATTTGTTTGACACACATGTAAAATGTATAGTATCATTTTTTATTGATTAATGATCTTTATTTTTCCTTAATATGGTATGATATTCTTCACGATATGAACAAGTACTCGTTTTCCAAGTTTACAGATGACATGAAAAGTTCGATCCGACCAAAGATCTCTCCTTTCTATATGGTAATGTCATTTTTTTAGGTGCATATCACTTGATATCCGGATATGCAGTGGATCTTGAATAATTCAGATTCTAGCAGAATTGGTTTATCTAAAGGGTAAAATTATCTTAATATCAATTTTCTCTATTAACAGAACTCGAGTCAGTGTTGTTTTTATTTTGCAAGCAACTGAAAGCCCATGATTATCTAATGGGCCGCCTTCAATTCTTCATTTGCAGGGCCGATGAGGCCCAGTTTCAAGCTCCCGCCTCCTCCGCCGCCGCTTGTCCATCTCTTCCGCTGCCTTTCGGCCCCTTCACCCATCCCATCCCCCTCAGCTGCTGCAGCTTCTCCGGCCTCTGCTGCTGCCATCTCTGTCATCGCCCCGTTGAAGTGTAAGAGGTTATTGCTTTCAATCTGGGGTTTTATTAATCTGTATGCTTCTCCGTCCGTACGAATAATCATGGATGAGTTGATTGACATGCAATTGGTATATTAGCAGGAGAAAAGTTTCAATTTTTAATTGGGAATGGTGGTGGGTAAATTGCTTTCATGTATCGATTTTGACTGTTTTAGAGTTGATAGACGGGCAACTGCAAGGAACTCCCGGATCTCACTGGGAGCATTGCTTTAATTTTTGTTCGAGCATTTGCTATTTTTCATGATTTGTGTTCTTGAAAGTAACTGATTCATGAGGTCGTGTTCCTTTGTGCAAACTGTTATTTGATTGCAATTTAGCTGTGCTGATAGGAAAAATGATATGGTTTTGGAGCTCTAACACCATTGAATTTTTCTTGTTGCCTGTGATCAGGAACTCGGAAGAAGTTGGATAATCTATAGGGTTCAGCTCCTATGGAGGCCAAGTTTTTCCGTTTTCTCAAGATCGTAGGAGTCGGGTACAAAGCTAGAGCCGAGGCAGAGGGGCGACTCCTGCTCCTGAAGCTAGGATACAGTCACGAGGTCGAACTCGCTGTTCCTCCAGCTGTCCGTGTGTTCTGCTTCAAGAACAATGTCGTCTGCTGTACCGGGATCGACAAGCAGAGGGTCCACCAGTTCGCGGCGACTGTTCGGAGTTGCAAGCCTCCGGAAGTTTACAAAGGGAAGGGAATAATGTACATTGATGAAGTTATCAAGAAGAAGCAGGGGAAGAAATCGAAATAGGCGAGTCTTACTAGCTGTAGGATTCATTTATGAAGAGCGCCAATTTGCTGCATGAAGAATACACACATTGTGGTACTGGGTTCTGCTGGATGTTCTATTACTGTACGATCTCTATACTGTGGCTCTTGTGTTGAATCTTTCAAAGGAGATAGGCAGTGTTTCTTTGTTTTGCTATCCACTGTGCTGTTGGATTCATTTATGAAGATCGCCAATTTGCTGCATAAAGAATACACACATTGTGGTACTGAGTTCTGGTGGATGCTCTGTTACTGTACGATCTCTATACTGTGGCTCTTGAGTTGAATCATTCAAAGGAGATAGGCAGTGTTTCTTCGTTTTGCTATTCACTGTGCTGTTGGATTCATTTATGAAGATTGCCAATTTGCTGCATAAAGAATACACACTTTCTGGTACTGAGTTCTGCTGGATGCTCTGTTACTGTACAATCTCTATACTGTGGCTCTTGTGTTGAATCATTCAAAGGAGATAGGCAGTGTTTCTTCATTTTTGCTACTAGCTGTGCTGTTGGGAATTTTGCCATTGCTCTATTTTTGGGTTTCACATTTGCTGCTGTCCTGAGCTCCAATCTGTTTAATTCAAGAATGTTCGCAGGAGATAATAGCTTGCACTTCCTTTATGGAAGCATATGTAGTGTTTTTCCCTTAAGTCATGCCTATGTGGTGATAGCTCCATTGCTGCTACTATATTGTCATTATCCTTCAGTAAATCCTGTCTTGGCTGACATGGATCATATTCTTGTAGCAGAACAGGATTATCGAGCTGGTGTATGAATGTTCTTCATTTGAATTTTTCTGTTAAAAACATATGACGCGTGCGTATTTATAAACCATGCAACACGGAACTTGCTAATGAAAATTCTTTGAGAAGATACAGAAGGATGAGCCAGGATGGGATGATTATCCTGAGCCGAGATTCATGGATCTCTGTCCAAAGATGCAGGACCCTTTCCAGTTACTTTTAGAAGGCCAGAAATATGAGTGCTATTCCGGGTTTCGTGTCTAATGGGTGATCAAGGCCTTGACATGCCCCCAAGGTGCACACCGGCATATGTCGAGGTGTGAGCTTGTCATGGTAAGAGGAACCGTGCTGGCAGGGAGCTTTTCATCTTCGAATTTCGGGTGTGCAGCTGACCCAGTTATCAATCATTGTGGTGGCTCGGTGGCTGATGTGGATTTTACTTTGTGCACTCAGAGGTGGGGGTGTGGCCGCGCGTGGAGATACTCTGTATCTCAAATAAAGTACTTCGCGTACATGTTTAATACCGTGCACAATGATCTAATTTTTTTTAAAAATAATTTATATCAAAAAAATTTCAACATAAATAAGTTATTTGCACAACACTAAATTAGAAAATTAATCGAGTGAAAGGGGAAAGGAAGAAATTTAATGGTGCATTCACTTCTAGGGAATGATACGGGGAATAAATTAAGGGATGCTATTCTCCATCCAATTTCGTCAAACTAAACACAATTATAAGGAATATCTGTTTTGATCTGAAATAGATATGTGGAATAAATGAAGAATAATATTTTTCATGGTGGACGAAGGAGTAACTATTCTTAATAAGGAATATGTGCAAATTGTCTAAAATAACCCATTCATGGGTACTGGTTCGGCCTCCCCGTGCCATGGGCTCGTGGCCTCATGTGTTGGTTCGGCCTAGGCCAGGGTGGCTTGGACTGGACATTGAATGGCTTGGGTGACTCGGGGAGACAAATGGTTTCGTAGGGGTTATGGCTCTTACTCAAGGGTGGCTCAATGGTTCAGGGGCTCGAGGTGGGTCATTTGTTCAAGGGCTCAGGATGGCTTGGTGCGTCAGGGCTTGAGTTTGTGGTTAGAGTAATTTCACTTTTTATCTTTAAATATCCTATTTCATGTCGCTTTTATTCCCTTCAACTAAATAACATCATTTTTATTCCCCAATTAACTTCGCACTCCATCTATTCATTATCCCTGTATATTTTATTCATACAAATAAAACGCATAATAAAACAAAAATAATGAACTACTAACAGATCAATAATATATATTCAAAAATTCAGAAAAATTAATGCACTTTAGCAAATAAAAAATTATTCTCTTCTTATTTTGATTTTTTCATAATCAAAACAAATATTTCAGGCAATTATTTCTCAAGCATACATTTTTCAAATTTTGTTTATCTGCATTGGATGTTGATTTTTATGTTTTACTATGATCTGAATTGGGAAAGACGACTTGAACTTTGTCTTGGTGGAGTTGATCCAGACGCAGCATTTTAAGAGCAAGAAACTCATTTCTGATTAAGAGCAACTTAAAATCTTCCCTACATGAGTGCATATGTAGAAATTTTTTCCATTTAAATCGTACACTTCAAAGTCAATAGCATTTTCTAAACTATATCACTAAGGAGAGTCAATCTGCACAATTTTTCTCGTCATTAAGTTTAGTGTTATTACCGGCAGAAATATTATGGTCAAGAATCTTGCATTGAAATTTTTTTGTAATGTTTCTTCTAAGCGACAATCAGTAGGAACTTTGGATCCCAAGTCTCATCCAAGAACTTGAAAGCTTGACAAATTTAATCAAATAAATTGGAATTTTTACAGTTGAGACTTCAGCGTAAGGTTGCAAGACCTAGTAAACAAACACAATAATTATTAAAAAGAATAAAATAAAATGAAATAAAATTTGGTTTTTTGTTCTATAATGCAAAGCAATTACTTGAATATGGCTATACTTAAAGATAATAATCTTGTTTGACTTATGGCCATACTTGAAAATAATAATCTCATTTGACATATGTTCTCCATAAGAAAAGTATAAAAATACTCACCAATTAGCACCCTGCAAATGTAGAATGTAATCGAGAACACCATTTATGTGAGGTTTGGAGGTTTTGAAATAATTATAAATTTTTTCAACTAATGATCATGAACATAAATTTGTAAGAAAATTGTGATTCCTTTGTTAATATTGTTGCTATGATTTCAAATTTTGGTGATTGAATTGAAGCTTTGTAGTAAGGCATATAATAGTAGCTCTTGATACATACTACAACCTAGACGGACCAATTGTACCTGATGGTTTGTGTTGAGAGTTATAAGATAATTTGAGGGATGAGGAACATGAATAGAGGTTTGTAAGATAATATTTGTGAGGTGTTTAGAAGGAATGAGATTTAGAGGATTGATAGGAATAGGTTAAGAAAAGGAGATTCTTAAAAGGAGAAAGGAACTTGTATTTCTTTGATCTTGACATATACAATTTAGTACATCACTTATTTATAGTAGTACATAGAAACTTCTAGAGATTTAAAACTCTAAAAACATTTCCTACCATCCACAATGTTCTAGAGCAACGAACTTCTAGAAGATTCCACCACCTATAAATATTTAAAATTGTAGAAATCAATGTTCTAGAGAATTGAAAATTCTAGAATTGTTATACATATTCTAATACTTTCTAGAATTGTGTGCCATAATAATTTAATAGTACCCAAATATAAGGAAAGAATGAGACATCAAACAACCCATTAGATGCATGACATACATCTACTATCATCTTGGCACAATTATTCGAAGGTGGTATTTGACTTTCTTCCATGGCCAAATATGAGTTTAAGGAGAATATGAAGGCCCCAACTAAGATTACTAAAATTATGAGCCCTTTCTTACTCGATAAAAGAAGTGTCATAAGGAAAAATGGTGAAAATGTATTTATGACGAAGTATGAACAAATTGTTTGCATCGTCATACACAAACTCTCCACCATAAAATTCAGGAGCATAAGTATGTGAATCTTGTTGACAATTTTTTCTCTCGTGCCTTTCCATCAATGGAATGGCCGTTGTCTTGATGTAATTTAGCGGTCCAATGTCATCAAGTATAGTTATAAAGTCTGATTTAGATAAATTAGGACATGAGATATATACAATAGTGAAAAAAAGTGAAATTGTGTGTGCTACCATCCATCATGTAGACTATGAGCTACTAAACTCACTTTTATTATGCGTTCTACATTAATATCATATTTAGAATTATGATAAATTCTTACAAGTGGTCAGGTTCTTAGAGAATTGCTGCCTCTAGAGATTGTATAGAGAACGTCATCAAGTTGAATGGTGAAATTATATTTATTCCAATTTAGAGAACATAGTATGAACAAGTTGTTTGCACTGTCATACACAAACTCCTATTCATCAAGTTTGGGAGTGTAAGTTGTGTGAACCTTGTTGACAACTTTTTCTCTAATACCTTTCCCATCAATAGAACGTTCATTGTCTTGGTATGATATTTTCACCTACAGTGAATAATCAAAATTTAGTAGTCCAATTAATATTCAAATCTAAGCCTTTCCTTACCTAACAAAAGTAAAGTCACCAAGATAAATGGTAAGACTATACTTGTTCTTAGATAGTTTACAGAGTACAGACAAACTTGTTGCACCATTATAAGCATACTCCTTTACATCAAGCTCAATAGCGCAAGTTTTCTGAACCATGTCGACAACTCTTCTTCTCTACCTTCTCGTAAATAGGATGTCTATCATACGACATGTTCAACTGCACCAAACAAGCGAAGTTTAGCACGAGTTACAAAATCATATTTAGATCAATTAACTATTAGACGTACCTTGTAGTGGAAGAAAGTCAAATCGTGCATCCTGCCATCTGTCACTACTTTGAAACTGTTTTTTTGGAGCCGTAACGTCTTCCTTTTGGTATTGCTATCCATCTCTGCTTTCCTAACCAGGTTAAGATTTATAATCGTGAACAAAACACGTTAATATTCAAAGGAGAGGAGAAAACTATGGCCTAGGAAAATAAAAATGAGACCCGGCAATGTTAGCAATCTCTATAATTGAAGAAAAATTCTTCATGAGATAATAATACAAGAAACCATGAACTACATATGAAACAAAAAAATAGAGAATGCATTAAAACCAAGCAGAAACACCATCATTTTAACCAAAGCGATGAGCATTCAAAGCAATAGTAGAATAAAATCACAGAAGAAAGACAATATGACATAGCTTCCGGTCATCATAGAGTCATTTCACAAGAATCACAAAAGAACATTTTCATTCGATAGAAGATACGAAAGTGAATAATGTGAGAAATTTTACTCGAAATAGCATGGACTGCTTGAAAAATAAATAAATAAAAAACAGAGCTCAAATGATAAAAGAGGCAGAAATAGATATATCAGTGGATAGATTCCATTTCACCACGATTGTAATCAAAGAGAGTAACAATTGAAGGAGTTGCAGGAAAAATGCCATGGAACATTTTCCATACAGTAAACGACAGCTAAAAAGATGGCATGGTAAATAAAAAGGGAAAATCAGAGCATGTCTGAAAGACAATGCATCAGGGAAGGAAAATAAGGTGATGTTGCTTCCATTCGCTTCCATTCACCACATAGACCAACACTAATAATCACAACAATGTAAAGCAGGAGTCGTCTCCATTTACTTCATTAGAAAGCGTAAACGAGAGTTGTAACGATTGGTGCTAAAGAGACTCTGGAAGATAAAAAGGAAAAAACATAGTGACTTGAATACATGCAAAAACAACTGCAATTGACATTCTCACCATTAACATATTAATATTTAAAGAGAAGTAAGAAAAAAAAATCATGGAATAGAAATAGGCTGATATCGCTTCGAATCACCACAATTTAGCAATCTCGGCTACAGAAGGAAGAGCTCATTCATCTCATCATAGAAAGCTAAATAATAGGAAATCCACTTGACCATCTTGCTTCAAAGGTCAAAAAATAACAACTGGCTCAAGCTTCTCACCTTCAGAGGTAAACATATCCTTTTGAGCTTGTTTCTTTTATCTTTAAAGGTTGGAGGTGGCAAACTTGAGCCATCATTGTTGCATCATCAATTTATCAGTCGTCCAATTTTAATCATGAAGAAATATACACACACGCACTATATGCAAACCGAGAGTTTTAGAGTCTTTTTTAATTTTTTAAACTACCAATTCATTACAAAATTTAAAGTTTAATAACTATTAGATCAAGAACAAATGGGGGTGTGATGTTAAAATTCACTAAAACATAATTATCAAATTTTTCTCTCTTATATCTCACACATATTTTTCTTTAACTACCTATTCACCAGATTTATTACATAAAATTACCTTATTTAAAAAAATTTATTAACTAATTTCATACTTAATTTATCAAAAAATCACACGCTCTGAACATTAATTATAATCATAATTTTATTTAATCATTTTACATATTAACTTTTCAACAATTTTATTTTTATAACTTAATTTCTTATTTAAATTATCAAAAAACACACTCTAAACATTAACTATAATTATAATTCTATTTAATCATTTACAACTGATTTTTTTTCATAATTTTATTAAAAATAAAATTCGTACATAGTAAGGGACCATATCTAGTATATAATAATAATAATAATAATAATAATCATAATAATAATAATCATAATAATAATATGAGCATGGCTTAATAGAGATATCATAAATATTTAGTGGCCATAGGGCAGAACCACATGAGTTGGAGAATGTCTTATATATAACGGTATTATCATGTGACAATAATTATGTAGTGATACCAACAAATTAAATCAAGTGATGAGGGTTTTTTCATTGTTAAATTATGCTAGCTTCCGCTTTTCTTTCTCCGCTTTAAACTCCAGCAGGCAACAAAGCCAACAGCGGACAACGGAATTCCATTGCTGCTTGCTACAGAACGAGAAGCCCAACGCATGGTTGCTACTTCCAGGGATGGTACTTTATCTAACTCCTCCACTATTATAGCTTTTCAAGTTTTGAGTTTGCTCTGTAACACTGCTGAGTGGGGTGCATGTGTTGATAATGAAAATATTCTCAAGGAGAAGTGGATATTTATCATACGACATGTTAGTACTTTGGCTGTGATGACTATGAGATTGTAGCATCGGATCTCTCACTCTGTTTAACTGAGTCCTGTTTGCAGCAAGGATCCCTGGATGGAGGCAGGCCAAAGAAGAGGCTGAGAAGGATATCACACAGTTCTATGCGCACATGGAGGCAGAGTTCCAGAGAAAGTTGGCAGAGGCGAGAAATGAAAAGGAAGTACCTATTGGCTTGTTGCTGGTAATGTCCACCTCTAATTAATATTACTATCTCGCATGTGATGGAATAGTGTAGTGGAGATTCAGGTGCTAATGTGGAGCAGCTCGAGCAAGAAACAGTTGATTGTTCACTTGATAACATAGGATGCAAGAACATCCCATGATAATGTGCAGATTCTCTTCAAGCACGTGACCACCGTGAAAAACTAGGAACTCTTCTGAGTCAGACGTGAGCAAAACCAGTAGATTCGTAAGTTCTATTGTTTTTTTAATTTCTTTGGTTTATGCAAAGTACTCATCACACAATGCCGTGCCATGCAAAGATGAGTTCTGCAATCTGCTGATGGCATGGAACACTTCAGTATGCCTTTCATTACCATGCCAATTTTGAACTAAGCCTTTCTTCACAAGTGGAACTTTTCAGCACTCATTATTGCATAAACTGTTGCTGAATCAACTAATATTGCATCGAAGGGATTAATAAGGATTGATATCATTGTTGCTAGTGGTCCTAGAAGCATGAGTAGAATGCTTCCTAGCTCTGACATGTCAAAACCGAAGAGGCAGGTCCAGTGCTACATGGTAACTAAAACTTCAATTATAATTAAGTTGGTCTTTGGCTCATCGCCCTGAGCAAGTTCTTGAAAGGTTTCCCGTCGTTGCTTAGCGCTAAGCCGTCAGAAACAACAAGAGCAATCAAATGGACAAAGCGGGGTCCCTCCAGCATCTGCCCGACTGATCCCCAACTCCTCTTCTGAATAGACAGCGAGCCCATCATTGGTTCTCCTTCTAGGTCGAGGAGGTTCATCTAACTCGTTCTCCTTGAGGTTTATATCCTTCTTCTTCTTCCTCTTCATCATCTTTGGACTCAAGTCCTTGTTTTCCCCATGCTTCTTGCCCTTCTCTTGCTCACGGTTCTTCTTCCTCTTTTTCGATGCAAAGATCTCATCAATTTCGTCCTTGGGCTTCTTCGCCACGGGAGGAGGCGGCTCCACCGCTTCTATTGCCGGCCTCTCATGGCTATCCTTGGGGGATTTCGAAGATTTCTTAGATTTCTTTTTTGGCATCGAGGAACTGAAGAACCTGCAAATAAATGATGAATAAGGGGACAGACACTATTCTTCAAGAATCAACCAGACCCTAGAGATTGAAAACCGACCATTCATTCCCACAACGAATTACCCGATTCTCTCGACTTTTATCCAGTGAAAACCCAAAAACAGAAAAGTTTCTGACTTTTTTTATTTGGTGAACATGTGCTACTCTTAAGCAATTCTCAGAGAGCTGTGAGAGTTCTGGTGACATCCCATAACCCGTTCAGGTAGAACTCGAAGTGTGCCCCTAAAAATCATTCCACAACATTGACTCGAGACTTCGTGATCCATGAATCCGTAAAACAGAGAGACATACTTAAGGGAGACTACAAAGGTCGCAATTAGACTCACAGATCTAAACAAGCACAGGGTTACACCACAACACAGCTCACAGCTTAGAGCTTCATCATCAACATAAAACCGCAGTTTAATATAATAATTACAAAGTACTTCTTCATCAGCAGCTTGTAGTCCCAATGAAACGAAATAATTTACTTCAAAACATTGACTTGCTCCTATTCCCGACTAAAAAATCGAAGCTTTCTCCAGCTATTGCATCACCGTAAGTGCAACAATGGGCAAATCAATCGACCCAATTCGGCAATCAGGAAAATTCTAAAATAAAATCCCTCACCTGTTTCACTTCGGCTGCTCAGCCACAGAGCGAGCGCCTGCAGAACCGGAACAAAGTTGCAGTCGCAGTGACCAGAAGCAGATGAGAATGAGCGAGGAGGAGGAGAGAGGGAAGGGAAGGAAGAAAGCGGCTGAAATAGGCGCACGGGGCGGATCAGCTTCAAACCGTCCGCACAACTTACGAGCAGCAGCAATGACAGTCTGGAAGAAGAAATTCTGGGGGTTCAGTCTAGGGAAAACGAAACTGGGCCAAATTGGGCCTTGTAAACGATAAAGTGATGGGTCGAAGAAAGCCTTCACCAACTATTTAAGAATTTTCTCATTTATTGTCAACTATTTTTCAACATAAAAAATGATGAATTATACAATGCCGTTATTTTATTTATTAATTACTAATATATTCTATTAATTTTACTGATTGTGCTGATAGAGTTTAACGTGACATTACATGTGATGTCCATCTGATAAAAAAATATGAACTATTATCAAGTTCTCTATTTTATCACGAGGATACACATTCCATATTTTTATAACTAGATGGAACTACCTATGATAATACCACGTCAGACTTCATTTACATAATTAACAGAATTAATAGTGCACGTTAGCAATTGATGATTAAAATTAATAACGTGGTAAATTAGGGAAAATGAAGCATAGTTCGTGATTTTCTGAACAAAAAAATAGTTTGTGATATATTAGAAAATTTTTAAATAGTTCTAATCTTTAGAGCAAATAACCCCTTAATCGGTTTTACCTGTTTAATGTCCCGTGTTATCGATTCTATCCCGACTTGAGAAATGCCAATTAAATTATAATAAATAAATAAATGGGTCTTGAATCTTGACCACTCTAATAATTATTATAATTATATTAATTAAAGTAATAAATTAATATTTTTTTATACCAGTAATGTGAAATAGAAACATTTAAGGATTTTTTTTTCCATATTTTCACTATTGAGGAGAGTAACATTGAGCACCACATTCGGTTTTTCTTTTCCTTAATCTTTATCATGACACATCAAACATGGCTTCATCAAACATAGAATATGTGGTTTTCAGGGGGACATCGGACTCCATGACTCAGTTTCGGATAATTGTTGCAGCCATCTTCGAGTGCCCCGGTATCAGTTATTATTACGAGCAATGCCTTAATATCTAGTTTTTCCGATGTCTTAGTTTAGAAGGAAAAATAGCTCGATATTTTTAAGAAACCATTTTTCATATTCGACACTGCAAGGGCCACATTGCGATCGTGTCTCTGAAGTTGGACAAATTTAAAAAATAAATTAAAAATGTCTTTTTTGGGGTTCGGACAGGTTGTTACCTACAGCCCTTAACGCTGCAATCAAGGTAATGGTCAATAGACGAAAAGAAATAAGCGATCTACCAATATGAGTTGATTTAAGTGGTAAGACAGTTATTCTCCTTAAGTAAAGATCTCAGGTTCGAGTCTTTATAAATGGAGAAAACTCATGCTGTGAGAGATTTATCCCTTAAATGGGCCGATCTGGTTCGAACTTAATTAGTCAGTAGTTCAATAGTTCACACTAAAAAGAAAATGCGAGGTCGAGATATTTCTATCATATAAATGAATTTATGGATTTTTAAGTAAGATTATTTATTTATTTTTATAAATTAAAAAATAATATAAAAAGTATTTTAATACAAAATGAATTAATTTTACTTTTTTATTTGTTAAAAAAAATATAATAATAGTGGCGACCCAGACACCATATTACGCTTGGACTTTCGTATTGAATATATCATATAAATTAAACAATCAGTACTAATACTTGTCCCGTAAACATAGAACCACAAAAGGCCCGACATAATTTAGGAAGCCGGTGTATGTTAAGACCTCAGCTCAAATAATCCATTCTAACAAATTTACTTAAAGCGAAACTGAAATATGAAATCTTAATATTATCAAATCAAATAAGAGTGAGTGTTGAATTATTAAACTACTGCGCTTTGGTGATATAAATTAATTCCACTTGAATATAAATTAATTAAAATATATTATTTTTAAATATAACGTAATATATAATGTAAAAATGCAAAGCATTTATCTTTGTGATGACTGAAACCTTCAATTTGTCGTCTACTTAATTAATTATACACGAAGGGGGGCATATTTGGAAACTTCCGATCCAATGGATCACGGCTTTGCATGTACCTGGACAAAAATTGGTACTCTTCAACACGACTCCTTTGCAAAAAGCCAAAAGAGTCACTTGCCATGAAAGAAACCGATGCGAATAAAGTAGTGAAAAGCTGCTTTTGCCCTCAACATCTGACATCTGCTATTTGAAAAATTCAGTTTGATTTCGATTAAATTAAATTCAATAAATTGTGAGCTTTCTTCATTTATAAGCTTGAATTCAAGAGATCAATTTGGGGTTGGGCTAATAACTACCTTACTAGATCCCAAAATGGATGATCTCATGACCGATTTCTAGGATGAAATGGTCGATGAGAATTTTTTTAGGGATTCCCGTCCTCTTGCGGATTAATTTTGAGGTGGATTTCTGCTGGTTCAGAGATGCCGCACGGTGTAAACAAAAAAAGCTTAAATTCAAGAGAAGAGATATCGAATTGTCCGTAATAATTGAATTAGTAAATACACATTTTAATCTCAAAATTACACCATAGCTGTGCTGATAACGAGAAAGACGGTTCCAACTCTGAAGTTCACCATTCAGTGGAGAGGGAAACCATGTGAATGGGAACATGGGAAGTTTGCACTACCCTGCCACTGAAATGTTCGACAATTTAACTGACCGTTTTCAATGAATAATTCAAATTAAAAAAAATACATTGAGCCGCCATCATTTTTTTCATTATTTAATAACTCAGCGGTTGAATCTTAGAATTTTGATATGAAGTGTTCTATAAAAGTGGATCCATCTCAACCGTTCAATCAATCCGATGAATTGATTGGAAGTGTAGCCGACCGGATTGTCCATATGAGAAAAAAAATAACTCGTATGTAATAGATATATCACGTGATCGTATTGATATCACAAACTAATAAAAATAAATTATTTCTAACAGTTATGTCTTTTTATTTTTTATGATTTTATAAAAATCTTAAAAAATTAGAATATTATCAATTTATAATATTATGTAACTTACGTAATATATCTATTATACATAATATACTTCCCCCATAAAAGTAAACTTATAATGACAATTGAATTCGCTGAATTTAATAAGTAATAAAGAATAAAACTATTACATTATCTTTTTATTAATAATATGAAATTTTTAGATTCATCAAAAAATCATATTTAAATTTTTATAAATGGTGCAACATTTTTTTAACTAATATATTAAATAAATAATTATTCATTAGAAAAAGTTTCTTATATAGGAGAGAGAAGGGGAGAGGCTGCCTCGTGGGACCCAGCCAATAGAATCTCAGCAGTAGTCGACAAAAATCAGCCATCTCTGACAGCCTTCCCACCCAATCCCAAAAATTGACCATTCGTCTGTTGATCCACTCGCACCGTCTTCTGGTAATTTTCATTTCACCTCCACAAATAACATTTCTCTCAATTTTCCCCCACAATCTTCCGAAACTTTTACATGTTGAACTTCCATTCTTCTGTTAAGTTTTTAAAAAATGGAAAAATAAAATATTAAATAACATTCTCCTAACTTCTTGAAAATGAAAATATGAATATTAACCGATCAATATGAATTAATTGAGGTGGTTGGACAATTTTCTCCCTCAAGTAAGGTCATAAATTTCAGTCTCATGAACAAAAAAAATTATGATCGGAATAAATTTACTCTTTTGTCAATTTGAATCAAAGCCGGACTGGTTTAAATTTATTAAATTTCTAGAAAAACTATACTAGCTTAACCATGTTCGGTGTATGAGATACCGAAACAAGTCTCGGTGGTGCCCTTTATTACACGAGCGGGTGGTCGAGCTTTGAGCAACTATTGAGCAAGACCCCTCGGATTCGGGCTCAACTAAAAATTGTATACAAGTGTTGGGGCTAATTTGTACATGAATTAAAGTATTGGGCCAAAATAAAATTCACCCTCATTATATTCGGTCATAGATTCCACCGCTGATAGCGTAACGCTTTCGGAGCACGCCGATGAAAATCGCTGCCGTCCTCGTCCTCCTCTCCCTCCTCTGCGCGGGGTGCGTCTCCGGCCGCCGGAACATCGCCGGGGACGTCATCAAGCTCCCAGTTGAAGCTGCGAGGTTCTTCCATGCCAACGATGATGTTGATGACGATTCCGTGGGGACTAGATGGGCGGTCCTGATCGCTGGATCGAACGGATACTGGAATTATCGGCATCAGGTGACCCATCATCTGCTCCTTATCGTTTTCCGCTGAAGTTCTGATGTTTAAATCAATTTCTGGAGTCGTTGATAGCTGATATTCGCAAACTAAGCCTATCGCATGAATTGACCTTCTTCTCCAAGTTCAGGACTTCAATTCGTTTCGATTTTAAGCAAATCTTTCACTGTAATTAATTAACCTAATCTAATCCTTCCTTTGGTAGATTTATGTTTCTCTCGTCACTTGAGGTATCGAATAGTTTGTAACGAGGAGATTAATGAGAAACGGAGATGGAACTCTCACACTGCCATAACTAGGTTGACTAATGGAATAAGGTGCATAGACTTATCTACCAAGGCAGCACTTTTGAACTGTTAGGCTATGTTTGATGCCAATCAAAAGGAAACAGGATGGAATGGTTATTAACTCGCATCCACCACTGCCATGTTGATGGGGAAGAGCTCATATGCCAGTGAGAGCAATACATTGGTATTATAGAATTCCACTGTTGGATGTTTGTGCAGAAGGTCCAGCAGGAGTGTGCATATTGGGTTGAGCATTTGACAAAAATTGAAACAGTTAGTCTCCGTTTCGTTTATACATGACAATCAATTGACATCAGCTTTTCTTGCTTTACTTTCTAGGCGGATGTTTGCCATGCGTATCAACTCGTGAAGAAAGGTGGCTTGAAAGACGAAAACATTATAGTTTTCATGTACGATGACATTGCTTTCAATTCGGAGAACCCCAGGCCTGGAATTATCATTAACAGTCCTGATGGTGCTGATGTTTATGAAGGAGTTCCCAAGGTCTGTGTGTTACGTGGTAATAACTATGTATATCGTGAAAAGCTCTGTGGTAAAGGTACGAATACACTGACTTTGCTGACTGTAATTCATCTTCTTGCAGGATTATACAGGAGAGGATGTTACAGTTAACAACTTCTTTGCTGCAATACTCGGAAACAAGACTGCTCTTACAGGTGGCAGTGGTAAGGTTGTGGATAGCGGTCCAAATGACCACATCTTCATATACTACACCGATCATGGTGGCCCTGGGGTGTTGGGTTAGTATCTCCTTGAAAATACTTATTGAATCCCAATTTTGTCTCTTTATCATTCTTCCAGGGAGTTCTATTTTTCTTTTCAATGTAGCTAGCGACTCAATTTACAACTTCTATTATGTGAAGCTCACTATGATCTTTGTTTATGTTTTCAGCTAACCCTATCCTTATTCGATGACTTTATATAGTAATTATAAGCGTACTATTTTATTGATTTCCCCATAAAAAGATAGTGCTATTTTATCAGAGCCTTGAATGCTTGGTTGACAAAGTGGTTTTCTTATTGGTGAATAATTTTCAGGTATGCCCACCATCTCTTACCTTTATGCTGATGACCTGATAGATGTCTTGAAGCAGAAGCATGCATCTGGGACTTATAAAAGCTTGGTAAGCTGTTATATTCCTTTTATGCTAAATGGTTCTTATAATTGTTTCTGCAAGTTCCTAAAATAATTAGTTTCCGGCTATATAAATGATATGTGCAGGTATTTTATCTTGAAGCTTGTGAATCTGGCAGCATTTTTGAAGGTCTTCTTCCAGAAGGTTTAAATATTTATGCAACCACAGCAGCAAATGCAGAAGAGAGCAGTTGGGGTACCTATTGCCCTGGAGAATATCCTAGCCCTCCCCCGGAGTATGAAACATGCTTAGGCGACTTGTATAGTGTAGCCTGGATGGAGGACAGGTGTTTATTATAACTTCTGTACCTTTCTTACTTAACATGCCACGTATTACTGACAAGTTTTGTGGAAGTCAATGGCAATTAATTTGATTGCTGCAAGGTGCAAATCACATATTGATCTCCGTGTGCTGATGTCTATGTTTACTTTGTCAACAGTGATGTACATAACCTGCGGACTGAAAGTTTGCATCAGCAGTATGAACTGGTAAGAATTGAATGCACCTGAAAACTACTGAAGCACTTTTTTACATTAGGTTTACCTGATGCTGTGTGACTGAAGGCCCTTAATGCCCTTTCACATTGACTAATAAGCGAAAGTGCATGCAAGTTGTTTGTTTACCATCTGTCAAGGGAAATTTTTGTTTGCTAATTCTGTTCCTTACTCACAGGTGAAGAGGAGGACTGCGAATGACTACTCTGCCTTTGGTTCCCATGTAATGCAATATGGTGATATAGCGTTAAGTACGGAATCTCTCTACCTATACATGGGCACAAACCCTGCTAATGATAATTACACTTTTGTTGATGACAACTCCTTGAGACCTTCATCTAAAGCTGTTAACCAGCGAGATGCTGATCTGCTACATTTCTGGGATAAGGTAATATTCTTCTTATCACAATATTATGCTTTGCTTCCATGCTTTCTGAGCAGTCCCATATATTCGGCATGTATCAGAATACAATTTGAGAAATCAGTTGATCATATCCAGTTAGACAAGAAAGGAAATTGAAAATCTAGGGATTCTGTTTCCAGTGCTATTAATTCCATTTCAGAACAAAGTTTCTTTGCATACACCGGAACTCTAGCAGCAAAAGTGTAGAGGTAATTGTTGAGCTATAACAATTTTATGGAGACACTTGGAAAATACTGGCTATCATCTAGTATTATTCCTTGCCTAGTCTGTAAGCTTAATGCTTCGTTAAGGGCCACAGACGATGATAGGCTCACTTTCCCATCAGTTTGTGTCTGATCGCATCTTCGCAGTGGAATAATATCCAGCTCCTGCTTTCCATTTTTTGCAGTTCCGTAAATCTCCTGAAGGGTCTTCCAGGAAAGCGGAAGCTCAAAGGCAGTTTGTTGAAGTAATGTCACAGAGGATGCATATAGATCAGAGCATGAAGCTCATTGGAAAGCTCTTATTTGGTATCACAAGGGGCCCAGAAGTGCTGAGTGCCGTTCGACCTGCAGGACAACCTCTTGTGGATGACTGGAAATGCTTGAAAAGCCTGGTGACTAACGATCTATTTTTTACTTTGGCACTGGCTGTAGAAATTGCTAGCACCACCCTCTAATTATTTCAAGAATATTGAGAGCATCCTGTCAGGTTAATTCGAACATACTAGTTTCAATATTTTCTAAGCGCATCGAATCGTGCAGGTAAGAACGTTCGAGACCCATTGCGGGTCCCTCTCTCAATACGGGATGAAGCACATGAGGTCCCTGGCAAACATCTGCAACGAGGGGATCAACGCAGAGCAGATGGCCGAGGCATCAGCCCAAGCCTGTCCCAACATTCGAGCCAGTCCTCGGAGCTCCCTCGACCAGGGATTCAGTGCATGAATGGAATCATGACTCTTCAACCCAGAAACCAAAACCTGATAAGAAACAACTACTCCCCCCCTACATTTGTACCTCTAACGCTTTCTTGCACGTATTAAATATCATATGCTTGCTCTGATGATTGCTTCAATGTACATAATTCCGAAGCAACATTTCATCTGAAGTGGTTTTACGTATAGTAGAAAATGTAAAGCAGCCTAGCAGCGGACCAACACACATGTATCTCAGCTCTGCCTAGCCCATCGTTTGTGGTAGTCCTGTAAAAGCTTGTTGTCTATATGTGAAAATCCTTTATTGGGATCTGACATCTTACCATGTTCCGATCTATATTTTATGTATGCAGCACTCATAATTCATTAAGAATCTCTTAGCTAATGAACAGGATCCAGTGGAGCCAAGTTCTCGGAGATGCTGTAGCCGGATTGACTATCCCATGATAATGAACTCGGGGCATTAACGAGGTGAGTTCCGATTTTACATAGAAAGAGTTAATGGCATATAAAAGTTAGTTTCACTTGTGGGGGGCGCATCGTTTGACACGAAGGGATCTTGTCCTGACTTGCCTATGGAGCGCATGAATTGTTATTTGGAAGTTTTGTTTCCCATTTCAATCTCCCCTATTACATTACTTTCATTCTCCCAAAATTGCCCCCGTGTAGTTTTTAAGACTTGGATGGATCGACAGCTTAACTAGAATTCTGCATGACTGACGTACGTTGATAAAGTGTGCCGATTCTTGAGAGAGAACTCAAAGATCGTTGCACATATTTAAATGGGGGCAAACTAATGGGGGTGAAGCACAAAGACTAAAAAAAAAGGGTAATAAGATAGAAACACGGTCCAGCGATTGGAATAATAAGTAGTTTACTGTTGCCCTTCTTTTTGTTTAGAAAAAAAAAAAGATTGGAATAATATTGAGCGAATATGATGCATACACTGTAGATAAAGAATAACTAATAATAATCTATATGCTTAATATAGTAAAAGAGGATTACAACTCTCTTAGATTATCACGTAGCAACTTATTATAAATTTATTTTATTTTTTAAAAATTTTCTATTTAGTGAGGTCCCACATAACCTTTCAATTTGTTGCTTCATGTGAAATTTCTTTCTTTTTTTTAGATTTTTTTAAATTTTTATGTGCGATGGGGCCACAGAATTCTCGACTCCACCGTCCTTCGTTTTTTATCTTTTTCTTTTCTTTCCATTTCGTTTGTATTTTTTGCACAGGGTCATTGAATGAGATCTTTTATTTTCTACAGAAACCTAAAAAATAATTTATCTTTGATACTATATGATCTATACTAGAAGTATATATGCTCTTTACATCATTATATTTTCTCTTCAAAATCATTTTATATTAATAAATTATAAATATTTATGTTTTTAATAATTAATTATTGCTGCGAAGCACAAGTTTTACACTAATTATTTTAAATGAGTGAGTAGTGATTTTTTTTTAAAGAACGAGTGATTCTCCCAAGTTTATGAATGCATATGTCTATATTTAAGATACATGAATGAGTAGTCTCATAAAGAGCTATTCACGAGTTCTACCTACTTAAGTTAACCGTTGGGTTGACTTTGATTTCCTACTTAAATAAGACCTCCACGATTAAATTGTGCACTAATTAATTTATAATTAATAATTCTGCATGAAGCATGGATCGTGAATTTAATGAACATACAACGGACCTCTCAGTGATTATTTAATTATTTTACTCGTTGGGTGAAGTTGGGTTGGAGCGTTGGATCGGGAACCACTGCAAGATTCTGGACAGATCAATGGGTGCCTAATCGGGGGCCCTTAATTGAAAAGACACTGGGAATTCAGAGTTGTACCAGCTGAATGGAAGGGAAGCAACTGTATCTTCTGAAAATTCTCTCTCCCACGAAGTAATAATACTAACCATTGCTGCGGCTCCGCATCCGAGTCAAGACAGAGGACTAGATCGAGATATTCGGCGCGTGAACAAGGTTGACCCTTTCTCGATTAAATCCGTGTGTGAGTACTTGTGCAATGAAACACTTGGGAGATGAGGTGGTGTTATGGAAATTTACATGGCAATGGAAAGGGCCTTGACGTGTACGGAACTTTCTGTGGCTAGCTGGGCGAGGGGAAGCTCTTAGCAAGCAAGCGCCGATCAAGGAGAGGGTTTGGGGCATCAGATGACGGCGTCACCCTCGGCTGAATTGTGGGCAGTATAGACGGGACAAGAATCGGCTTGGCAGGTAGGTGCAAGTAATTTCCTCATTTCGCACTAATAAAAGAATTAGGATCGCGAGACTTGAAACACAGATCATGATACTATGATGAGCCGAAACTGTTATATCTGTGTAGGGGCCGGGCCCAAGGCCCTCCCCTCAGGGAAGCCCTGCTCAGATGAAGGCCCAGGAAGTAGGCCCAAACCGCTGGACCGGCGCTTAGGCACGGCTGGGCGCCAGACCGGGTGGCGCCCATACCGCCAGCGGCGTTTCCGTACGACTGACGCCGCCTGACTCGCCCCAGTCTGACATCTTCCGTACAGCAGAAGTCGCTTCCCCTACAAGGCACACGACATGTATTTAATGCGTATTAAATGTTTGTGTCCCCTCCGTCCCTATATAAATGGGACCTGTACACCCGGAATAAAGGCAATAAGACAACATTCATAACTCCTGCTCTTATTCATTCCTCCTACCGTTTTCCAAACTTAACATTGGCGCCGTCTGTGGGAATCGATCAAGAAGCCTGGCTCTTCGGTCCTCTCCACCTCAATCCCGAGCCCTTCGTCACCGACGCACCAGGTCGACTCCTGTCTTCCGCCAGTCCCGTGAAAGCGCACACCCATGGCTCGCTCACTGGTGAGGGGGCTAAGGCCGAGCTGGTGGGCGATAAACTCGTCGTTGAGGGCGGAGGAGTTGACCTCAATCTAGACGAGGTCAAGGGCGATCGTCGGCACCTCAACGAGCATCATGCGCCGTAGAGCGTTCGCCACTCTCGAATCCGTGTCACAGAGCTCGAACTTGACATAGTCGTCTTTCATCTCCCTAATCCTGATCTTCGGGAACTGCTTGTACGAGACTCCGTCCATTCCCGTCCGCCGGGGAGTGCTCCTCGTGCTTCAGTGGGGGTTTTAGGATTTTTCAGTCAAGGGTGAGGTTCTTGGCTTCTGAAGAATTTTGGCTCCTTCAAGGCCACGCGATGGCTCCTGAGCCTCAACTAATCTTCGCATAATCTGGAGTCCCCTGCCACTAATTCTCTGATGCGCCACACGTTTCAACTTCTACTGCCTCCTGTTCGCCAGTAGCTGGTCAGTACTCTCTTTTCTTTTGCCCGTTTTTGATCTCATTGTAGCCTAGAATGCGAGCTATTCATCTACTATTAAGGCTGCTGCTATGTGCTTGATTTCCTTGTTTCCGTGGGGGCTCAGTGGCTTTTCTTACGATTTAGTGTTCATGGTGAAGTGTATATACTTGCTCCATTACTAATTGTGCTGGAGCTCATGATATGGATCCCATTAATCCAAAGACCTCAGCAAGTCTGGGGCGCCAAAGACCTCGGCACGCCCGGGGCACGCTGAAACGCGTTACAAAAAAAAAAAAAAAAAAGTCCAAGACCTCGGCACGCCCGGGGCACCAAAGACCTCAGCAAGTCTGGGGCGCCAAGACTCGGCAAGCCCGGGGCACGCTGAAAAGCGTTACAAAAAAAAAAAAAAAAAAAAAAAAAAGTCCAAGACCTCGGCACGCCCGGGGCACCAAAGACCTCAGCAAGTCTGGGGCGCCAAAGACCTCGGTAAGCCCGGGGCACGCTAAAAGCGTTACAAAAAAAAAAAAAAAAACCCAAGACCTCGGCACCGCCCGGGGCACCAAAGACCTCAGCAAGTCTGGGGCGCCAAAGACCTCGGCAAGCGCCGGGGCACGCTGAAAAGCGTTACAAAAAAAAAAAAAAAAAAAAAAAAAAAAAAAAAAAACCCAAAGACCTCGGCACGCCGGGGCACCAAAGACCTCCAGTAATCCTGGGGCGCCAAAGACCTCGGCAAGCCCGGGGCACGCTAAAAGCGTTACAAAAAAAAAAAAAAAAAAAAAAAAAAAAAAACCCAAGACCTCGGCACGCCCGGGGCACCAAAGACCTCAGCAAGTCTGGGGCGCCAAAGACCTCGGCACGCCCCGCAGGCCACCCAAAGACCTCAGTAATCCTGGGGCGCCAAAGACCTCGGTAATCCTGGGGCGCGCTAAAAGCGTTACACAAAAAAAAAACCCACAGACCCTCGGCACGCCGGGGCACCAAGACCTCAGTAATCCTGGGGCGCCAAAGACCGGTAATCCCGGGGCGAGATTCCAAGACCTCTGAAACCCAGGGGCACGCTAAAAAAGCGTTTAAAGACCTCGGTAATCCTGGGGCGCGCTAAAAGCGTTACACAAAAACAAACCAAAGACCTCGGCACGCCGGGGGGCACCAAAGACCTCAGTAATCCTGGGGCGCCAAAGACCTCGGTAATCCCGGGGCGAGATTCCAAGACCTCTGAAACCCAGGGGCACGCTAAAAAGCGTTAAAGACCTCGGTAATCCTGGGGCGCGCTAAAAGCGTTACACAAAAAAAAAACCCAAGACCTCGGCACGCCCGGGGCACCAAAGACCTCAGTAATCCTGGGGCGCCAAAGACCTCGGTAATCCCGGGGCGAGATTCCAAGACCTCTGAAACCCAGGGGCACGCTAAAAAGCGTTAAAGACCTCGGTAATCCTGGGGCGCGCTAAAAGCGTTACACAAAAAAAAACCCAAGACCTCGGCACGCCCGGGGCACCAAAGACCTCAGTAATCCTGGGGCGCCAAAGACCTCGGTAATCCCGGGGCGAGATTCCAAGACCTCTGAAACCCAGGGGCACGCTAAAAAGCGTTAAAGACCTCGGTAATCCCGGGGCGAGATTCCAAGACCTCTGAAACCCAGGGGCACGCTAAAAAGCGTTAAAGACCTCGGTAATCCTGGGGCGCGCTAAAAGCGTTACACAAAAAAAAAACCCAAGACCTCGGCACGCCGGGGCACCAAAGACCTCAGTAATCTGGGGCGCCAAAGACCTCGGTAATCCCGGGGCGAGATTCCAAGACCTCTGAAACCCAGGGGCACGCTCAAAAGCGTTAAAGACCTCGGTAAGCCCGGGGCAAGACTTCTGCGACCTCTGCAACTCAGGGGCACTCCAAACGCCTAAAGACCCCAATATTCGTGAGGCAAAATCCAAACATCTCCGCGTTTCAGCGGCATGTTGAAAGCGTCAAAGACCTTAGTACAAAACTCAACACAACTGTTGCTACTCAGGGACGCCCTACTCAAGGCCCTTGCGACTCAGGGGCAGCACATGCTGCAATCATAGCACAGCTAAAAGTCTCAAAAATCCAATGGTCTATAGTTATAGCATTGATATTATGCAATCATATCGGAGCACTATTAACCATATAAGAAAGCTCCACTTTCCAAGCATCATAGTTGGAACCTTGAGGATCACAACGTCGGAGCTAGATAGATGCGTCCCGTATTTCCTAACGAACTTCTTTGGCATGATGAGTTTTCCGCTCTGAATCCATTCATTGAGCATACCTTGAAGAAATGGGGTGCTTTAGGAACGAAGGAACTGCTCTCACTCACTTCCATTTTAGGGTTGGTTTGTCATGCCTCCTCTGCCTGGCTTTTCTAACAAGGGATCTCCATTTATGAGTAGCAGAGAGAGCTAGATATGCTAGACATTTCAGTCCACATTTCATCGGGTACTGCAAATGACAACAGCTTGCTGCCTCCCGGACAGAAGAAAAGTTATTCATGTCTGTGGTTCCAGAGTGGGATCGGTGTCTGGTTCCTTCTCTTTGAATTCATGCACAGCAAACATCTCTCTCCTTGCTAAAATGGCGTCGCTCCGAGTATCAAGCGGTGACGAAAGCGCAACATCGTTATCCTAGAGGAGGCCCAGTGCCTTCGAAACTAAAATCAGTTTCCCGCGCTAAGCCCCGCGGGAAACTCAGGGGCAAGAAAGTGTTGGGCCGGACTATGAACTCGGGCCCATTCATTTGGGCCAGCCCTCAGGGACCCGTGATAGGGCCCAGCATTGGAGTTGAAGAAAACCTTATCTGCTGCAGGAAATAGGGGAGGAGGCTCTCTGATCGGGGGCTCCCCCGGATCTGCCTGTCCTCTTCCTCCCCGGGAGATCTCTCAAACCCTAAACTCGGGGGCACCAAAGACCTCCACCTCTCGGGGGCACAAAGACCTCCAACACTCGGGGGCACCAAAGACCTCCACCTCTCGGGGGCACAAAGACCTCCAACACTCGGGGGCACTAAAGACCTCCAACACTCGGGGGCACAAAGACCTCCAACACTCGGGGGCACAAAAGACCTCAGATCTCCTGGGGCACAAAAGACCTCCAACGCTCGGGGGCACAAAGACCTCAGCACGCCTGAGGCATTAAAGACCTCAAGCCTCCTGAGGCACGAAGGTTCCCGCCACCGAGACCCGAGGCAACGAGCACCGCTAAGGCACACAAGCGCGTAAAAAACCCAAAGAAAAGACCCGCTAAAATGTCAAGAGGGACCAACCGCGGCGCAGAGATACCGGCCTATCGCGTTTCGACCTACAATGAGCTACTCTAGTCATCCTCAACGCAAAGCAGCGCGGAACGCGCACGCCTCAAGATATACCGCCTAAAAACAGGAGCCGAAAAAGCGCCGAAACACTTTCAAATACTAAAAAGTGATCGGTACACGGAGTGGTAGCAAGCTATTACTTCGAAAGCGTTGAAACAAAGACGAGGAAATGGGTCGTGACTAACAAGTAAATGCTGAAAGGAGCAAGCGTCACAATACTCGGGAAAAAAACGCCAAATTCATTAAAGGCAACTGCGTTACATAACTTCTTTACACGGTTTTACTTACAAACTACCCCTAGGCCTATGGAGTTGCAGCGCCGCGGGCCTCGTCCAGGAGGCGGAGACAGTCCAGGCTCGGGATCTCTGACAGGTCGACGCTTGGGGTGCAGGCGCTGGAGGTCATCCTTAACAGAGCGGAGGGAGTCCACTATGGCTCTGCCCACACGCGCCGCCAGCTCTTTGTGAAGGCTCACTGGCCTTGTACTCCTCCACAGCTTCTTGCTTGGCACGCGCCACCTCCGCCGACTACTACCCTCCAGAAGGGCAATTAAGCTCGGGAAGCCAAAAGGCGGCGCGACGCTCCCACTGCCCCTGACAGGACGGTTCATCATCCCCTGACCAGACACGTGTCACCACCCGGGCTAGGCATAATTTCCAAATTCAAAAGTCAGTTTCCCGCGCGTTCCGACGCGTGAAACTCGGGGGCAAGTGTAGGGGCCGGGCCCAAGGCCCTCCCCTCAGGGAAGCCCTGCTCAGATGAAGCCCAGGAAGTAGGCCCAAACCGCTGGACCGGCGCTTAGGCACGGCTGGGGCGCCAGACCGGGTGGCGCCCATACGCCAGCGGCGTTTCCTCCGTACGACTGACGCCGCCTGACTCGCCCCAGTCTGACATCTTCCGTACAGCAGAAGTCGCTTCCCCTACAAGGCACACGACATGTATTTAATGCGTATTAAATGTTTGTGTCCCCTCCGTCCCTATATAAATGGGACCTGTACACCCGGAATAAAGGCAATAAGACAACATTCATAACTCCTGCTCTTATTCATTCCTCCTACCGTTTTCCAAACTTAACAATCTGCAATGCTACCGTTACTCGTCCCACGACCCCTAGTAATATCCTATACGCCCCCCCATTTACATCCCCGAAAGAAAGGGATAGGCTCTGGAAGCGGGGCATTGAACTCACAATCATGGACAGAGTCGGAGGGTCGCCTTAGATCCTCGATCCCCTCAGCACATCTCCTCCCCAACTCGCCAGTCAGGTCGACGTTAAAGCACCAGAGAAGTTCAAGGAGCTCCAGGTGGGGGCATCCGTCGAGAATCGCCTCCAGGCCCCTGTTGGTAAGGTTGTTCCCGAGCAGCTGAAGTCGGCGAAGTTCAAGCATGGTCTTTGCTATGGCTAGCGCGTCACGGTCGGATTCTATGTCAGGGTCCTGAAAGCCTTTGCTATTAAGCTTCAGTGTTGAGGAGAGGGCAACACTGCCCCCACGGGCTCAAGGGATTCGAAATTCAAGAAACAACAAAAAACGAGAGCTCCAGTTCCTCCAGCAATGGGAGTTTGCAACAGCTTCGCGCAATCCTTCATGTCTAACTGTGGGCAAAAACAGTATTTGATCAGCAGCCGATTCACAGATCAAGGAAGAAAGACATTGCTCGAACACATTAAAAAGACGTTCTAGCATGCTCCCGATCCTCTCTCAAACCCAAATTTGATCACTTCGGAAGGAAAATTCAACCAAAAACTTTGCCTCGACGGCATTCGAGAAGGTCAGGAGCGCTATCATGAACAAGTCGATGCAAAAGCATGGTCATGGGTAAAAATTCCTTGCCCTTGTGGAAGATTTTCCTGGTTGTTTACAGAGTTTATTACTAATCATTGAGCTGACAAGCTTCGTACATTTTAAGAAATCCTCCAAAAAAAAAAAAAACTTCATCTTGAAGAAACTGTGGAACCAGAGAATCTCGTGATCGTGAAAAGAATCGGATAATCAATCTTACATTTTATTAAAGAAAATTTCAAGCTCGCTGACAAGCAGAAAGAAAGTAGACGACGTAAAGACAAATAGAAAAAGATCGCAATCTTCCTGATAAAATAGATAAGAGGGATGGAGACATGACCTGGCCGTGATATAGCGGAGGAGGTCGTTGTCGGCGAAATGCCCGATAGCGATATCGACCAAGCCGCCACAGCTACGATCAACGGCGTTCCTGCACATGGCAGCCGAGCACCCCTTCTCACCACAGCGATTGCCTTCATTTCTCATGTCGATCGTTCTCCAAAGGGACGGCGCCCTGCAGACGCTCCGCCACCGGGAGCAGACCAGCTGCACGTTATCTAGCATCTCAAATGCCCCGAGCCTCGTAAAAATCGCGATCGCGATGTCCTGTGGCAACTCCAGCCAGTTGCGAGATCCGTAGGCCGAGGAGGCCGTGGAGAGGCCGAAGCAATTTTGGTCAATTACACTTTTTTTATTTTCATTTCGTGCATTGATTTCATCCTCAAATATCAATTTCGCATAAGACATGTCAATTTTATTCCATGTATCAGTTTCTTCGTCCTTAAATTTAATCAATTTCGCAAGCAATGTATCAATATCATCCCTAAAAGATAATTAAAAAATTAAAACTTCCAACCCTGTTGTTAGTCCACTACTGGAAATCACTTTACTTTAAATAGGTAATTTGTATTTATCGATCTTTTTTTTGTACAGCAACTGTCCTTTATCGTTCTTCTTTTAGGGCTATTCACTTAAAAAAAATTACCAACTATTTAAGAATTTTGTGATCTATTGCGAACTATTTTTTACCTAAAAATCACGAACTATTCAAGAATTTTCTAATCTACCACGAACTATTTTTTGTTCCAGGAAATCACAAATTATGCTATTTTTCTCCTATCTACCGTATCGTTAATTTTGTCTGTTAATGGCAGATGTGCACAATTAAGTTTACTGATTGTGCAAATAGAATCTGACGTAACATCACACGTCGCGTCCATTAGATATAAAAAATGCAAACAGTTGTTAAATTCTCCATTTTATCATGAGAATGGATGTACAAACGATGTGCAAACTATTCTCGAATTCTCTAAGGATGAATGTGCAAGGTGTTCCTTATTTTTATGACCAGATGGATGTCATATGTGATGCAATATTAGACTACGTTCGTACAATCAGTAAAATTAACGGTACACGTCAGCAATTAATATTCAAGATTAACGGCGTGTTAGATTAAGGAAACGGAATATAGTTCGTGATTTTCTGAACTAAAAAAATGGTTCGTGATAGATTAAAAAATTCTTAAATGATTTATAATTTTTTAGATAATTAACCTTATATAAAATCTTTGTTATTGCTTTCGGAACCGGGAACTGGCTTGTCCTCTTTTACGATAGCACCGTTATCATCGCAGCCTTTCTTTATCCCTTGCTTTTGACGGCCCTGCTAAAGAACGAGTCTGCCGCCTGCGGCTTTCCTTCAATTATTGTTACCACATTTCTCTAAATTGCACATCACCAATCTCATAATCCAACATCTTTTGTGCTAGGCGTAGGACTGTAAGCAAACAAAAAAAAAAATCGAAAACCCAAAAACCCGCCACACTCAGTTCGGAAAGACCGTCTTTTGGAACCATGTTTATAATTTGGTTGGTTTTTAATGTCTAGAAAAAACTAACCCGAAAAAGTGGGTCCCACCCGAAAGATTCAGCAGGCCCGAAACCCACCCGATTTCCTGTCATGTAAAAATTATGTTCAAATTTTAACACTACGACAGGTAACATTATTAAGTGTCTCTTTGAAGGAGTTTATGATCAACTTGATCTTTAACAATTAAAATCAGTCTATTAGTGCTAATATTTCCTCAGAGGGTTTTACTCCTCATTAACTTTGCACGCTTTCGAACTAATCTTACTATTGTATAAAAAAATTGGATTCAAAAAAAATCATCTGTAAAATCCGCTCTCGAACTGTCGGTTTTCATGACCCCTAAATGGCTCTTGGTGTGATTTTTTATCCTTGAAAAAAGACTAATCTAAAAAAGTCGAACGTTGGCAATTTTGACCCAACCATTTATACCCCTGATTAGAGCAAGGTTCCTTGTCAATGGTCCTCTTAGGACTCATATAATCGTGTCCTCGATAAGCAACGACATGACCATCAACTGCTGTGAGCCGAGGTTTCCGATCATCGATAGAGAGAGATACGGAGCACCCTTACGTAGGCATCATCCACGTCCTAAGATCTTTGGGATGTCCTGGAGAATGGAGAGCTGTGAGCGCGAGCCCTAAATAAAATAAAATAAAAATAAAAGCACTACCATGCCCTATAACAAAATTCAAAATGACCCGAAACCACTCCCTGTTCCTAGCCATATTCCAGATCAATAAATCATCCTCAAAATCTCTGGCTTAGGCAGGCGGCTTCCGGTCAGATACGGACCGATCTAATGGGTAGAAGAAAAATTGCTGCATGTCATTGCCTGTGAACCCCAAAAGCTCAGACTTGTAGGATGGTGGTATTCGCTCTCTTATAAATCAGGTTTCGGTCGTTTATTTATCCGATGTGGGATTCACTCATCAACATCCGCCCTCACATGGCAATGTATTCACACTTTGACACATGCCTTTAAATATCCGACCTCAACAACTGACCTCCAGCTTGATACTTTTCTTCCGTACTCGGGCGAGGAAGGACTATTGACCACGAGCTGCGTATTTTTTCTTCTGGTCTTGGGCTTAACAGACCACAAGTTCCACATTCAGATCGTGGTATGGTGTGAGCCCACTCGATTGGTTCCGATACTATATAAAATATCCAAGCGGTCCATAAGAGACTGGACATATATTCATATCAAAAGTTCAAGTTTGTAGGACCCATAACAGCGTTACGTGACGGCTGTAATGATGAAATGCCAGCCATGACGGCTGTTATAGCCATTATTCTTTATTTTTCACCCTCGTTTATATTTTGCTCTAGTTAACTACTTTGATGTTGATGTTTAAGAGGTAATTCCCTTGCTGCGGTGTTTTTTTTTTTTATTATTAATTAAAAAAGTTCGATCGCAGCACCAGCAACACAATTGCATAATACTGCGACGATCCGAAATCATTACGATTGCAACCCCAACGTCACACAACAACCTGCGACCACTATCTATATCCTTGCCCGCCAACGTCAGATCGGATAGGTTCATACTGGTTTTTTTCTTAATTGCTCCTCATAAAAAAAGCAATCACTCAATCATGACTATGTTGCAAAAGCATTTCAACACAAATTCCACTCGCTTCGCAATTTTATTCATCACATTAAAAATTAGTAGGCATTGCTGATTTTCCCACACCGTCAATTCCACCGGCCCTTGTCTTTTTGACACCACATATTATAACATTTATTTGTAAAATTCACCGTAATATGATATTACTTGAATTAAAATTTTACGGTGCAGTTGTTAAAGTCGGTACATCCAACACACGTGTCATTATAATATTTTATCGTCTTTACTACCAACTTTACAACTATTTCACACATACTAACTAAATTTTATAGCTAACTTTACATTTTTTTTTTTTTACGAATAACACGATCTCACATTCCGACCAATTTTTCAAGAAAATTTTACTGTTGTTCAAATTTTTCTCGCGATCTTAATATTCCTCGTGATCTAATAATATTCAAACCAAACGACCCCAGATAAAGATTCATAAGTTTAAAAAAATAGAGAGAACAAAGAATATAAAAGGCCCGCCTCATAATAATTGAATTAACTGTCTCTTCATCTCAATCAAGATTAATTTCTCCGAATACTAAGCCTAACTACCCAATATTAGTGAAATTGGACGATTTAATCCTTGAATTATTAAGAAAATGATTTTGAACTTTTTAAATCTTTTCTTTATTTTAAGTGATTGATTACATACAGTTTATATTGGACTGTTTAACAGTTAAAGCGAATCTCTATAAAAGTTTCCCCCATATTCTACTCTCTGCCATCGGTGGGCAACACTTTTTGACTTCAAAGCATCCGCGAAACTGGAGTTATTGAACCAATCACTAAGCCTTGCCACGGACCGGAACCAGAACTGTCAGAACCGGGCTTCAACTGGTCTGGACCATGGGTAGTCGGTTCCAGACCAGTTCCTCCTTAAATGAAACGGTTTCCGGTTTAGAAAGCAATGGTTCGGTTATAAACCGCCATTTTCTTTAAAAATTTTAAAAAGTTAAAATGCCTAAATATTCTTAACAACAATGATATAACGACTAGTTTCTTACATTTCTATAATAAAGATTGCATTAAACATATATTTTATTGATAATTTTTTTGATCTTATGAAACGGTCAAAACCGTGAATCAACACTGCAACTAGCAGGTTCCAAATCGGCCTTGAACAGTCGCAGGGGCGGTTCAGTGCCCGGCCAGTTCAGAACCGTGGTCAGGACTACCCACTACTACGTATTAATACATCACATTAAAAAAGCAGAAAACGACCGTTGAGGTTTTTACTCACTGTCTCCCGAGGGGTAAATCAAATTGGATTGAAAGGGGGGATGAATTGATCGAAATCCCGTCCCATCGGACCTCGAGGAAGAGAGGACTTCATGAGATCTGATTCATCGAAGCGCCATTGCCATTCGCTGGTTCTTCAAGCTCTACGGTCGTTTATGTAGTTTGGGCCAATCGATGGTCAAATTTTACCTTTTAAACGGTAATTTTTAAAATTTTTTTACTGTAATTATCATTGCATTTTATTCGAAGCAAAATTCAATTTTTTTATCCTTAATCTACCTCATGGACTCAGCCTCCTCTGTTAACAATCCATAGAAGAGCAACAAACTGTTGGTACAAAGGAGGAAGAAGGAAGGCTCCAAAGGCATTTTATTTTTGCCATATTTAATAAAATAAATAAACAAAATTCATCTGTATGTACACAGACATTATTTTTATATTACCCTCTTTTAAAATGAAGTTTCAAAATCAGACTATATCGTGTCGTGTTTAACGTGTCGAAATCCTAATGACTTAGACATGACACATTTATTTTTTGTATTTAAACGTGTTCGTGTCTAAACTGTGTTTTAACCGGGTTGACAAATTTAATATAGAATGTATGCGATATATAATTATACTCTAATAATATGTGATACAACTACTAAATATTATATTTATAGACAATTGGTATAATGAATAAGTAAAATTAATTAATTACATAATATTTGATGATAATGAAACATGTGGTGTATGTAATATTTTACAAATCATATAATTTTACATATACATATATTAAATAGGTTCAATATTTATATAAAACAATGAAATATATTTAATAAATATACTTAAACGTGTATTATTAGGTTACACACAAGTTCAACCCACTTAACACATTTATTTATCATATGTAAATGGCTTCATATCTAAATAAGCTTGACCCACTCGTTTAAATATGAACAATTTTACATATAAATATATTAAATAGGTTCAATATTTATATAAAAAATAATGAAATATATAATAAACATGTTTAAACATGCATTATCGGGTTACACAGGTTCAACTCACTTAACACATTTATTTATCGTGTTTAAACTGATTCGTGTCTGAATAGACTTGACCCAAGCCCGCCTAACATTCCTATATATTATTTTGGAAATTTATAATTCTTCCATTTTATTGGACGGAATTTCAATGAATTAAATTAGATTCACGAGAACCACGAATTCTTAACTTTTTAATACCAAGTAAAGCATTGTTGTTTCGAATTTTATTTATCTCACCGTATCATGTCGTATCGAGTCATCGTATCATATAAAAAATTACCAGGCCTAGAGAAAATACAGGATTAAGAGAAGTTTTAACTTCCAATAATAAGAACCAAATTGAATGTATATACATATATATTATTTTATATTATCCTCTTTTTAAATAACATTCCATCTTCGAGATTTCAAATAAAGAGAATTTAGGAGTAAGAAAATTTTGAAATTCCGATCAATTAAACTGGCTTGAATATGAATTAAGCATGATCTCTAGATAAAGTAAGGCAATACATATTTTTGCTTTAAATTTAATATTTCCCTTTTATTTAATATTTTATTTATTTATTTATTTTATTAAAAATGTTACATGAGCAATTGCGATCCAGCTATTCTTACCATGTAATGTTTGAGTTTTATGTTTGACTAATAACATATCAGACAAATTGAACTGCAGGTACTAAGATGAACTGAGGAACGAATGTTAAGATGAACTGAGCACGGATACTAATATCAATCTCGTCAACGTAGTACAATAAAAAATTTAGTGGAATCCAAGAAACCGATACTCATGGAGGCCTAAGGTCACGAGTATCTTTTAATAATATTAATTAGAACGAGATTTGAATGTGAAATCTCGATATCACCGGACCGGATGGCTAGGTGCTTTGAATTATTAGACACCACCCTTTGAGTATTTTATATTTATTGTTGTTACAAATTTTGAAGGCCCAGCCCATTTTCGTCGCTAGCTTTCATTTCATTTCATTTCATTTCTCCTTATAAGTTTTCCGTCAGCTTCTCCCCTCTGGAGCCATCCCCCCTCCTCCTCCTCTCTCTCTCTCTCTCTCTCTCTCTCTCTCTCTCTCTCTCTCTATCTATCTATCTCTTTCTATCTCTATCCCATACTCTCTCGCTGCTCTCTGCGATCTCTGATCTGCAACGCCACCTCTTCCTCCCCGGCAACCCTCTCCTCCATCGCCCAGCTGAGAGGTGAAGACGGGGACGATTCCTAACCCAGGTTTCTTTGCAATCTGTATATTTCTGAACAACCGGTGACAGGATTGAATTTGCAATTCGTTTTGGGAAACCGAGATTGGTGCTCGGTTTCATTAAGATTTCTCCAGAGGACTGACAGATTCCGTGCCGTAAATTTCTTCCTGCAGACGCATTCTCGGGGCTTCCGGCAGCTTTTGGGAGGACGACCGGAATGGATTTCTGCGATTCCTTACGTAGAGGAGCTGCTCTGCTCGAGAGCAGATCAGTCTCTGGATGTCAAAGGATCGGAATCCTGTGAGAGTCGCAGACTTGACCTCAGAAATGTCGAGTTTTCGCTGAAGCTTGGAGAATCCGGGCCATATACAGGTAGGGAAATCATTCTGATGAGCACATTAGGCTCACTCACTGTTTTTGATTCTCTGGTGTTATCCGAGGATTTTGTCGTTCACATCTCAGTTTCCGCATTCTTTTGGGTAAACAAGCTCTTATTTGCGTTTTCCTTTTGGTGATTGACAGGTTTCTCGGCAAAATCGGCCTTCTCTATCTCTGGTTGGAATCCGTGCGGGCATCGAGCTTTCGCCGGTGGAGAAGTGGGAAATTACCGGTAATGCATTAAATCTGCATCGATTTCACATTCCAGATGTCCAGTTTCCTCGCTTTGAGCTGAAAAACCCGACCCGCGTTCTGAGCTTTCTCCCTGAGAAACCAGCTCATCGGAGCTCTGCCTCAGGAAGCTCTCCTTCATCCCTTAGCTCCTCTGGACCTTTCGATTCTGGGCAGTTAGTTCTGTTGGATTTCTAACAGAGAAACTCCCATCCTTTTCACTTCTCATGGGATTCTTCCATTCACATCCTCATTTATCTCCCAAGCTCTCCTCCTTTTCTTTCTTCGTCATCTTCTTCCTATTCACGGATCCTGCTTCCTCTATCCCTCTCTTCTTCAGTCTGATTTGTCTTCAGATGTTCGTATTTTTCTTGGATTTTGGCGACTGCCTGCTTGCTGTGATTTTGATCAGAGCTTCTCGCTCCTCTTGTGGTGGGAAGTACCCGAAAAAAAATTCTTCCCTTTTTCTGGGGATTTTTCGGGAGTATTTCCGATTCTGATCTTCTGCAGTTTGCTGCTCAGCTGAGGAAATCTGCCATTTCAGCTTGCAATATCGTATTTTAGTTTATTTCCCTCTCTTCCTGCATTTTCCCTGAAACAAGAAACCTCCAAGGAAAATTCTGATCTCTTCTTCTCCCTCCCCTTCTTCAACCTTGGCTATAATTGCCCTTAGCCGATTTAACTTGTTTCTCTTCCCTGTTTCTCGATTTTCGGCCCACTCTGCAATTTCGCCGTTCATGTTTTTAGCGTTTCATTTCACAAAGCCACCCCCTTTCCCGTTTCAGTAAAATTCCGGCGGAAATTTTAGATGACCCATCAAACCCAAAAGATGCAGAAGCTAAGGACTCTCTTTTTCCCCTGCTAACCCTAGTTTACCCAGAGAGAAAACGAAAACAGAAAAAGAAAAAGAGGGAATCTCAATTAGCTCTTAAATGTGGTGTTCTATGTATTTTCATTTTCTTTTCCAGGTGTATTTAATGTCTTCAATCGAATTTTCTTTTTTCCCCCCTGATGGGACAGGTATATCAATTATTGTATAAATAAAAGATGGAGAAGGATTCTCTCAGGGCCGGCAAGTGTGGCACCACCACGAGCAGATCCGGAGGAGTTGACGGGCTGCTGAGATCAAGCTCAGAGGCTGCCAGGCAGACGACGACGACGACGACGACGACGACGTCGGACTTCGTGCTTCAGTGGGGCAACCGGAAGCGGCTCCGGTGCATGAAGGTCCAGGCGAAGGACGACTCGGCGGCCGCCTCCCAAAGGACAACCGCTAGGGTCGACCGTCGGGTCGTCAGGGCAGATCGGGAACTCGGCCAACCCGGAACCGCCACGAACTCGAATCACGGCAATGGCTACCTCAATCTACGTCATCGCCCCTGCTCCCCTCCCATCCTCCCACCTCAGCGGGTTCTCAGGTAAATTACGAATTTGTGTTTGGTATACTTGATTGATTAAACGAATCCCTCTCCTCCTCTAGCTCTGTCTTTCCGTCCCCCCTCACTGCTTTTGCTTTGGTTTCCCGGCGCGTGAGTTGCACGCTCCGTCGGATTTGTGGGGTCTGGAGGTTGATCCTCGGAGATCAGTTACCGTTTATTACTAATCTTTTGCAGTTTAATTTTCTTTTTTTTTGCATAGAGGGTCATAAAATTTCCCGATTTCATGTTTTCACCCCATACTTTTCTTTTTTTGCACGTCTAAAACAAACACGTGTATGCGCTTAAAAGTTCACAAGCTCAGGTATCAGGTATAAGGCCCAGGCCAGGCTTGCCGTTTGGTCCTCAAACATTTGAGGATTTGCCTTTTGGGGCTCTATATAGTTTGGGCATGAGATCTCCCATGGATCTTATCTCCTAGATCCTTCTTGGTGATGGGCTCAGTTTTTCTCTATTTGAGCAGAGGAGAGACCGACACATGATCTAGGTCGACTAGGCTCGATACGCGTTCGGTTCCCGGGTGATCTCCTCGAACCACGCACTCTCTAGGTAAGCCCGGCCAGTTTTCTCATCCGCTACGGTATTCCTAGCTTTCAATTTTGCATATCCTGATTGCTCTTCAGTCATCCGACCGGCGATCATCGCCGTGATCCGATCACATGTGGTTATTTTCTCTCGAGGTCGCTGATCGGATGGATCTTGAGTTTGAGATTTTGGGAAATTGTTTTGTGATTGGATTCTGTGGCTGTTTTTGGGGAAGGTGGGAAGGGTTGCTTTTTGGAGGGGCAAGATTGACTTTTGAAAGCGAGCGAGGTTTTCTCAAGATTGAACTTTTATTT